>OY728132.1:469021934-469687265 GCA_963277665.1 Viscum album
GTAAGAATATGATATAAATTACATGGAAAAGTAAAAATGGTTACCCATTCCTTGTAATAGCCCTATTAATATTTCAAAAATATCTATATAAATGATTTTTATTAATCCTCATAATAGTCATAATTACATGGTACCTCCTACATAAATCATCTTCTACCATGTTTTGTTGCCCATGGTGGTAGTGTGTTGAAAAATCAAAGTTTTGGAGTAGATTCATCCATCATAAATTACTCATATTAATATCCATATTAGAGAAGGTAAAAAAATATATTGTTTTCCATATATTTATATATATATTAAATATTGGAACATAATAGTAATGTATCCATATATTAATTGATAATATTATGAATTCCAGATCATGGTAATTCAATGGAAAATTATTTTCACGAATAATAACATTCCGTTATGTATAAGTAACCAACCTATTATTATTTATATGTACACATCCCAATACATTCTTCAATGAATCACTATATATTACAAATCCTTCCACTAGTGATTGTAAATCCATTAATTTCTCATTAATAATCCAAAGGGAATGACTATAAAATCATTATTTACTTACCTTTTTCAAATTATTTTCTTTGATATATCATCATTGTCAACACTTATATTGTGATAACAAGATCAAATAACAATATTTTGAAGGAATTGGGGTCCTTTATGTTGATCACATAAGTTATAAATACATGGAATAAGATAAATATTCATTATAGTAATGGAATTAATCCCCCAACAATTGCAAAAAAAATTAATAAACATCCATCATTTTCAAAAATAATACATGGGATCAACTTTTGAATCACTTATTAATATAAATTCATTATTACACAACCTTTGTAGTTTTATTTTAAGTTCATAGAAATCCCTAATTTCCATTCTATAAGGGTTTTAGATATAGTTCTTTTATCATAAATTTTTTATTAGAGAACTCAACTTCATGTTATGGGGGAAAACCATGATTTTGTTCTTGAAACAAACATAGGTACATCCTTTACTAATATGATATAGTCTTTATTGATATAAATTTCATGGTCATATCTCACCCCATAATTTCATTAATGGGAGAAATTTGTGGTGGATTCAGACACTATTGAAGTGATAAAAGTTCCAATCTATTATCAAGACATTCCACCTCACAATCATGATTTATAATTTTCGTCTCCTGAATTTTTTTTTTCAATTATACATTGAATTAAAATCCATAAAATGAATTGTATAAAATTAAACCATAGGTATAACAACCGACCTTTAAAATAATGTATATCCATGAATAATAATTTGAATGGAATAAAATATCTTTAGTGTAGTAACATTTCCACTCGGTGACAAAATTTATAACTCCATTACCTTTGGCATATGTAAATGATCGAGGATTTTGTAAAATATTGAAGATATAAAAAAGTGTGAAGATCCATAATCAAAATAAATATTATCAAAAATTGATGATATGATTAAAGTGAAAAAAAATGAATCTTCTGAAAATATATATTATTTCAATTAAATTTAGTCATTTCTATATTTTACATAACATGAAAATTTTATTCTATTCATGTGTTACATGAAATATTGATTCTGAATTTAATTAAATGAAACACCAATATTAGCTTACAATATATACAACATTGTGTCTAAATGATACGAGTCATATTATTAAAATATTATTATGGGATAGTTACCACATAACTATTGGAATTATGGGTATAAAAAACTCTAAAAAATTAAATATATGGATTAATATATATATATAATTAAATATTTTTTTACCAATTAATTAAAAATAAAAATAAAAACTATTAGAATGTAATGGAATAATATTTCTTGAATACTCTATTTTTACGGACAAACACATTTTTCCTAATTAAATTAAAAAAATCATTTTTTGTAAATGATTTTAATTAAAATTATAAAGTATATATTCAATTAAATGATTCTAAATCCTGTTTTTTGGTTCCTAAAAAATATTAATAGTAAATCCTATTGTATTCATAATAAATTGTATTTTTCTAAAATACATCCTTACCAAATTTTCTACACACTTATATTTAAAAACAATATGAAAAAATTATTGAAATTTTATTTGAAAAATTAATCTTTATTTTAGAACTAAAAAAATTACTTTAGGATGAATAATTGATAATTTAATGAAAATAATAATTTTTTGATGAATAGTGAAACATACTAACTTTAAATAGAAAATTTCCTTTTTGTTAAAGTATTTTTAAAAATTAATTATATTATAAATAAAATTTAATGTATTGTTAGATTAATTGTATATCTATTAATATAATTTCTTTCATCATAATTGATACTTTATTTTGAGTGATATTAAAAACATTATAATCTGTTAAAAAATTTATCTTTGAAAACCACCATTCTCTTAGAATTTTGAGGATTATTTTCAAATCAAAAGTTCTAACATATGAAAATTAAAATTTTAAAAATAGATTACTTATTTGGAAATCTAATAATTTCTATTATTTAATATTGTTTAATTATATTTTGATCGAAATAAAAAATTAAAATAGTAAAAATTTATTTCAATAGTTAAGGTGAAAATAGGTTTTCATGGGGTTTAAATTAGGCTGATAACGTTTAAGATAACTAATTTTTTTTAAAAATATTATATGGAAATATATTGACTTTATAATTTTTAATTATCTAAAATAATATATCTTTTATCCTTTTGGTATGTGAAATATATGTGTACCCTTTTTTCATAAAATCACAAGTGTGCTACAAACCACACTAATAAATGGAAACTCACTATCTTCCCTTTTTCTATAACACCCTAACCCTAGTTACCCAGAGCCGGTGCATTATTTTAATAAATTATCATTATTACTAGTAATCAAGTCCTGAATGACTGATCAATTTAGTAGTTTTAAAAAATATATTACATACATGAACATTACATTTCATTTTCTAACATAAAACAAAAAAGAAATAATCATTTGAGAATGAATTTATTCACCTAGATTGACCCGTCATATCCATCATAATACACTTCTTGGAATATTGTGAAAATAAAACATAAGTGATGACCTTAGATTATCAATAAGGGTAAATAATTTAGTAGAAGCTATAAACTTTAAAGAAAGATGTATAATAAAAAAATCCTTTTAAACATAAAAATTTAACAAAATATCGTATAAATAAATACAACATTAACATAAAAACATGAAGATGGATATTATACTAGTAGAATAATCACATGTAAAAACTTAGCCAATCATGATGGAATGCATAATGTCAGACATAATTGTAACATCCCAAGTAAATGAAGAATAAGATATTTTTATACTTATTAATATTTTTGAATTAAAAATTAATTTTACTTTAAAAGGGTTTCTATGTTCGATATCGTACCCGATACGCAACAACAGGTTTCTTTGGAATCATAAGTTGCACACTAATAATATAATATTTTTATTTTAAATGGTAGTTAACTCCTAGACATTGTATTGGAATAAATGAATGAAACTATCTAAAATATGAGTATACATGATTGTTAAATGTATTTACATTATCCAATAAAAAGTTAGAGGCTTAAAAAGTGAATGAATATAATTTTAAGCATAATTTACATTAAAAGGCCGATTTATCGCCTTTTAATGACGAACCCTTTTCAAATCTAGTTTTGGTCACATTAATACATTCTATATGAACAAATAAAATCCTCCTTTAGAATGGGTACAACAAAATTTACTTTGTGTTAATTTTTTGAATTTTTTTGATAAAGTTCATTTTTTAAATAATAGTGAAAATATTGTATTTAAATTCAAAACTATGTTTTAATCTAATTTGTTTATATGGTTAGATTTTATTTTTAATTGGTTTAAAAGTGAAATTGAAATATATGTTTACCATTTAATCCAATGCTGGACATTGGAATAAATTTCACTTTGAAATTGGACATAAACAAGTATCAATCTTTTGATAGTTATTGTTTCTTAAAAACACGATATTTATTTTAACAATGGGAATTAATTTTTAAATTAATTAATGCTACTTCTATGTTTTGAATTTGGAAAAATATACATCAATTTGGAATTCAGAATATCAAATAATGATTTGGCTGATTTTTTAGTATTTTTCTGAAAAACTTCAATTTTTGATGAATAGTGACACCACTTAGTGGTAGTTAAAAAACTGAGTTTTTCATTTGAATGAAATTTTACCACTTCTGTGAATTGAATTTTAAAAATCCGGCATACATGGTTGTTATTAAGAAGTAAAATGTGGTACATTAAGATGAAAATAATTTTTGATGAATAGTAACTTTTGACTTTTATTTACCGCGGTTAATGGTAAATAAGGTAATTCAAGGTAAAAAAAATATTATAATAATTAAAAATTACATTAAAACTTGTCCTAACTTTATTTGATGAGTAGTGGCCGACCATGGGAATCCTTGGGTTGATTTTGGGACCCCATGGAGCAACGTATGAAAGATAATGATACTTTAGATTAATTAATTTAATTTGAAGATAAAATTGACATTAACAAAAATCGTTTAGTAATTAATTTTTATATGGTGTTATATAAGTCCTATTTTCAACAATAAATATTCATTTGAAATCTAAAAAAATATCCTATATCATTGCATTTTTTTATAATTTTTATACATCAAATAAATTAAATTATTCATGACACAATATTGTTGTAGTTTTTATCTCATTACTAAATGATTTAAATAAATCAGATTATAATGATTAAAATATTATCCAAAACATGTCAAATTCTGATTGGATGATATTATTTCGACCATGAATCATCTTATCTTAGACTATAATTATTTTTGGACCATTAGAAACTGAATATCGTTATATTAGAAAATAATATTTTCACACTTTCCTAAAGAGATCCTCCTCTCCCTTATAAAAGGGTACCACTTATAACCAATTACACACACCTATCAAGCCATTTGGATCATCCAATATCTTCACATTTAACTGTCTACCTCCCTCTCCTCCACTTATAATATTCACCTTTGGCATAAGACACCTCAAGAAGTCCTTTGGGTTCAAACCAAAGGAGTTACCCAAATTAAAGGCAATAGTTTCTCTTAAATTATTTTCATTTATTTTACTTCTACAACCCCTATAATATTTTTATTTCATTCTTTTGTAACAAAAAAAGTATCCTCAATATACTATAATGTTTTTATAAGAAGGATTCTAACTACACTTACACACACCTACATCTAATGGATGAAGAACAAAATGTTTCTGTGGATGGCAAACAAACGCCTCACGAAACTATGATTGTTCAATTACATCATACCGCATCTCATGGTGGACATTATTATGGAACATTATTTATATATGATATATTTTTTTTATGATTTCCTTTTGATTCTGTACATCCCATTTATAGCACACCTTTATGGTTTCCATAGTGGGTAAATACGATAATCTCATTTGAGGAAGTGCAGACTACCACCTCCTCAAAGTGATGTGACTCGTTAATGCCTTATATGGGATGTATAAAAGATAGATTTAATGATATTATATATATATATTTATTTATTTATTATACTGTAATTATAATATACCTATGTATAATTATGTTTAAATTCCATTAAAATAATAAATAGAAATGGAAGTAGCGTTCATGAGTACGTACGGCTTACCGTCTCCATGAACGGTGCATTTCATTTCTTACCTATATATGTTATGTACTATTATATATACAAGTATATACTGGAAATATATGATATATATGATATCTAAATAATGAATATCATTTTGGATATAATAGACTATTGACCACATGGACAACTTGTAAATATAAGGTGTTCATTATTGACTCAAGTACCAAATAGCGCAAAAACGAATGTAATTAACATAAATGATTACAAAATGTTTATAACATTTTAATAAATGATATAAAATTAATCATAAACTTGAAAAATGTTCTTAAGAAAGTATAAATTAACTTTAGTTTATTATTCTGGAGATTGAAGAACAATCGAGTCAAGTCGAACATAAGGTAAGGGACTTCGTCTCAATCTCCTTTCATTTAGGCATATTTTGTTCTAATACAAGACTTTCTTTTATACTATATATAAAAACATTTGACTTTTCGTTTCATTCAAAGGGAATATTTTTCTACGAAGCATTTCACTAAATGAAAAAAAAAGAATGTTTCTTTTAACGTATGCGGTGACAAAGACCTTTTCCGCAGCCGCAAGAATTATTTGATCCTTGGCTTCCTCAACAAGCCGTAATGTTTTTAATAGAAAATAAATACCTTATACTCTTTTAATTTGTTTTGGTATTGAAAATGGTATTGAAAATTTATTTGTTATGTTAATATATTTAAGTGATATATTGTGATCAAAATGTGGAAATGTTTTTGTTCCTTTACATTTGTTGTATGTGTTATGGTTTTATATTGGTACTTCGACATTTGATAGGTGGTTACGTGATAAACCAAATGATGGGTGGTGTCGTGAATACTAGGATGGGTGGTTATGTTATAACCTTCAATTCATTGGGTATGGAAGTAAGCCATATGGCTATTTTATTTAGTGATACGTGTGGAAGTCGATCGTATGGTTATTCCATTTATGTATGTTTATGTCCCAAGTTACCTTTATATGTTATGTGTTATTTATATGGGTTTTATGGTAATATTTTCCTTAAAAAATGTTAAGTAGTTATCCTTTTTTAATTGAAGAGTATTTACTACTTCATAAAGGTGAAAAGTATTACCTATGTTAAATTATTCATGGTTTACTTGTTGCTTTGAAAAACTAACGGTTTTACTTCTTTGTGTATCCCTTACTGAGATTTTTATGCTAATCCCATGTTTTTGAAATGTTTTTCACATGACATAATTTGGAATAGGGTAAAGGATATGATCATGGAGAATTCACGCTATCTAATACATGGAACTAGACATGACTTCTTTTTTCAAGAGTTCATGTTTTGTAAAAAAAATGGAAACTGTGTAGAGGTGTCTACTTTGTGATATTTTGAAATGTAATAGTTGTGGCCTAACTCTCTAATAATCTAAACCTGAAAAGATCATAAATGTGAATTATTCATTTAATTCAATATTATGTATGGTTTTAAGGACGTGTCCTTGTTGTTGGTATCAGAGGTCGGTTTAGATAACTTTAAGAGTTAGGGTATTGGTAAATTAATATTGATAAACTAATTTATGATAATATTGAAATCATATAGCATTTACATATTATCATGTTGCTTCGTCTAAGATATGTCTGTATTAAGAATGATTTTTCTTAAAGGAAACAGAGTATCATTTTTTAGAATTCATACAGAGGAGAATGACCTTCATAATTAGCAACCAGAGATTCTCGGAATCAGAATTGAGGAGTTTACTGTAGTGATTACTCAGTTGAATAATGTGA
The DNA here is from genome assembly GCA_963277665.1 of Viscum album. NCBI lineage: Eukaryota > Viridiplantae > Streptophyta > Magnoliopsida > Santalales > Viscaceae > Viscum > Viscum album. Next base: position 469,029,319 of record OY728132.1, read on the forward strand.
TAATTGGTGGTTGTGTTTATTGATGATATTTTTCTTTATTCTAAAATTAAATTGCAACATGAAAGTAATTTAAGGGTTGTCTTGCAAACCTTAAAAGAAAAGAAACTATTTGGGAAATTCAGAAAATGTGAGTTTTGGTTACAACAAATTTCTTTTCCTGGTCACATTGTTTAAAAAAAATGGCATAACTATTGATCCAGCTAAAACAAAAGTTGTTGAAGAATGGCCAAGAACCACAAATATAACCGGGATCAGTAGTTTTCTTGGTTTGGCAGTTTATTATCAGAGGTTTATTGAAAATTTCGCACAGTTATCTAGTCCAATGACTAAGTTAAATCGAAAATGTGTTAATTTCTTATAGAAAAAAGAATGTGATGATTGTTTTCAAGAATTGAAAAGGATATTGGTGAATGCTCCAGTTTTGGAACTGCCTTCCAGAAATGGTGAGTTTTTTATCTACAGTGATGCTTCGTTGAAAGGATGTGGTTATGTCCTAATGCAAAATGATCAGTTAATTTCTTATTCTTCACGTCAGTTGAAACCACATGAGTTAAATTACCCTGCACATGATTTGTAATTAGGTGGTGTTGTTTTGGCTTTAAAAATATAGAGGAATCATTTGTATGGATTGAAGTGTGAAATATATACTGATCACAAAAGTTTGAAGTATATATTCACTCAAAAAGAATTGAACATGAGACAGAGTAGATGGTCGGAATTAATCAAGGACTATTATTGCAGAATCCTTTATCATCCGGGAAAACAAAATAAGGTGGCTGATTCTTTGAGTCGAAAAACTAATACTTCATTATCCATGCTACATTTGGAATGGGATCCTATAATTTTTAATTTCATGAAATTTGGTAAAGAAGTTATTGTTGCAGGAAATTCTTCTATTTTGTTTCAGGTGTTAGTGAAATCAACTCTATCAGACAGAATTTTGCAAGCGCAGAAAGAAGACTGCTAGTTGTAGAAAAAGGTAGAGTTGGTTCAAATGGGTAAGTTGCATGAATTTAACATTGATAATGATTGTGTTTTGAGATTTGGTAAGAGATTATGTGTACCTTGTGATTCATAGTTGAAGAATAAGTTGTTATGTGAAGCTCCTAGTTCCCCGTTTTCAGTTCATCCCGGTAGTACTACGATGTACTGAGATCTTCAGGAGTATTACAAGTGGGATGGAATGAAAAGAGATATTTCTGATTTTACTGTGAATTGTTTGACTTGTTAGTAGGATAAAGAAGAGCGGTACTTACCAAAAGGGATTCTTTAGCCTATACTGGTGCCAGAGTATAAATGGGAAAATATATCCATGGAATTCGTTTTAGGATTACCAACGACATCTCGAGGTAATAATGCAATCTGGGTTATAGTTGATCGATTGACTAAATCTGCTCATTTCCTTCCTATTCGAGATACATTGTTTCTAGATCAACTTGCTCGGTTGTATGTTAATGAGACATTCAGGTTGCATGGAGTTCCCCTCTCCATTGTATCTGATCGTGATCCCAGGTCCACTTATAACTTTTCGCAAGGCCTTCAGAAGTCATTGTGTACTGAATTAAATTTTAGTACAGCTTTTCATACTCAATCAGATGGGAAGTCAGGATGAACAATTCAGACCTTAGAGGATATGTTATGTGCTTTCTCAATGGATTATCAGGGAAGTTGGGACCAACATCTTTCTTTGGTTGAATTTTCATATAATAACAGTTTTCATTCCAGTATACAGATGGCTCCATTTGAGGCATTATATGGAAAGCGTTGTCAAACTCCAGCTTTTTGGGATGAAGTAGGAGAATGGAAGCTGATGGGACTAGAATTGGTAGAAGAGATGGCAGATAATGTTCAGTTGATTCAGAAGCACATGCGAAAAGCTCAGAGTAAACAGAAAAGTTATGCAGATAACTGGAGGAAGGATCTTTCTTTTGAGGTAGGTGATCATGTATTTCTCAATGTTTCTCCATGGAAAAGTGGGATGCGTTTTGGTAAAAAGGGAAGGTTGAGTCCGAGGTTTATTTAACCTTTTGAAATTCAGGAGAAAGTTGGATCAGTTGCGTATATAGTGGATTTACCTCCATGTTTATCCCAGGTACACAATGTTTTTCATGTTTCGATGTGGAGAAAGTATATTCCAGATTCATCTCATGTTTTGAGCCCAGAGGTAGTTCAGTTGGAAGAGAATCTCTCTTATGAAGAACAACCTGTTCATATTATTGACCGTAGAGAGCAGGTGTTGCGGAATAAGGTAATTTACCAGGTGAAGGTTTTTTTGGAAAAACCATATGGTTGAAGAGGCAACGTGGGAATCTGAAAATGTTATGAGGGATAAATACCCCCACTTATTTTGATAATTGAATGAAAATTGCGAGGACGCAATTTCCAAAAGGGGGGAAGGATGTAACATCCCAAGTAAATGAAGAATAAGATATTTTTATACTTATTAATATTTTTGAATAAAATTTCAATATTACTTTAAAAGGGTTGCTATGTTTTATAGCGTACCCGATACACAACAATAGGTTTCATTAAAATCTTATGTTGCACACTAATAATATAATATTATTATTCTAAATGGTAGTTAACTCCTAGCCGTTGTATTGGAAGGAATGAATGAAAATAACTACAATATTATTATACATTATTGTTAAATATATTTACATTATCCAATAAAATTTTAGAGGCTTAAAATGTGAATGAATCTAATTTTAAGCATAATTTACATTAAAAGGCCGATTTATCGCCTTTTAATAGAGAACCCTTTTTAAATCTAGTTTTGGTCAATTTAATACATTATATATGAACAAATAAAATCCTTATTTAGAATTATTACATCAAATTTTACTTTGTGTAAATTTTTGGAATTTTTCCGATAAAGTTCATTTTTTAATTAATAGTGAAAATATTGTATTTTAATTCAAAACTATGTTTTAATCTAATTTATTTATATGGTTAGATTATTTTTTTAGTTGGTTTTAAAGAGAAATTGAAATATAATTTTACCATTTAATCAAATGTTGGACATTGTAATTAATTTCACTTTGAAATTGGACACAAACATGTATCAATCTTTTGATAGTTATTGTTTCTTAAAAACACGATATTTATTTTAACAACAACAATTAATTTTTAAATTAATTAATGCCACTTATATGTTTTTAATTTGTAAAAATAGACATCAATTTTGAATTCAGAATATCAAATAATTCTTAGGCTTAATTTTTGGTATTTTTTTTGAAAAAACATCAATTTTTGATGAATAGTGACACCACTTAGTGGTAGTTAAAAAACTGACTTTTTCATTAAAATGAATATTTACCACTTCTGTGAATTGAATTTAAAAAATCTAACATACATGATTGTTATCAAGAAGTAAAATGTGGTTCATTCAGATGAAAATAGTTTTTGGTGAATAGTAACTTTTGACTTTTATTTACCGTGGTTAAAGGTAAATAAGATAATTCAAGGTAAAAAGAATATTATAATAATTAAAAATTACCTTAACACTTGTCCTAAAATTATTGGATGAGTAGTGGCCGACCATGGGCATCCTTGGGTCGATTTTGGGACCCTATGGAGCCACTTATGAATGATAAGGACACTTTAGATTAATTAATATAATGTGAAGACAAAATTGACATTAACAAAAATCATTTTAGTAACTAATTTTTATATGGTTTTATATAAGTCCTATTTTCGACTATAAATATTTTTTCGAAAGCTAAAAAGGCTTCCTATATCATGAAATTTTTTTATAATTTTTAGACATAAAATAAATTAAATTGTTTATGATACAATAATGATGGAGTATTTATCTCATTAATAAATGATTTAAATAAATCGGAATATAATATTAAAATATTATCCAAAACATGTCCAATTCCAATTGGATGATTTTATCTCGACCATGAATCATCTTATCTTTGATTATAATGATTTTTGGACCATTAGAAACCGAATATCATTATATTATAAAATAATATTTTCACACTTTCCTAAAGACCCCCTCATCTCCCTTATAAAAGTATACCAATTATAACCAATTACACACACCTCTCAAGCCATTTTTATCATCAAAACTATGCCCGATTAAGCTCCCTATATCACTCTACTCCCCCTAGAAGCCTTACATTAGGCAGAAGGCACTTCAAGACGTCCTTTTGGTTCAATCCAAAAGAGTTAACCAAATTATACTTAACCATTTCTCTTAAATTATTTTCATTTATTTTACTTCTACAACCCTTAAAATCTTTTTATTTATTTCATTTTTAACAACAGATGTATCCTCAATATACTAGGATATTGTTATATGAACTATTGGAACTACATTTACACACACCTCCATCTAATGGATGAAGAACATGATGTTTCTGTGGATGGAAAACTAACGCCCCACGAAACGATGATTGTTCAATTAAATCTTACCGCCTCTCATGGTGTCCATTATAATGGAACATTATTTATATATGATATATATTATGTTTATGATTTCCTTATGATTATTTACATCCCATTTATATCACACCTTTATGGTTTCCATAGTGGGTAAATACGATAATCTCATTTTAGGAAGTGCGGACTACCGCCCACTCAAAGTGATGTGACTCGTTAATGCCTTATGTGGAGTGTATAAAGGATATAGTTAATGAAATTATATATTATATAATATTTTAATTATATTATACCTATGTATAATTATATTTAAATTCCATTAAAATAAGAAATATAAATGGAATTAGCGTTCATGCGTACGTACGGCTTACCGTGTCCAAGAACGGTGCATTTCATTTCTTACCTCTATATGTTATGTAATATTATAAATACTAGTATATACTGGATATATATGATATATATGATATCTAAATAATGAATATCATTCTGGATATAATGGACTATTGACCACATGTACAACTTGTAAATATAAGGTGTTCATTATTGACTCAAGTAGCAAATATCGACAAAATGAACGTTATTAACATAAATGATTACATAATGTTTATAAAAAGGTAATAAGTGATATAAAAGTAATAATAAACTTGAAAAATGTTCTTAAGAAAGTAGAAATTAACTTTAGTTTATTATTTAAGAGATTAAATAATGATCAAGTCAAGTCGGACTTGAGGTAAGGGACTTCGTCTCAATCTCCTTTTATTGAGGCATATTTTTTTCTAATACAAGAATTTTTTTATACACTGTATAAAAACCTTTGAATTTTCATTTCATTCAAAGGGAATAATTTCCTACGATGCTTTTTACTAAATGAAAAAAAAAAGAATGTTTCTTTTAATTTACATGGTGACAATGACCTTTCCCGCCGCCACGAGTATTATTTGATCTTTGGCTTCCTCAACAAGCCGTAATGTTTTTAAAAGAAAATAAATACCTTATACTCTTTGATGTATTTTTGGTATTGAAAATGGATTTAAAAATGGATTTTTATGTCAATATAGTTAAGTGATATATTGTGATCGAAATGTGGAAATGTTTTCTTTCCTTTATATTTGTTGAATTTGTTATGGTTTTATATTGGTACTTGGACATTTGATGGGTGGTTACGTGATAAACCAAATGACGGGTGGTGCCGTGAATACCGGGAAGGGTGGTTACGTTATAACCTCCAATGAATTGGGTATGAAAGTTTTCCATATGGCTATTACATTTAGTAATATTTGTGGAAGTCGATCGTTTGGTTATTCCATTTATGTATGTTTATGTCCCAAGTTACCTTTATATGTTATGTGTTCTTTATATGGGTTTTACGGTAATCTTTTGGTTACAAAAGGGTAATTAATGATCCTTTATCTAGTAAAGAGTATTTAGTACTTCATAAAGGTGAAAAGTATTACTTATGTTAAAGTATTAATGGTTTACTTGTTGTTTTGAAAAACATATAGTTTTACTTCTTTGTGTATCCATTATTGAGCTTTTTATGCTCATCCCAAGTTTTTGAAATGTTTTTCACATGACATAATGTGGAATAGGGTAAAGGATGGGATCAAGGAGAAGTGATGCTATCTAAAACATGTAACTATACATGACTCTTTTTTTTCAAGAGTTCATGTTTTGTAAAAAAAATAGAAACTATATAGAAGTGCCTACTTTGTGATATTTTGAAATGTAATAGTTATGGCCTAACTCTCTAAAACTATAAACCTGAAAAGATCCTAAATGTAAATTATTCATTTCATTCAAGATTATGTATGGTTTTAAGGATGGGTCCTTAAAATAATAACTACAACATCAAGGCCTTGTGCCAAGACCATTCACAAATATTCTGCCAAGGCTTTGTGTCAAGACACTAGTTTGTGTCATTAGACCTACCGTTTCGTTGAGTGTCTATAGCGGGACTCGCAAGTCACTTACTAAGTACAATTAATTTCTCATATGAAAGTGGTGAAACATAACATAAACATTCATATTAAAAGAAGCCTATGATATGTCATTAATTTAACTATTAACCATGAATGGTATAAAAATAACACATCAGCAGTAAAATATATCATAACTCATTAAATACAATATGTAATATTTTATTATAAAAAATAAACCTCAATCAAAAATAATATACAGTAAAATTTGTTTACCTAAATGAAAATAATCAGTAAAACTATTTTAGAGAAATTTCTCGTTTCATGAAATCATTTAAAATTCACACTATTTATAATGTAAGTAAATTAAAATATATTTTTCAATCAAAGTGTTCCATTACACATTAAAACTTTTGATAGTAATTAAAATTTTAAAAAAATCATGTCCATATAAATAAATCCTTAAATTCTTTTTTGAAGGCATGGCCATTGATTTAATAGATTTAGAAAAATAAATATTTGAAATATTTAAAACTACAATCTAGTTAAATAATCCCTTCAATAAAACCATAAAATATTCCTTTTGAATTTTTTTTTATAAAACATGGACATGGATGATAAATATTTGTCATTAAATATTTACACAAAAACAATCCTAAATAATAATGAGATTGAGTAATTAACCCATACATTAGGTCTGATGCTGTCTATATGACTCTGAAAAACATGTATAATGATTTTAAAATTTTTATTAACTTATTTTAGAAGGATAATGATATTAATGATATCATATATGATTCTTTTATGACTTTATATTTCCAATTTCTTAATAATTACTTGTTAATGGAACATTTCGGTTAATATCGATTTTCTTATTTTACATGTTTTGACTTATTATTATTGATCCTATTAAATAGATCATTATTTAATTACGTTCAAAATGTATAATATGATTTATATATCATATATATTAATAAAATAAATAAATATAATTGATAGATATATGAAATTGAATACACTGTTCATGGATACGATAGGTCGTACACACGCATGAACGTTGTTTTCGTTTTCTTATTATATAGAATAGAAGTATGTTAATGATATATATGTACACACACCCAAAAACACACACACACACATATATATATATCATTCTGGTAGACTTATTATTTCAAATATTTCATAATTCTGAATAATATCATTTTTAATCATTCTTGGATGGTGAACATGGAAGATGAGTCTCATTGCATCGTGAAGACGGTAAGTCGTACGTACGCACGAGTGAGAGTGTCATTTAATTAATGGTTAAATGGTATATAATTGGATGAAATAAGAATTTTAAATAAACAATATAATGTTATATTTTTTATTTAAATCAATTACACTAATTATTATACCCATCTAAATAATGATGTGTTGAATAACAAACCACACCACGATGTGGAGACGGTAAGTCGTACATACCCACACAAGGGGTCTTTCTCATTCATAGTATAGATAGAATAATGAATATGGTTCTTCAATATTAATAATAAAATATATTTATGTATAATTTACTAGATTTATTATTTTCATATGGAAACAACAAATAAGGAGGAAGTGGAAGAAGAAAAGAACTCTGAAAGAGGTGATAAAATAATTACCTATTATTCAAGTGCTTTATTTTAATTTGAATAAAAGGGATCTATAGGATGGCTTTTGGATCTAGGTATGGAAAGTAGGTGAAAGTGTGGGTCCTTGTTAGGATATTTTAGAATGGGTTGGTTGAGACAAATGGCTTTGGATGTTTGAATTTAAGAGAAGGTAAAATACCCTTTCATAAGAGAGGTTAGGGGCCCTTTAGGAAAAGCATGAAATATTAATATATTATAAAATTATTATCAGTTTCTAATATCAAAAAAACAATTAATTTGGAGTTTAAGGTTGGGATATGTCAAAATAATCTCATCCAATAGGGTTTATAAATGTTTAGGCCACTATATTAACCTTATCATTTAGATTTAACTCTTAGTTAAATACTGTATCTTTTACTATGTATTCTTGTATTTTAATACTAAATGGTTAATATATTTACTATACATTTCCAAGAGAACCTAAAGTGGTTAATTAATGATATATATAACATTTTATAAGTTCTTTGGCTGAATCATATTTTTTTAGGAATATCATATCATTTAAAAAAATAGTATTAGTTTTAAAATATCATTTATATCAATTTTGACACTATTTAATATTTGGTTTTGGTGAAAGTCATAAAAACATTCATAATTCGAAAAAATAACTTTAATCAACCCTAACATGTCATATTCACCTAGAATATTCATTGATGGAATCAAAACATTTAAATTATATTTATTTTAATATTTATAATATCATTTATTTGAATCTTTCATTAATAGGGGTAATACTGCATCATTATTGTGTCACAAATAAATATAATTGTTTATGTCTTAAAATTATAAATAAAATGTAACGATGTAGGAAATATTATTAAAATTCTAATTATTATTTATAGTCAAAGATATCAATTACATAACCACATATAAATATTGTTTTACTAAAATATATATGTTTATTTTATGTTTTTATTTACTTTAAATTAATTCTTATAAAATGTCATTGTTCACATATAAGGGGATACATGGTGTACCAAAATCAACCCAATGATGACCATGGTAGGACATATATCTTATAATAGGATTAGGACATGTGTTAGTGATGTTTAATATTATTATAATAATATTTTTTCCCTTATTAACAGATGTACCCATTTTACAATGGTAAATAAAAAAAATTACTAAATTTACTATTCATAGTGTCAAAAAATAAAAGGTATTTATTTTAAAATTTTGGACCTTATGATTCCAAATATAGAATCCATTTTTCCAAATTAAAAACCAATAAGTTCCAGAAATTAATTTAAAATTAATTCCCATTGTCATAACCAAGAAGCGGGTTTTTATGAAGTTATATCTATCAGAAGATTTCCATGATTCTATGTACAATATAAATGTTAAAGTACATAACATGACCATAATTGGATTAAATGATAAAATCATAATCTAATTACACTTTAAAACAAAATTAAAAGACACTATAAAAATATTAATAAATTATATGAAAAGGTAGTTTTGAATTAAAATGCAGTAAACTTTCACTATTCTTAAAAAACATGATTCTTTTCATAAAATAACCTAAATTGTATCATAATCTAACTATTATAATAAGGATTAAAAAATGAAGACTGTTTTAAAAAATAATTATTATAGAATTTGAAAATTTTGTTAGTAATATTTATAATTTCTTTCTAAACGTCTACATTGATTGGTCGTGGTGTGCTTGAACTCAGGGTTGCGTACAACACAAGAAATAGAATTATTTAAAAAGATGTGGAACATATAATATTAGGGTATTACATTAGTCCCCCTTTCAATAAATTGTTTCATCACAGTTTAATCTCATGATTTAAAATTAGGGGTTTGACTTTTAAAAATATCTTGATTGAAATCCCACATCAAAAATGGACTAACAAGGCCTCTATTTTAAAATAAAAAAGGTAGGTATGAAGGTTACTGGAAATAACACATACAAGAATTATAGGTAAGAAAACATGGAAATGGAAGTGAAAAAATCACCAGTTTTTAATGGATAGTGATAGATAATATTATTAGGAGAATGCTAACAACCAAAAGCTATAAATTTTAAATGATCTAAGTGGCCATTTTATTCATTGAAAATAAAGGCACATTGAATTATTTTTTGTTTTAGGATCATTTTACTAGTTTTGAAGAATTAATTTAATTCATTGAATAAAAAAACAACAACAAATATGCATTGTTTCATACTCTACCACAAACTCATCATTCTCTTAAAAAGATAAAAATAAAAATATTTTATTTTTCTCAATTGTATGAGGGTCCAAATATAACAATTTACTATTTAAATGAAGAAAAATATTTTATAATAACCAATGACTTCATTTAGGCTAGTGGTAGGCGATAAATACTTTTATACTTAGGTTTTGGGTATGATTTCCAAAAGCTTTGTCTAACCTGACAGGTTATCGCCTGACCTGCGGGTTTTCCTTTTTCTAGAACGATATTATTATAAAATTCCAAAATTAATCCTAAGAAATGTTTTAACCTAAAAGAATAATATCAAATGTTCATCCTAATCCATTCCAACCATTGGAGTTATCCAAAATACTTCTGTCCCAACTCTCTATAAAATGTCTCTAAATTTCCAAAATATATTATAACATCATATTCCCAAAACAATGTAAAGTTGATCTTATATATTGAAAATATGACTACCTTCAGCATATTTAAACCATAAAAAAAATTATTATAGTACCTTCATTATATATATCTATATATATAACACATTGTTTTTATAACCAAAATTTAATTCACGAATCTAAAAATATAAGTACATTAATAATTACACTTTGAATGTATTAACAACATAAGTTTGAACTTGATCCATTTTCATTTTCTCAGCTATATTAACATGACGCCTTGGAAAATAATTTTCATAATGTCTTATTTCATTTCAATTATATAATATAACATTGGAGGCTACTTTCATCCCCTTTAAATAAAGATCATGGTGGTTGTTTTCTCCACATTTGTAACAAACTCCCATAATTTTTAGGAAAATACCAGGGTGTTTCGTCCCAAAATTATCACACAAGGTAAAATTATTCTTTCAAATTTTTTTCCTTTTATCTATCTCTTTCTCAAACATTATCTTCTTCTCTTGATTGACATTAAAGTCATAATTCATAGGTAATTCCTTTTATATCTTAATAAAAAATTAGACAATGTCTACGTAAGTTGAGAAAAATTGTGAGACCAATGCCGGTAAGAAAAATGGTTTTAACCCATAAAATAATCAGTGAATTATACATATTTTTCTATATATGTAATCTATAGTGTTCCTTCCTATCCTTTTGAAGTTATCCTCATACTTTGCAACATTCTCATCCACTCTGTCTATCAAACTTATAACTTTCTTTGTTATATCTGCTCATTATTCACGAGGAAATTATTTATCTAGGAAATGTTCATTAAACACCATGAATTTAATATTTTATACTTATTAATCATAATTTGTGTTTTGAATCAAGGACCACCATTGATATTCATCTATTGAAATACTATAGGATGATATAATAACATTTTCGATCTCATTACTCCCCAAATCAAAAAAAACAATTCCTTAAGGAACTTATCCACTGATCAGCTACAAAATGATTTGTAGTCCCATTAAATGATTGAGTTTTTTTCCTCATGAAGTGGTCTAACATTTATCCACCATGTTGTGGATTAGGATGTTCCATATAGGTAAGGTTATTATTCATAACCTGAGTCAGATATCCCAATATGGTTATAAGTAGTTCTGGTCCAGCTGTGTTACCAACTCTACAATCAATATCTTGTATAGGATGTTAATCTATACATGTATTATGTGAATTGATAAGATTTCCATTTCTTCTACTAGTTAATATTTCAAAAAAATGGAATACAATAGATTAGTTTATAATGAAAAATTCCAAACTAGTAAAATACATAACAGAAATGGAAAAATTAATGCATTTCTAATCCATAATCATAAATATGGTTCCTTTGAGGACATATTTACTCATGAATACTTCATAATGGGTTGTATGGAAAATATGAAATATCCTAATAATATCCTCTGGGTGTGTTAAACCAGGTGTGCAGTAAGGCTCGTTGTCATGTACCAGGTAACCCCATGTCAAGCCTTGAACACCTTGTCAGATATTTTATCCCATGGTACATCTGATCCAGGATAATGTTCAGATGTAGTATCTAGAATAGTATATATTTCTTTGAATATCCATGTAATCCCTACTTTAATAAAATTTTAGGGGGTTCTTCTATACTTATCCTCAAATTCTATCTTAGAGTTATGATCCCTAATATTTTTTTTCTAAATCTACTTCCGAGGTAGTTTTTAATGTTCCTCTCATACAAATTATAATGCCTCGACCCTAGTTACCCAGTTCTGGTGCATTAATTTAAAACATTGGCATGATTATAAGGAATCATGTCCCAAAGGACCAATTATTTTAGCGGTCTTAGAAAATAGATTACATATATGAACGCTATATTACACTTTCTAACATTATACACAGAATAAATAATCCATTTAAAATGCAATTATTCTCTTATATTAACATTTCATATCAATCAGAATACACTTCTTACTATCCTAGGAAAATAAAACATAATAAGGGGTGAGATCAGATTCTATGTAAGGTAAAATATTTCAATGGAATCTAAAAACATTAAAGAAATATATATAGAAAAAACAACATCCTTTTAAACAGCAAAATTGAATAAAAAATGGTAAAAATAAATAAAAAAGTACCATATAAACATGCACATGGATTTTCTACTAGTCTAATAATCGCATATAATAACTAATATCATCAAGAGGGAATACATAATGTTAGACATAATAACTAATAAATCAAGGCCTTGTAGAAATACCATTCACAAATATTCTTTCAAGGCCTTGTGCTATGACACTAGTTTGTCGCATTAGACATACTGATGCATTTAGGGGATTTCATGGTCCACAACCTTCACATACTAAGTCCAATGCATTTTTAGAATGAAAATGGTGAGACATAACATAAACATTTGTATTAAAACTAGCAGACAAAAAGTCATTACATTAACCATAAACTGTGAAAGAAATAAATAAAGAACATACACAATCAAACATATCATAACTCATTCAATACAATATAGAGTATTTTATTATAATAAATCAACCTCAATCAATAATATTACCCAGAAAAATATTTTTAAATAATTGAAAATAATCAGAAAAACTATTTGGGAGAAATAAACATTTTTATTAAATCATTTTAATGTCACCGAATTTATAAAGGAAGTAATTTAAAATAGATTTTTGAATCAATGTTTCCATTAAAAATTGATCCTTTTGAAAGGAATTAACATTTTAAAACAATCATGTCTATAAAAATAAATCCTTAAAATCATTTTGAGTGTAGGGACATTAATTAGATGGATTTAGAAAAATAAATCGTTAAAACATTTAAAATGATGATCTAGTTAAAGAATCCCTTCAATAAAACCTTAAAATTTTAAATTTGAAAATAGTATTATGAAACACGGAAACAAATGATAAATATGTTCTATTAAATACTTACACATAAAAAATCTCAGATAATAATGAGATTGGGGAATTAACTCTTACTATAGGCCTCATGCTCTCTGTACAACTCCGAAAGTCATGTATAATGTTTTTAAACATATTATTAACTTATATTAGAATCATAATAATATTTATGATATCATATATGATTCTTTTATGACTTTATATTACCCATTTACTATTAATTCCATGTTAATGAAATTTTTGAGGTTATATCAATTTTCTTATCACAAATGTTTTGAAATGTAATTCTTGAGAATATTACATAGATCATGAATTAATTACTTCCAGAATCTATTATATGATATATATTTCATATATATTCATAATATAAATATATTAAATAGATAAATTTATAAAATAGAATACACCATTCATGGATATAGTATGTCATACATACACAAGAACGTTTTTTCCATTTACTTATCGTATTGAATGAAAGTGAATGATATATATGTACATACATTCATATATATATATATATATATCATTATAGTAGACTTATTATGTCCTATATTTCACATTAATGAATAATATTTTCTTTATAATTTTTCTTGGATGGTGAACAAGGTAGATGAGTCTCATCGCCTCGTGGAGACGGTAAGTCGTACGTACGAACGGGTGACAATATAATTATTTTAATGGATAAATGGTATATAATATATAGAATATTATTTTTAAGTAATAAAATAATGTTATATTTATTATTTACTTCAATTACACTCATTATTATATCCATCTAAATAATTAAGTGTTGAATAAAAAACTACACCACGATGTGGAGATGATAAATCATACTTCCGCACATATGGTGACTTTGTCATTCATAGGATGGATAGAATAATAAATATGGTTATGCCATATATCTAATAACAAATAATTATTAACATGGTACTGAAGTTATTATTTGCATATGGAAACCACAATGAAAGATGATTTTGATAAAGAAATGAATTTTGAAAAAGGTGACTAAATAATTAACTCTTATTCGGGTGCTTCCTTTTGATTTGAACAAAAGGGTTCCTTAGGATGTATTTATGATCAAGGAAATAAATATAGGATGTATTAAGGGTAGTTTGAAGGATATTTGAGCATTTTTTGGACAATAAAAATGGAATTGGATGTGTTAATTTAAGAGAAGGTGAAGTACACTTTTATAAGAGATGTGAGGGGCACGTTAGGAAAATCCTTGAAATATTAATTTAATATAAAATTATTTTCGGTGTATAATAGATCCAAATGTATTAATTCCAATCCTAAGGTAGATATGGGTAACAATCCTCTTAACCAGTAGGTTTTAGACATATTTAGTTTACCATATTAACATTATCTTTTAGAGATAACTCTTAGTGAAATTGTTTAACTTTTACCTTGTATTTTGTATTTTTATACTACATGGTTAATAAAGTTACAATAAAATTATAATAGAACCTAAAGTGGTTCATTAATGAAATATATAACATTATTTAATTCCTTTTCTGAATCTTATATTTTTAGGAATATTATATCATTTAATAAAATTGTATTTGTTTTTAAAACACAATTATGTCAATTTTGAAACTATTTAGTATTTGGTTTTTCTGAAAGTCATAAAAACATGATTATTTATATAATATTAATTGAATAAAATATAACATGCCATATTAATCTATAATATTCGTGGATTGAATCAAAACATTAATATTTTATTTATTTTAATATTTATAATATAATTTTTTAATCTTTCATTAATAAGGAAAACAATGCATCATTATTGTGTCATAAATAAATATATTTATTTTATGTCTATATATTATAAATAAAATATTATGATATAGAAATAATTTTATATTTCTAATGATTATTTTTATTCATATATATTTATTATATAAAATCATGTAAAAATTGTTTATTTAATATATTTACGTTTTTGTTACAATTTTCTTAACATTTAATTAATTTTTATATAATGTCATTTTCACATCAATGTGGATCCATGGGTTCCCAAAATGGACCCATGGATTCCTATGGTCGAAAATATCTCATATAATAGGACTAAGACATGTTTTATGGTAGATTAATATTATTATAATATTATTTCATTTCCCTTATTTACCAGATTTATCCTTTTAACATGGTAAATAAAAATAATTACTGAAAAAACTTTTCATAATATCAGAAATTAAAAGATACCTATTTACCCAATTTGGAAGTTTTAATCCCAAATATGGAATCCATTAAATAAAATTAAAATCACATAATTTGAAGTAATTAATTTAAAATTAATTCCCATTGTCAAAACTGAAAATCTTGTTTTAAAAAAATAATATCTCTCAAAATATTTTCATGTGTTTATATACAATTTAAATATGAAATTAGATAAAATGGACATAATTGGATTAAATGATAAAATATTTATACAATTAAACCTTAATACAAATTTAGAAAACAATTCAATAATATTATTAAATTGGATGAAAAGTCATTTTTGAATTAAAATAAAGTATATTTTCACAATTCATAAAAAAATTGAATCTTTTTAGAAATTAACCAAAATATTACCCTAAGATAATTTTGATATTCGTAATTAAAAATTGGTGACTATTTTGAAAAATATATTTTATAAAATTTCAAAATTGTGATTAGAAATAGTCATAACAACTTTTAAATGCTTACTTTGTAGGTTGTGGTGTGCTTGAACTCGGGGTTACGTACAACGCAAGAAATCGAATTATTAAAAAAAAGTAAACCTTGGAATTAGGTTGTGTTACATATTAAAACTGGAATTCCCTTTTTTATTGGACATTACTTTAAAAAATAACATAATAAATTCTCTCATATTATCATGGAATCCTTATTTTTGGTAAAAAATCATCCTTTGAAGGATGTTGATTCAAATCTAATGAGTTTTATTGAATAACAGGTAATATTTTTCAATGAGTAATTTTATTTTCATTCTTCACCCAATCCTTAAATTATTATAAAACCATGATTCTATAGTAACCCAATTATATTAAATAAGCAATTATTTTTTAATTTTATGGTAATTATATACAACCATATCTACTTCCATAAAATGGGTTATTAAATCATAGTTCGTGTGTATGGAGGACGATCACCTCACGAACATATGTCATTATTTTTTACTTTACCACATATCATGGATTGGTATAAAGATAGATATAAAGTATATATATGAATGGTTTATAAATATAATATACTTATTGATTCATTATTTTATATATTCCATTTTTTACTTCCCATTCTTTAGGTGATATGATAGAGTCGTGCATGTGTATTGCAGACTACCTCCTCACAAAGCGATGTGATTCATTTCTCAATAAATATTTACAAGGAAAATAATAATAATAAAAATATGTCATATATATGACATAATTAGGATGTTATTTGAATATGTAAAATTCTTGAAATATAAAACATCACTGTATTTCTGGCCTTTTCACTCACTGAAAGATGATAACCTTATTTGTGTGTGTGTGGACCACTACCTTTACAAAGTGATGTTAATATCATTTAATCACCAAAAATTGGTTGATATGTATAATAATATATAAAGAAATATAATTTTTTATATGAAATTATTATAAAAATTAAAAACAATTACTTACCACCTTTCCATAATGATTGTGAAAAAATTGAAACGTTACTCATTCATACATACAACATGTCGTCTCCAAGATCTTAACATACTTCATTTCTCAAAACCATCATTCTTGAGTATTATTAAAATTATAATTTACGTAAAAATAATATAATTATATCATAATTGTTAATTTTTAGGTGATGGAACCATGATAAAACTAAGGGGTCTTAAAATAACAATTCATGACATATATGAAAAATAATGAATTTATTACCAAAAACATTACACTAACATGAAATTGTATATAAAATGTTAATAAAATGAAAAAATTAAATAATATATGATGTGATATCTATAGATATGGTTCTTTAATATTTTTAAAACCAAATTATTTTTATTATACATAGGGTTTAAATTAGTGAGATGTATACCATTACTTATAGTTAGCGATTTCTCTCTCAAAATTATTTTTTAGAAAAAATTCCATATTCATCACATGTTAATTTTATATTGTATATATAAATCTTAGTAATGTATTTTATGAGGAATATACTTTGCATTATTTGATTTATCTTGTCCATTTTATTGTATATCATTCATTTGGATTATTGCTCAAATGATTCCAAATCAGAAAGGGATTTCTAGACTCACTTTTATTGCTGGTAGACATATGAAAATTCACCACTCGTAACATTTGTGTGTTTTATATACTACAAAATTGAAATTTTATAGCATGATTAAAATTAATTTTAATTATATTTAATGTTTCATTTTATGTTTTTTTATTTGGGGTCACGATTCAAAATATTATTTAAGTGTTAATGGATTTTTGACATAATATTAATTCTTTGGGAAGTATGTTATGTAATGATCTTATATTCATTAATGATGTTTATATAAATAAAATTGTAACTGTGAAATAATTAATTACTTTATTCTCAATATATTTTATTTTCTATTTCAGGATATTCTTTAATAGGTATTATATTTCAATGTAACCAAATTGTTAATTATTTTTTGATATAATCTCACTTTTTATCAGGTGTGTTTAAAATCAAGTTTTTGATGGTATTATATTATTATCAATATCTCAAATAACCTAATGACATTATCCTGGCCTATTAATTTCATGATAATATATTTTTCATTTCATATTCTTCTATTTATGTATTCAATAGTTTAAAAATATTGTTTCTATGAAAACCCATGTATTCGGTTAAAAACACTTTTTATTCATAAATAATTTTTTCTAAATATATTTTCAATGGTGTTTTTACAATTATTCAAAATATTTATTAAATACATTTTTACACATGATTGAATTATTTATAAAAAAAATTAATTTATATATTCATGTCATTTCCAAAAAATTCATGTTAAACATTTACCAAAATAGGAAAAAAAATATTCTATAATTTGAATAAAATAAATAATATTCCCACTAGATTGATTCTTATTTTATTTAAAGATTACATTAATTTTTTTCAAGGTAATTTTCAATAAAATCTATTTTAATTTCTTTTATTCTTTAATGATATTTTAAAAGAGAAAAGGATATTTTCATAAAGATGTTTTAAAATTATTTTTAAATATTAAATTATATTTTTTCTTGTTTATTTCCAAAAAATAAATTTTTTCCAAAATATTTTAGAAATTTTGGTTCAAAAAAATAAAATTTTAATGAAATGATATTTTCCCGATTAAATATTCAATTCGATTTATCTTTCAAAATCAATTCCCTTATAATGTGAAGTTGTTTTATGTTACTTATGATTTACTTGGATATAATCCAATGATAACATTATTATTCATTTTCATAATGGTTTTTGTTTGTGATGATTATATTTTTGGAAACATACTTATTTTTCTATGGGTTATATCACTATAGAATGATTATAAAACCAACTTATTTTTACATGGGTTTTAATTTTATTAAATTATGAAATGATTATGAAAAAATTTTATTATTTTTTGGTTATGTTATAAAGAAATTATTAAAATACAAATTTCAGTTCATGGTTTGTAATATAATAAATGTTTTATGATCTTGTGGCACACACATGAATGATTTTAATTATGAGATATTGGTTTTGTATTAATAATGGTTGGAAGATATTTTATAAAAAAAGGATGGTGGTTATGTTATAAACATTCATGGGGGGCCTATACCACCCTCCAATGCATTGGATAAATAATTATATCTAATGAGATAAACATGACTATAATAGGGATTGAACTCAATTTAGTAGTTGAATTTATTAACTATGATGGTCATGGGAGAGAACCTTGATAACCATAATGGTTTAGAATGTAAACTCATTCTACTAAGAGAGTGGTATTACACTGGGGATGGTGTTTTGTACCACCTAGTAGGTATAACATTCCATGTATTTCTATAATATGTTTTTTAAATGAGAATTGAGTACTATGGAAATGATTTTCTATACTTATTTGTATTCCAAAAATCCATGTATATTGAAAATTTTATGCTCTCATGGATAATGCAATTTAAATTCCATATGATTCATATATTGTTAAATAATAATATTTATTCCATTACTCAAGTTTCTTAATTTTTATATATATGGGTTGGTTTTTATATGTTGTTAATGTATTTTGATATGCTTATGTACATGTAATTGTTATTTCTATCCCTTTTATACGATTTTTGGGAATCTCAGCTTACCATTTCTTATTTTTCCATTCCCCAATTTATGAAGAAATAATTCATGTATAGTATTTTTATGAATATTACCAATGGTTTAGTTCATTATGTGAGTTATTAAATATCATTCACCAAATTAAACTATTGTGTACCTATTCTCCAACAAAACTAAAAAATCAAAGTTCATTGGATTTTTAATATAATATAATGAATATTCATCTAAAAAGAACCAATAGACATGTTTGATAATCTGGTTTACTATAGTTGGTATCATTGGCATGATTTACTTATTCATTTCAAACCATTATGAGAAATAATTACTAGTATGACTAAGGATATTTCTTTGAATATGGCTAGAGAGGTCTCTAAAGATACGTTTATGGAATATTTAATGTGTAAGAGACATTCTTGACATTTCAGTGAAGGATAGAAATATTGGTTTTTATGAAATTATGACCCAGTCTATGCACTACAAGTGTATTTGTCTCTTGAATAGGGTTACTAAGCATTGATATCTCTAAAAATGAAATATTAATCTAGGATCGATCAATACTCGGTGAATGATAGTGGTCCAAGCTACACACTTAGTGTGATTCTCCTTGTATATATTCATTATATATTTATTGAATATTTATAAACCATCATAACAGATTTAAATTGATGATGACTACCAATGACTTGTGATAACCCAAATTCATTATAGATTAAAAATAAGTTTTCCATATTTAGAAAACATATAAGTGATTTTTCAATGATTATGTGGCATTCCAATATGATTATGTTTTTTCATAAAATATAATCCTTGGTATTAAATAATGGGGGTAAGTAGAGGTATAATGGTAAACATTAAATTTGATTGATAATTTTTTTATGAGAATCCTAATGGAATAATGGAAGGAGTGAAAAATATTGTAAATATTCCAAATAAATTATCATTCATCATTATTAAGAATGTAAACTATAACTAACCCTTGGACTCACCATATAAGATAAGGATGGTGTTTTATAAGAGTTATGGTAGTGGATACAATATAGTAATGAACATTTTTTATCCTATATGTCAAGAATGATAGAAGATGCACTCATGGAATGCCTCAAAAGAACAATTAAATTTTTTTCACCAGAAAAAAATGGAATCGAGTAATAAATTTAATATTCAAATAAAATGTTCAGTTAATGAAATGGATGGGATGATTGTTCTACCATATTCATTAACAATGAATGAAATTTTAAAATGTGTAATTTATGGTTATCATTCAAATCAATGACCTAAAGGGAAATAACATGAATATAATCATCGATAAAGTATGAGTAATATATATTTTGTTGATTATGAGGATTCATTGAATGGAATATGAATGTAATGTTTTATTAATGATTAATATTATGAACTCTAGTTAATTTATTAAGGATAAGTTTTAGTAATTTAAGTATTTATTAATATAAATTTGAGTTTTATGAATTATGAAATATGTAAGGATTGTTTAGTTTATAGTTTTCCTTCAGGTTTTTAAGAATATGTTAAATGTTACCAATGACAGATATAGCTAATAGATTCTTAATTAATTATACAAATTTCAATTATTTAATACATTCTGATTATTCAATTTCTGGTGATTTGTACTATTTTAGTAATTTTCATTATTTTTGGGATTACTTTTTAAATTTGACAAATTCAGGAAATATATAAGTTTTATAAAGATTAAATTTTGTAGTCATAACATTTACAATATTGAACTAATTAATTTAAAACTAATTTATTATTCATTTTTGGGATTCGACATTATCTTATGCACTAATATCAAATTAAAAACATGATGGACAGAACCCCAAAAAAGATGAAAAAAATTGATGGACGATTGAATATACCACACCTCTTTTATTGAGGTATATGACTACATAATGACCTGAAAATTAATTTAGTATATATGGATATAATATAAAACTTATTTACTCATTAATGAATTAAATTTTGTGGAGATATTCTTTATTTAAGATGTCTTTTTAATGTGTCAAATAGAAGGATGTTCAAGGGTATCCTTGGACATAAAAAATATTCCTAAATTATTAAAGAATAAATTTAACTACACGTGTCAACATGAATTTATATTTTTAGGTTAGATATGATACAAAATTTTGGACAAAAATTAAGAAGGAACCTTAGTGATTTTAATATCTCTGTTGCAAATAACTAAAGAAGAATTTAGGAGATAGGATTCTGGAGGAGAAATTATTTTCACTTTCTTTCCTTTATTTTAATTATTTTAGTATTATAAGTTATTCCATTAACCCTTATTCATGGATAAGCATAACATGTATGTTTAATCATTTGACTGATTCTAGAAGGAGGGGTTTTCTTTTTTTAAATTCATGATTACATGAAATAAATGTTATGAAATGTTTTGTCTCTTTTGTAAATTTGATTATAATTTTTAATATATTTTTTATCAGTTCTGGTCATATTTGGTCTTTAATTATATTGTTTTCATATATTTAGTCATTGATCAGTTTTTTCCTCCATTATTTTCTGAATTATATAATATATAATATACACGGCCTTATTAGTGAAGTACTAGGTGATCATCAGTTTGTATAAGAGGGGTAGTGGATATTCTTGATCATTTGGGAAAAACCTAAGCCGATCAAGAATTTACTATGTTAGTTAAAGATATTCACTAAAACACTTACTCACATAGGAAAAAGAGTATAACACACTGAGATATTGACAAGTTTTACTCAAACTATAACCATTTTAGAAAGTGAGTGAGATGATACAATCATGGAATTTAACATTAATCGGCTTAGTATAAGACAATTGAATAAATTTTAACTATAAAAAAATTAAAATTATATATATATACCCATATTGATCAATGAATTCATATAAACTTTTTCAGTTAATTTGTTTTCAATTTTCATTCAACATTTTGATAATTTTTTTCTTCTGTTTTGTTACTTTATTTTGTTTTCTAAATCCGAAAATTTAAAAAACAACCTCCACTTATTTATCTACTTTATTGTGAAGGCATGATTTTTGTGCACTTCGCTCTATAGAAAACATATGTTAACCAATATACGACATATAAACATTGTATATATTTTTTTCACACTCCATGAGAGGCACCTGTCAAAACATGGTTCCATTTATAGGGTGGTAGTTCCAGCAATATAATTGTAAATATTTGAGTCCTTAAAAATTAAAATAAATAAATAAATTAGTCTCTCATGATGTTTCTATATGATTATTTATTTACTTCAAAGAAAAATCACCCAAAAGTGTAATAACCAATGTTTAACTCAATTGAGTATAAGAAGTACACTAATTTATTATTTTATAAAAACAATTAGGTGAACTTGAATCCAAATCACATAGAGGATGAATTACATGATCTAATTCAAGACCTTAAACAGAACCTCAAATACCCAATATTATATGGATTGGCCACAAAATTTATTAAACTAAAAGAATATTTTTTAGAATTTTTTCATTAAATGGTCAAGCTAAAAAAGTGACTTTCATTTTATCCATCAATATTTCAAGTGAAATATCATAGTTGAAATATCAAAAATAATAATTTCATAATTTTCATGAAGCCCAATTGGAAAATAATTGTCAAAAAATTAAAAACCATGAGATAAAAATTGTGTGGATGTATGAATATATACATATATCCCGGCAGTAGTAGCATTATATAAAACAAGAACCAAAACCATACAATCTGATGGAAGATGTTTCTCCACTTAACATTTATATTTAAGTACCCATGGAGGCCCTAAGGAAATTAAAAAGGAAACAAATTCATCCCATATGAAGATATTTTGAAGGATAATGATGAAAAATATATTCATATTAACGTATGAATGTGATAAAAATGATCTGGATTACTTATGGAATGAGTGCGAATAACTAATGTATCCCTATATTCCTTATAAAGTAAACAAATAATCACCATTAAATGAAGATACCACCAAAGTAGTGGAATTTTCTGATAAGTTAGAGTACCTAGACTACCTACCACTATCTTGTGAAATTTGACTCCAAGTAGAACCATCCACTGAAGAAGAATTTGATGTTGAACAAAGTAAAGGATATAATTTTTTATTGAACAAAATATCATCTAATTTTTTTGAAACTTAATTGAATGTTACATTACATTTCTTGAAATTTTCATATTTAGAAAACTCTCACATTACAATGGTTTAACATGATGAATGGAAATATGCAACTAAAGTGGAAGAAATAGATATCCCAGAATTTGATGATCATTTATTGGACTAAGTTCAAGAGGAGAAACACGTTGTTTTTCCTTGAGTAGTAAATGAAATAAGATGTGTATATTGAGGGGTAATATTTTAATATTTATACTTCATGAATTATTTTTTTTCAAAAATAATTACACTCTAACATTTCCTTTGATTTTTTGATTGATTCAACATGCTTTCAACATCAACTGATTAAAATAGAAGAGGGTGTGCATGTGGAAACCATGAAAGTGGAGGAATCATTCGTTGTCATACCCCCACTATGAATGTTGTATCTCATTATCCTGGGGGTGGATTTTTATTACTATATACATAGGGTCCACAACTAAAAATGGAGATGTTTTGAATGAGAAAAAGTATTCATGGTGGTTAATGAGAAAGAAACTCAACCCACCATTATATTAGGAATATCCTACTTGAACATCCCATCTAGAGGCAGTCAAAAACCAAGTCCAACTAGGGTTATTAAACCTAAATCTATATTTATTTTCTAAATTTATTTTTGTTTTTATTTTCTATTAGTTACTTTCTTATGTAATCACCTCTATTTTTGTTTGTACGTTTTCATAGTGAAAAACATAAGAGCATTACTCAACGGTAAAATAAATATTGGTTAGGTTTCACCTCTCTATACCACTTATGTTCTTACTTTCATTCAATATAAACATTTCATACATTTTAAATCCATTTGAATTCATTGATAATATTTCTTCATTTATGTGCGAGGGAAGGGAAACATTGATGTTTTGGATTTTCATTTTTTTTTTCTATTTTTTTGAAATAATTTTTTCAAATTTCAAATTTTATCTTTTTTACTTTTTTACTTTTTAAATCTTTTGAGAGGAAATTACAACCATTTTTTTTAAACCCATTTCAATGATTGAACCAATTTATTTCAAGAAAATGAGAAAAAATTTATGTATTAAATTGATGTGTTTAAAGTTCAATTAGTTGTGAATTTCATGAAAATTACTCGAGTTTTTTAATATAATTCTATATATCATTGTCCTTATAATTTATATCACATTTATGTGTGTCTTCTAAATCCATTTTTTACACATTATTTTCATTATCATCACCTATTGTAAGAAATTAGCCCAAGTGGTTTTATCCAGAATTCTATTTACTCCTGTCAGAACATGATGGTTTTTGGAACTTTTATTTTAAATTATTGAGGTAATTATTTGGTTTTAAATCTCCCATTTCAAGATTTTCCTTTTCATTCTGACCTTCTTTGCACATTTTAATCATTTTTCCTTAGAATCCAAGAATGTCTGGTTAGTTTATCAATATTATATGACGTTTTTATCTCTCTAACATTCTCTTGAAGGTAAATTGAATGACCTAGTTTAGCTTAATTGTGTGTGGCAGGACCTGTCTTATTTTTTGATTCCAAATTTACTAAAAATATGGATGGATGAAAAAAAAATTAGATGATTTTTTTTTCTAAAAAATCATTCTTTTGATTGATTTTATTTTTTAGATATTTTATGTTTATATATGTTGTGCCTTTCTATAGATTTGAATAGAGAAATAATGTTATTTATATCTAATAATTTTAAGAAAATATATGTCTGGGAATATTGACATTTTTTATTCTAAAATAAAGATTAGAATGTACTTTCCTTGAGTTTTCACAATTATGGATCTGATATTCTACTAGGGTGAGTGTAGAAGACACAATAATTGAGTGAAAATTATAATATTGCAATTTTAATTGAAAAATATCCAAGACCTCATCATTTTACCTCATAATTTTTAACATCTAAATCAAACCAACCAGAATCCACAGAAACCCCCTATAATTTCTTTATGATAAAAACATATCTTGAATATCATCACAAGGAGACTTAGGAATTTATAGATCCTGTGGCCACCCATGTATGAGTTTGGATGAGAACATCCTTTTGAAAGACTTTACATCTATGAGATTAGAAAAAAAAATTTGAGTTAGGGGTCTTCTGTTCGTGGTAGTATAAATGAAAAGGAAATATATTAAATGGTCTGGTTTGAAACCCTAATATAAATGTTGCTATGAGGAATGATGTAATTTTTTCTTGGTATAGAATTGGTGGATCTCAATATCATGTGCTTTAAATTTTCATTGATTTGATTTTGTTGTCTACTTGTCTAGTATTTCATGTTCTATGTGTGGATGAACTTATAGGTCTAATTTTTTCACAATTAATATCATTATGTTCAATGACATTTTACCTACCAATTAATAAATTTGGGTGGATTTGGATCATTTTAGTATATTTGGATATTTTTAGCTTAAGTATGATAATTAGTAAACTCTACAAATTTATGAGTTTTCTTCGAGAATCATTTTTCAAATAATAACATTTAAAATTTTGATCAATATTAAGTAATTAATTTTTTTTTGAATCCATTGTTCATGGAATTCATTATTTCCTTCTGAACCCAGATCAAATTCAAAACACACTATCCCATTAAAAAAATTAAGAGGAGAAAAGTCACTTGCCAACAGAATAGAACCCACCACAGTCAGTTTGGAATATCATGGCCTACAGTTCACCAAATTATGTGATTATAGATGGTTATGAAATAGTAAACAATGAATATTGCACCATGTATTGTTCATGTATAATGTGACTCATTAGTGATTCTTTTTATTGAGTCCAATTGGAAGAAGTGCAAGAGTCTCCCCCACATGAAAAGTATTCTTTATTAAATCATGAATAGATTTTACTACACAATTCAAAATGAATTTATTTTATGAGGGTTGATAACCAAAAAAATTATACAAACCTTTCATAAGTCACATTGGTGAATTTGAGAGGTTTAGTGTGTATAAAAAGCAATATTTTGATGGAAGTATTCTAGATGATAAGTGTCGTGTTCTTTATTTCCATTATTTTCATTCATTTTAGTTATGTAATGTCTTCCTATTCTACTTTCTTCATAGATTACCTTCACATTGATGGGTAACACTATGATATATTGGGGAAGTAGAATTTTTAAATTTTATAATGCTTGATTTCATTCAATTAATTGTATAAAATATTTTCTCCCTTTGGAAAAGATTGTTTTAATTTGTAATGGTTGTTTTTATTATCATTTATGATCAAATTTGGTATTAAATTTAATTTTTGTAATTTATTTGGCAAATAATAATTTATACTTATGTTTGGTTCTATTCTATATAGGTTAGAATATATTTAGTCTTATTGGTGATGTACTCGGTAGCCGTGAGTATGTGTGGGAGGGGTAGTCATATTCTAGATTGTCTGGGATAAACCAGAGCAGATTGGGAATTTCATATGTCAATTGAGAGTATTCACTACAAATCATACTAATATAATATGGAGAGTAGATCAAAAAAAGATCTTGAAAAGGATGACTCTTGTAAAGACCCGTAAAATTCAATGGAATTTTTTTTTATAATTTTCTTTGGGATTTTACAAGAATTCAGTTTCTGATGGTGCCTGATTCCGAGGCCCGGTGTGCCCTAAATCAATTTCCGAAGTTTAGGCTCGGGTACATTCAGTAAACGAACGAGCGGGTTTTTCTAACTTTTGAACCGGTGCTCGGAATCGAATTTCGAGGGCACCAATGTAATCGCAGCGCCGATTTTTGCTTAGAAACGCCTTTTCCGGAGTTGCGTTTGCTCGGGTGTGGTTTTTAATTTTTGGGGTTAAGTTAAAAAATAAAATAAAGTGTCTCCGAGTGTCGTCTCGTCGTGAAGTCCACCTCCGGATACTGACTCTTCATGTATTCCACCTCCAGGTACCGTCCAGTCCTTGAACACTCAGCCTTCGTCAGCACTTCCCATCGTATGCAACCAACATAATGAGGTGCGGGCATAGCCCGTGCAGGGGTGAGTATAACAATACTCAGTAGGGACCCCGAGACCCTCAAGGTCTCACTAAAACCAACAAGGATAACCACCAATAATATCTCAACCGATAACCTCTACATAGGTATATGCCCATACATATAACTAAGTCATCAAGTAACCCATCTCAATCATGAGGAAACACAATATTATGAAATCAAAGGAAACCCACAACCCAGTTTTATTCCCATACATATAACTAAGTTATCAGGTGACCCATCTCAATCAAGAGGTAAACACAAAGGTCATAGACTCAGCTCAAACCAGGATTTTCATTATCAAAACTGTAACTGCTGAAGAGCCTCGTCTCTGGAGTGCACAGTGGTCCTTTCACGACTCCGAGGTACTGCTCACTAACCTAGGACTGCTGAGATACTCCTCCTGTCGAGTACTGTGAGCCTGCTGCTACAACCAAGTGCTTCCCACCATGGGTCTGCCGCTACAACCAAGCGCTCCCCCTCATAGCCTCAAGAGGTACTCCTTCTATTGAGTACCGCGGGTTTGCCGCTACAACCAAGTGCTCCTCCGCCGTGGGTCTTCCGCTACAACCATGCACTCCCCATCCTAGCCTCCAGAGGTACTCCTTCTGTTGAGTACCGTGGGTCTGCCGCTACAACCAAGCGCTCCTCCGTCGTGGGTCTGCCGCTATAACCAAGCGCTCCCCCTCATAGCCTCTAGAGGTACTCCTTCTGTTGAGTACCGCGGGTCTGCCGCTACAACCAAGCGCTCCTCTACCGTGGGTCTGCCGCTACAACCAAGCTATCCCCACTGGGCTATCCGAAACACACCGAGACGATTGGTCAAGCAGTCGTCAGGTCTCAGCCGGCAACACGGTCTACGTACTCCGCACGCTCATCTCCGGGAGTGTCCGCTCCACGAGCTACTGGTCGATACTACAAGTATCACAAAGTTCCACGAAGAAGTATCTCAAATTTCCAAGAAGTAGGGGTCTCAACGCAACAAACGGTGTGTCAATCGGATGCCCGGTCTGTGAGTTACTAGCCTTTTCGTCCCCGGGGCCCGGTTGGTTTCGTGTGCGAACCAACCTAGTCGTATCTCAACTGTACCGCGAACTCTCATAGGGTATACTCATAGGGACCGTTTCTCCACGTGATCACCAACGCCGCTGACGGTTCGTCAAACAGACGTCCAGTCTGAAAGTTATCATCTTTTCCGTTCCAGGGGCCCGGTTGGATTTCGGGTGCAATCCAACCCGGCCACTATCCAACTGCATCCAAATCTCTGGCGATGTATGCCAAAGGTTCCCTCTCATCAAGAGGAATTCAACGAGATAGACGGCGCGTCAATCGGACGCCCGGTCTGTGAGTTATTGGTTTTTTCGTTCCAGGGGCCTGGTTAGTTTTTAAGGCAAAACCAACCCGACCGTACTCCGCCTGAGGTTTGGATGTAGGTGGAGTACGGTCGTGTTGGTTTTTCCTTAAAAACCATCAGTCCCCTGAAACGAAAAAGCCAATAACTCACAGACCGGGCGTATGATTGACGCCTCGTCTATCTCGTTGAATTATTCTTAATGAGATGGAACTTTTGGCATACTTCGCCAGAGATTTGGATGCAGTTGGATAGTGACCGGGTTGGATTGCACCCGAAATCCAACCGGGCCCCTGGAACAGAAAAGCTGATAACTTTCAGACTGGACGTCTGTTTGACGAACCGTCAGCAGCGATGGTGATCACGTGGAGAAATGGTACCTATGAGTATACCCTATGAGAGTTCGGGGTACAGTTGAGATACAGCAGGGTTGGTTCGCACACGAAACCAACCGGGCCCCGGGGACGAAAAGGCAAGTAACCCACAGACCGGGCGTCCGATTGACACGCCGTCTGTTGTGTTGAGACCCCTGTGACGAGGAGGTCCTTTGAGATACTTCTTCATGGAACTTTGTGATGCTTGTAGTATCGACCAGTAGCTCGTGGAGCTGACCCTCCTGGAGACGAGCGTGCGGAGTACGGAGACCGTGTAACCGGCTGAGACCTGACGACTGCTTGACCGATCGACTCGGTGTGTTTCTGATAGCCCAGTGGGGAGCGCTTGGTTGTAGCGGCAGACCCATGGTGGAGGAGCGCTTGGTTGTAGCGGCAGACCTGCGGTACTCACCAGAAGGAGTACCTCTGGAGGCTATGAGGGGGAGCGCTTGGTTGTAGCGGCAGACCCACGGCGGAGGAGCGCTTGGTTGTAGCGGTAGACCCACAGTACTCAACAGAAGGAGTACCTCTGGAGGCTATGAGGGGGAGCTCTTGGTTGTAGCGGCAGACTCACAGTACTCAACAGAAGGAGTACCTCTTGAGGCTATGAGGGGGAGCGCTTGGTTGTAGCGGCAGACCCATGGTGGGAAGCGCTTGGTTGTAGCGGCAGACCCATGGTGGGAAGCGCTTGGTTGTAGCAGCAGGCCCACAGTACTCGACAAGAGGAGTACCTCAGCAGTCTTAGGTTAGTGAGCAGTACCTCGGAGTCGTGACAGGACCACTGTGCACTCCAGAGATGAGGCTCTTCAGCAGTTACGGTTTTGATTATGAAAATCCTGGTTTGAGATGAGTCTGTGACCTTTGTGTTTACCTCTTGATTGAGATGGGTCACCTGATAACTTAGGTATATGTATGGACATATACCTGGTTTGTGGTTATCCATTGATTTCATAATATTGTGTTTCCTCATGATTGAGATGGGTTACTTGATAACTTAGGTATATGTATGGGCATATACCTAAGTAGAGGTTATCAGTTGAGATCTTCTTGGTGGTTATCCTTGTTGGTTTTAGTGAGACCTTGAGGGTCTCGGGGTCCCTACTGAGTATTGTTATAGTCACCCCTGCACGGTCTATGTCCGCACCTCGTTGTGTTGGTTGC
The DNA here is from genome assembly GCA_963277665.1 of Viscum album. Lineage (NCBI taxonomy): Eukaryota > Viridiplantae > Streptophyta > Magnoliopsida > Santalales > Viscaceae > Viscum > Viscum album. The sequence continues at coordinate 469,060,073 of OY728132.1, forward strand.
AGACGACGGGTAGTGCTGATGAAGGAAGAGTGTTTGAGGACTAGACGGTACCCGGAGGTGGACTACACGACGAGTCAGTATCCGGAGGTGTACTTCACGGTGAGACGACACTCGGAGGAGGTTGACGGGCGAGAGCATGGAGGAGCTGCGCTATCTGTACCTACCCTTCAGGTAGGATCTGGGGTGGACGATCCAGGAGCTGCGCTATCTGTACCTACCCTTCAGGTAGGATCCGAGGTGGACGACATAAGAGCTGCTTCCTCTCTACCAGCTGTTTTCCCTATTCTGTTGTACTTTCATTCAGTTGTAGCAGCACTTTCAGTTGGGTTTGTATTCTGGCCCATATACTTTTTAGCATTTTCCTTTGTACTTAGTGTTTTACTTTCGCTTGGACTCTGTGGTGTTTTCTTTACTTTTATAAAGGCAACGCCTTCCCAGTTATTGGGATTTACGCCTTTGGTGCTAGTCGCCAGCCCCTGGCCTATGGAAGGCGAGCTTGGGGTAGTCACTTAACGGGCCCCGAGGACGGGTCGTGACAACTCTCAACATAGCTATTTGACCAAGGAAGTGGGAGGAAGTGATCATGAAATCTCACTTTAATCATCTTAGCAGTATAGGATTAGATAAATTGGATCTATGATAGCATTTCAATTGGAAAACTCAACCCAACTTGATCACCCAATTCATCTCTATATTTTCAATAAAATTATTTTTCTATTTTCATTCAATATTTTTCTTAATTGATTTATTTTCCTTTGTTACATTAATTTGTTTTCTAAATCAACAAATTTTAAAAACATCCTCCACTTATTTCTCAAATTTCTTGTGACATGTAAATTGTTGTGTGATCCTCTATAAAGACAATCTAGTTTAACCACTATAATTCATTTTTTATTTGGAAATTATTTTTTCACACCCCATGATAGGAACATCTCAATAACATAGAAAATTGATTTATAGAAACATTATTTTTTATAGAAAACACAGTATTATGGGATTAGAAACCTTGATATGTTCTCAATGTTGAGAAAATGGTTTTTAGCATAAATAAAGTGATGGTTGACATGGATAAAAGAAATTGGATAGTATTAATGACATTAGAACTATGAAATTATTTTCTAATAATGTTGTTAAGCTAAAAAGGAAGGATTTTATAATATTATTATAATATGTATTAAATTCAATAAAATGTTGTTTTATTCAAGGAATGAAGACTAATTTAAGTTTTTAATAAGGATTGTGTTATTTAATATTATTACAATGTTTTAAGAGAATACACAATAATGTTTTTCAGATATTAGGTATTTGAAAATAAAAAGAAAATTAATGTTAAATGATTGATTAATGTTTATTTAATTTTGACAATTTTAGTGACCCTTATAAAATTTGAATTTTAAGAGGTTCAAATGTTTAAATATTGTTTAATAGATTATATTGAAAAATATATGAGGATTTATAGAATAATATGTAACTTAACTATATAATGATTAATCCATATTGGATAACCTCTGTTTATTTTTGTTACTATAGATAAATGAAATCATAGAAATTAGAATAATATATTGTATTTAGTTCTTTATAGATGATGAATTTCATCTCTAAGTGTATTATATCAAGTAGAATATGATTAAGGCACAACCAATGTGTGAAATTGTTCCCATCGAATAAAAAGATATCATGTAAGTATATTTGAATAAGTTTTCATTCTAGGTGAAAAATGAACATCCATTCATTATGAAAAGGTTGTTGAAATATTTTTTTGACCTGTTATAATCATTCTTGATGGTATCAATAACCATTTTCATGAATATTTTGGTTACGACTTTGTGTTTATCCACATTCTCATTACCATGTTCTCTATCACTCTCAATTAGTATTTGGGTGTTAGTTTTCTCTTATATGTCCATGTTTTCACTTGCCACCACAGTTATCTTATTTCGAAAAAATTATGTTTTATTCTAGATTTCAATCTCACACCCCTTTCCATTTTCAAGAGTAAATTTTATTAACCCATTTTAAGATGTGTGTTTCTATGAATAAATTTTCAAATGTAAAATAATTGATGGTAGAGAATAATTTTAAGGGAGAAATTATTCCTAAGGGGGGTATAATGTGAATCCACAAGATTTGGTGAAATATATTTATTTTAAATTTAATTTATTCATATTTATATTTTTTACATCAAACACTGAGTTAGTCTTTCATTAAAAAAACATTGGGCATTGTTTGTGTTACACAAAATAGTAATATTGAACAAAACATGTAATATTGTTAAAATATCATAATATAATAGTTACCACCTATCTATTGGAATGGATACTTTTAAAGGGTTTGACTTTATTTTAAAAATATATATTTTACACAATAATATCCATGTAATAAATTTATAAACTATTAATAATAAATGAAAATCAAAACTATTTGAAAATAAATGATTTTTTTCTGTAAATCAACATTTTCAAAGCAAATTTACCATAAAAATTTTAAAAAACACTTTCGATGAATGATTTTAATGAAATTTAAATATTTCATTTTCAATCAACTTATTAACATTCATATCATATTTTTATAGATAATATATTAGAATAAATCCAATTTTACCCTTAAAATTTAGATTTTTCTAGAAACAAATTATTTTCTTTCTTTGCATTTAATTTCTAAAATAACATCTAAAAAATATACATAATTTATTTTTGAAAAAAATATATAGAAATAATAATATCATAATTTACATAGGGATAATTTTTGATATTTTTCTCATAATATGAATTATTTTTAATTAATTGTGAATAATTATGAATTTTAATTGATTTTTTTTTTATTTTTTTATTATTTATTAATTTAATTAATATATTAATTTTATATAATAGTGAAATTAGTAAAAATGTATTAATATTTATCTATTTAAGTTCATTGAATTATTTTCATAATGAAATTGGAAATAAAAACCGTATAATATTTTGATCATTTTCTATTCCAAACCCCCTTCCAATTGCACCTCGGGGATTTAATTTAAAACAAATTTCAGCAATTATGTTCATTTAATATTTAATAATAGATTTTATATATTTATTCCCTTTTATTTTTAATACTTATTATGGTCAACAGAATTTATGACCAACATTAAAAGTGATAATAGTTAAAATTATTTACCTTGATTATGTTAAATGGGATTACATGGGGGTTAAACCAAAAATATAAGGAATAAATGAACATAGAATTTTTTATAGAAACTATATTATGTATATATACTGAAAATATAATTTATATTTCTTGATAATATATCATAATTTACCATGTTTCTTTTGAAAAATATGGGTATACCTTTTTATTTTCCAGAGTTAGAAGTGTGCAACTCACCTCAGTTATAAAACCCAACCACCTCCCCTCTATTATTGTCAACTTAAAAATAATTACAGGAAATAAATACCCAATATAACATCCAATTAAATCTTGTCATATTTTATTCCTTATTTTGGGATGTGGTCCAATATAGCAAGAATTTTAGAGCAAACGTGAGGAGGATACCCAATGAAGATGTAATGTTCTTTGATTAGTGTTTTTTATTTTCTTTCATCATCCACCTCTTTAAAATTCATATAAAATCATGAATATATAATAAAATGAGTACCTTTATTATAATTATATTTATCTATGTTATATTATTTAACTAAAACCATCTCTACTTCCATTAAATAGGTTATGAAATAGCTATTGGTGTGTATGGTATAATATAACCTCACAAACCGATGTTAATTATTTTTCCATTAACTTCTATCACGGATTGGTATGATGATGGATATAAAAAATATATATGACATATATTTCCTAATTATTTCTATTTATTAATTTTAACATGTATATATTATTAATTTACATTCTATGGTGGACAAGATAGCATCGCTTGTTTATACGACAAACTAATGTATCTAGAATCTATGCGATTAATTTTTCATTAACACTTTACAACGAAGATAATAAGGACAATTTAGTATAAAATAAATGAATTAATTATTATATTAATGAACTATTAATCATTCTGAAAATTAATATCTATTTATAATTATTAACATTACTCTCACATAATGATGATAACGTTGTTCGTGTTTCTGTGGACTACCACCATCATGAAGTCGTGTAACTATCTCTTAATCAAAACACCACATGGATGATATGTACAACAATATTTTAAGAATTAATAGTTTATTTATTATATTTTTATCATTATAGTATGATTTCATATTATTTAATGTTTACCATAATGATCATTGAATAATTGAAACATTACTCGTGTGTTTGTACAACCTACCATCTCTATGATTATAACATAAATCAATTCAAAAAACCAAATTCATGATAGGTATTAAAGGAATGATTTATTTATAAACATGAAAACTATATCATGATATTATTGAGGAGGTATTGGAACCACAAATTTATTAATATTACACAAAATAACAAATCAAGACATATATAAAAACAAAGCAGTTGTTACCCAAAACATGGTGTTAACACAAAATTATTAATAAATGGGTAATAAAATGGCATAATTAAAACATATATGTTATGATATATATAATTATTCTTCTGTAATATATTTATCATAATTCTATTATATATATATATATATATAGTTTAATGAGTTTGAAGTAATTTGAGACTTATAGTAAGGTATTTTCATCTAACAATTATTTTCTATGAGAAAATTTCCATATTCACCAAATTTGTCTTTTATGTTATGTATATACCTAATATTAATTTATTTAATATTATCCTACTTTATATTGTTCTTATTTTTATTTCCAATTTATAATATCCCTTTCATGATGATTACAGTTCAAATGAAATCAAATTTGTAAGGGATTTCTAGTCCCTATTTTAATTGTGTAAAACATATAAAAATTCACCTCTTGTTTCATTTTTGTTTTCAATGTACAGACCCTTTTGAATGTTATGTCATTAATCACACAATTTTCATGATACTTAATGTTTCATTAGATTTTATTCTTTAATAGGGATAACGATTCAATGGATTATAATAGTGATATTGGATTCTTATCTCAAATTGGAGTCTTTTAGAACTACATTATGTAATGTTCTTATATTATTTTTGAAGGTGTATATACAACTACATTGATATGTAATATCATGAATTCCTATATCATTATGATATTTTATGAAGTATCTTATTTAATTTTTACATGGGTCATATTTAGGTTAATTGAACTACAGAGTAAATCATCATATGGAAAATGATATAAAAGGTAAATTATCCTTGAAGGACTGGTTATAACCTAATAGTGAAATTATCAATTATACTTCACAATGTATGTAAAGTTTTTTCATGGTTTTTATATATCCTTGAAATTCTATCCAAACACTAAGATAACTTTTCTTTGTCTTTTTTATAATATTGTGAAATTTTCCTTCCATTTTATCTATTTACTCATAAGGAATATATTTCTCATATAAAATACCCTTAAAAGATCCCCATAACATGTTAATCATCTAATCACCCTATTTTATTTTACGATTGGTGATAAAAATTTCTCCACATCTCCATTCAGAATATAAACATCCCTAATGATTATTTTCATTCAACCCTTCTCATAACCTGAAATTTCCACTCTATATATTGTATTGATTTTTCAACTACCAATGGATTTTTAGTTACACAGTATGTGATAGGTTGTATTGACATGATGGGATCTATCTTAGTAACACCATATTATGAATCAATGTGTTTCTATTTTAAGGCAAGATTATTTTTAATAATCTATTTTATCCATGTATGTTAATAATTATGTTAAATAGTTTTAATTTTAAGTCCCTGTAAATGGTTGGAAAAATCCTTAATCAATGTTTATAATGTGTTTGTGGATATTTCAATGAATTTTCTATGAGATTATCTATTCATTTTTCTATTCTTAGACTAAATCATTATGAATCACGGGGATGGATGTTCAATTATTATCCTACCATGTTTTAAATAACTATCATTGAGGCAATTTGTACCATAGCCACATTCACTTTCTAGTATTGGGATTGAAATGTTAATTTAGGGAAAACTATCAATATTTTCTTTATAAAAATTTAGAAATTTTTTAATATTATCATCCCCTAGGAAAATGATTTAATGGGAATAAATTTTATTGTCAATATATCAAATTGATGAAAATTATATATAATTTCATGCATGATGACGTTATAATAAAATTTATTATTTTAAAATTGATGGTCTAGAATGAGAACCCTAATGAATGAATATTAACAATATGGGAAAACATTTATAATGAGAAAGGTTAAATATTACATAATTAAAAAAATATATATTATGGAAGATAATAACATGATATTAAATTCATGTAAATATATATATAATTATTTCTAATGACATAATATTAATTTATAAGGAAATAGAGGGATTGAAAACACTTACCATGTTGTGTAATCTCGTAAAGAATTGGAGGAATCCATATAACCTTATTATCTAATTGGGAGGGATTTAGAGAGATAAGAGCAGGAAAAATCTTCAATAACAATTATTTTGGTTTGGAGTGTTATGAGATAATGTCTGGTAGTGAGATCAATTTACAGGTGGAGTAAAGAGGTTATTCATAGAATATAATATTAGGTAAGGGGTGAGAATTTAATCACATGGGTGTTACATTAGTTATGTGGGTTAGTTTATGAAATAGTATATCTGAGATTTTTGTTGTATTTCCATACATAAAAATTCATTTGTATTTGTATTTGTCTATTAAATTATTCAAAATTCATGATACATCATTTAACAATTATTATCAATATTAATATTGATTAAAATTTTATGATGTTAAATATGTTATTAAAAAACATATAATAAGTCATAAATTTACAAATTTTTAAATCATCACTCCAGATTTGGAATCCATTTAATTTAATTAGACATATAAACGTCATAAAATCAACTTTTAAATTAAGAAATAATGTTGAGTAAAACGATTTTCATTTTACAATTTCTTTTTATACATTAATAGTTTATTATTATTATATTCATTTAAATATTATGTTTTTTTAATATATATATATATGTATTTCATAATAGTATATTAATGAATTAATTTAAAACAATTTAATAAAATTTACTTAAAAATAATATACATGTCTCTTATAAAATAAATTCTTTGAGATTTTTTTTCTTTTTTCATGGTAATTATTTTTAACCCAGGTATTTAAATTTCAATGAAAAAGAAATATTTTCCTTACTAAATAATTTATAGCTATATATTATAAATATAATTTCAAAATTATCAATAAAATATATAATATGTTTAGGGGGCCATATTTATAACATTTTCTCATGTAAACCCCATTTTTTTTTGAAAAGTGCATTTATTAGGAAATTTTTTTATTCCTGATAAAATTATTAATTATTTTTATTTTATTTATAAAAATTGGTTTATGATAAAATAATCAAATTATATGTGTCTAACAAAGTAATAAAATACCATAATTTCACTAAAAATAAAATTTAATAACAAGAAATTCCAAATAACTTTTTCTTTTATTGCAAAATATTACCAAAGTTCATATAATTTAATACATGGATTTTATAAATTAATAATAATATTTCAAACCATATATTTTAACTTTTTAAAAACATATTTAACCATTTAAAATGCATTATAAAATTATTGGTCTTCATTATATAATTTAGAAGTAATAAAATTCTATGTTTGGTATAATCTTTATTTTAACTACTAAATAAATAATAAAATATTTTATAAAAATACCAAATTTTCTCTATAAGATAATATCATTATGAAGATTTAAAAGACGAATCATATTTAGATTAGTCAAATTTAATCTTTATAAAACAATTATTTTAGTTATAAACATGATTAAAGTATATTTATATTTTTTATTGTTTGAATATTTTGGTTATAGTTTTTTCCCTATGAGGTAGGGTCATCAGTATTACACATTTAAATAATCATAAATTCAATAATGGGTTTCACTTTTTAATATCCCTTTATGATATTTTTTATGCTATATTTTAAAATATCTTTCCTAGGGTCTAAGGATGTGTAATAATTTTAATAAGTTCAATGGTGACACTGTATCACAGTAATGATTTAAAACAAAATTTAATGAAATGCATGAAAAACTATATCTCTATAAAACTACACTTTTTATGTAAATATTTTTAACCTAGTCAATAAACTTAATTTTTTCACTATTGTGTTTGGATCTTCGAAAATCTGACATACATGGTTGCATTCAGGGTGATTTTTAGGGTCTGATGGAGTAATCTTATTTTTTGGTGAATAGTAACCAACCCTTATGAATAGTAACTAACACTTATGAATAATAATTTTACCCTTATGAATAGTAATATGACCCTTATGAATAACAAATTGGCTTGGTAAATAGTAACATTACCAATGAAAGTATAAATAAAATATATCCATCTTCTATGTGACAATATGATAATGTTGGTATTTTAATAAGTCATAAATATTTAATTAAAAATTTATAAATATATTTTTAATTACAAAATAAGAATTATTTTTATAATATATAATCATAAATTATTGTTTTTAACTTATGATTTTAGGACAATTTTATAATACCTTAGTTAATTTTTCAATGTAATATAAAACTAATTATATTTTTTATAATAGGTATTTTTCAAGTAAATGATGAATTTCATAAAATTTAAATTTCACATATTTAGAAAAAAAATTCATAAAATGGAGTTCATTTTCTGATTCTACACGTTGAAAATTAGTTTGGGTTCTTTTATTTTTATTTTTTTAGAAATACATGAATTTATTATTAATGGTAAAATATAATAATTTTTTATATGTCCTAAAAAAAGAATTTTTGTATCATGCTTGAGTCATGAATGATGTAAATGGCCATTGTTTGAAACTCGGATGAACATTTTACAATTTTTGGTTATGGAATCGTCACTATTTCTTGTCATATAGTGAAATAATAAACTAATTAAAAAAATATTAAAAAAACCATCCTCCCCTCCACTATAAAAACCACACACACTCCCCTCTTCTTTTCACTCCCCTCAAGCCTTGTACTATGCCTATAGTCTCCTAAAAGAAATCCCCAAGCACCTCCCCCACTTCCAAAAGACCTTTTTCACCTCAAAATACCGACTCCCCTCCCCTTACAACGCTCTCAAGGAAGATTAATTCCAGAGGTAAATTCATCCTTTCAATTATTTTACTTTCTTTTCATGTTCATTGGTATTCTTTTCTATATATTCCTATCTTCATCAAAATAATATGAAATCTCAATTTCCATAAATGTACTGAAAGTTTTTTATGATAATTTTATAATTTATTATCATCTCTTCATTACCATTCTTTTATACTAGAAATTAAAACACCATCTAATATGTGTTAATCCCTCACATTCAAGGACAATAGGTTTTGAATTTCCTTAACCATATTCATTTATGATCCAAAAACAATTTTTTATGTTGAACCAATATATAATATATGTATTATTTCTCATATATGGTTCTGGAATATTATTGAACACATGTCTGGGATTTATAAAATAAAATATATTCATTGTGATCGAATACTGCCAATTAACCAAAAAGGTTGTCCCTAATTATTTATATAATGATTCTTTATCACTCCATGTAAAAAAATTGAAAATTAATAACATATATCCTCAATTTTACATGATTATATGTTCATGTATACAAGTAAACTGATCAAGAAAAAAACGGACCAAAAAAATGAAATTGAACCACATAACCAATCAAAAAATCCATGAATGAACCGAAAATGGGTATACTAAATCAATTACACGTAAAACAGGTTGTTTAATTGTTAATTAATGAACATAATTTGATTATTCAGGTCATTAATATCATGTGGATAACACCTTTGGACTTAAGGTTAGGGATCCTCTCTTTCTCACTTTTATTCAAGAATCCTTCCTAGGTTATGCCCATTAATTTTTTATATCTACTTATAGGGATTGTTTTCTCACATATTCCAAAATTCTATAATGATATATAATGGTGAGAGACGTCTTTCAATATCATTAAGGCCTCTTATGTATACATGTTACCAAGCATTGGTTTCATAAGTTATTCTACCCGAGCCTCATTAACTTCTTCAAGTTGCATTATCTTTCTATTTACTAAAACGAAGTTATATATTGTGTACCATCTCAGAAAAATAAAAAATTAATTAATTTTCTTTTTAATTAATATTTTTTAAATTAAATATTAATTTTACCTTTAATGGGTTTCTGTGTTTGATGTCATACCAGATACGCAACAACGGGTTTCTTTGAAATGTTTTGTTTCACAATAATAATATAATTTTATTATTTTAAATGGTAGATAACGCCTAGCCATTGTATTGGTGGTAAAGAAAAGAACTAAAATATGATTATACATGTTTGTTAAATGTTTTTACAAATTTCTAATAAAAGATAAAGGCTTAAAATGTTAATTAATCTAATTTTATACCAAATTTACTTTAAATGGTTGATTTACTGCCTTTTGATGGCGAACCCTCCTTAAATCTACATTTGGTCATATTAATATGTTTTATTTGACAAAATTAAGTTCTTATTTTTAGTTGGGACATCAAAATTTAATTTGGAGGAATTTTTTTTGTTATTTTTATGATAAAGTTCTTTTTTAATGAATAGTGAAATATACTGTATTTTAATTCAAAACTGCCTTTTAAACTAATTTATTTATATGGTTAGATTACCTTTTTAATTGGTTTTAAAATGAAATTAGAATATATTTTTAACATTTAATCCAATTTTTTCCATTTTAAGTAATTTCACAATGAAATAAGACATAAAAAAATGTTAATCTTTTAAAAGTTTTTTCTTAAAAACACGCATTTTGATTTAACAGCAGGAATTAATTTGAAATTAACTTCTGCCGCTTCTCTATTTTGAATTTTGAAAAATGGATTCCATTTTTGGAATCAGGCGGTACAGTTATGTAAATAGGTATGTTTTTTTTAGACATTATGAATATTAACATCCGTAAATATTTTATTTACCATAGATAAAGGGTAAATCTGGTAAATATGGGAAAACAAATATTACTATAATAATATAAAATTACCCTAACATGTGTCCTAATCCTATTCGTTGATACACATCCAACCATGAGAATCATTGGGTCGATTTTGGTACCCCTTGGGGCCACGTGGAATTGATAATGAAACTTTATTTTAATTAACTTAAAGTAAAGACAAAAATGAAATAAACAAATATATTTTTATAAATTATTTTTACATAGTGTTATATAAGTTATCTATTAGAATATAAATATTCTTTAGAAATATAATGATTTTTCCTACATCGTAGTAGGTTTTCTTTATAATTTTTAGACATCAAATAAATTAAATTATTTATGACATAATAATGATGCAGTGTTTACCACATTAATAAATTATTTAAATAAATATGATAATAAAGAATAAAATAATATCCAAAACATATCAAATTATTATTGAATGATATTAATTAGACCATGAATCATTTTATCTTGGATTTCAATTAGTTTTGGACCTTTATAAACTGAAAATCCGTATATAATAAAATAATATTTTCACATTTTTCTAAAGAGCCCCTCCTCCCCCTTATAAAAAGCCACACTTCTATCCCATTCCTCACACCTATAAATCCCATTGGATCTCCTAACCCATACCCAAATAAACTCTAAATATCCCTCTCCTCCTCCTAGATTCCTTAACTTATTCATAAGGAAGTTCAAAAAAACCCTTTGGGTTCAAACCAAATGAAGTTTCCCAATTTAATGGTAATGTCTTCACTTAAGTTGTTTTGTTTTATTTTACTTATTCAATCCCCTAATATATTTTTATACCTTTATTTAATACCAACACCAGTATACATTATATAATAGGATTTTGTTATGAGATTTATTCTAACTACATTTACACATACATCTATCTAATGTGTAATGAACATAATGTTTATGTGGATGCCAAACTAACGCCTCACGAAACGACGATTGTTCAATTATCACCTACAGCCTCTCATGGTGGCCATTATGATGGAACTGTATTTATATATGATAAATATTATGTTTATGTTTTTTATTCTTCTGTATTTTTTATTTATATCATTCCTTTATCGTTTCCATTATGGGTAAACGCTATAATTACATTTGACAAATGGCAGACTACCGCACACTCAAAGTGATATGACTCGTTAGTTCCATATATGGGATGTATAAAGGATGGAGTTAATGATAATATATATGATATAATACTGTAATTATAATATACCTTTATATCAATATTTTTTAAACACATTAAAATATGAAATTGAAATAGAAGTAGAGTTTATGCGTACGTACGACTTACCATATCCATGAACGATGAATTTCATTTATTACCTCTAAATGTAATGTACTATTATAAATACATGTATATACAGTATATATATGATATATATTATATCTATTTCCTGAATATAATTATGAATATAATTTACTTTTGACCACATAGACAACTTGTAAATATAAGAAGTTCATTTTTGACTCAAAGTACCAAAAATCAACAAAATAACCATTATTAACATAAATGGTTAAATGATGTTTATAACATGGTAATAAATGATATAAAAGGAATAATAAACATAAAAAAGGTTCTTAATCAAGTAGAAATTATCTTTAGTTAATTATTCAGGAGATTAAATAACAAACGTTTCAAGTCGGACACTAGGTAAGGGAACTTATTAACCCAATTTACGCTCTTTGGGTTGATCTTCTCCTTCTTTTTTATGTTGTTCTTTGATTATGTGAGAAATGAAGTTTTATATCTTATCATGTATTTAAACATTATTTATGTTTTCCTATATTGAATACACATAATCAATCTATTTTATTTACAAAATGATATTGTATAGGGACTTCGTCTCAATCTTCTTTCATTGAGGCATATTTTGTTTTAATACATGACTTTATTTTATACGGTATATAAACAACTTTGACTTTTCGTTTCATTCAAAGGAAATATTTTTCTATGAAGTATTTTCCTAAACGAAAAAAAGAATATTTTTTTAATTTATGTGGTGAAAACGACATTTCTGCCGCTGCGAGTATTATTTGATATTTGGCTTCCTTAACAAGCCATAATGTTTTTAAAAGAAAAATAAATACCATATACCCATTTATGTATTTTTTATTGAAAATGGTTTTTAGATTTATTATTTCAATATCATGTTCAATACCTTGAAAATATATATTGTGATTTCAATTTGGGAATATTATCTTTATGTTATGCTTAGGTTATGTGTTATGATTATATTATGGTCCATGGATATTGTTTACGTATAGGGTTGGTTCTGTGATAAACCATGGGCGGGTGACCACGAGATAGCTCCTTAAAGCATTGGGTAACGTGACATAGGTAAAAATTAATGTTTCTCCTAAGATATTAATGGAATATACTATGATGGGTATTCCAAATGTATCTCCCTACCTAGCTGTGATAGCTAAAATGTAAGTGTGATATGGATGCCACAAGTTTTCATTATGAGTTATGATTTCTAAGTGGTATTCATAAATCTTATGATATCATGAGGTATGTTAAAGAGCATATGTTATATATGTAATGATGAAATAATGTTTTATTTATTGGTTTTATAACCCTTACTAAGCTATTTATGATCATCCCATGTTTCAAATTTTTTTCACATGACCTGAAGATGAATAGGGTCAAAGATGGGATCATGGAAATATCATGTTGTCTAATACATGGGACTAGACATGACTCTTCTTTTCAAGAGTTTTTCTTTTATGAAAAAAAGGAAACTATGTAGAAGTGTCTACCATGTAATTTCTGAGATGTAATGTAATAGTTATGTCCTAATTCTATAAAAAACTAAAACTGAAAAGATGCTCAATGCGACTTATTCATTTAATTCAAGATTATGTAATTTTTAAGGAAGGGTCCTTATAGTTTGTATCAGAGGTCAGTTTAGATAAATTTAAAAGTTCATATATTGTTAAATTAATGCCCATAAATTAATTTATTGTATGATTTATGTGATATGTCATTCGTAGATAACTATGTTGTCTTCACCTAAGATATTTCTAGTTTCATAATGGTTTTCTATAGAGGAAATAGGGCAGATATGTTGGGACGACATTAGGAGGAAGGCAACCTTCCCAATCAACAACCTGAGATGGTCAGATTCACCACTAAATAGTTTGTTTCAGTTATGACATAGTTGATTCGGGGTATAAATGGTGGTGGTATCCATGCATGAGATAAGTCAGATAAACCATAGAGGAACTTGTCAGTAGTGGAGCATATCATGAGGCAACATACCCCATCCTTTAAAGGATCATCTGACCCTATTCTAGAAGAAGGGTGGATTAATGCACTAGAAAATATTTTTTATGTCATGTGGTGTTCAGAACATCAAAAGTTTAGTCTCATTGTTTATGATTTTTAAGGTAAAGCTGATTAGTGGTGGTCGATGGTGAAAAATATCGGGGATAATGAAGAGATTGATGCTCTTAATTGGGAAGAATTAAAATATATGTTTCATAAAAAATATTTTCCTATGGTGTTTCATCGTAGGATGTAGAAAAAATTCCGGGAATTGAGGTCGGAGGATGACTTAGTGGCTGCATATGAAGGAAAATTCACTCGACTGGCAAGGAATGATTAAAATTTCATATGATATCATGAAAGTAAAATCAACTTTTTTTACCTTGGATTAAATCCAATGTATCGAAAGGATTTATCATCTCATGAGATCAAGAGTTATGAAAAACTTTTTCAATATGCGGAGAATGTGGAAATGGAGTTTTCCGATGATCTGGTCTTCTTTGTCAAACAATAGAATAAGAGTTCCATGTGGTAGGTGGAAGGGGAAAACTCTTCAAAAAAGGCTGATGGTAAGAAACATAAGTTTATAGTTTGTGAAAATTGTGGTAAAAATAATGTTGTGGAATGTATTTTGAATTCTCTTAAGTTCTTCTAATGTCGTAAAATGGGACATAAGGCTCATAATTACACTCAAAATGATTAGGGTAATGATAAGACAAAATCCGATTTACAATCACTAAAATGTTTTATGTGAAATGAAATGGGTCATTATGCCCATGAGTGTCCAATGAATAACTCAACTAAGGAAATGAAACCAGACTACAGGCAGAGAGGGGTGGTTAAGTCTTTTGCAACTACTTCATCAGATGTTGGGCCATCAAATGAAGAAATATCAATTACACTATTTATTTGTTCAGATTATGCCAATGTGTTGTTTGATTCTGGGTCTACGCATTCATTCTTTTCAAAGAAGTTTTCTAGAAAATTGGGAATTCAATCTCAAGATATGGATCCTGAACTTATGGTAAAACCACCTAGAGGAAATATTGATACAAAAAGAAATTATAATAACCTTAATGTCCTTTTGTGAAGAATGAATCTACCTACAAACCTTATTGTTTTCCCTATAGTAGATTTTGATGTAATTTTTGGTATGGATTTCCTTTTTATTTTTCATGCTAAGATTGACTGCAGAGATGAAGATTTTTCTTTTAAAAAATATTTTCAGTTTGTGTGCAAGAATGAACCTTTACTTTTGATAAGATATCAGGATGCTGAGAAACTTGTAAAATATAGAAATGAATGTTACATTGAACATATTGTTGAAAATAAAGGAACTATTCAGATTAATGATGTGCTAGTGGTAAATGAGTACCATGATGTTTTTCCTGGTCAGTTTCCTAGTATTATACGTGATTGGGAAGTTGAATTTACTGTTGACTGAGTTCCTGATGCAAAGCCAGTTTCAAAACCCCCTTATCGAGTGGATCAAATTAAACTTTTAGAGTTAAAGAATCAATTGTTGTGGTTATTAGATAAAGATTTCATTCGACCTAGAAATTTACCATGGGGTGCTCATGTCGTGTTTGTTAAAAAGAAATTTAGTTCAATGAGACTTTTCCATGATTATTGAGCATTAAATAACATCAATGTTAAGAAAAAGTATCATTTTACTCATATTGTTGATTTGTTTGATCAGCTCCAGGGAGATCAATATTTTTATAAGATTGAGTTGATTTCGGTGTACCATCAGTTGAAAGTAAAAGAAGTAGAAATTCCAAAGATGGTGTTTCATACAAGATATGTCCATTATAAATTTGTAGTTATGCCTTTTGGTTTAAAAAATGCATCTTATATATTCATGGATTTTATGAATAGAATTTTCCTTGAGTTCTTGGATATGTTTGTGGTTGTGTTGATTGATAAAATTTTGGATTTTTCTAAAATTAAAGATGATCATGAAATTCATTTAAGGGTTGTCCTGCAAACCCAATAAGAAAATAAAGTATTTGGGGAATTCATAAAGTTTGAGTTTTGGTTACAAAAAATTTCATTCCTTGGTCAAATTGTTTTAAAAAATAGAATAAATATTGATCCTGCAAAAAAAGATGTTGATGAATAATTATGAGTTAAATTATCCTACACATGATTTGGAATTTGCTTCTGTTTTTTTTTTGCTTTAAAAATAATGGAGGCATCATTTGTATGGAGTAAAATTTGAAGTATCTACTAACCAAACAAATTGAAATAATATATTCACACGGAAATAATTGAACATGAGATAGAAGAGATGGTTGGAATTAATCAAGGATTATGATTACACGATCCTTTACCATTCAGGAAAAACAAATAAAGTGGCTGATGCTTTGAGTCGAAAATTTAATGATTCATTAACCATGCTACATTTGGAACGAGATTCTTTGGTTTTTTATTTGTTCAACATTGGAATAGAATTTTTTGGTGCAGGAAATTATTTTTTTTGTTTCAGGTGTCAGTGAAATAATCTATATTAGATAGAATAAAGCAAGCATATAAGGAAGTCAGTCAGTTGTATTAAAAGGTAGAATTGGTTCAGAAGTGTATGTTGCTTTAATTTAACCTTGATAATGAGTGTGTTTTTTGGTTTGGGAATAGATCATTTGTGTATTGTGATTCACAGTTGAGGAATGAGTTGTTATGTGAAGCTCATAGTTCACCATTTTTAGTTTATCCAGGCAGTACAAATATGTAAAGAGATCTTATGTAGTATTACTATTGGGATGGAATGAAAAGAAATATTTCTGATTTTACTATGATATGTTTTACTTTTCAACAGGTTAAATCAGTGCAGTAGTTTTTAAAAGGAATGCCTCAGTATTTACCAGTGCCAAAGTTGAAATGGGGAAATATATCCATGGGCATCATTGTGGGATTACTGAATACATCTTGAGGTAATAATGCAATATGATTTATTGTTGATCGATTGACTAAATCTACTCATTTCATTCTATTCGAAATATTTTGTCTCTAGATCAACTTTATCAGTTGTATGTTAAAGAGATAGTATGGTTTCATGGTGTTCCCCTCTCCATTGTATCTGATCATCATCCTCGGTTTACTTCTAACTTTTGAAAGGACCTCAGAAGTCATTGGGTACTGAATTAAATTTTAGTACAACTTTTCATCCACAATCAGATGGGCAGTCAGAACGAACAATTCAGATCGTGTTGGATAAGTTACATTCTTTCTCGATGGATTACTAAGGGATGTTGTGACCAACATCATTATTTGGTTTAATTTTAATATAATAATAGATTTCATTCTTGTATATAGATGGCTCCATTTGAGGCATTATATTGGAAGCGGTGTTGAACTCTATCTTTTGGGGATGGAGTAGGTGAAATGAAGTTTACAGGACTTGAATTGGTAGAAGAGATGGAAGAAAAGGTTCAGTTGATTCAGAAGCACATGAGAACAGATCAGAGCATACAGACAAGTCATGAGGATAATCGGATGAAGGATCTTTCTTTTGAGGTAGGTGATCATGTCATTATAAAAGTTTCTCCATAGAAAAGTGTGATGTGCTTTGGTAAGAAGGGAAAGATGATTCTGAGGTTCACTGGACCTTATGAAATCCTAGAGAAAGTTGGATTAGTTTCGTATAGAGTGACTATACCTCCATGTTTGTCCAAGGTAGGCAATGTTTTTCATGTTTCAATGTAGAGAAATTATATTCCAGATCCATCTCATTTTTGAGCCCATATGTACTTCAGTTGGAAGAAAATATCTATTATGAGGAAAAACCAGTCCATATTATTGACCGAAGAGAGGAAGTTCTATGGAATAAGGTAAGTCACCAGGAAACCGTTTTTTGTAAAAAAAACATATGGTTGAAGAGGCAACATGGGAATCTGAAAATGCTATGAGGGATAAATACACGCATTTATTTGATAAGTGAATAAAATTGCGAGTACACAATATTCAAAAAGGGGGAATGATGTAACATACCATTTAAATAAAGAAATAATACATTTTCATTTGAAATAATATTATGTGAATTAATTATTAATTTTACCTTAAAGGTGTTACTATGTTCGATGACGTACCCGATATGCAACAACGAGTTTCTTTGAAATCTTACATTGCACAATAATAATATAATATTATTATTTTAAATGGTAGTCAATGCCTAGCCATAGTATTGGCATGAATGAATAGAACTAACTATAATATGATTATACATGATTTTTAAATGTTTTTACATTTATCCAATATGAATTTGAGGCATAAAATGTAAATGAATCTAATTTTAAGCATAATTTACATTAAAAGGTTGATTTACCACCTTTTATTGGAGAAACCTCTTTAAATATTGTTTTTTAACACCCCATGCTTCCACGGTACGTTTCCCTTCGAATAATGCGATAGCGTGTGTTGTACGTAACCTTGAGTTCTAACACACACCACAACTAATTAAACTAGCCATTGTGAATAGTAATACCTGCTTTTTGAAATCATATATATTTTATATTTCAAAATGGACTTCATTTTTGGATTCGGAATATTGAAATTAGCCTAGGGTGAAATTTTGGTACTTTTCGGATAACTTTTATATTTTGATGAATAGTGAAAATTACTAAATTTTAATTAAAATCAAATTTTTTAATCAAAATAATTAATATTGATAAATTATGAATTTGAGTGGTTTTAAAGTATATTTAGAATATATTTTTACCATTTAATTTAATGTTTGTCATTGGACATAATTTCACAATTAAACCAGACATAAACAAGTGTCAATCTTTTGATAGTTATTATCTCTTAAAAACACGCTTTTTATTTTAACAACGGGAATTAATTTTAAATTAATTTCTGCCACTTCTGTGTTTTGAATTTGGAAAAATGGATTACATATTTGGAATCAGGATTTCCAAATTATGTAAATAGGTAACTTTTATTTTTACACATTTTGAATAATTACTGCGGTAAATATTTTATTTACCATGGTTAAAGGGTAAATCCGGTAAATAAGGGTTAAACAAAATAATATTATAATAATACAAAATTACCCTAAAACGTGTCCTAACCTTATTGGTGGACACATACCCGACCATGGGCATCCTTGGGTCGATTTGGGGACCCCTTAGAGCCACTTGTATGTGGTAGGGACACATTATATTAATAAAGTTAAAATAAAAATAAAAATGGTATAAGCTTACATCTTTTAGAAGAACAATTATTACATAGGGTTATACATGTTGGATTTTCGATTATAAATATTCATTAGAACGCTAAAAAGATTTCCTACATAATGATATTTTATTTATAATTTTTAGACATCAAATAATTTAAATTATTAATGACACAATAATGATGCAATGTTTACCTCATTAATAAATCATTTAAATAAATAAGATTATAATGATTAAAATATTATCTAAAACCTGTCCAATTCTTATTGGTTGATTTTATTTAGAAAATTAATCATCTTATCTTAGACCTCAATGATTTTTGGACCATTATAAACCGAATATAATTATATTATAAAGTAATACTTTCACTCTTTCCTAAAGAGCCCCTCCTCTCCCTTATAAAAGGAGACCACTTCTACTCATTCCTCACACCTCTCAAGCCACTTGGCTCGTCCAAAATCTGCCCAAATACTCTCCCAACTTCCCTCACTACAACCTAGAGGCCTTAGTTTGATTATAAATCCAACCTAAGGAGCCCTTTTGATCAAATAAAAAGGAAGAGCCCGAAGAAGAGGTAATGATTTCCCCACCCTTTTCCAAGTTCATTTCTTCTTCCACTTCTTCTTCCTTTGTTGTTACCATTCTAAAATAATAACTCCAGTATCTCACATATACTGTGATGTTATTATAAATATGGTACAACCATATTCAGTATTCTATCGACCCTTTGAATAACATGTCACCATACATGCATACGTACGGCTTACCGTCTCCACGTCGTGGTGTAATTGTTATTCAATATATTATTTTTTGGATGGGTATAATAATGATGTTAAACTCATGTAAATAATAAATATAACATGTTAATTATTCTGTATATATTATATAACATCCATTTATATATTATTTTAATATCAAAAGAATGATATTGTCGCTCGTGCGTACGTACGGACTACCGTCTCCACGAATGCGATGAGATTCATTCTCCATCATATCAATTCAAGTATAATTATCATTTGATGATTTAAAAATGATGTTTAAAGACTTGATATCATTCTGGATATGAATAATATAAAACCTATCCTTTACAAACATGTCTTACGTAACAAAACATACAAAAGAAAACAAGTAAGTTCACACCCGAAACAACGATAATACTAAGATATTATTATCAAATCAATATTAGAAGATCATATATGATATCATAATAATGTATATGATTATTTTATAATTTAATAACAATTATTTCACCATTATATAGGAGGTTAACCTACCACAACCAAGGAAAAGTACAAGGTAAGGGTTATTTCACAATCTCTTCATTATCTGAGGTTGTTTATACGTAATAATCTACTGGGATCTCGTTATCATCCACATCCATGTTTCTTCAAAATGTATTTCAAAACATTTTTAATATTTAAAAGAATATGGGTTAAAGTCATTTATACCCTTGTTTGACTTTTTATAAGAGGTTTATAAGGGAATCTTTCCGTCGTTTTCCAAACAAGGTGCTTTTTAACCTTTTCGACAGAATTAAGATAAGAATGTTTTTTTTAACTTATACGGCGGGTGCGGTTATTTTCCGCCGTTATAAAATATTCAAAGCTTTCCTTACAAGATTATTAGAATATTTTCAAGAAAATGTTTTATTTTATATGGCTCTTAAATGATTTCAAAAATAGAAAAAGATATTTCTCTAAAAATAGTTTTGATTTCATCTATGTCAACATCCTTTGATAGATTTTACGCTTATTTAAAGTTGATTTATTATGATACAAAACTTCTATATTGTATTGAAGGTTTTGTGATATGTTTGACTGTGGATGTGCTATTTTTATACCATTCATAGTTTATGGTGAAATTATTGACATTTCGTATGCTAGTTTTAATACGAATGTATATGTTATGTTTAAACCTTTTCATATGGGAATGCATTGGACTTAATATGTGACGGGTGGATCCCGCTATAGCTCCTCGATGCATCGGTAGGTCTCATGAGACAAACTAGTGTCTTGGAACAAGGCCTTGGCAAAATCTTATTTGTAGTATTGGCACGAGGCCTTGGCTATGTGGTTATGATAGTCTGGCATTATGCATTCCAACATTATGAAAGTGGTTATTGATTTTTGTATGTGATTATTCGATTAGTAGAATATCCATGTGAATAAGTAAATGGCATTATTTCATTTTACTTTTTCCATACTATGTTGAAGTTCAAGTTTAAAAGGCTTTTGTTTTAGTAATGCATTGCCTTAAATGTTTATGCTTATTTTGAATGTTCCGCTATATTGTTATCCTTACTGGGCATTTGAGCTCACCCCTTCTCTATGTTTTATTTTTCCCAGGATGTGAAGAAGTAAGTTATGAATGACCTGCAGGGATATTATGAGGGGATAATAGTGTGGACTATAGAGACATTATGTTGTTGTAGTATTTTTTCAATTTATGATGTAATGTAAATATATCTAGTGTTTCCAAGACTACTAAACCAATCGGTCTTTCGAGATTTGATCTTTCTTGTGATCATACCAATGTTATGTAATAATGCAGCGACTCTGGGTAACTGGGGTCGGGGCATTACAGTTGGTATCAGAGGAAGTTTAGTACAAACCTTGGAAGCTAGATTTAGATAAACTCTGATTAGAGCACGTAGACCTAAGATGAACTTTGAGGATTAGTATAGAAGAACTTCCTAGAATTTTGGTATTGTAGAGATTTTGTGAGTTTTCCGAGCAATACATCCCTGTATGGATACGAGAAAGTAGAGGCGGCTCTGGCACAGATGTACCTAGGGGTAAAACCCAAAAACATCGCTCTGAGCTAGACTCGAACGGGAACTGGTGCACGACAACGGGCCTTGCTGCACTCTTGGTTACGACACTCCCGGGGGATATGCTTAGGATAACTCTCATTTTCTTTACAAATCATTATGAAGGGTTTATGAGTATATAATTCCTCAAAGAAAACATTTTTATGATTATGGATTATATCCATAAATTGTTCAATTTATGTTGAGTGTTTTATAAGTATGGGATTATGTATTTTGATTCATAAACTGTTCTAGTTTATGCCATTGTTTAGAAATGGCACCTAGTGGAAGAAATGGAAATCGTATCAATGCACGCACTCCATGTAGGGATTTCCCTCCTGCTCAAGATACTTATAGTGGGGCTGGTGATGCAACTGGTGCCGATCAGCTAATCACCATACTGGGACAACTTACTCAGGTTATGAATAATAACCTTACTCATATGGAGCACCCTGATCCGCAGCGTGGAGGATCAATGTTAGATCGATTCATGAAGAAACAACCACCAACGTTCAATGGGAGTACAAATCCCTTAGTAGCTGAGCAATGGATAAATTCTCTAGAGAAAATATTTCAGGCTTTGGGGAGCAGTGAAAGGGAAAATGTTATCATGGCAGTTTACCGCCTCACTGGAGATGCTGATCAATGGTGGTCATTGATTCAAAACATGAAGGAAGATTATGAAGTATCAAATATGGAATGGAGGGAGTTCAAAGATCTGTTTTTAGAAAAATACTTCCCTCGCGACCATCGAGAAGATATGGAAAGGCAATTTCTAAGTCTGAGACAGAAGGAGGATGAGAATTTCACAAAGTATGAGGCTAACTTTACAAGGTTAGCAAGGTATGCTGGAGATTATATTCGCAACCCAAGAAGTAAGATTGATCGTTTCTTTGATGGGTTAAAACCATTTCTCTGTCGAGCATTAGTCTCACAATCCTTTTCATCGTACGAAGACATTGTCTCATGTGCTATCAAGACCGAAAATGAATTCTCTAAGTCTTATGACTTTAAAGCAAAGAAAGAA
This sequence comes from Viscum album, assembly GCA_963277665.1. Classification (NCBI taxonomy): domain Eukaryota; kingdom Viridiplantae; phylum Streptophyta; class Magnoliopsida; order Santalales; family Viscaceae; genus Viscum; species Viscum album. The sequence continues at coordinate 469,083,437 of OY728132.1, forward strand.
AAGAAGAGACATGCTGATCAATCTGGGAATGGAAATAAGGGGAAGAAGGGAAAGGTTGAATATCCATCCTGTGGTAAATGTGGGAAGAAACACCCTGATACTTGCTTGAAGGGAATGGGAGTCTGTTACAAGTGTGTTGAAAAAGGTCACCAAGCTCGTGATTGCAAGGGGAAGAAGGAAGCTACCAACGTTCAGTGCTATAATTTTAGGGAGATGGGGCATTATGAAAATGAATGTCCTAAGCGTCAGGAGAACTTACCTCAGAAAAGGCCAAGGGATCAAGGTCAGGCTTATGCTATCACTACTGCTGAGGTAGAAGCTCTGAAAGACGTGGTGGCAGGTAATTTAATGGTTTCCTCAAGTTTAGCAAATGCATTATTTGATTCTGGATCATCGCATTGTTTCATATCTTCCCAGTTTGTTAAGAAAATTAGATATTTCCAATTTGATTTAATAAGGGAGTTGTCAGTTAAAACTCCTAAGGGAAGTATCATTGCAACAAAGTTTTTTGAATCAGTCCCCATTAGAGCACATAAATTTTCTTTATCTGCTGATCTCATCGTCATACCTATGATTGAGTTTGATATAATCCTTGGTATGGACTGGCTTTCGGACTATGATGCGAAGATTTATTGTAAGAAGAAAGAGGTTACGATTCTTGATGATAATGATAAGAAACACCTTATTTTTAGAGCAGAATCGTCACCACCTAATTCTTATTTAGATCCACCCCCAGTAGCTCAACTTAATTCAATTATTGGGGAGGAAGAGAATGAAATAACTGTCGGCTAGGAAAGGAATGTTCAAATAGAGGATGTACCTGTTGTGAAAGAATTTGTAGATGTATTTCTGGAAGATTTACCTGGACATCCTCCAGAACGAGAAGTTGAGTTTTCCATTGATTTAATTCCTGGATCAAGGCCTATATCGAAGACCCCTTATAGAATGTCCACTATAGAATTAGTTGAACTAAAGAAACAACTAGAGGAATTGAGTAATAAGGGATTTATTCTCCCTAGTGTTTCTCCATGGGGAGCCCCTGTTCTTTTTGTTAAAAAGAAAGATGGATCTATGAGGTTATGTATCGACTACAGGGAGATCAATGCTATAACGATAAAGAACAAGTATCCCCTACCTCGTATTGATGATTTATTTGACCAACTGCATGGAGCTCAATATTTTTCAAAGATTGACCTTCGATCTGGATACCATCAGTTGTGTGTGAAGAAGGAAGACATTCCGAAGACAGCATTTCGAACCAGGTACGGGCATTAAGAGTTTATCGTAATGCCGTTTGGATTGAATAATGCGCCCTCTGTATTCATGGATCTGATGAATAGAGTTGTCAAGGAGTATCTCGATTAATTTGTGGTGGTATTTATTGATGATATCTTGGTATACTCCAAAACCTATGAAGATCATGAAAATCACTTGCGCATTATCTTGAAGACTCTGAGGAGGCATGAATTATATGGGAAGTTTAGCAAGTGTGAATTATGGATTCAGGATATTTCTTTTCTTGGCCATATTGTCTCTAAAGATGGAATCTCTGTTGATCCTTCTAAGACCAAGGCAATCCAAGAATGGCCAGCACCTACGAGTATAACTGAGGTAAGTAGTTTTATTGGTTTGGAAGGTTATTATCGACGTTTCGTCCAGAATTTTTCCCGATTGGCTAACCCATTAACGAAGCTCACACGTAAAGGGGTTAAATTTGTTTGGACAAAAGAGTGTGAATAATGTTTCGAAGAACTAAAGAGAAGATTAGTCAATGCTCCAATATTGACTCTACCATCGGGGAAGGATGGGTTCGTTATTTATAGTGATGCATCAAAGAAAGGACTTGGTTGTGTCCTTATGCAGAATGATAGAGTTATTGCCTATGCATCACGACAGTTGAAAATTCATGAACAAAACTATCCTACTCATGATCTTGAGTTAGCAGCTGTGATCTTTGCTTTGAAGATATGGAGACACTACCTCTATGGTGAAAAATGTGAGATTTATACTGATCACAAGAGTTTGAAGTATATTTTCTCACAAAAAGAACTCAACATGAGGCAAATGAGATGGCTTGAATTACTCAAGGATTATGATTGCATGATACACTACCACCCGGGGAAAGCAAACAAGGTGGCAGATGCTTTGAGCGGAAAAGACCATGGAGTTTTGAACATGATGAGAATTGAAAGGGATCCAATTATCATGGATCTAGTGAAGATGGACATGGGAATAACCAGGGAAGGTGAAACATCAATGCTTTTTCAAATGGTTGTCAAACCATCTTTACTAGAAAGGATTAAGAGTTCTCAGACCGATGATGAAGAATTTTAGAAGAAGATTAAAGCTGTGAATGATGGGAGATTGAGAGACTTTGTGTATGAAGATGGAATTTTGAAATTCGGGAAGAGACTTTTTGTTCCCGATTTACCTGATCTGAAAAGGGAATTGCTGGATGATGCTCATAGTTCCAATTTCTCTATACACCCTGGGAGCACCAAAATGTATAGAGATTTGAAGGAACATTTTTGGTGGGACAACATGAAGAGGGAGATTGCTGATTTTGTGTCAAGATGTATGGTTTGTCAATAAGTGAAAGCTGGAAGGAAACAGCCTGGAGGAGTCATGCAACCTCTTCCCATACCGGAGTGGAAATGGGACAATATTATGATGGACTTTTTCATGGGGTTACCAAATACTCCTAGAAGGAATGATGCAATATGGGTTATTGTTGATCGTCTTACCAAGTCAGCACATTTTCTTTCCATAAGAGAAGATCTACCCCTGGAACGTCTAGCAAGACTATACATTAATGAAGTTGTGAGACTTCATGGAGTACCCTTATCGATTGTTTCTGATCGTGATCCCCATTTTACTTCAAGATTTTGGAAAAGTCTTCAGAAATCTCTGGATACTGAACTTCATTTGAGCACTGCTTACCACCCTCAGACATATGGACAATCAGAACGGACTATTCAAACCCTAGAAGACATGTTGAGATCTTGCTCACTTGACTTTCAGGGTATTTGGTATCAATATTTACCACTGGTAGAATTTTCCTATAACAATAGCTTCCATTCGAGTATTCAGATGGCACCATATGAAGCATTATATGGAAAGAGATGTCGTACACCAACCTGTTGGGATGAGGTTGGTGAAAGAAAACTTGTAAGCCCAGAACTGGTGGAGGAAACGGTGGAAAAGGTGATGGTAATCCAAAATCACATCAAAGCAGCTCAAAGTAGGCAGAAGAGCTATGCCGATAATCGAAGGAAGGATTTGGAATTTCAAGTCGGTGATCATGTTTTCCTGAAGGTATCTCCGTGGAAGGGAGTCATACATTTTGGTAAGAAAGGTAAATTGAGTCCCAGGTACATCGGACCTTTTGAAATTCTAGAACGAATTGGGGTTGTAGCTTACCGATTGGCAATGCCGCCAAGTCTCTCCAAAGTTCACGATGTGTTCCACGTATCTCTGTTGAGAAAATACATGCCTGACCCAATGCATGTACTCACCTATGAGGAATTAGAACTGGAACCTGATCTGTCTTATTGTGAAGAGCCTTTCAGGATTCTTGATACAAGAGAACAAGTACTGAGAAACCGGACGACGCGTCTGGTAAAAGTTTTGTGGAGAAATCATAAGATGGAAGAGGCAACGTGGGAACCCGAGGAACTTATGATGAAGAACCACCCGAGTCTTTTTATGCAGTAATACCCTAGAAATTGCGAGGACGCAATTATTTGAAGGAGGGGAGAATGTAACACCCCAAGCTTCCACGGTACGTTTCCCTTCGAATAATGTGATAGCGTGTGTTGTACACAACCTCGAGTTCTAACACACACCACAACTAATTAAATTAGCCATTGTGAATAGTAATACCTACTTTTTGAAATCATATATATTTTATATTTCAAAATGGACTTCATTTTTGGATTCAGAATATTGAAATTAGCCTAGGGTGAAATTTTGGTACTTTTCGGATAACTTTTATATTTTGATGAATAGTGAAAATTACTAAATTTTAATTAAAATCAACTTTTTTAATCAAAATAATTAATATTGATAAATTATGAATTTGAGTGGTTTTAAAGTATATTTAGAATATATTTTTACCATTTAATTTAATGTTTGTCATTGGACATAATTTCACAATTAAACCAGACATAAACAAGTGTCAATCTTTTGATAGTTATTATCTCTTAAAAACACGCTTTTTATTTTAACAACGGGAATTAATTTTAAATTAATTTCTACCACTTCTGTGTTTTGAATTTGTAAAAATGGATTACATATTTGCAATCAGTATGTCCAAATTATGTAAATAGGTAACTTTTATTTTTACACATTTTGAATAATTACTACGGTAAATATTTTATTTACCATGGTTAAAGGGTAAATCCGGTAAATAAGGGTTAAAAAAATAATATTATAATAATAAAAAATTACCCTAAAACGTGTCCTAACATTATTGGTGGACACATACCCAACCATGGCCATCCTTGGGTCGATTTGGGGACCCCTTAGAGCCACTTTTATGTGGTAGGGACACATTATATTAATAAAGTTAAAATAAAAATAAAATGGCATAAGCTTACATCTTTTAGAAGAACAATTTTTACATAGGGTTATACATGTTGGATTTTCAATTATAAATATTCATTAGAAAGATAAAGAGATTTCCTACATAATGATATTTTATTTATAATTTTTAGACATCAAATAATTTAAATTATTAATGACACAATAATGATGCAATGTTTACCTCATTAATAAATCATTTAAATAAATAAGATTATAATGATTAAAATATTATCTAAAACCTGTCCAATTCTCATTGGTTGATGTTATTTAGAAAATGAGTCATCTTATATTCGACCTCAATGATTTTTGGACCATTATAAACCTAATATAATTATATTATAAAGTAATACTTTCACTCTTTCCTAAAGAGCCCCTCCTCTCCCTTATAAAAGGAGACCACTTCTACTCATTCCTCACACCTCTCAAGCCACTTGGCTCGTCCAAACCCTGCCCAAATACTCTCCCAACTTTCCTCACTACAACCTAGAGGCCTCAGTTTGATTATAAAGCCAACCTAAGGAGCCCTTTGGATCAAATCAAAAGGAAGAGCCCGAAGAAGAGGTAATGATTTCACCACCCTTTTCCATGTTCATTTCTTCTTCCACTTATTCTTCCTTTGTTGTTACCATTCTAAAATAATAACTCCAGTATCTCACATATACTGTGATTTTATTATAAATATGGTACAACCATATTCAGTATTCTATCGACCCTTTGAATAACATGTCACCATACATGCGTACGTACGGGTTACCGTCTCCACGTCGTGGTGTAATTGTTATTCAATATATTATTTTTTGGATGGGTATAATAATGATGTTAAACTCTTGTAAATAATAAATATAACATGTTAATTATTCTGTATATATTATATAACATCCATTTATATATTATTTTAATATCAAAAGAATGATATTGTCGCTCGTGCGTACGTACGGACTACCGTCTCCACGAATGCGATGAGATTCATTCTCCATCATATCAATTCAAGTATAATTATCATTTGATGATTTAAAAATGATGTTTAAAGACTTGATATCATTCTGGATATGAATAATATACAACCTATACTTTACAAACATGTCTTACGTAACAAAACATACAAAAGAAAACAAGTAAGTTCACACCCGAAACAACGATAATACTAAGATATTATTATCAAATCAATATTAGAAGATCATATATGATATCATAATAATGTATATGATTATTTTATAATTTAATAACAATTATTTCACCATTATACAGAAGGTTAACCTACCACAACCAAGGAAAAGTACAAGGTAAGGGTTATTTCACAATCTCTTCATTATCTGAGGTTGTTTATACGTAATAATCTACTGGGATCTCGTTATCATCCACATCCATGTTTCTTCAAAATGTATTTCAAAACATTTTTAATATTTAAAAGAATATGGGTTAAAGTCATTTATACCCTTGTTTGACTTTTTATAAGAGGTTTATAAGGGAATCTTTCCGTCGTTTTCCAAACAAGGTGCTTTTTAACCTTTTCGACAGAATTAAGATAAGAATGTTTTTTTTAACTTATACGGCGGGTGCGGTTATTTTCCGCCATTATAAAATATTCAAAGCTTTCCTTACAAGATTATTAGAATATTTTCAAGGAAATGTTTTATTTTATATGGCTCTTAAATGATTTCAAAAATAGAAAAAGATATTTCTCTAAAAATAGTTTTGATTTCATCTATGTCAACATCCTTTGATGGATTTTACGCTTATTTAAAGTTGATTTATTATGATACAAAACTTCTATATTGTATTGAAGGTTTTGTGATATGTTTGACTGTGGATGTGCTATTTTTATACCATTCATAGTTTATGGTGAAATTATTGACATTTCGTATGCTAGTTTTAATACGAATGTATATGTTATGTTTAAACCTTTTCATATGGGAATGCATTGGACTTAATATGTGACGGGTGGAGCCCGCTATAGCTCCTTGATGCATCGGTAGGTCTCATGAGACAAACTAGTGTCTTGGAACAAGGCCTTGGCAAAATCTTATTTGTAGTATTGGCACGAGGCCTTGGCTATGTGGTTATGATAGTCTGGCATTATGCATTCCAACATTATGAAAGTGGTTATTGATTTTTGCATGTGATTATTCGATTAGTAGAATATCCATGTGAATAAGTAAACGACATTATTTCATTTTACTTTTTCCATACTATGTTGATGTTCAAGTTTAAAAGGCTTTTGTTTTAGTAATGCATTGCCTTAAATGTTTATGCTTATTTTGAATGTTCCGCTATATTGTTATCCTTACTGGGAATTTGAGCTCACCCCTTTTCTATGTTTTATTTTTACCAGGATGTGAAGAAGTAAGTTATGAATGACCTGCAGGGATATTATGAGGGGATAATAGTGTGGAATGTAGAGACATTATGTTGTTGTAGTAGTTTTTCAATTTATGATGTAATGTAAGACTTATTAATATATCTAGTGTTTCCAAGACTACTAAACTAATCGGTCTTTCGAGATTAGATCTTTCTTGTGATCATACCAATGTTATGTAATAATGCACCGACTCTGGGTAACTGCGGTCGGGGCATTATAATTTTGGTCACTTTTCAAAGTTCTATTTGACAAAATTAAATTCTTCTCCTGAATCGGGACATAAAAATTTTCATTGGATAAAAAATTGGAATTTTTCTGATAAAGTTAATTTTTTAATGAATAATGAAAAATACTGTATTTTAATTCCAAACTGCCTATTAAAATAATTTATTTAAATGGTTATATAATCTTTTTAATTGGTTTTAAGGAGTAATTAGAATATATTTTTACCATTTAATCCAATGATGGTCATTGAAAATAATTTCACAATGAAATAGGACAAAAACATGTGTCAATCTTTTGATAGTTATTTCTTAAATACACACTTTTTATTTTAACCGCAGGAATTAAATTTAAATTAATTTCTACCACTTCTATGTATGGAATTTGGAAAAATGGATTCACTGTTTAGAATCAGGATGTCCAAATTGTGTAAATAGGTAAATTTTATTTTTTATAATTAATGAATATTTACTTCAGTAAATATTTTATTTACCTTGGTTAAAGTGTAAATCTAGTAAATAAGGGTAATCAAATAATACTATAATAATATAAAATTACCCTAACAGGTGTCCTAATCCTATTGGTTGATACACGTCTATCCATTACCATCCTTGGGTTGATTTTGGGACCCCATGGGGCCACTTGGGAGTCATAATGACAGTTTATTTTAATTAACTTAAAGTAATGAAAAAAATGACATAAACAAATATATTTTGGTAGATTAGTTTTAACATAGGGTTATATAAGTTATCTTTTCAACTAGTAAAATTTTTGTAATATAAAATTTTTTCCTAAATCATGGTATATTTTTATAATTTTTAGACATCATTTAAATTAAATTATTTACGACACATTAATGATGCAGTGTTTACCTCATTAATAAATTATTTAAATAAATAAGATTATAAAGATTAAAACAACATCCAAAACCTATCCAATCCTTGTTGTATTATTTTATTTCGACCGTGAGTAATTATATATTTGACGTTAATTATTTTTGTACCATTAGAGAATGAAAATAAATATATAATAAAATAATATTTTCACACATTCTTAAAGAGCCCCTCCTCCCCCTTATAAAAATACCTCACCTCTAACCCATCATGACACCTCTATAGCCCCTTGTCTCCTCCAAAACCTGCCTAAATAAGATCTAAAATCTCTATCCTACTTCTATAATTATTAACTTAGGCTGAAAGAACTACAACAAACCCTTTTGGTTCAAACCAAAGGGAGTTACCCAATTTAAAGGTAACATCTTCTCTTATGTTCTATTGGTTTATTTTACTTCTCCAACCCCCTAAAATCATTTTATTCCTTTATTTTATAACAATAAAAGTATCCTAAATATACTAGAATGTTGTTATGTGATGTATTAGAGCTAAACATACACACACCACCATCTAATGGGTAAAGATCATGTAACAGCCCGAGATTTTATGAAAAATATTCTTTTTAATTTTATTAATGTCTTGTGTTGTACGCTACGCCAAAAGGAGCTTGCACAACACACATCCTTGACTTTCCTTTCATTACACGCAATCACGACCTTCCTCGATAGCGTGTGTAGTACGCAATACTGAGTTTCACGAAACAACGATATGCTATTAAAATATTATTAAAACTAGCCGTTATGAATAGTAATAACCACTTTTTAAATTTTAGAAAATTTAGCTCTCAAAATGGAATTCATTTTTGGATTCGGAGTATCGAATTTATCCTAAGGTGAAATTTTGGTACTTTTCGGATAACTTTCATATTCTGATGAATAGTGAAAATTACTAAATTATAATTAAAAAAAACTTTTTTAATCGAAATAATTAATAGTGATAAATTATTAATTTGAGTGGTTTTAAAGTATATTTAGAATATATTTTTACAATTTAATACAATGTTGGTCATTGGTTGTAATTTCACATTTAAACCAGACATAATCAAGTGTCAATCTTTTGATAGATATTGTTTCTTAAAAACACGCTATTTGTTTTAACAGCGGGATTTAATTACAAAATTAATTAATGCAACTTCTATGTTATGAATTTGGTAAAATAGACTTCATTTTTGAATTCGGAATATGAAATATAGATTAGGATGAAATTTTGGCATTGTTCTGAAAAACATCAATTTTTGATGAATAGTGAAACTACTAAGTGGTAGTTAAAAAACTGAATTTTTCATAAAACTTAATTTTACCGCTTCTGGGAATGGAATTTCAAAAATCCGAGAGACACGGTTGATGTCAGTAAGTAAAATGTGGTTCAATGAGATGAAAAAAAAATTTGGTGAATAGTAACTTTTTACTTTTATTTACCACGGTTAAAAGTAAATAGGGTAATTAAGGGTAAAAATGATATTAATATTACCCTAACACATGTCCTAATTCTATTGGACAAGTGTATCTAGACAAAAAACAACCTTAAGTGTAAAATATTATCATTTAGGCCCACTTGGATTAGATTGGGACATTTATTATTATTTAATTCAAAGAAGAGTTAAAAGAGTTAAAATCAAAGTTTATTTACTAAAACATTTTTAAATTAGAGTTTTAAATGAGATAAATTAGATTGTAAATATTCATTAGAGAGCTACTAATATTTCCTACATAATAGTATTTTATTTGTAATTTTTAGACATCAAATAATTTAATTTATTTATGACACAAAGATGATGTAGTAATTATCTTATTTATGAAATATTGACATAATTGATGTTATAAACACCAAACTAAATGTAATTTTAGACTTTTTATGAATTCCACTAATTTTATAGGTTACTATGATATATTAGTGTTGATTTAATCAACTTGGTTAGAACATATAACTCTGTTATGACTTTCACAAAAATCATATATCAAATAGTGTCAAAATTGACACAAAATAGTTTTTAAAGAAAATATTATATTATTAATTGATATTTTATTCCTAAAAATCTAAGGTTCGGCCAAATGACTTAGATAAGGATATATATATTAATAATAAACAATTTGGGGTTCTTTTGGCATGTTATAGTAAGTGTATTAACCATATAGTGAAAGAAAACAAAAAGACACGGTAAAATTTAAATTATTTAACTTAGAGTTAAATCTAATTTATAAGGTTAAAATAATACCCTAAACTTGTATAAATCCTATTGGTTGACAGGATGTCTACCCATCCCCACTTTAGCTTCGAAATAAGACCCTTTGGAACCATTATAAACCGATTTTGACTTTAATATAAAATAATATTTTGAGATATTCCTAAGGTGCCCCTCTCCTCCCTTATAAAAGGGCACCTCCTCCCCCTCCTCCTCACACCAATTTGAGCACTCAAGCTCGTCCAAACCCTGCAATTTTCTCCTCTCCACTTCTCTATAATAATCCTAGAGGTCCTGGTCTTCTTCAAATACCAATCTTAGTTCCCTAAGTGGAGGATTCAAAGAGGCGTTCCAAAGAAGAGGTAATATCCATTACCGATCTTTTCAATTTCTTTCTTCTTCAACTTCTTATTCTTTAGTTGTTTCATGATAAAGTAATAACATCAGTATTACTTACATACTGATATGTTATTATAAATATAAAACAACCCTAATTCACCTTCTATCCATCCTACGGAAAAATGAAATCACCGCGCGTGCGTACGTACGGAATACCGTCTCCACGCCGTGGTGTAATCTATTTTCCACCATCACCTTACAAGGATGGGTATAATGGTGTAATGAGTAACTATTTATGATTATTATAAATTAATATTGATACTGAAATAATATATATATACTCCAATACAATTCCATGATCATAGGAACGATATCATCACTTGTGCGTACGTACGGAATACCGTCTCCACGATGTGATGCGACTCGTTCTACATGATCATCATTACATAGTAATTATATAAGTGAATTTAATGAATAAATATGATATATGTAACACTAATACCATTCTGGATATAAGGTATCTATAACCTTAAAAGAAGAATAAGAATTTATTCGGCAAAACACGCTTAAGAACAAAAGGCAATAATGACCCGAGTAACAAGTAACAATGAAATATTACTAACAAGAAGATAAGAATATGACCATATATGATATCATATCAATATTTATGATTCTGGAATAGGTCAATAACATTATTTAAACCATTATACAGGAGCTTCGGACACGTACAAAGAAAATCGGACCTAAGGTAAGGGAAATATCACAATCTCATTTTTATCCGAGATTGTTTATTCGTAAGTATTTACTGGGGTGTATTTTATCATCCACATCCATGTTTCATCAATATGTAATATTATTTCCATCCACCTACAATTGTTTAAATCCATTTTTACCCTTCGGTGAGTTTTTAGTAATATGTATGAAAGGAATCTTTTGTCGTTTTTCGTACGAGGTACTTTTTGACTTTTCCGACAAAAGTACGAAGAATGTTTTTTTTAACTTATACGGCATGAATGGATTTTTAAAACATTATTTCCAAGAAACTTCCTTTACAAGTTTTCAAGTTTATTTTTAATCAACTTCTTTTATTTTAAAGTTGTATGACATGTTATGAAAGGAAAAAATGTTTTTGAAGTAGAAAGGATATTTTCCTCAAGAATGGAGATCATGTATTTTATCAAAATTATTTTCCATATAAGATACTAAAAGGGTTCTGTTTTTATCCCTATTATTACATTGGTTTGATTATGTTGTGATGGAAATATTTTTATGAATTCCTTTATCTATATGAATTGTTTTATGATGTCATGTTGTTTAAGAATTCCATTTTTATTACATGGGTTACGCTATGATGTATGGTTTTGATTATGTGGCACACATAAGAAAGGATTCATTATAAGATTGGTGGGACCTATATCTCCCTCCAATGCATTGGGTAAAGATTTTATATCTCATGAGATAGACATGGCTGGAACGGTAGGTTATACCGGTTCAGTGAAACAGGACTGGAACGAGGGTGACTCGATTCAGAAAGGGACTTTGTCCACTAAGATAGTCTTGGCAATGATTCATGAATAACAAGAAATGATTCTCTATGATTATGTGTGTATGACAAAATGTTTCATGTTTTAAGTTATGCTTATTGGGATTTCATTTCACTACTATGTTTTATCCCATGTTATGAAATTATTCTCTCTTTTGCTGGTTAAGATTTCCAAAAGTTATGTTCTTATGAATATGATGTGATTGATTTTTCTTTTTTTTACCCTTACTGATCATTTGAGCTCGCCCTTTTATGTTTACTTTTCCCCAGGATATAAAGAAAGGTTTTAGGTATAAAAAAAAGGGAATATCTTTATGGGAGATGTTGAAGATCTTTCACCGGGATTAGAAGAATATACTCCGAGTTTCCAAAGACACTAAACTATTACGATCCTTGTGTGTGTGTTTTTGTTATGTACTAAGTATTCCGCAAATGTAATGTAATGTCAATGTACGTCAAGCTTCGGGTCTCTACAGTTGGTATCAGAGGAAAGGTTTAGTCAACCTTTGGAAACTAGGATGCGAAAACGTTAGTGAGATCCCTAGAGATATTTCTAAGGTATGTCTAGGGATGTCCCTAAGGTTAAGTATACGTATAGGTTTTAGTACTATAATTACGCTAACGATCATAGAATTAAACCTAAGATGTTAGATATTGAAGGTACTCCCCCTTTATTATGTTGTTTTCCCTAGCATGATTTTTGCCTCTCACACTATTCTTTTTGGGTTTTAGACGATGGTTGGAACCCGAAGGAACCGTGTTGATCAATGCAATGGACAATGCAATGATTGCCCTCCTGAACAAACAAATGTTATGGGAGATGGAGTGCAAAATATTATTGCTGTACTTACACAAGCTATGAATCATTCTGGACTTCCAAATGAGCAGAGAAGGGAACAATATTCTATTGAGTCCTTCATGAGGCAACGTCCACCTTCTTTCAGTGGGACTTCTGATCCACTTGTTGCTGAACAATGGATCAGTACCACTGAAAAGATATTTTCAGTTATTCAATCTTCTGAACATGATAAAGTCATCTTAGCAGTATATCGTTTGGAAGGTGAAGCTGATCAATGGTGGAATCTTATCAAGAATACGAGGCCAAGAGATGAAATTGAGTCCATGGAATGGGACGAGTTCAAGAACTTGTTTTTCAGTAAGTACTTCACTCGTATTCTTCGAACAAAGATGGAGAAGGAGTTTCTTGAACTAAAGCAAAAGGATGATGAATCTGTTGGTATATACGAAGCGAATTTTACAAGACTTGCAAGGTATGCATCTGGCATTATCATCCAACCTGAAAGTAAAGTTGATCGATTTTTCAGTGGCTTAAAACCAAGTATTCGAAGGGCATTAGCTATAAGAGACTTCAGTTGCTATGAAGAAATTGTGTGTTGTGCTATCAAGGTAGAAATTGAAGTTGGTGTTACATATCTATCTAATGGTTTTGACAAGAAACGAAAGATGGAGTTCAAGGAGAAATCTCTGAATAATGGTGAAAAGAAGATGAATGTTCCTTATGCACAAAGTGTGGAAAGAAGAATGGTTGAGATTGTCTTAAAGGGACTAGAAAATGTTTTAAGTGTGGAAAAGAAGTTCATCGAGCAGCTAAGTGTCGAAGTAATGGAAAAAGGTTTTCTAATGATGTGAATAAAGAAAACACTGCAGAGAACGCACCACCAACACTTCAATGCTTCAAGTGCAAGTAAATGGGGCATTATGCTAATAAATTCCCTAATCCAAGGTTTAGTGATGATCAACATGAGAAACCACTGAAGGCAAAGGACAAAGGGAAGTCACATGCGATCACTATTGGCGATGTTGAATATGACAACAATGTAGTGGAATGATTAAGTGTTTATGTAATGGGATTCCAAAATAATATTGTATCATGGATTATTAGAATATTTATGTATTGGTCTAATGTGGTATTCAAAGTGATTGAGATATTTTTGGAAATAAGATGATATGCGCATAATGAAGGGAAAATGAGAAAATGAAATGTTTAACAGTATTCATGAGCTCATGATTGATATAAGGACTAAGTGATATCATGGTTTGAGTATATAGATTTTTGAGGATTTTGGTATGTGGAAAGTGTTAAATTTTAACTGCATTCATGTTTTCACTAAGGTATTCAAGAGAATACATGATTAAGGACTTTGAATGTTTGGAATGTGACCAACAAAACATATCTTATGATATATGGGAGTGGACTGCAGTATTATGGATAAGCCTAAAGATTGGAATGGATTATGTTGGACATAAGTTAGTATTGTTTAAGGATAGAAGTTTTCTCAATATTATTGATGGGATGATATAGTTTTAGAAAAAGGACAACCTACAGAACGGGCGACAACCCATCGCGTCGGACAAGGCTGTGGGAATCGAACCCACAACCGAAGTGCGACTGGCCTTTATCGCCTACCACTGGCCTACAGGAAGTCCTTGTTTATTAGAAACTAGTTTTATTATATTAAGCAGTATGATATATGAAGTATAAAGTCTATTTTAGGAACCATATATGATTAATCTCACTATAGATCGACTTATGTATATAATTTTTGCTAACCTTTTGTTTGAGATAGATGGAATGACCCGTCATTCTATCACATGATCTGCTAACACTTCACGAATAACAAATTCAACTTCATTTATTTAAGAGATGAAGTGGAAATTGTTAAAGGCACGAACAACAGTGAGATTGTACCAAAATAATGTAAGTATTTATTCTAATTCTTTAACTTTAGGGAAACGATCTTGAAAACCAAAAATGTTGTCCTAGTGATCTTATATCTGATGAATCAGATGGTACCTTAGATAGTCACAAATTTATGGCTTTGTGATTGCTGGCTTTTCCATAGCCATGTTCTCTACCACTCTCCATCAGAACATGATGGTTAGATTTCTCTTCCATATCCATATTTTCACCTATGTGGAAACCCAGTGATTAGTTTATTTGGGTAACCGTTACGTTTCATACTTTTGTTTTTAAAGATTGGTTTTGATATTCCTTTTTATGATGTGGGTTTCTATTAAAGAAACTTTCGAATAGTAAACCATTTATAACCCCGACGAATTTCGAGGGCGAAATTCATTTTAAGGGGGGTAAAATGTAACAGCCCGAGATTTTATGAAAAATATTCTTTTTAATTTTATTAATGTATTGTGTTGTACGCTACACCAAAAGGATCTTGCACAACACACATCCTTGACTTGCCTTGCATTACACGCAATCACGACCTTCCTCGATAGCGTGTGTAGTACGCAATACTGAGTTTCACGAAACAACGATATGCTATTAAAATATTATTAAAACTAGCTGTTATGAATAGTAATAACCACTTTTTAAATTATAGAAAATTTATCTCTCAAAATGGACTTCATTTTTGGATTCAGAGTATCGAATTTAGCCTAAGGTGAAATTTTGGTACTTTTCGGATAACTTTCATATTCTGATGAATAGTGAAAATTACTAAATTATAATTAAAAACAAATTTTTTAATCGAAATAATTAATAGTGATAAATTATTAATTTGAGTGGTTTTAAAGTATATTTAGAATATATTTTTACAATTTAATACAATGTTGGTCATTGGTTGTAATTTCACATTTAAACCAGACATAATCGAGTGTCAATCTTTTGATAGATATTGTTTCTTAAAAACACGCTATTTGTTTTAACAGCAGGATTTAATTATAAAATTAATTAATGCAACTTCTATGTTATGAATTTGGAAAAATAGACTTCATTTTTGAATTCGGAATATGAAATATAGCTTAGGATGAAATTTTGTCATTGTTCTGAAAAACATCAATTTTTGATGAATAGTGAAACTACTAAGTGGTAGTTAAAAAACAGAATTTATCATAAAACTTAATTTTACCGCTTCTGTGAATGGAATTTCAAAACTCCGAGAGACACGGTTGGTGTCAGTAAGTAAAATGTGGTTCAATGAGATGAAAATAATTTTTGGTGAATCGTAACTTTTTACTTTTATTTTCCACGGTTAAAAGTAAATAGGGTAATTAAGGGTAAGAATGATATTAATATTACCCTAACACATGTCCTAATTCTATTGGACAAGTTTATCTTGACCAAAAACAACCTTAAGTGTAAAATATTATTATTTAGGCCCACTTGGATTAGATTAGGACATTTATTATTATTTAATTCAAAGAAGAGTTAAAAGAGTTAAAATCAAAGTTTATTTACTAAAACATTTTTAAATTAGGGTTGTACATAAGATAACTTAGATTTTAAATATTCATTAGAAATCTTAAACGATTTCCTACATAATGGTATTTTATTTGTAATTTTTAGACATCAAATAATTTAATTTATTTATGACACAAAGATGATGTAGTAATTATCTTATTTATGAAATATTGACATAATTGATGTTATAAACACCAAAATAAATGTAATTTGAGACTTTTTATGAATTAAACTAATTTTCTAGGTTACTATGATATATTAGTGTTGATTTAATCAACTTGGTTTGAACATATAATTCTGTTATAACTTTCACAAAAATCATATATCAAATAGTGTCAAAATTGACACAAAATAGTTTTTAAAGAAAATATTATATTATTAATTGTTATTTTATTCTTAAAAATCTAAGGTTCGGCCAAATGACTTAGATAAGGATATATATATTAATAATAAACAATTTGGGGTTCGTTTGGAATGTTATAGTAAGTGTATTAACAATATAGTGAAAGAAAACAAAAAGACACGGTAAAAGTTAAATTATTTAACTTAGAGTTAAATCTAGTTGATAAGGTTAAAATAATACCCTAAACTTGTCTAAATCCTATTGGTTGATAGGATTTAGACCCATCCCCAGTTTAGCTTCGAAATAAGACCCTTTGGAACCATTATAAACCGATTTTGACTTTAATATAAAATAATATTTTGAGATATTCCTAAGGTGCCCCTCTCCTCCCTTATAAAAGGGCACCTCCTCTCCCTCCTCCTCACACCAATTTGAGCACTCAAGCTCGGCCAACCCCTGCCATTTTCTCCTCTCCACTTCCCTATAATAATCCTAGAGGTCCTGGTCTTCTTCAAAGACCAATATTAGTTCCCTAAGTGGAGGATTCAAAGAGGCGTTCCAAAGAAGAGGTAATATCCATTACCGATCTTTTCAATTTCTTTCTTCTTCAACTTCTTCTTCTTTAGTTGTTTCATGATAAAGTAATAACATCAGTATTACTTACATAATGATATGTTATTATAAATATGAAACAACCCTAATTCACCTTCTATCCATCCTACGGAAAAATGAAATCACCGTGTGTGCGTACGTACGGAATACCGTCTCCACGCCGTGGTGTAATCTATTTTCCACCATCACCTTACAAGGATGGGTATAATGGTGTAATGAGTAACTATTTCTGATTATTATAAATTAATATTGATACTGAAATAATATATATATATATATACTCCAATACAATTCCACGATCATAGGAACGATATCATCACTTGTGCGTACGTACGGAATACCGTCTCCACGATGTGATGCGACTCGTTCTACATGATCATCATTACATAGTAATTATATAAGTGAATTTAATGAATAAATATGATATATGTTACACTAATACCATTCTGGATATAAGGTATCTATAACCTTAAAAGAATAATAAGAATTTATTCGGCAAAACACGCATAAGAACAAAAGGCAATAAAGACCCGAGTAACAAGTAACAATGAAATATTACTAACAAGAAGCTAAGAATATGACCATATATGATATCATATCAACATGTATGATTCTGGAATAAGTAAATAACATTATTTAAACCATTATACAGGATCTTCGAACACGTACAAAGCAATTCGGACCTAAGGTAAGGGAAATATCACAATCTCATTTTTATCCGAGATTGTTTATTCGTAAGTATTTACTGGGGTGTATTTTATCATCCACATCCATGTTTCATCAATATGTAATATTATTTCCATCCACATACAATTGTTTAAATCCATTTTTACCCTTCGGTGAGTTTTTATTAATATGTATGAAAGGAATCTTTTGTCGTTTTTCGTACGAGGTACTTTTTTACTTTTCTGACAAAAGTACGAAGAATGTTTTTTTAACTTATACGGCATGAATGGATTTTTAAAACATTATTTCCAAGAAACTTCCTTTACAAGTTTTCAAGTTTATTTTTAATCAACTTCTTTTATTTTAAAGTTGTATGACATGTTATGAAAGGAAAAATGTTTTTGAAGTAGAAAGGATATTTTCCTCAAGAATGGAGTTCAAGTATTTTATCAAAATTATTTTCCATCTAAGATAATAAAAGGGTTCTATTTTTATCCCTATTATTACATTGGTTTGATTATGTTGTGATGGAAATATTTTTATGAATTCCTTTATCTATATGAATTGTTTTATGATGTCATGTTGTTTAAGAATTCCATTTTTATTACATGGGTTACGCTATGATGTATGGTTTATGATTATGTGGCATACATAAGAAAGGATTCATTATAAGATGGGTGGGACCTATATCTCCCTCCAATGCATTGGGTAAAGATTTTATATCTCATGAGATAGACATGGCTGGAACGGTAGGTTATATCGGTTCAGTGAAACAGGACTGGAACGAGGGTGACTCGATTCAGAAAGGGACTTTGTCCACTAAGATAGTCTTGGCAATGAGTCATGACTAACAAGAAATGATTCTCTATGATTATGTGTGTATGCCACAATGTTTCATGTTTTAAGTTATGCTTATTGGGATTTCATTTCACTACTATGATTTATCCCATGTTGTGAAATTATGCTCTCTTTTGCAGGTTAAGATTTCCAAAAGTTATGTTCTTATGAATATGATGTGATTGATTTTTCTTTTGTTTACCCTTACTGAGCATTTGATCTCACCCTTTTATGTTTAATTTTCCCCAGGATATAAAGAAAGGTTTTAGATATAAAAAAAAGGGAAGATCTTTATGGGAGATGTTGAAGATCTTTCACCAGGATTAGAAGAATATACTCCGAGTTTCCAAAGACACTAAACTATTACGATCCTTGTGTGTGTGTTTTTGTTATGTACTAAGTATTCCACAAATGTAATGTAATGTCAATGTTCGTCAAGCTTCGGGTCTCTACAGATCATACTGTTTATGTGGATGGAAAACTAACACCTCACGAAACTATGATTGTTCAATTATCTCCAACTTCCACTCTTGGAGGCTATTATGATGGAACTCTGTTTATATATGATGTATATTATGTATATGTTTTCTTTATTCTTCTATATTTTCCATTTATATCATGCCTTTAATGATTCCATTATTGGTAAATGTGATAATTTCATTTGAGGAAGTACGGACTACTGCCCCCTCAAATTGATATGACTCATTAATGTCATGTGTGGGATGTATAAAAGATGGGGTTAATGATATTATATATGATATTATAATTGAATTATAATATATCTAGGTTTAACTGTGTTTTAATTCCATTAAAATAAGTAATTGAAATAGAAGTAGTGTTCATGCGTACGTACAGCTTACTGTCTCAATGAACTGTGCATTTCATTTCTTACCTCTAAATGTTATGTAATATTAAAAATACATTTATATATTGGATATATATGATATATATGATATCTAAATAATGAATATAATTCTGGATATAATATAATTTTGACCACATAGACAACATGAAAATATAAGAAGTTCATTTTTGACTCAAGTACCAAATATCGAAAAAAATGACCATTATTAACTTAAATCATTACATGATGTTTATAACATGGTAAAAATTGATATAAAAGGAATAATAATCATGTAGAAGGTTCTTAATTATGTAGAAATTATCTTTAGTTTATTATTCAGAAGATTAAAGAACAAACAGTTTAAGTCAGACATGAGGTAATAGAACTTCTTAACCCAATTTTAGTTCTTTGGGTGGATCTTCTCTTTCTTGTTTATGTCGTTCTTTGATTATGTGAGAAATGAATTTTTATATATTATAATGTATTTATACATCCTTTTTGTGTTCTAATATATAATAAACGTAATCGATCTATTTTATTTTAAAATTGATCATTTTAAGGGACTTCATCTCAATCTCCTTTAATTGAGGCATATTTTGTTTTAATACACGACTTTAATTTATACACTATATAAAAACCTTTGACTTTTAATTTCATTAAAAGGAAATATTTTTCTATGAATTGGTTTAATAAACTAAAAAATTAATGTTTTGTTTTAACGTACGTGGTGGCAACGACCATTCCACCACCTCAAGTATTATTTGATCTTTGGTATCCTTAACAAGCTGTAATGTTTTTCAAAGAAAAATAAATACCATATACTATTTTATGTATTTTGGTATTGAAAATAGTTTTTGGATTTATTATTTCATTATAATGTTTTGTATCTTGAAAAGATATATCGTGATTGCAATTTAGGAATGTTATATTTCCTATATGATTATGTTATGTGTTATGATTATATTGTGGTCCTTGTACATTGTTTACATATATGGGTGGTTCTGTGATAAACCTGGGGTGGGTCAGCCTGAGATAGATCTCCAATGCATTGGGTAACGTGATAGAGGTAAATGTGAATGTTTCTCCTAATAGATTTAGGGAATATACTGTGATGTGTATTCCATATGTAACTCTCTATGTAGCTATGATAGCTATAATATAAGTATGATATGGATGCCACAAGTTACCTTTGTGATTTATGATTTATAAGTGTTATTCATAAATCATATGATTTCATTAGGTATCTTAAAAGGCTTATGTTATGTATGTAATGTTGAAGTAATGTTTTCATTATTTGTTTTATAATCAGTAGTGCACATTTTATGCTCATCCCATGTTTGGAAATGTTTTTTAGAGGACCTAAAGATAAATAGGGTCGAGGATGGGATCCAGGAAATGTCATACTGTCTAAAACATGGATGTAGACCTGAATCTTTTTTTCAAGAGTTTTTATTTTATGAAAAAATGGAAATTGAGTATAATTTCTTACCTTTTAATTTTTGAGATGTAATGTAACTGTTATGGCCTAATTCTCTAAAACCCTATAACTAAAAATATCCTCAATGTGAATTATTCATTTAATTCAAGATTGTGAAATGTTTAAGGTCAGGTGCTTATATTGTTTATTTACATCTTATAAATTTTGTTTATCAGTAAAAAAATTATTTTTCAATACCCTTTCAGAATATCTTTTGGGAATATACATTTTTAAGCGGATCCCTCATTAACACTTTTATATAAACTAACATGTTTGAAAGGAACTTCTTGAATTCCTTTTAAATTTAATGTGCAAAATATCCTCTATTTTAATCAATAATTGGTTTTATAAAATCAGTCTCTTAATTATAAAAATAGTTATGTTCACTTCTTGTTCTATATAATATATAATTTCCTTTTAAATTTTAAATTCTCTTTGGTATTTTCCTCAAAACTTCACTAAAATGTTTTAATTGAAATGTTTATTTAACACCTTTTTTATGTTTTCACTCTTATTTTATGACAATTATGATAATATATTCCCTTTTCACTTATGAGTTCCCATGTATGATTTAATTTCTTAATTTCACACAAACATTTATGATAATCCCATTTATTATGTATTATTACATGATTATGATAACAAGTTCTTTTTAGTAACTACTACAAATATGGCCTTTATCAGTGCTAGAAAAGGGAATTAATAGTGCTAGAAAAGCACTTTTAATTGAGGTGAATATAGTGGGGGTCCCTTTTATCAGTGGTCAGAAAAGAACTGATAAAGCCCCCTTTTATCCGTGCTAAAAAGTATAGAAAAAAACATCCTTAATTGGTGATTTTTTTAAGCACTGAAAAAAGACAAAAAAAATAAAAAATAGTTTAAAATAATTTATAATGTGGGGAGCTTTTAATAGCACTTAAACTCCCTTTTATCAGAGCTAGTGGGATCCCCTCCCTCTTCCTAAATGATGAAAATACCCATGCAACCAACTCCCACTTGCCTATGCGCCCCTACATCCACTAAAACTCAAACTTGAGACCTCACCCCTCATGAAACTACACCTTTCCCACTAATAAATTTAGTTTTTTTCTCTATTTAATTATATATATTTATTTATTTATTTATTTATTCCTAATTACGTTTATTCGTGCATTAATATTGATTCATATTAATATAAATATATTTAGATATATTAATTCATATATATTTATTCATATATTAATATATATATATATATATATATTCATATATTAATATGTATTTATATCTATTATATATATATTAATAGTTAAAAAAATTTATCCATATATTTATGTGTATATTAATATATATTTATAATATTTGTTTTAAATAAATTTATATAATATGTTTTTTTTTGTGATTATAGATAAATAAATACATACATATATAAAACACACTCACACACACACATAGATATATATATATATATGTATGTATATATATATATATATATTTACTGATAAAAACATATATATGTGTATCTACAAAGCCATAGAATATTAAAATGACTATAACATCTAATTCAGAAGTCTGTTCCAACTCCACAACCTATCAAATCAAATAAAATGAAACAATATTTGATATGATATGAGGTAGAGGCCAAGAGAACATCCGTATCAGAAGTTATAGCTATTTGAATGTTAAAAAATTGGGGTCTCCCGACTAAAAACTCAATTTTGGAGGCCTTCTAGGCATTTTTGTCTTTTAAAAATGTGATAGAAGGTTCATTTCAAGAACTAGAACATAGAGATGGTGGAAGGCTTTGATTGTATATGGTGTGGAGCTCAAACAGACACCCATATAAGAAGTTATGGTCATTTGAGGTATGGGTTACATTATCAACTTATTTTAAGTCTTTTTTTTATCTTAAAATTTTTATCAAATGATTATTAGTCGATGATAATAAAAATTATTAATTAATATATGTTGTTAATATATTTTAAGCCATTTTTATGAAAATTCATATATATAATAAGTGTAATATCTATTTATACTTATGTAAAACACATTTAAAAAATATATATTATATTTAAATCAATATAAATATACCAATATATCAATATATTATTTTTTATGATTTTTTTTGAAATATACACTTTATTAGTGTTGGAAAAAAGAGCTAATAAACCCCCCATGCCTTTATCAGCACTAAAAAGTTGATGATAATGGGACCACCATTATTAGTGACTTTTTTAGCACTAACAAAGGGTGGTGTTGTGGAAAACTAGTTTTGTGGTTGTGATGGGTAACCCTTATATTTATGTACGGTTTATTATGTATGTTTACTTATATAGAAAACATATTAAAAAACATTTAAATATGGTTTTGCTCAGATAGTGCTACAATGAATTGGGTAATCTTTAGTCAAATGTGATGTTATGTGTAACAGTCTTGGCGGTTAGCCTTGACTTGTGGTACCATGGGCAATGGTCTTGGATGATAGCTTTGACTTGTTCCACCATGTGAAAAAGTCTTGGTGGTTTATAAGGCCATGTACTCCTCCTTGTTAAATGAGCCTTGAATCATTCTAAATTCATTTTTTATTTTTCTTCAACATTTCTATGAATCCATGATTATATGAACCCATATTTATATGTTATGATTTAATATGTTCGATGGCTTTTATTTTCAATATTTCATGCCTTCTATCACATGTGGTAAAGCTCTATTTATATGTGTATTCCCTTACTATTATTTTTTTATCACCAATTTGTTTATGTTTTTACCAGGTTATCCAGGGCCGATGTATGAGAACAATGGAAGTTTGGAGATCAATGTGAACACTAAATAATGAAATGTGTTATGTTTTGATTTTTATGTACCTAGAAATTAATGACATTAGACTTCATGATCCTTGGCATGTGTTATAATGTATAACTATGTATAAAATCATGTAATGGTATTTGTAAATTTCTAGGTACACTATAGTTGTTATCATAGGATGATCTTGTTATATATGGATATTATGAATATATCACTTTAGCAAGAACATTAAGGATGAGAATAAGTATAAGAAAACATCCCTATGTTTTGGTAACTATAGTGCAACTAGTTTATCAAGAAAATATATCCCTATTTGGATACAAATAGTTAGAGGTGGTTCCGACAAAGTTGTATCTAGCTGTAAAACAAGAAAACACTACTTTGAGCTATACTCGAACGGGAACTGGTTCATGAAAAAGGACCTTACTGAACACTTGGTTTGACAGTCCCAGGGTATATGCTTCAGTAAATTCATAAAAATGGTACAAATCATTATTAAAGGAATGTAAAAAGATCCCATAAAAAATAAATTAAGAAATAGATCAAGTATAACCTTGATTTAAACATGGGGATCACATGTTAAAATATAAATCTCTTTTACATGATTGTGGTTTTATGTTCGATGATTCCTTTTTATGCTTATTAGATATGTATTCAAACCCTCACCATTATTCACCTTAGTATATAAAATTAAATTTATATGGTGAAATTTCTTAAGGGGGGGAGAATGTAGCACCATTAGGATATATAAATAAATTTGATAAAAGGCAAGAAACACTAAGCCTCTATAAAAAACATGTTTTTAAGGAGATATTTATAACATAGCTATTAACTTAAATTTTGGAACTACTTTTTTTTTAATTTAAAAAATCTGACATATACAGTTCTGTTCAAGGTGATTTTTGGGGTCTACTGGAAGAAACATAATTTTTAGTGAATAGTAACATCCCATTATGAATAGTAAAAAACCCTTAAGAATATTAATGTTACCCATGTGAATAGTAATATTACCCTTATGAATATTAACTCACCCAAGTAAATTTTAACCATTCCAATTAAAGTACAAATAAAATTTATCCATCTTTTATGTGACAATATGATAGTGTTGGTATTTTAATAATTCATAAATATTAAATTAAAATATTTGGAATAATTTAATAATTAAAAAAGAAAATTAATATCTACTAAATGTACTCTTGATTTATTTTTTTGATGCATTGTGATTGTATGATTAATTTATGATATCTGAGTAAATTTTCTAATGTATTATAAAATTGGTTATAATTTTTAAATATGTATTTTTGATGTAAATGATGATTTTATTTAAAAATTATATATCCAATATTTAGAAAATTAATTTCAAAAAATAATGTTCATTTTTTGATTGTACACATCAAGAAATGGTTTGGGAGAGTTTTTGGGATTTTCTTAAAATACATGCATTTTTTATGAATAGTAAAATATGATAATTTACGATAAGAGCTAAAACCTGAATTTATGAATCATGCTTGAGTCATGGATGATGTAAATGGGTATTTATTTGAAATAACATTCCGTTATTACTATTTTGGGTCAGTTAATCATCACTATTTATTATATTTTGGGAAAATATTAAACCAATGACTAAATTTAAAAAAAAACACCTCTCCCCTATACAATAAAACCCACCCACACTCCCCTAAATCCTTGTTCCTTTACTAAATTATTCCCAAATCTCTCCCTAATTTCCATCTCCATTCCTAGAACACCATTCTCTCCTTAAAAGGAAAAATCCTTTCCCCTTATGAGTCTGTCCTGGAATATTAATTCAAAAGGTAAATTCCTCTTTTCATTTATTTTACTTTCTTTTCAAGTTCCTTTATTTTATTTTTTATCATTACCTTTCCTCATCCCAATATTATGAAAAATACAATAGTATACATGTACTGAAATGTTTTTATGATAATTTAATAAGTTATTTTCATCTCTCCTACAACATTATTTTATACTATAAATGACAACACCATTTGAGATGTATAAATTCATCACATTAAAGGACGACATGTTTTCAATTTCTTTTACCGTCTTCAATTCTGGCCGTGAAACAACTTTTATTGTTGATACAAGAATTTAATATATGTATTATTGCACATCTATGGTTCTGGAGTATTTTTTAACACTTAGTTTTGATTTTAAAAAAATGTTCATTGTGATAAAAAAAACCACCAATTAACCCAAATGGTTATCACTAATGTTTTATATAATGATCCAACTTCACTCCAAGTAAAAAAAATTTAAAAATACAACCATGTAACCTCCTGGATGTTCAATAATAAAATATTACTCCAATTTTATACAACCATCCTCATTTTAAATCATTATCCCTTAATGTATAGAAGTAAAATGATTGTGAAATAAACAGACCCAAACAATGAAATTGAACGTCGTAACCCATTAAAAAAGGACAAGATTGAGATTAAAAAAGATTTAAAAATAAATTAATGTAAAATAGGTCTTGTATTTATTAATTAATGAACCTAATTTTATAATTATGGACATTTATATCTGGTGGAGAACTCTTTTGGATTGAAGGTAAAAAATCATATCTTTCTCACTTTTATTCAATTATCTCTTCAATGTTTTTCCTTTTACTTTTTAATACATAATGATGGGATATGTTTTAGAACCTAACGATATATAAATCCTGATATATGAATGTTTATAGACCCATTCCTCTCTCATTATACACTTCTATGCACACTTGTTACCATGTCGTGGTTTCGTAAGGGATACAACCTGATCCTCCATTACTCTTTTGAGTTGATTTATCATTATTTTAACACAAAATAAGTTATATATTATTTTTATAAAAATATTCTAAATTCATTTTATATGTAAAAAATTCTTGTATCGAGAGCCTTTCATCTAATCATTCTGAGATATACATGTTTCTAATTGGTTCCCTCCTCAATGATTCCCGATAAGCAAACCTGTTTTAAAGGATCTTCTAAAATTACTTCCCAATTTCAAGTGCACAATATCATCTACATTAACTTAGAATTTTTTTTATAAAATAATTATTATTATTTTTAAAAAAACATTTGTTCACATATTTTTTTATATAAAATATTATTCCCTTTTTTATTTTAAATTCTCTTCCATATTTTCCTAAAAACCACAATAAAATGTTTTAATTATAATGATTATTTAACACCTTTTTTAAGTGGTAACTTAAATTTAAAATATCATATCATGATATATTCCTTTTTACATTTTGAGTTCCCATGTATGATTTAGTTCCATAATTTCATGGAAACATGAGTGATACTCCCTTTTATTATGTATTATAACATGATTATGATACCTATCTCTTTTCTTGGGTAACCCTTATATTTATGTATGATTTATTATGTATGATTCCTTATATGGAAATTATATTCATAATCATATAAATATTGGTGAAACCAAATACTTCTCTAATTAATTGGGAAATGTTGAGTCTCATGGGACGTTTCATGCAATGGTCTTGGCGGTTTTCCATGACTTGTGCTACCATGTGAAACAGTCATTGCAGTTAGCCTTGGCTTGTTCTACCATGTGCAATAGTCTTGGTGGTAAACCTTAAATTATACTCCTCTATGTGAAATGATCCTTGACTCATTCTAAATTCATTTTGTATTATTATTCCACAATACTATTAATCCATGTTAATATGATCCCATGCCTTTATGTAATGATTCTATATGTTCTATGCCTTTTATTTTCATTATTTCATGCCCTCTAACCCTTTTGATAAAGCTAGATTCATTTTCTTATTCCCTTACTAGGAATCTTAGATCACCCCATTGTTCTTGTTTTCCCTGGGTTATCCTATGTTGATGTATGATAAAAATAGAAGTGAGGAGATCAATATGATTTTTAAATAAAGAAATGTTTTATGTTTTCAGTTTTATGTACCAACTCAACAAAGACACTATACTTCATGATCCTTGGCTTGTATTCCAATGTATGTATGCCTAAAATCATGTAATGTTATGTGTAATAGGATATGGTAAATATTAAAAGATATTAATAAACTAACACCTATTAGAAAAGATAATTGGTGGAAAATAAAATGAAATGGTTTTGAGGGAAATATTGAAGTCTTATTATAGAATAAAATAATATGGGTATAATGGAAAAATTTCAGTTTATATGAATGAACTGATTTTTAATATATATTAGTCATAATAATTCCTTATATAACATGAACTAAAAAGAGTAACTAGGGTGTAAATAAATAATTATTTTTTATTGAATTTATTAATATATATGTTAATACTTCAGTTACTCTAGTCGGTATGAAATCAAACTTGTTAAAGATATATTTTAAACACATGTTCTGGGTGTAAGGATATGGGTTTTTACAGTTTTAATCAAGTGATATTTTTAGATATACTTAAATTTTAAAATGACTCACATGATGATATATTAATAGTTTCAGATAAAAGAATAGGTTATTATTTTTATATTGGATCATAACATTAAAGGAATATACACAAATTTTATTGTTTTATGTGATGAGTGTTTAATATAATTATTTTTATATTGAGATACACTTACAAGATTACCACCCTTAGTTATAGTATGTGTTTTATAGGTGATATTATTTTAAGAATAATTATTTTTTGTTACATTGAAATAATATAAAAGATACTTATAACTATTGGGACTAATAAGATATTTTTTGTCTCATTTAATATAGTTAATCATAGATAAGTGTAATTACATTTTGTTAAAATAATTTATTATATATAAAACCATGAGATTCAAAAATAATTTATTAATTAAGCGATTACCATTTTTTTTAAGATGGTCACTTTATTGGGATCATTATAATATTATGGTAAATGGAAATATTTTAGTATAATATAGGATTTTATTTTGAGACAAATGGTAGAGTTTTATATTAAAATAATATGTGAAATTATTTTTCATTTTTGACAATTCAAGTTATTTATGGAAAATATTAGAATATTTTGGGGATGTAATGACGAAGTAATATGCATTTTTATTATCTAACATTATAAAGAATTATAGTTATTATAAATAAATTTTAAATTGATACCAGAAGAATATATACTTAAATAGTAATTATTTTTTAGTCTATATCATTGTAAGTATTATTTTTAGGAATTTTAATGTGTGATTTTTTTGAATGATTTCTGAATAAATTTTTGGGTCACTTTTGAGGCTTTAGAGGTTAATGTAGTATTTATTAATATGATGGATTATTCATAATTTATAGTATCTTAACTTGTTCTACCAATTATTTTAATTAATATGTTAGATTATGTGAAATGAACATTCATCACTTCTTTGGATATTATGATCCATTAATAGTTAATGTTCATGATTCAATCATGAAAAATTAACCACGAATATTTATTAGACGGGGCTAATAAATAAGATAGAAATGGAAACTAACTGAAACCAAATATGATGTTTAATGTTCCATATGTAATGTATAATGAAATAATGTCTTTATATTTTCATAAACTTTTTATCTCAATGGTGAAATTATTTCTCAAATATATTGATTCTTATATATAATATC
The DNA here is from genome assembly GCA_963277665.1 of Viscum album. NCBI lineage: Eukaryota > Viridiplantae > Streptophyta > Magnoliopsida > Santalales > Viscaceae > Viscum > Viscum album. The sequence goes on from OY728132.1 coordinate 469,112,916, forward strand.
AGAACAAAAAAATCAAGGTTATATTTTAGAAACTAATTTGAAATTTTGATTATTAAATATGTAAACACGTTATTCTTTTTATAGTCTTCATGTAGATATTTATGTTCACAATAACATATATATAAAATTCTACTACTATGTTATTATAAGTGAACTTTTAGGGAATAGAATTGAAATTTTGAGTATACCATTTCCGTAAGTGGGCTGAGAATATGTACCCCATGAAATAATAATCATAAATGAATTATAATATACTATAGATATATTATTCTATATGTATCACTATTATAAGCTAGAATATGGTTTGGTAGGTATATAAAGGAATAAATTTATTAAAATATATATATAGAAATTTTTTCATAAGTTAAATAAATAGTAAATCATACATGTATTAAATTTTTTTTATAAAGGATGATAGAATCGTTTATAAGTAACAGTTAAATTTTTTTAAAAATATTTCTTATCTGTGAAATGTATTGTTATATTAATAGATTAAATTTATCATTATTGAAAATTTATTCTAATAAAATACATAGATTATATTACCAATGAAATTAATTAACATTCATTAAAATGTTTTTATTATGAATAGAATGATGATAAATTCCTTTAACTAATAAAACGCTTTTTTTTACATTTAGTGCACAGATACTATATTTTATTTAAAAAAAATTATAATTATAATTTTAAAAAACAGTTCATATTTTTGAAATGATGAAGTCTAATTTATATTAAATTTAATGTTTTTGAATTTTTTAGAATACATGGATTTTTGACTAAATACTGAAAGATATAATTGTTTTGGAAAAATATTTTTTAATTTCATTATGTAAATTAAATATTAACTTCTTGTAAAATTTTGATATTATTTTCAATGTATCATAAAATATCATTGAATATAAATAAATAAATAATTTTATATGAATCAATTATTCATTTTATCTTGGTATAAGTTTATTTTTATGAAAAAATTAATTTTTATAAAAAAATATTATTTGTTGTATTTTTTACACTTAATATAAAAATAATTTTATCCATATATATATCTGGAATCATATAAAATATATTTCATATTTTATTAATTAGAATTTTTAAATCTATATATTTGTGAAATTTCATTTTTCCTTATTGTGAAAACTAATCATGGAAGGAGTTTATGACAATAGTAAAAGGTCAAATGGAGTTAACGAGATTAAATATTATTATAAAGGTTCTTAATATCAGCCTAAAACATTTATTTATTATTGAGGAAGAATTTGTTTCCACAAAAATAATTATATATAATATATTATGGTAGTTCAATATTATTTACATTTGTAAATAACCTTTATATTATATTATGTAAAAGATAATTACAAAGTGTCACTTTCATTCTTTTAATAAATATAATATAATCTTCTAAAGATAAAAATATTATCTCGATAGTACTAAATTTCTTTGACTATGTACAACTTTATTTTATTCCTATTTAATTTTAATTGTAAGTGATGATATTATTATCTTGAACTCATATTCATCTATGATGTAGCACATAAACATGATTTAAGAAAAAATGTATGTCATTTTTAATATATAAAAATTAATATGTTAGGGATAAATCCTGGTGTTATGAAAATTGTTCGATAATAATATTTTCTAAGGGATGTAGAAATATATTATATTCGATTTCCATTTTTATCATGAAAATTATAAAGTCAATTTTTTGAAATAGTCCCATAAATGACACTAAATTGTATTTAATGACTAAAAATTGTTATTAATAAATTTTAAATTTCAAAAAATATTAAAATTACAATATTATTGTTAATTTTTCTAAGATATCATTTATGGTTACATAATGCGCCCATTTTCATTTTTAAAATTACATTCATGGCCATTAAAATATAAAACTGTGGTATAAATGGTTAAGATTAAACATGGTTATCAAGGGTTTAAAATAATAAGATATTGGATTAAATATCATTAAACTATGTATAAATCAAAATTTTGGAATTATTTTGAACATATATCCTCATAACATATTAATATATTTATTTTAGAGCACCTTTATAAATAATTTAATCTTATATTATTTAAATGTTTGGAATAATTAATAGTTTTCCACTCAACTCACTTATAAAAGGAAATCACCTCACCTTTCTTCCTCAAACTTCATGAGACATTTATTTTTATGATTCTATATAAAATGAACATTAAATATGCCTTATATATTTTTCACATCATATTTCATTCTCTTAATTTCATCCGAAGAAGGCATACAGTGTAATACAAAGAAATATTTCTAAAGAAGAGGAATACCTATTAATTGAGTACTTTAAATATATTTGTAGTTATTCCACATGATATTATATACTAAGCATGATTAAATAGAAATAATTTTATCTTAAATATAATTAAATTTCATTAGGATGAAGGAAAAAACATTTACCATATCTTTTTATAACCCATGATAAATGTAAACAACTCTTGTATGTACGTGTGGAGTACCACATCAGCAAAGCGATGTGTTTATTTTTTCATACCACCTCATAAAGATGGTTGTTATGATTTATTTAATTAATATATATAATATTATGGAAAATAGTACGTTTCATGAATTATAATATTTTAATTTCCTTTTTACCCTTCCACATGATAAAAAAATGACAATGTCACTTTTACGTATATCCAGATTACAACCTCCATGATGTGATTTGATAAACTTTCTATCTAATTTTAAGGGATTATTTAATATGGATATTTATTTTATAAATATAATAGTTATATAATTATTAATATTTTTTATATTATTGAAAAATTATCCCTTTGACCAGGGTAAACCTACTGAAGAGGCTTTGGAGTTAGGAACTGAATGACCCCTAAACATCAAATGGGAACTTATCTGATTTAGTTTCAAAATAAGTCATGGTAATATAATTAAAATTTTATTTATCCTGAAAAATGATTTTGGTCTTATATAAAAATAATATAATTTTATTAATCATGTTTTAGAGATTGAAATTTTATTTCAAGACATGAGGTAAGGGATTTTGCTTCAAAACACCATTTTAATGATTTCCATTTAAAATATTTATCATAATATTATATTTTCATAAAATATTTCAAAAACTCAGTATTTATGTTTTAAATAATTATATGGTTATTTTTTACTAATTTTTAATTGTACTAAAAATTACAAAAACTTATATTTTTAAATGAATTTTCAACAACTCATTTTTAGCTTTTTTAAATGTGTTAATGAAATTTGCGTTTTAAAATTATAAAAAGTAAAATTATTTACCATCTAAAATTACCATTATTTTTTTAATTCATACATTACATGTTACCTTGTTTATTTTCTAATAATTTAATTTCTTTAATATGATGTATATTTTTCTTTTAAATGACATCAAAATAAAATACTACTTTTTCACATTTTTATATAATGGATTAAATGAATTTTTATTGATATTTCAATATATGAAACATCGTTTGATTTTATTATAATTTATAGGGGATCTAATCAAATTTTAATATTAAATTTATTTATATTTATGTCATATGATCATATTTTTTATTTATTAACATTTGAAAATGTTGTTGTTTTGAATGCTAGTTTTCTATGTAAATTATTCAATTGATCATTTATTATATTGTTGGTATTTTATTTAACATAATTAATGAATTATAATTCCTCAGTTAAGGTTGGCTATCATTATATAACATTCATAAATTATTAGGTATCATGATATAGACTAGACAACATATTTAGTGTATGTTTTCCATATTATCTATGACTTCATGTCATGAGACCTTGATGGTAGGGTTTTGATTTCTTAGCATGAGTTCATGATGGTATATTTATTATTTCATGGAAAAAATCTGTGATGGTATTATAATTATGTTTAATAATATATATTTCATTATTATAAAGAAACATTTAATATCCATGTGATTATTTATATTTTATCTCATTATTTATTCATGTTATTATTATTGATGGTTTATGTAAAAATATTTTAATTTCATAAGATTTGAAAATACTAATTAATTTTAAATTATTTTTATAATCACATATGGGTAAAATGTTTTTTTCAGAAAAAATATTTTATATGTTAAAAAAATTATGAATTGTGTTTTTTTCATTTTTTTATCTGATGAAATATTTTATGAAAACAAATGGGAATCAAGATGAGTTAATTTAAAACTGATTATTTTAAACACATTTTTTTATGCCAAATGAAAAGATAATTAAGGGTTCTTGTGATTTTTATATAGATTAAATAGTTTTGTCATTTTAATATACTTTACTAACAATTTATTTACCTATCCATTGTTTTAATTTTTTTTAAAATAGAGTAAGTATGTGAATTAATTATATAATGTTAAATGGTGACAGATAATGAATAAAGAAAAAATTTAAAGAGTTTAAAAATGATGGCAATCAAAAGAACTTATTTTTTTGAAATATTATTTCATTATTATGGAATATGAAATTCCATGTATATTCGAAAAGATATCCTTTTATGAGAAAGAAATGTGTTTTAATATGTATTATTTTTACAAATTATCAAAATCCTCAGACCTAAAAAGATTATCTATAATGTTAATGAAAATGTTTTTTTTAATTTGTAGCTACCAATTCCGAAAGTTGGATAATTTTAGATGGTATAATATATAATATGTTATGAGTAATATTTTATAAACTATCTTATTTTTTGGATCTTGTGTGGTATATTAATAAAATTCTAGTTTTATGTCTTCAACTTATAAAAATTATGAAAAGATAACATATTTTAAATTTCCTTCCTCTATAAAACCATTAATATTACCTTTTGAATAATCAAAAAATTACATTATTTACATCAAATTAACGTATGGATAGAAAAGACTATGAATCACCTTTCATGTTCCATGAAAATCAATTATCTATGTTCCATTTATCCTTTGTCAAACAAGCATGATAAATATCCAATAATCTCAAACATATGATATTGTTGGTACCCGTGTTGATATGGGATGAATTGGGTCATAATAAGAAATTTAGTAATCTAAATGGATTCCAAACATATGTAATATTTAAGAATGGTAATTAAAAATAAAATAATTAGCGTTAGCAATAAATTTTGAAATCTCAAAGAATAGTCACTTACAAAATCTATTTTCCTCATACATGTGAATCAAGTATTAGTATATACACTTCCTTTTTATATTTTAACCAAAAAAATCTTAAAAATTCTATATAATTAATTATAATAACCAAATCCAATGTAAATTTTATCTGATTTATTCATGGAATTTTTTTTATTGTAATTTTATATTGATTTTAAAATTTAAGATAGATTCTATTAAAAAGTATACATTAATTTTTTATTCAAATTTTAAAACAAAAAATAATTTATTTATTTTTATTAAGATTTATGATTTTTAAAAATATTATCCATACAAATAAGGTTTTACTTTTTAATAATTTCAAAATATACATGTATTTTATAATTTTTTATGGAATTAATATTCCTGAGCTCCTCTTTTTCTTCAAGTGTGATCATGTTATACTCATCATGTTTCTTATAATAATTTTTCTGTCCCTCATATTGTTCTATAGAATAAAATAATATTTTTTTATCCATTCAGTTTAATCATATAATTCTTCAATTGAATGTTTTTTAGAACTAGATCTATTTTTTTAAAAATCAAATTCATTTACAAGATAATAATATTTAATTAGCCACATATATACCCGTTATTTATTAGAACCCTATTATTTAATATAATATGATTCGTCAATACATATATAAAATAATGAAAAAGATATTCTCTCATTGTTTTCTTTATTACATTTTTCTATTTTTTTGTTGTTCATTTAGGTTCTATATACCCCATCCTTAAACATTCATAACTCATAACATTAGAGACATAATTAGATAAAACATTACCATTTTAGTAATCTATTGATCCTATAAAGGATAATCCCTTTCATTTAATATTAATTACCCATTAAATATTGACTTAACTTATTTTACAGCATGTGGAACATCACCACTATCATTACTCTATAGCTCATATTTGAAATTGAAACAATTAAAATTTATTTTTTCACTAAAAGAAATAAATTTATTTTTAACTGATTCTTTTTCAGTAATATTATTATATTCCAATTCATATTAATTTAAATAAAAAATATGTTCATCCATTATATTTTATTTATCGTTAATAATTTCATCAATGACCAATTTTAAACATAAAAAGTCTAATGTAAATTCTTATGAACTCATTCACTATGAAAATTATTTTCCATTTCTTCTCTTAAGTCACTCAGAATATGTTCTATACCACTAAATCCATGAAAATTATTGAAAAAATTCCACTTTACCTATTTTAATGTCTTGATATTCAAATCTTATAACAAAATTCTTATTTATATTTAAATTATCAGTTATATAAATTTTAGTTTGAAATATTCTCCAAATGTAATGTAGTATTTTTCAGGATGTATATGAAAGGAAACATCACTTCCAATTACAAAATTAAAAATTTACATTAACATGTAGTTAAATACAGAACTCAAAGCCTTATAACATGTTAGGTTCCCTTGATAAATTTAATGTAACTATAAATGCTTTTCCAAAATAGTCTATTGATTGATACTAAGATACTTAACATAAGTATCCACTATTTATTTCCAATAACCACAGTCTGTACAATAAAAAATTAGAGGAATGTGATGAATCCAACTATTTTTAGAACTTTTTCCTACCATCTGAGAAAGTTCACCCGTGATTTTTCCTCATCTTTTAAAAAAATGTAGATTAGAAAAAATTGAACCAAAAATTCAACTAAGAATATAAAATTATCATGTTATTCAATGGGGGGTTCTCTAGAACATATAGTTTGGTCTTGAAATGAGGCTGGTCGAATGGTTAATATGTGGTGAATTTAACTCTTTATAAAATTTGAAATATTTATTATAGTAAATTAAATTAGTAGTTAAAAATAAAAGTATAAACACATGTATTATTGTTATAGATGGGATCCAAAATATCCTATATATACTCATCACACATTCAATGTGTGTTATTTAGACCCACTATAATAGTAACATTTCTTATAAAGGGTAGTCAAAACCAATTACTGATGACTTTTTCACATCCATATTCACAACCCAGTAACAACTCCTTTTTTATAAATTAGGGTAAATCCAAATAACCACACTTATAAGTACAACCCAGAATCATTAATTTAATTTGGATAATGTTCCCACCCTAAAATCCATCGATCTAAGTAAATATTGAAATACACAATCATTTACTAAACCTTGATCTAACAATTTGTTCATTTTGAATGGGATGTCTAAAGACAATTCATGGAAATAATTCGGAATAAAAATTAATAAATAAAAAAACACAACTAGACATTATTGAAAAATATAATATAGAGGAAACAAGACTTAAATAGTGAATGTTTCAATAAAGAGAAACATGCATCTTTGATCTCCGTGGAAGTGGGGACTTTACTAATTGAGTTAATTATAAAACAATAATTTATTAAGATCAAAATGATAAAATTTAAAACATTAGATATTCACACCATTCAATGAAATACCTTGGATTCTCCAAACATTATATATAGAGTCCCTTCATGAAAAACCACATTCAAAAAATGATATTTAATACTAATTCATTACAATTTATATTTTCTTATACAACCTCACTTTTTTCTTTTAAAGAAATAATACTAATTTATAATGGAAACAATTTTTATATTATGTAAACAAGAAAACAACTATATAGATAAAACATTATAATCATATTCATATAATCTTTTAGGTTTCTTATACAAATCATAATATTATTTTTAATATAATCACACATAAAAACTTCCAACAAATATAAAGACAATTTGAATTTGAATTTTCCACTATATAAAACTATATATGATTGATTATTTATTCAACATAAAGTTATTTTATTTTAAACAAAACACATTAAAATTGGTTTACAAATGATTAAAATAATTAATAACTACTTATGGAAAATATAAATAATGGAATATAATTAACGTAGATATGAAATAAATCAAAATATTAAAATAATATATATATTTATAGATTTATAAACAAATTCAAATGTGGATGAGTGATTCAAAATAAGATTCAATCCACATTTTGGAAATTTAAGATAAGTGTGAACCATGTATGAATAATTAAAAATAAACATGTAGAAAATTTCATATTCACAGAATTTATGTAAGGATATTTATATAAGAAACTTTACATAATGATACTTTGAATAGACAGATTTTATATAAAAATTTATATAAGGATATATGTGTGGATCTTTTCAAGGATATTTTTAAGTGTTATTGTGGGTTATATTTAAACATATATTTTACTTTTGTATGAATGAATATTTGTTTTGATGATTTTATAAAACTATTTTAATTATTTGTGTAAGCATCATTCATTGTAAGTTTGATCCTATTTTGAAAAAATTATACTTCATAAGGTTGATGGTAACACTATATTAGATTGTTTTACGGATTTTTATAATTCATTATTGATTATTTTTATGAATCTTTCTTTAATTATAAAAAATTGTGTATAAAGACTCCATATGAGTCATTTTTATTCAATGTATAACTCATATTCTTTATGTGTATGACTCATATTACACTATGAAATAAGATTAAACTAATTAATATAGTTATGTTTTTTATCAAAATTTTGTTTTTAAGGAACATTAAAATAATGATGAAAATTTAGACAATCAATAAAAAATATGATTATTTTCTTCTACAAGTAGTTAATTCTTCATAAAAATACTAAATATGGGGTTTTTTATTAATTTGAATAGAATAAAAAAGGGGTAGTTATTTTCAATTATAAACCCCCAATGAATCTGAATGTATCTACTCAATACTACCCCCATTGATAAAAATCTATCAAGGGTATACATAAAATGTATATTCTCCATCACGTGATGTGACCATGGATCCTTTTTAAGGGACAAAACTATTTTATTATCACAATACATTTGATTAAATATTTATTTATTTTTACAACATGAATCTCATAAATAAATTTACATATCCAAACAGGTTCTTTAGTTTCATCAAAACACGCTATATATTAATAATATATATATATATAAAATTAACAACCACTAGTTCCATTGGGAAATTTTAGATCACAAAACCCCATTAAGGGAGAAGGCATATCCCAACCATGCATTTAGATCATTATGATTTTTCTATAAATTATCATCTCTATATCCTATGATGACTCATCTCCTATATAAACCATAAATATATCCGTAATATGAATCAAAATGATTAGTATATATTTCAGAGAATTCTATTCTTACTCTCTTAGTTTGGCATAATAAATGCTACAATTGTCAATGAATAAGAAGTAAAATGAGAATTATATAGCATGAAATACATCATATATCCAATATATAATGTGTATGGGATTTTACATATCAAACATCTCTCATCATGTACCAAAGGAAGCATTTTATTAGAGAACTTTATGACACGTGACACTAGAAAAAAATCCTCTCTTGAATTGTTTTTTGTTGAATATAATCACTAAATTATAAACATATGTACCATGACATAGTCCAATAATCCTATTATATCAATATAAAATCATCTTGATCCCTAGAATATAGTTTTTTTGCTTATATCATTCATAGAAATACAATTATTCAACCACATCATAACTACCTATAATACTGGTTTCTCATTTCTCATTCGTAATATTTCACCAACATCAACTACTTTGAAAACAGTAAAAGACACAATAAAATAAATGCATATATAGGTATCACATTCATTATTTATGAAAAAAAAATTCCCTCTCGATTCATGAATGATAATGTTCAATTATTTTTATACATTCATCAATCCAATATGGATCCTTATAAATTTTTTGTCTTTTAGGAAAATTTTAGTGTAACAAACCTTTACAGTCTTGTTATATATACCTATTTTCTAATTTTCCATTTAAGGAAAACTACTTTGAAATCTACTTTTATATCTCTAATTTATGATAAGTTATAATGAGAAGAATAATTTTAAGGCATTTATGTATTGAAACTGTTGTTATAGTTTTTTCATATCATATTCCATGACATTGAATAAACAATTCAGTTATTATTATCTTATTATAGGAAATAAATTTACCTTCAATTTCTAATTCATTCATGAATAACCATTTCCACCAAATAAGACGTATATATACAAAATGATTTACTAGAAACCAAGAATGTTTTTGGAATATATAATCCGTATATGGATTCATAAAATCTTTCTATCATGTAACATCAACATTGCATACAACATCCGTATAAGAAATAAGCTTATCTTTACTAGAAAAATAATAATTCAACATATTTGGAATGTTAAAAACAATATCCTTTTTGATGTCTACCCTCTTAAGTCTTTCTATGAAGTGCTTCTATATATATAATTAACATTCCCTTGGGTAGTTATGTTATTTGATTATGTTCCAACTCCTATGTTTCTTGAGAATCAACCTCATTAAATCTTATCATTATCCCCATATCTCTTTTTAATACGTGTTCCATCTCAAGAAAACTTTCATTTTTATACACCTTTAACTATTTTTGTTCAGGTTTTATAAATAATAATCCATTCTATCATTCATATATCAAAAATTGATACACTTTGTTGCTTAAGGTGTATGTTTATTTTTATAAGTGTCCTTAATGGAATTTTCTTACCCCCACACATGTAAGTTAGACAATATAGACTTTTCCGTCTCTATAACTCATATGAGACACTATTTTACTCTTTTTTTATAACTAGGTTTATTATGTATACTATACTCACTAATTAATATCTCAAAATGAATAATAAAAGTAATGTAAGTCTCATTATATATCTCACCATTTACAACATTTTTCATTTCCTCTTTTCATTAACACCACTCCAATTCAATGTATTAGGTGGAGTGATTTGTTATATAATCCAAAATTACATCAAATAGTTGATAAATTATGGGTTAAAATATTCACAACCATAATTCCATAGATTTTTTTATGTCTTCATAACAATATGATTATCTAATTTATTCTTAATCTTTTAAAATTTTAAAATGGATTTTTACTTATACCTCTTTAAGTAGACATATCCATTCCACTCATTCCATAGATAAAATTTATGATGTAAGAGTGTATTCTTATTTCTATAACTACAAAATGATCAGCCACATCAATTTTACTGAAATAAATAATTTTAGTAGAACTTTAACCCTTTCCACCAAATAGTGTATTTCATATTTAATTTGTATAAAACAATAATAACACATACCAAGCTATTTTAGTTCAAAAGAATCTAAATACATATCTTGATATAGCTTTGCCAGAAACTTCTCAATTATGTGACCAAGTTAATTATTTGACAACTAGATGTGATATGATTCATTTGAACCTAATTTATTTTCAATTTAAATCAATTTTTTATCATATTATATAAGATAAAGGCCTCTAATATGCTATTTCATACCAAAACAAATGATATCGTTATAAAAGTATTACCTTTTATTACCAAAAATGAATATAAATACATACATGTTTAAACTAGACATACATAGAATGTTCTTTGTAACTCTATAAATATTCTAATTATTAATCTAAACTAGGATTATTTATTTTATAAAATTAAGGTGGTATTCTATTATAGTGAGTGTAACCCTTTTTTCTCCATTAACAACTCGGAAATCCACCTCACCTCTTGAAAATTTATCAAATATAATTTTTTTCAAATATTTAGAGATAATTTTGGATAAAAAATTATACATGTAACATTTAAATAGTAAAATTAGTTTAGTTACATTAAATATCAAATAAACAATAAGCATCTGTATTTTTCCTCACTATGCTATAGTTTTTCTTCTAGTTGCAATTCATGACACATTAAAAAAGATCTGTGTTTTTTTCCTTTGCCGATATTTAGATCCTACCCCTCTTTTTCCCCACCCCTCCCTCCAAAGATACACATCCTAGGATATAAATGAAGAATAATAGATAATGAACCCCTTGTCCTGCCTTCATTAGGACTTATGGTGGTGACTGGTACGAGGGGTATACAATCTCACAAAAATAGAAGGCATCCCTTTTTTTAGGAAAACAATATCAGGAGATAAGATGGTTCATCACAAATAAAATCCAAGACATATATATACATATATACATATATAAGAAAGAAAAAATCCCTCCCACATGAATATTTAAGATATAACCATTACAGGTGAAATAGAACACTAAAGTATCTACCAAATGAAATCTAATGTAGCGATTCATCGAAAATCCCAATGCCTGAGATAGTAACACCCAACATATTCCATGTAATACTCCTAAAACTAGAAAACATTTTAATATATATAGGGAGAGTATACTCACATACACATTATGCAAATATAAGTCTCTCGTGAACAAGTGAGAAGCATATTTCTAATTCCCCTATGAGAAAAAAATAACCAAACATCACCTAACATATAGACTAATCATCCCAGCCCTCACCAAGGCACTATAACCAATTAAATCACATAAAGTAAATTAGATTGTAGGTACATGATGATTTAGGTACCCACACCACTTAACGAGGGTTTTACTGCTATTTATTTACAGAATACATCTTCGTGCTCCCACTTATTCCAAAAGATCAACATAAAAATTCTCCCACCCACACATGGTCCCCCACCAAAAAAACCTCATTCTGTCACCTATTCAATGAGACGCATCACATCCCACTCATAGACACCCATGCCCACAACCACACCTCATCTTTTCACCTAGTTCGTGTGCTACATCTTATTCCATCATGGAGACACATGGGAAAGAACAACCCATCTCATCCAAAAGACACCTAGGAAACCCAAACCCATCCATCACAAAGACACATGGGAAAGAACAATTTTTCTTATCATGAAGACACCTAAGAAACAAAAAACCATCTCCCCCGAATACACCACAAAAATAAAAACATTCATGTACTCATCTAGTCTTCAGAAACCACAACCTTCTAGAAGAATCATTGGCTATCTCTACCTAGAAGTGGGAGAAGGGACGATCTGGTGGCAAGCCATCCATACTCTCACTTGGATATTTGGGATAGACACCTCCCCCTGACTATGTGGGGGTTTAACACATATTTATCAACTAGAGTGAGGTCAATATAGAAATTAAATGTGAAAAATACAAGAATGTGTCTATATTAAACAAAAAGCCCAACATATGGTTTCTCGACAAACAACTAGCTAACAACACTACTAACATTACTTCTAACCCTAAATGCACAACACCAAACATCAAACCACTACCTCCTTTCAATTTCCAACCAACTTAAATAACCATTATAATTACTTATTCTCAAAAACTTTATTCATTATATTAAACAAAATATCCCATACCCATTCCAAATATTATTGACTTATTATTTATTCATTTGTTTCACTAATGTCCTAGAAACTTCCATGAAAATGACACATCCTGAAACCCAACAAAACATCACCGCATAGCTTTAGCACATCCCTACTATGAAATAGTTCTCATAAAATCCAAAATCAATCACTCTCTCAACCTGAGATTTCATTACATAGTAAGATTGAGGTATATTTTACGCATTCATCCACAACACCACCCAATCCAACCTGCAACACACACCTATGATTCACAAACGCTTCACAACACAAACCATAGTGTATTCACACGTTGAAACATTTACACTCCACATTACATATGTCCTGTATACACAACCAAACTATCCAAAATAATAAATCATCCCACATATCAAATCAGAACGAAATTCTATATTTAATGAGGCATCCCTTAATTTCTTCCATTTGTTCCTACATAGGTTTTTTACAAAAAATGGGTAATTTTGGGGTATCTATTTATTATCCAAGTGTATGTGATTTAAATATTTCCATATACATGTGTTCAATATGAATTAACCAAAATTAAACATATTTAATGTGCAACCAAGGACCACCAATATCCAAGAATTACTACTTTGTGTTTAGCCAGTACAACTCACAGCATCACAATAATGTCATTGCTAGAAAATCATGTGCATCAGATCCCTATACCTCTTTAAATTCATTTAACTGGTTCTTATATTTAATTAGTGTGCGAAAAATAATGATCCACATGAAAAAATTAGATCTTTCCCACATAATTCACAATCATAGAGAATCTATGGATAATCTTATCTTGATGAAGCTTTTCAACTCGTCTGTCCACTGCATGGTGAAGAGGAAGGCCCCCATGTGACTACTACACCACTTGGAATTAAGATCAACATATTCCATAGTATATTATTATAAAACACTTCCCAAACATAAAAATCAATCCAAATTATACCAAAATATCAAATCCTAGATAAATAATATGAGAAAATAGATAATAAAGAGAAAGAAGACTCTCTACATATTGATCACAATCGCTAATGAACAACCACAAATATTGATAGACAATGGAGGGAGGACTAGGGATCGATGGACTCCTCGTGTCACCTATGGTTCATTTAGAATGATGAATAAAGAAAAATCACATATGAATAAATCATGTTTTGGAAAAATTGAATTATTATAACTACACATGATCAGTGTATTACACAATACTTAATACCCTATCACATTTTGTAATACCTAGGGTTCATTGTTCTTCGAAAAATGCATCACCTATCAATTTTTTTCAATTTTTAAAACCCAAAAATATTAATCCTCATAAAATTATTCTCCATTGTTGTTAAAATATCTTTACCTTATGAAAAATCCACAATAATACCTAAAGAAAAGTTTCACATCATGTAACAAGATTACGCGACACGTAATCACCCTACTTTCAGCCTTTAGTATCTGAAACACTTTAAACTCCTTCTTAGCCTCCACCAAACACTTTCAACCACCAAAAAACATTTGTTAATGGACTGATAGAGGACAAAAATTTACATTAGATATCTATCAAATGACTCATTCCCTCAAGAATCCAAAACCACGCCTAGAAGAAAGAAGGGTCTGAACAACCACCCAACAAGATACCTATCAATGATCTATCTATGCATCAAACTCTGCTAAAAACTAAAATCATTAACATTCCAATAAAACTATACCAATGTTGTTATGAAGCTGTAGTGGAAACACCCATATCCAAGAATGCCTCCTCCAATAGATGCTACCCAAAGACAACAAGTCACACCACACAATCACAACAACCACACAGTATGAACATCTGAATAAAGGAATTATGTGATCAATGTTAACATATTATCTGTATTTGGTAGAAGTCACTCACCCGCATGGGTTTAGTCACATTGTTGTAAATTAATCCTGATTTCAAATATGGTATTCCCCTTTTTCAGAGGTCAGGACATTATCACACATCTCAAAACATTTCACCACACACATCTCAACCCATGGGAGAAAAAATCCGTTCATAAAATGAGGTTCAAACACTAATTTTAAAAACTAAATAGAACAATCCAAATCACAAAAAAAATCTAGGTACTAAGAATATATTTATTTATCCATCTACCATGTACTTTCCTCGAAGCCACCATGCCTCCACAACATGTGAACCAATGGAATGGTTCATCCACAAAAAACCTTTTCCCGACGAGCCTTGATCTCTACCATCCACTCCATATAAGTTGTATTGTTCTCCAGATCCAATCTCCATAGTAAATGGAATGTGATTAATCTTAAAGATATCGACAATATTTAGAGATGTGGAAGACATCATGGATCCTTTACAACTATGGTGGATATTCTAACTGGTTTCCTCCTCACCAACTCTCACCAACAGCTCAAAGGGTCCTACGAACCTATGATAATGCTTAATCCCCTACCAAACCTATACTAACCGCATCAAGGGGGGTCCTACAAGAACATGTGGTCCCAAAACACTAACTCCATGGGCCTCCTTCAGTGATCAACATATGACTTATTTCAGTCTGGTGCTGCTTTCGTCCTTTCTTGAATGAGCTGAATCTTCTCTATCATACTTTTAACTACTTTCGGACTAAGAAAAACTATCTCCATAAACTCCATACAACATAACAGATAGCCAAAAAGTCTGTTGTACATTGAGTCAAATGGAGAAATTACAATTAAATTGGGATAACTATTTTTATATGATATCTATACCAAGTGTAAATTTCACACTCCAGATCCACCACCATCAAAGATACATTCTCATATCATATCTTCCAGCATCTGGGTAGTCTGTTATATATGTCCATCTATCTGAGGGTGGAAGGTAGTGTTGAGGTGTAACTGGGTTCCACAAGCATGTTGAAATCCCCTATAGAATCGTGAGGTAAAATGTGCATCTCATTCTATGATAGTGGGTCTTATAATTCCATAAAACCACATCAACTCATCCACACACCTATTATCCAAAACATCAAATGTATCATACTCTTTATTCACTTAGAATGGATCTGATTTGGCCAACTGATCTCTAATAACCTAGATATCAATGTAACCTTACAATGATCTCGATAATTATATGATGAAATCCATTGAGTTTCCATCCCACTTACACATGGATATATCCAAGGGATGCAAAAAACTACTAGGAATATGGTGCTCAGTCTTCACTTACTTGAAAACAAAGAACCATTCTACAAACACAACCACTACATTTTTCAACTTGATCCATAAATTTTTTTTCCCCAAGTCATGGTACATCTTTGAATCTTCTGGGTGTACTATTAAAGGTGAGATATTAAACTCAATAAGGAACCCATATTACACCACTACTAAAATAATTATTTTTCAATGGAACAACATTGGATTCTAACCATCATATGGCCATCTCTCCAAAGCACCACTATACCCAACACGATCATGAATCACCTCTTCTTCTAAGTGTCTCCCCAGATTCTCATCAACCTACTACATCATAGAATATTGTACCATCATCTGAAACAAATATCCTCTA
The DNA here is from genome assembly GCA_963277665.1 of Viscum album. Lineage (NCBI taxonomy): Eukaryota > Viridiplantae > Streptophyta > Magnoliopsida > Santalales > Viscaceae > Viscum > Viscum album. The sequence continues at coordinate 469,129,865 of OY728132.1, forward strand.
CCACTGTCTATTCAATCATTAGTGTAATGATTCCAACTCCTCCATTTCTCTCCAAGCGTCTTTAGATTCCCTAAAAACCTCCTTCTATGAATTTCTACTGAAAGCATCAGCCAAAAAATTTCATTTTCTTGAGGTGTAGGATATATAAACCACATTTTCCTGAAGAAACTCTATCCACCTTATCTACAAAAAATACAAATCTTTCTGGGATATGATATTCCTAAAGCTGTTGTGATCTTCGAATGCCACAAAGTGCTCCCATATAAGGTAGTGTCGCCAAAAATTCAGCGCAAACATGACATATACTAGCTACACATCATGGGTGGAATAGTTACCATCGTGTTGATATGACTTCCTAGACACAATAAAGATTATTTCTCATTATTGGATCACGAAATATTAAAATCATAGATGGGATGCATCAAAGAAAGCCTCAAAAATCAACCCTTCCTATGGAAACCAAAGGACTAGGGAAATAGCCAACATCCCCGAGATATAGCCGAACAATGCCCACCCCTTCTCACCCCACACAAGATCTTGATCCATAATAGATAGATCTATCAAAGGGGATACAGATCAATGGAAATTGGTTACATATCAATGATAATTTATGCACAACATCATAACATTATCTATCTTCTAGGTAAAAAATAGTAGATCACCCCCCGATGACAAAATGTGTTGGACAAATACCTTCTTAATTAGAACTTCTATCTACATCTTCAATTCCAGGAACTCATAAGGTTTTATCTGATAAGGAGCCATCAAAATCGAACATTAGTGGGATAGAGGTCTATCCTAAACTCATCACCACTTCACAGAAGTAGCATCACAAACTCTTTGGTAAAAATATTAAAGAATTCCCCAACAACTCTGGGAACATCCATCATCCTCACATATACTGATTCCACTGATAGATCATCCATTAATGAATTATGTTGCTCTATACACTAACATCCCACTTGAAAACCCCACTTGTAAATGAAAACCACACATTTACCATACATATCTAAAAACATGACTCTCCTTTGAAAGTAGTCAATAATGAAATTCATGAAATACAATCAGTATGTGCAAAGAATGAAACCATATTCTTCTCTTGTAGCATGAAAAGATTACAAATATACTATTGCAGTTCCATTATCATTCAAAAACCCCATCGCACATCAAACAATATGGTCTAACCTCATATTGAAAAATCTATCATTAGGGTCATCAGAATCCTATGTATGTCTAACCATTGAGAATGGGCTAGTGACGGTGAAAAAAGGGGGTGAAAAGATGCCAAATTAAACATAGCACAAGAAAGAGTACAAAACAAACTGATCATAACTGTAATGATATATCATCCTACTAAAAAAACTGCATCCAAAGCATGAAACTAACCATGAATAGCTCCCCTACTGCTCTACAGATAACCACCTCCATGACCATGCCTATGTTGATGTCCTTGAGGGACATCTTGAGGTTCTCCCCTTATGACTCTGTCTCCCCACAATGGAGCATGATCCTAAAATACCTATTGCAGAAATAGCATTGCAATAAAATTCAACTAAGACTGACACTGTACCTCTCCATCTCCACCATATTGAGCTCAAACAACCACTGGACATAGATTCTGAATATGGGTGTAGATTCTAGAGAATAAACACCTTCACCCCAATCCCAAAACAAATAACAAGGACCAGATTGTCGAAAAGAATGCTACTGGGGTCGACTCCCAATTTTTTGAAACCATACTGGTCCTGGAACTTGAGACCTTCCACTTGTAATCTTACCTATCTAGAAACCATGATGAATCCCCTCTTATGTAAACCTCTTCATGAGTGCATCAACTCTATCACCTCCACCTTTATTCTGGACCACATGATATATTGGTATTGTTAAGGGAGCAACTTTATACTAGACCAAGAGGATAAAGCACCTCCAAAAGACGTGTCAAACGAGACTTCTCATCCTAAAATATATTTAGGGAAAATTCAGGATATACATAAACTTAATCCCCAACTCTTTAACTGAAATGCACTCATGGTAGAGGGAGAGAAACACCTTCCTCTTCTTAGCCTTCACTGTCAATGAAATTAATTTTTCTTGGGAATCCTGCTTGAAATCAACCCACAAAACATCATCCTCTTTAATATCCCCTAGGTACAACTTCCACCATAGACAAGAATCTCCTCACATCTGGCTAAACTCCCAAGGAACACAGTAGTCCATCATGACATGGATCAAGCTGACAGTGAACCCAAGTTTCTTGACCCAACTATCTATCTCCGTGTCTAAAAACATACCATCATACATTCTAAAACCCTACCATAAAAATTATGTAAAATTATATTCCTCTAGTCATAATCCTCCAATGGATAAACCCTCATCTGCTTAACCAAATCTGCCTACTAAGCCTCAACCATCCAAGCCACAAACCGAAGATGACTGGGTGCCATAACTGAATGGTAAAAAAAGAATTCATTAGTTTGAATACTATGAAATTCTATTTTTTATTCATTTTAGCTCATTTAATGTTCTTTATTTCAAATTTTCCAGAAAATACAATTTTGAAAAGAACACAAGTCATTATGATGCATGTACATTTCCTATGGTCTCTACCCAACAACTGATGTAGCCTCACTTGGTTGTTTTGTAGGCTCATAGTCCTCGCATCAGATCATGGGGGGCTAAAATATCATGTCCTAGCCGGCCTTCCATGGCCTATGTCATTCACCATGATTTCCTAACAATGTTTATCTACTTACCCATGCAATCCAAATTTCGTGTAACCACAAACAATATCCTATTTTTCAAAAATCAATTGTAATACCATTATATAATGACCCCTCCCTCCAAACTACCCCTCCTGGAATAGAAATGAATAAACAGAGAAAATGACCACTGAGTCCCCCCTCTAGTAGTCCCTATGGTGGTGACTAGAACCAAGGGTATAAAATCTCATAAATATGGGAGTAATTCCACTTTTTAGGAAAGAAACATTTGGATATAAGATGGATCATATGAAAACAACTCCAAGACTAATATATATAAAAGTAAACCTAAATACATCCAATATTCATGTTCAAAATCAAATTGTTACATGGGAAATAACACTTCAAATTATTTACCTCAAGTATGCTTAATAAGTGAATTAGAAACTTTCCCCAATCTTGATATTTTAATTCCCAACATTGTTCAAATAATCCTCTTGAAAACTTGAAAATAGTTTTATATACATAGGGTGAGTATACTCATATAGTCAGTCGAAAAAACTATAGTCTCTCATGAACATGTGAAAGGTAGATTACTAATTCCCCTATGAGAAAACAATAGAACCAAACAACACCTAATATGAATAATAACCATCCCATCCCTCACTAAGGTACGCTCACAAAATAATGTGAGTCATATAAAGTAATATAGTAATCTTGTTGATGATTTCGGTACCCCACATCAATTTCTACTAGTTTATTCACTCTTTCCTAATGGATAATTTCTTCGCGCTCCAATATCTTCCAAAAATAACCACATCACAACCCTCCTAAACATGCCTAGTCCCCACAACCACACCACATCTCTTAACCTGGTCGACGATCCACAACACATCCCACCCAGATACACCTAGGGCCCACAACCACACCTCAACTCGTAACCTGGTCCATGAGTGAAATTACATCCCATCCTGAATACACCTAGAAAATCACTAAACATCCTATATCAAAGACACCTAAGAAAACAAAGCCCACTTCACCATGATGACACATGGGAGAAAAAACTCATCTCATCTTGAAGACACCTAGGAAAACACAAAACATATCATCCTAAACTTTCCTAGGAAAGGAAAAATTTCCCGCACACACCGATGCCTCCAATCCCGCATTCAGCCCAAAAAATATAAGGCTATCAATACCTAGATGATTTTGTAGGGAAGAGGAGGTGTCCATCCATCCATCCTTTCACAATGATATTTGGTTAAGACACTCCACCCTATGAAGATGTTGGTGATTGAAATGTAGTTAAAATCTAGGTTTGGGAACGTATTGAAATTACAAGGGAAAAACAAGTATATACATATATGATACGAAGGACTAAATGCCAACCTATGGGTTATAGACAAACAAAAATCTCACAACACTTCCAACCTTAATGTCACCCCTAAATGAATAAAACCACACATCAAACCACAACCTCCTTTTATTTTTCATCAACCATAATTAATAATTATAATTATTTATTCACATCTCATTTATTCATTCCATAAACAAAATAATATCAATCTAGTTCTAAATTTTTTTAACAAATTTTTTATTAATTTATTCCACTATTATCTAGTCAACTACCAAGAACAAGGAACAATAAGAAACCCAACAACACATCACCACATAGCCCGATCACAACCACATTGCACAAAAATTATCATCCATTACACAATAAATCAGTCTCTCAACTTGATATTTCATTACACGGTCAGGTTGATGTATCATCTACATGTTCATCTACCACACAACCTATGTCAACCCATAATAGAAACATGTTCTTGAAAAATGTGCCACAATATAAATCATAGTGTATCCACACATCAAAACATAGACACTTCACATTCCATCTATCTCACACAAAAAATGAAAATATCCCACAAAACAAATCGCCCAACATACAAATGAATAAAATAATTTTTTTTTAATAAGGCATCCCTTATTTTATTCCACTTGTAAATTCTTGGGTTTTCACAGAAACTGGGTAGTACTAGTATATCTATATATTATCCAAGTGTGTGTTATTTAAAAACATCAACATTCAACTGTTTAATAAGAATATACAAATATGATATATGTTTAGTGTACAACCATGGGCCAGCAATGACTAATATTTTCAATAGGGAATTTATCCCATATAATTCAAAACATCACAACAGCATCAAAGTGAGAAAAACAAGCCCATAATTTCACTCTACAACATTAAATTGATTTACCTAGTTGTTATATTTGATTTGAGTGGAACACAAATGATCCGAAGGAAAACAAAATTATATACCTTCCACATGATTAACAATTAAAGATAAATGAAGGAAAACATTACATTGAAGAAAATTTTCAACCACTATATTTATCGTAGTGCGAAGAAGAATGCCCAAAAGTGAAAGCCACACTGCTAGGAACATAAATCGACCTATTATACACCACAAGATTATCAAAACACTTCCCAAACATCCAACTCAATCCAACCTGTACCACAGTACAGAATCCTAGGAAAATTACAAGAGGAAATAGATGATAAGGAGGAGAAAATGCACCCCTCATATTTCATGGATCCCTATCTAAAAACCTCTAGAATTTATAGATCAAGGAGGGTGGAGTAGGGATAGAATTCCTCCTCAAGGTTCATAGGGTTTTTATGTTAATAGAGGAAAAGAAAACCTAAGATGAATGAATAATGGTTAGGCTGAAACCAATTATTGACCTCACATGATCTGGGTATTACATGATGTCAGATAACCTGTCATGTCATGTAATATGCGGTGTTCTGTTCCCATCGAAAGACATAGTGCCTCTCTAATTTATTTTATTTTTTGAACCCCAAAATACTATACTCTTTGATACTCTTGTTCACACCCTGAAAATGTCATCACAACCTAAAAATACCATGACAATCTTTATAAAAGAGTTTCATGTCATGTATCATTCTTACACAATATGTAATCACTCTACATGTATCCTTTAGCAACCAAACATAACTAAACTTCAACAGATCTAACTGTGAACATTTCTAACCATAAAAAAGTAGTGAAATGGACCTGGATTGAACGGATCATTACACTCATCACAGAGTCATGTGAATAAAACTTAAACATTAGATTATCCTTTGGGTTTTCTTCCACACCCATTATATTTTTACAAATATGTAATGGAGTATTTTCATGCCTCATTACATTATCCAATTAAAGAATAATTCTAAGGAATTTTAGGAGAGGATATTAAGTGTTTTGAATATTCAAATTGAAAACAAAACTGAATACTATTTATGTGAGTTAAGTAAGTATGAGATTCATTCATAATTCATTAGGTAGAATAAATACTGAAATTTATAGTCACTGAATATATAAAATACTATTATCAACATAAGACATGGTAAGAATACATTTTCTAGGGAGAAATGTAAAGATAGAATTTTATGTCTCATAGAACTATATTATAAACATCTCCTAATAAAGATCATAGAGGTGAGTAAATATAGTGTATGCCAAAATGTTTTCATACATATTTTAGATTTAAGAAGAAAAAATGACTAAATATGTAACCTAGTATCTAGAATATCATCCAAGTGACTCAGTTAAATGAAGAGATATTCCTTAAAACCCTATTTATAAGTATCATCGAGAATATGGAAAAACAGCGTGTACAAATTTTACTCTTTGATGAGTATAAGGAGAAAAATATTGTTCCACTATTAAAGCCTTAAATTTGTTAGAATATTTTATTTCTATGATACATATCATTGAAATAATATTATTGTTTTTTACACTCCATTTTCATGAAAAATGATATTCATTATTAACTAAATTATCATGATTACCAAAATATTTGAGATATTATATTTTTATTATCATATTAGTCACCCACTATTTTAACTCAATGTTCCATCATTCACTATGAAGATGCCACAATTGTAAAATCACATATTCATATTTCCTCAATACTTTCCTCTTATATTCTCCATGTCTAGGAATGGAAAATATTAGTGACGTTAAATTGGTCAATTCAACCCAAATAGATCCTTATAATTCCTTGATAAATTTAGGTGTCCAGAAAAGGTCCCGAGAAACACATAAATTTCTAGTTTCATCCCAAATAAAGGAATGGAATGTGTAATGAACATAATATTTGTTTTATTGATTTTTATCTTACATTCAAATATTATTTATTTTATACATTTAGTTGTTATTTACTATTATGTGAATTTTATATAATTAGTTATGAATGTATTGAATAAATAATTTATGCATGAAATATATATTTTATTCCATCTTGATTTCTTGTTAATTTATTCATTTTAGTATATTTAATTTAATTAAAAATAAAATAATTATTTACTAGAAAATAAATATAACTAAAATAAATATGTCTTATGATCATGAGATTCAATACAGTTCAGTTTATCTAGAGGAAGAAAACAACCCATAATATTATGGAAATAACTTCTTGAACTGTGCTTGGTATATGTAGAAACAATCCACTTGTTCACTATTCTATCTGTTTTGTTGGTTTCAACTTGCAACCACATAAACCATCTCTATTCCCATGAAATATCATTAATTTAGATATGTTTACTAACATATAGGTTATGATAACTAGAGGTATGTGGATACATAAATGAAACCATGGAAATAAAGGAACGTAAATCATAAGAAGAGATAATGATATACAGATTATCTTTTTAATGTAATAAAAATTATTACAAAACGAATTAATGAATTATTATATTAAATGAATCCAAACACTTACATTGGTCATTTAGTTTCATGTTAATCCACGCATGACAAGTCCATACATTTCAAAAATTCTTGTATTAGTTTTAATTCATTATTAATTTACATAAATTTTTAAAATTTGTAAATTAAATATCTCCCTATTTAATAAATTCCACATTCTTGATTTTCTTTCCAAATAGTCAAAAATATTATCATATACTAAATTTTTAAAAAAATTAATTAAATTAATTAAATTTTTTATTAATTCATACTTGATGTGAACTAATAGGGCACATAGAATTTACCGATATTACTAGTTAAAAATATGATAATGTATTTTACAATGAATGTAATAGTAGAAATATGGAATATATATTTTCACTCTATACATGATGTATTATCACTAAAATGGTATATTACGACACTTTTTATGGAATTTTTCATTTACTGTATTTTTACATGTCATATAGCATACATTTCATGTCATAATATTACACATCCTATAGTTTTGTGAGTTGATTCAAATATTTGGTGTGATGATTATAATTAATATACATACAATGTAAATATAAAAATACCTGTGATATGAAAAATGTGTTGGATGATGATTTTTGTGGTGTAGTTCTAAAATCACCTGGAAAATATTTAATTGAAACATTTGATTTAAAAACACTATCACACCGAATGAAAACAATATACACAGAATGTAATGGAATTATAATGTTGTAATTATTTTTGGTTACTAATAATTAATTCACTTGGTGTTAATATTATATTAGAATGTACTTTGTATGAAATGGAATGAGTAACAAGGTGTGTATATTCTACTACACATCTTGTACTCTATTCTTTAGTCCCCTACATCACATTCCTACAAAATCATAAGTATTATGTTAAACAATTTCTCAGTAACATGGAATCTATTTTAGAAACATGACATATAGTCACATTTTTCAATGTTTCTATGCATTTCAATAAATATTTGGTATGTAATTAATATATTTCACATACATTATGATCATTGTTTTCACGATTCCTAAGGGGCCAAGCCATGTGGGTTTTTAGGGCATTCCCTACAAAAACATGTTGTGTAACATATCATGTGGAATTTCATCTTGAAAGTAAATATGTATCATGTAATGATTACATAAAATATTCTATTATATTAAATTATTTAATTTACACATCCTTCCCTAGTGTATAGGTCATTGGAACATGACTGGTATTTTTCAATTACGTGATGTATATTTGTGTGATATAGCATGAATCTTTGTAAATCCTTGATTAGATCATTGATCATTATTCATCTAGTTTTTCCTATTTGTTGTGACATAGAATTGAATTATCATGTTTTATTAACATTCACATTAAAGAAAAAAAATATAGAAATGACAAAATAAATAAAATAATCAAAAAAATTTAATTATTAATAAAAAAAATTATAAATTAATATGTGACCCCCATGATACCTAATGAATGGTTTTGAGGTGTGCTGAATGTGGTTTGACCGATGACCAATAATGTTTTTCATTATTTTCGTAATATTAAGCTTTAAAAAATTATTAATAAAAAATTCATAATCCACCAGATAACATTGTTAAAAAAGAATTTAAAATTAAATTATAAATAATAATCACATATTATCTTTGAATTATTTCTTCATTGAATTTGATGAAATATATTACACCGTTGTATTTTCTTATAGTTGAACTGAGGGCATCCAACGGTGAATCCCTATAGTAATATCCCCTAGTGATCAATTAACCACATAACATCATGGATGTATCCTTTATTGATAGAACCTAAGACCGGTATTCTTGTATCATTCCCATAGATCACAACTACCATTCCTTAAAGATCATAAGTAATCCCCTTTTATCTCTCAGTGCTGATAGGGAGGAGGAGGATCACCATATCTCTGTTCTTGACAGTGTTCATCATGAGAAACTCTAAGGTCTTATGAAAATTATCCATTAAATAAAAATTATATAACCATGTTTAGATATTTAGGGATTTAAAATATAAAATTTGATGAGTCTCTTTAACTATTTTCATACAGAAACTAAATCCTTAGTAAAAAATAATACAATTATTATTATTTATATTTCATGTTCTAACATTATATATTATTTAAACAGAATTTATTAAATAAATTCAAACATAACTACTTACATTATCTTTACAAAGTTATATAATTTTTATTCTAGTCCTTAACTCTGCTCTCTAATGATCCACTATATTTATATAACATTGAATATTAATAATTTATTAAAATAAATAAATGTCATTATATTTAGAAATTAAATAAAAATTTATGTGATAAACATAATTTGCTAATTTTGGATTCCTCAAAATAAAAGAATAATATATATTATAATTTCAAATTCAAATAGAATTTAACATAAATCTTGGAAAGTCTTAGTGTGTGGCCCTTCATGTAATCTTTCGTCGTAGAATTCATTCAACCAACGAAACGAACATGATCAACATCTAGAAACACATCCATAAACCTATTGTGATATTTTTTATCCAAAAACAATAATATGGAAACTCATTGTTTAATGTATTCCCTTTTTTATTTATGTCACATCATATTAACTACAAAACTTATGTTGTCTGCATATATGATTGACATATTATTCATTTAATTTCAGTAAATGAACATGTTGAAAAACCCATCATTACCATATGATTAATTATATACTTCTACTCCAATCAAGTGGTATGCGATACCTACATCAATTATCATAGAATGTAAAAATACCCTCATAACATATTCATTAATGGCATGACATTTACGACACACCAAAGGTATCCTATGTCACTATAAATATATTCCATCATAGTTTTCATCAATACATAAAAATTCATAATTCATGATATACATTATAAATAATATCATGTTTGAGGAAAAAAGAAATCTATATATTTGAATATACAATGGCATATATAACATGTGTAATTTTAAATGGATGGAATGTCCTCAAAACATCCTATCATAGAGATTACATAGTGTGAACATCATAAGATTATGTATCAATGTCATTTAAGACCCCCTAACCTGATAACCTAGAGAATTTGTGTCTAATAATAATGATCCAATCCAAATATAAAACACACAAACATATATATTTATATAAGATTTTTTTTCATAACACATCATGGCCCTCGTCATATCAAGGAACATCTAGGACATTTTTATGATAAATATAATGAAATGATGTTATAATATTTATTTTATACATATGAATACTCAATATTTGAATTTATATTTTTTTATTCTTCTTTTTGAATATATATATATATTAAAATGTTGAAATAAGTTTTTTTAGGGAACTGACCCAAACACCTTAGTCATTAGTAAATATATTCCATGATCAAGAAACACTGACCAAGTCAAAAATGATTCATAATTATGGCCAATCCCTCAGCAATAGAGTAACTTCTTATTTTTCTTCGAAGATAGAACTAATGATGTGGAAAAATAGAAAATTTTACACATGTATATTTAGGTCTATCAATTTTAATGAAATCATAATGGTTTGTGCAAAAAAATTGAAACCCAAGGATGAATGGACTTCACATTCGGTAAACTAAAATTTCTATTATATGACTAATCCAAGGGTAAGTTATAATTCGTCAAAAATAACTACATATCAGGAATTTCAATGCATGAATCCCACTAAAATATTATTTTACTTTTAATGAACCAATTTTGATCATATATCCAAAATATGAAATGTAAATCAAGAAGATATATCATAATTTGATATCATACAGAATCTTTTAAATACATTGATATTTAAAACAATCAATATATTAGGTCATAATACAAAACATTAATAATTTGTATCTCAGAAACAACACATCAGGTTCTATTTCTAGGTCTTTCTACTCATCCAATGATCACAATTATCATTTTCCATTTCCTTCATTCCAATAATCAAATATGATAACAAAATAAATTCTAATGGAAATTAATATTCTAAAAAATAAATACATTATTTTGTACCTTCCCATTAATAACACACTACATATAGTCATGCTCAACATATTCATTTAACAACCATGTAATAAATTCCAGACTATTAACCCACAACACTAGTCATTCGACACTACATGATTTTCTCTACCATAATTATAATTATTGGTACATAATTAGGTGAAATACACTCACACTTGAGGCTCTAGATGAATTATTCATTAACCTCGTGATCAAAAGATAGTGGCACAAAAATTGGTTTAGACCTTAGTAGTGTGTCTTGATTTCACATATACAGTTTCTATAAATTATATAGAATTTAATTTAATGAATTTGAAAACCTCTATGAATATCTAATGATTAATGTTGTCTAAAAAAATCTATAATTTCTCAATTTATCATTGTATATCTTAGACAAAGATAAATCCCCCATATTTAAGAAATTAAAACAATATAATTTATACTAATGTATGGGTAAATTAGTTAAATGAAAAATATTGAAATTGAAGGATAAGGAGGCTGAATTTTAGCATACCTTGGAATCAGAAAATATGATAGGAATTGTATATTTATCAATAATTTTTGATCAGTTGAATGAATTGCTATGATATGTGTGTTATGCATATTGTTGTATATGATGATTTTTTATCATAATTTATACATGATATACATCCTTATAATATATCATTACTTGTGGTTGGTTTGTAATACATGCTGACAAAGATTCATTTACTTTTGATATCAACACCCAATTGATTTCTTCTTGATTAATCAATTATGAATTGATTAAACATGCAGTTAATATATATTGAATTAATTCAATATATTATCATTATCAGTAATTAATTAATGGGTGCTATTTGATGACACCCAATATAATGATGTATTCATCTTTAGTCAAACATAATGTGGATTTATATAGAATGTAATGTGTTATCCCATTCACAGTGTGGTTAAAATTATCATCGGTGTCATAAAAACATTTCAATGGCTCCATTATTCTTGAAACATTATTCATCACTTCTCATTAAAGGTTTTAGAACACATTCGGTGTTAAAGTGTTCTCCAGTTATAAACTGGGATCCAATGAATGATGTTCCCCTATTAGAGATAGAAAATTTGTTTGCTACTTTGACAATCCACATCATCCTTTCTCAATCATAGAAGAAGATAGAGGTAGTGACAACAAATTACAAGTATACTATATTCTTTATTTTTAATTTATATTTAATTAATAAATAAGGATTGATTGTTAAATGTGATTTGTTCCACATCCAAATTTCAAATGATTACCACTCAAACCCCATCAGTGGTATTATAGAAATTTTCATTAGGAAGTAAATGTGTTAATCTAATATGTTCCTAATGAAATTATCTATCATAATGTATTTAATCTATATTATAAAATATGATACAATATATTTCTTTTTTTACAATAACATATATATTGTACTAGAAATGTAGAGAAATTTTGATGAAAATGTAAATTTATAATTTTAAGATCAATTCAATATCATGATGTCATCTCTAGAAAAGTTCAAACCAATTAAAAACTAGTGGATCCCTTGTAAATATGAATAAGGCTAAAAATAAAAATGAATCATTACATAATTCAATTTCGAAGATGTTGGATTATTTCACTCACTTCTAATGATCATTAATATCAGGAACTAACATCAGATCCCCTATAACATTCTCATGTATTTAGATATTATTCATGATTGTTAATCATTTTTTTAGTTTCAATCTCGGATAAGTGAAAAAACATCTAACATCTGGATAGTTGTCGCAACACTACCTCTTCAATTTGAGATTAAAAAAAATAAAATGTAGGTGGTCATATGTACTTTTTCTCACATATGGATCTGGGAGATAAGTGATAGGACATTATAAATTATAGTGGTTAAACATTACCCAAAATATGGGATTCTTCCATATTATATAGCTAGGTTAAATGTAATAAAATTGAACATTGGACGTATAATACAATTATCTTTTTTAATAATCCCCATAACACTACATATAACATGTTAATAATTTAAAAATGTTATAAGTATTTGTTCACATACTATTTAAAAATAAAATATTCTAGAATATAAAAATACAAGTCACTATTTTGACATGTTTTACCTAAAAATTTTAAAATAGCCCTAGATATTAATATAATATTTTTCATAGTATTTATTTACTATAATTAAAATCAAAACTAATGAAAAATATAGAAAAATAAATTATATTCTTGTTATTCTATATGAAAGATTTTATTTTTTATTTTTTTGTGATTGTTCAAACTCAGACTTCACTTGAACCACATGGCGAGTCCCACCATGTCTAAACCCTTGTTCAATATAATATGACAAGTTTTTTAATATGCTTAGTGTGAGAAATTATAGGCCCCATTCTAAATTGTAGTGAGTATCACTCAAAAACTATCAGTGTTGTTTGTGAATTGAAAAAAGACCCTATGGATATATGGTTGAGTTATAACAATCATAACCTCTCATACAGACATATACATTGTAATATAATATCTTTTTTCTCATAGGATATTATAAATCATGAAGAATAACATGTGCCAGTATCTTTTTCATTCATTATTAATTATTTTCATGACATATTTGGATGAGATTATCTTCATTAACCATGGAAACAGATTCAGGTAAGGGATTACTATTCTCTTAAATTGGCCTTGAGATATATATTCAACAACTAAAAAGTGAGGAATAATGTATTGACCATTTAACCAATAAAATTCCATTAACAAAAAACATGATACAAGATACCTAAATAAAAAAAATATTTAGTTGTTTCATATTATACTAGAGTATGAAATCAGATGATAAACAGTGATAATGATATCAAGTAAATAAAACAACACACGTGGTCATAGATAAGAAAAACCAATTTCATAAGTCAGATCTAGAGTTTCTGTTAGTGGGATAGTCCTTAGGATATCATGTTTTCAAGATCACAATGTATGATATTCATGAGAAGAAGTCACAATTATTATGATCTCCCATCCCATGATATTCATAAATATTATATATCATGTCAAAATGATTTATGTGTACCATAAGATTCATTTTGATATATTACTATATTTTTTTACTGAGTGTTCTCAAATAGATGGGAATCATTATAAAATTTTTATATGCAATGTACTATCAAAACATTACAAAATATACAACACAAGAAGAATAAGATTCACTATTAGTGTAAGGGAAACACATTCATATATCAAATTATATAAAAATAATTGGAATAAATGTATATATAGAAGTTAGGTTTAGGGTAAATCATAAAAAAACTCCCACATGCTCTAGATCCAACTAAAAACAACCCTCAAATTGTAATCTATAACATCATAATCAATCTTTCACTAACATATGAATTTTATTATTTGATCTTTTAAATTATCCTCAATAGTAATATATTAACTATGAATAGACCTATTATAGTAAAATACATCAAAAGTTGAATTTTTTCTATATTATTTATTCATTTGTTTGACCTAACCTACTTGTAATGTACTAATAATGTAGTATTATTCCACTAAATAGTAACTGGGTTATAATTAAAATGTATAATACCAATATTTTAGGAAATGTGGTGTATCTAGAACTCTTCATTAGATATATCAGAGAAAATTTTAAACACATATTCTACCATAGAATTAGTGACCATGTATTCTATCAATCTTCTCCGAAACACTTATCCACCATTACGGTAAAAAATATAACCCGACTATGATTTTGGATTATACTGATGAATTTGTAATTTAACATCAGTGAATACAGTCAGTACTTTATAAAAATTTTATCCATACACCATGCACATGTCATTTATATATCACAAGTACACAATGATATTTTCTACTTGTACACAATTTATTTCTCTTAGTTTATAATGACATCTCCCCACTATGATGAAATAATTGGAAATACCAAAACTAGTATATATTATGGGAAAAATGATTGATCCTAATACCATATCATAAATATATATACTCAAATTTTCAAAATCTCATTGAGTTTGTATACTCAATTTATTGGAGAGGTTGAATCAATGTGACATCAGGAATAATCTACTATTTGAATGTTTTCTATTGTACCTTTTCAATATAGATACATTGAATTTTCCCATGAATCTTATGAGATCTATATTGATGGATATTAATCTCTATAATATAGGATTTTTTTCTTATAATCTTGTATATAATCATTCTTTTAACCAAGTATTCTATAATTGTAAGACATACACTTCATTTCAAAAATTTAAAATTTCATCATAGCAGAATACTAAGAAAACAATAGAATTTACAATAACCATAATTTTAACACCAGGATAACATTCATTATTAAAGGAGTAAATTATCTTATGTCCTCATCAAATAATAAATCAATGATCAGGAAACCTTCTCCAATAAATAAATAGATCTCATAGATTACATAATTTATTTTTTCTCATTGACATGGAAAATTCAATATTTATTTGCAAAAATATGCCTTTATGAAATTTACCATTTAGGGGAAAAATTTACTTCCATTTTAATTTTTTTTTAATAATGGATGTTGGGAAGTATAATTAATATTTTGATGGATTTTACAATCATGGATTGTGAGACAGTTCTTTCATTTACAATGATATAATGTTTCACGATACCCTTCATAACCATTAATTCTTGTATTTAGTTACTTTATCTTTGATTTCTATATTTTTTTATTACCCATTTACACCCAAAAAGAATTCCATAAACTAGAAAACCATGAAAACTAAAATCTTCATTTTTATACATTTACTCCATTTCGTATATAATTGGTTTTTTCTATTTAATATTATCCATTAATTTTAATACCTCATTTTTGGTTAAAATATTTCCATTCCCTATTATTAATGTTTGACATAAATCAGTGAAAACAAAACCATATTTTTTAAGCTCTTTGACCTCTCGTGTATTATTATGTAGTATGTATACATCAGGAACATCCAAATATTCCACTATATCCTTTGGATATTGATCATATACAAACTATTGTTCATCAAGATCACGAACATCATAAAAATAAACCTTCTAACCCAATTTTAATTGAAAAGTTATTATCATATATAAATATGGATTTTATTATAGCCATAGATTTTTTATCTAAATAGTTATATATGTAATATACATTGTATTTTACATAATAGACTATAAATATTCACTTCGTGCTCTCGGATGCAATTTTTCCATTAGGTATTAGCAAGAAATAATCCATTGAATCCCCATATATGTATTTTAGATAAACTGGGTTTCATTGAAAATTATATACTATATAGAATCCCATTTAAATCCATTGTCTATACTCGATTTAGGGTTTATTTATTTGTTTATAGTTATTTTCTATATAATGATAATTTTATATGTTCAAGACGTTACATCGATCTTATAATGTTGTGAAAATTAAAATCCATTATCTCATTAACATCATTACACTATGATGTATAAGGAAGTGTGGTTTGGAATAATATCCACAATTGTTTCAAATGATGGTTGAAGGCTTGTTTCAGATATTCCACACCATTCTCTAAGATGAGTTTCTTTATCTTCATACAAAACTGGTTTTCTACTTCATTTTTGTATTTCTTAAACATCCTAAATAAATATTATTCATAATTCATTAGGTAAACATATTAATATATTTTTTTTAATTAGTAAATGTTTTGATGAATGAAACAACACCTCTTATCTCTAAGGGTAATGGACCCCATAAATTTGTATGAATCATTTTCCATAGTTTTTTAGATTCAACCCCCTCCCATTGAAAGCATATTTGGTTGTTTACCCTTATAAATAACCATGATATACATCTAAGGATTTTAACTCAATATAAAGTATAAACACAATTTAATATATATTTTTTTCATTACTCTATTTTACATGAAAATGGTTATATATAAAAAATGGGATGGATATGATTCATTCCTGAATAATTTATCATTTATTTCCAAAAATAATATTATCAATTTTAAGTATATATAATTCATTTATAATATAATCCATTTCCAAAAAAAATGTTATCCTTACAAAAAAAGAAAATTATTAATTTATAAACATGAAATAAAACCCCAAGGTTTCTAAAATAAATAACAAAGTTTTTGTTTCTGGTAATAGAAGTTACATAAGAAAAATTGATCAATACAATTTACAAAACACTGAATATTGTATAATGAAAATCTCCCACTACAAATTCTACCTTCCTTCCACAATTTTGTCCTCGAAGATCTATCTCACCGATTACAATCCTTATAAATCTACTTGGATCCTTAAATTAATAAAAATGTGTAATCCAAATGTCATATCCAATACCAAAATTTTAGACATTTTCTGCTTATATTTAATAAAAAAAATTACCTACAGAAAAATATTAGCCAAGATTAATCTTCCCACCAATGAAATTCTTGTTCTGATGGTCTATCATTCAATAATAAAAGTATATTTCTTTGTGATCAATCCAATATTTCTAAATATTTGGCCCCTCAAAAGGGAGGTGCATTGTCCTATTTGTCTTAGACTTATACGTTTACCCATTAGAATTTTCTTTCTTCCTCATTTCAAACAAAACGACTTAAGATTTGGTATTATATATGTCCATATATTCTTGGTGGAATAATGAAAATATATCATGGAGAACCTATCCATATTTTTAGTATTATAACTAACAGTAATATTTGAGAAATATAGTGATAAATTGGAAATAATGAGATTGTTCTCTTTTTCATGGTTTAACTTATACCTAAGGGAGCCTTGTATCTCAATGTAGTTATTCATATAGAGTATCTAATGACCTTACATTATATTTTATTATACATTTCACATATATAATGAATAAGATATCTTGTATCATTCATTCTAGGATATATCATTGGAAAAGTTTTGGATGTGAGATAATATTTTATATACAGCTTCTTCCTCATGAATATTAATTATCTAAATGGACATAGATACAATCATAATACACTATAAATATAGTGAATTGAAAATATTATTCTTCCATTTATATTTATCTATCTTACTTGCTAACATATAGTGATAAATAGGATGTTGGGAATCTAATACATCTAGCTTCTTCTCTTGGCATGTTATTATTTGTAGGTACCTACACCACTGAAAAATGTCATATTTTTTTAGGAAATATTATTTATACAATATCTAATAGATTGAAATAAAGTTGAGGATGGTGTCTATTTGATATAATATACTTAAATATAGAATCTTTTTAATTTATTTTGATTACCAATAGACATTATAAAATAATTAATCATTCAATTTCAACCAACATATAATTAAATCATATTATCTGTTAATTTATTGGTTTGTAATACTAAGTATCTAGTGAATTATACTAAGGATCCTTAAAAACAATCATCATTGTCTATGTTATAGCTACATCACTAATATGAAAGTTTCACAGAAGGGTTTTGGCTTGCCAATGTAAATAACTTATGGCTCATTTTTTTTGAGTGAATTCTCATCTTCTGAAAATAGAAGACATGATTTATATAAATTTTTACTTCTAAATTTGAATTAATAAATTTATGGATAATTATTTTCTACTTGAATCAGTCAATTCAAATCAACACCTTCCTATAAAATCACATGTATTAATAGGAATTGTCAAATAGAGCTAAGGATCACCTGAAATGTATATTGTTCCTCAAACACAAGTTATTGAATGATTTTGAATTAGTATTTTATTGATCATATTTAATTATATTAAATTAATGAAATTTAGTTTCTATTTAACAAGATTAATCTATGTGATTGAACTCGCAATACAAATATACATAATATAAACCATTAACCATGTATTAATTCATCATATCAATGTAGGTGTCTATTATATGATGTTATAGAATAAAATTATAGACGATAAAATAATTATAAAACAAGCATTATTAACTAAATTTAGCGAATGGTCATGAGATTTCTCTACTGATTGATCCATTTAGGAGATAATGGAACAACCGAGGCCCCAAGGGTTACACCCAAAGTCGCATACCATTTAATTTACAACACCTACCATTTTCCAACATATCTGTTCCTCATCTAGTATATATCCATGTCTAAGAGAAATCCACATCTTCTTTCACTATATTTATAATACAAAAATACCCACACATAGGTGATTTGGTCTCAATCATATGACATATAGGCGAATAAAATAAATCATCCACATGTAGGCCCTTATACATAAAATGAGAGAGGGTGATATGTAAAAATATGTGATGTAGATAATTTCATTTATTTAATTATAATTAAAAACATCAATTAAATTCCAATAAATAAATAAATTAATGAACATATTGTTATATTATGATATTTTGTAATATACTTTTTTTAAATCAATAATCTTCTGAATAGATTTCTCCACACACAACATTAGAGTAACAAGTCACAACATATTATATGAAAATTATTTAGAAAATACAAAAATAATATAACCTAAAGAAAATAAAAGGATTCTAATAAATTTTAAATTCATAAAATATAATGTTAAGAATACTTATTTATTTTGAAATGAATATTCCAAAAAATATTGAATATATATATATATATATATTAGGAAAATTTATATATTTCGAAACATTTTAATATTAAAATATTAAAATATATTTCATTTTTAAATTCAGAATATCAAAATTATAATACTATGAATTCATGGAATTTTTATGAAATAATTGATTTTATGGGTGTAAGGGCTTGACATTTATTGTTAAATAATCTTGAGTTATGTTAAGAATTCAAATTGAAGATCTTTTTAGGTTTATAGTTTATGATAATTAGGCTATAACGATTTCCTATCATTTTAAATAGTAAAAAGTAGATGATTCTACACACAATCATTTTTTTTAATTTAATACATTTTAAAATAAAATGTGAATTTTTTTTCCTTGATAAATAAACTTCATTATAATCATCTTGTGTTATTACTTCCTCTAACACATCCTTATACCCTGTGGAAAAATTTATAAACATGCGATGGGCACTAAAAGCTCAGTTGGAGATATAAAATAATTAATGAAACTGTTTGTTTAATTTATACTTTATTGAGTACCTTTTTATTTTTAATTATTCCTTTTTTATGACTTATTAACATGTTATAAATATTATACAATTATTTATGTTCATATCTGACATTTTATCAATACTAGGTACATGATTCGAAAATGAACTTGTTTTTTATGTCAATAGTCCACGTGGCTATATGTACAACATCCCCAGAATATAAAAAAAGATATAAATATATAATATAACGATTATATAATTTTTTATAATAATATATTATTAAAAAACAAAATCCCCATTCATGGAGGCGGTAGCCCGTACGTACGCATGAACTCCATATTCATTTTTCTAGTAGTATTGAATGTGTGAAATTAAATGAACTGTATATAAAAATGTATAAATATATAATATCATTAAATTATAATTAATATGTCAATTATATCATATATGTTAACCAAGACAATCATTAATACATTCCATGTGATGTGTGAACAATTCACATCATTTTGAAGAGGTGGTAGTCCACACATCCCCAAACAAAGTTATCATATAAAAACAATAAGGAAAGAATAAAGGTGTGTTTAATATTACATATACCAAATAAAAAAGATGTTATAATATAAATATTAAATTATTATTTAACCAGAAGTTTTTTTTAAAACTATTCATAAAGGTGGGGAAGGATAAAACATCATTCATAGAGGAGATTTACCAGAATAACATGGACAAAAAATTTAACTAGTGGAAATCCCACCTATACCAAAAAATTATTACCAATAGTTTAAAATAACCATTCGAAAAAGGATATTATTCTGATGGTTATAGAAATAAATTGGAATAGATCATTTGATGAATTGTTTTACCAATAGGTTGATAAAACTGTCAGTATATATTTTTATTTTCTGAAGGATTATTTTAACCATTGGTATAGTGTGCCACTATACCACTGTCCCAAATATTTTTCTAACCATTGGGATAAAAAATACCCAAATCCCATGTATATAGTAGCCATCAGAACCAATATCAAACATTATTCCCAAAATGATCATTCCACACTGGTGCAAACCCTACTTCCAAACTGAATCTCGAGGTGATAACTCTACATTCCAACTAGTCAACTAACATTTATTCAAGTAATTTTTTTCTTCCATTTCCAATCAGTACATATTCCTTCATTTATTTTATATTTTTGGTTCGGTTTCGCTGGAATGTACTATGCATTGTGGTCCCTTTTTTCTTTCGAAGACTTTGAGAAAATCTCATATGTGGTTATTTACCCTTTTATAAAAAACTCAATGTTTCATGGATAGTTCCATGTCTTCAAGAAACTATTACATTTTTCATCTTTAAAAATCACCTTTTAGTAAAAAAATATCTAGTATGAAATCATCCTTCTAAATAAATCCTTTAATAAAAGGTATGACCAATTCTTTCTATCCATTTTCTAATCAAGTATAAAAATCCTTTTATTGACATTGATTAGCTCAATGTTGTTGTGATTTTTGGTTTTCCATTTTGATTTTCAATAAACTAAATCAATTATTTACATGGTAAATGAAATATTTATTCTTGGATTCCTTACTTCACACAGTTAACCCTAAAGTATAACACACTGAGTACCATAATGTGGTATCCACATTGTTTACCATTTTGAGTATGATAATGGGAATTTATAATTTCTCATTCTCACCTAAGGATTTATAAATATTGTGGCCATATAAAATTTCTATTTGTCGGCTTCCCATTTCCTATAAGAGAACTGTCATTGTGAAACAACTTATTCCCCATCATGGTGTAAAAAAATTCACCATTTTAACTACAATTCCCATAGTATTCTACTCTTTGGAATGGTATTCTTCTCTTCACATTCGTATTATTTAATATACTTACAATATAAATCAATTATTCTATCTTTTTCATTATCATCCTCAACATGGAATGCATCCCTTGAACACCTTTTGTGGATTCACCCTACACCATGACTGATCTATCTTCATATTGCAACACCGTTCATGCCTATCCAATTCCAACCAAAATTTCTTATTAATTTTTATTCAATGAACCATACATGCTTACCTATAATGGGTAGATGGTTAATTTAGATTCAATATTAGCTAGAACATTTTTTAGACTAACCACATTCGAACTATTTTCTATAAATATATCATTCTTCTCCCTAAATACACACACACAGTCAAAAATATATATATATTATCATCCATGATGTAGACCATAACATTTAGAAAACCTTTTAGGAATGAAACCTAGCTAAATATCATTAAAATTATTTTAATACCTATGTTGGTAATTTTATATCAAACCATATTTGAAAATAAAAAATTATAGGTATATAATCACACCTATCACCCTGAATCCTTCATCCCTTTAAAACAATGCTAGATGACCTCTCAGAGTTATTCATTTTCACTGTTCATAGATCCTGTTTGCCTCTATCAAAAAATACATAATGGATCATGTAGTTGAAAATTAAGAATTCTTATTATTGATCATTTCAAGAAATTTTTCTAAAATCATAATTTACTAAAAAGGGATGTTTTGAAAACATATTAAAAAAATATGATTATAGGTAATAGAATAAAAAAAGTGATTTTTTGGGGTAACTAAAATGGTCCAAGAACATGTCATTGGTTGATTATTCCACAAATATGATGAATTAAAAGTGAAATAAGTTTCACTATTACAATAAAATTGAATGTACTTGGGATTTAGAACCATGTTTTTGAATTATATACCTATATGGAACTTTTTTTAATGGTTGGTTATGTAATAACATATTAATTATTCCATTTTGTTGTTTCCCCATTGTGTGTGTTTTTTGGGACTACATGAAGCTTGTCTCTCACTTGGTGTGGTAATATGCTTCACTACACTATTTATAGTCATGATATGTGGGATTATTCATTTTTATGGAGTTATAATTGAGGGAGAGTCATTTCTTATTTCATGGTGTTAATAATTTCTTACTTATTAATCATTATCAATTAATTATTGTTCACTAGAATGTTGTTACTAAGCTGGAGTGCTATATTTATATTTCTCCATATGGTTCACTAGACAGCAGTGGAACTCCAATCATGCTAGGAACTAGGGTATAGTGGGGTGTGTCATCACAATGCGGCTTATGTAGGCTGGTTGGATGACATGTGGATTGGGCATAAAATATGACAAAAAAAATTTAATTAGAGGAAACTACTATATAAATAGACATGTCTTGCATCTAGAATCCCATGATAGATCCCATGAAATATTATATAAATAAATGAGACACACCTATATCAAAAAATATATATAATTTATCTGAAATAGGAACCATCCCTGAAACTATTAAGCGTCCCCCAATATCATCATCAGTATCATGGTCAATGACAAATAAATTCCCATAAAATGATCCATGATTCCCCATACGCTCATGATTCACTCGATTTGACAATTATTGAGGGGTCTTAACCTCCTTCTTATTTCCACCACCTAAACCATAGCTTAAAATTGGTCTTTTCATCTGTGAAAAAATTTCAAAAAAATTTGCATTAGATAGAAAGTGTTAAATATACTTTCAAACCGATTTTCTCTCTTCGATTCAAGTTATTTTTGTTCTCCCACATTAAATTTTTGAGTCTACATTCATCTATTTTAGATTTTTTCTTCGGTTTTTTCTGCAATGTAATTATTATTATAATCTTGTATGAACAGAAGCATATATTATTTTAGGTTGAGGGATTTTTGGGATTTATTTTCATCAAATAATTTTTGTTGTTGTTTTGTTGTGGTTAGTTTGTGTATTAGAATTTTCTTTTGTTTTGTGGTTTTGATGTGGTTTTTTGTTGTGGTTGTGGTTTTTGTTTTTTGGTGTTTTTGATATTGAAGTGGTTCATAAAATCCTAAGTTGTTTTATCCTTAGAATATTTTAAATTTAAGGATTATTGACATGATTTTGTTGGTCAGACAGAAATAAAGTTATAGAATTTCTTATGCTAAGAGGAAGGACCAGATACTATTGCATTATGAATGTACCCCTAAATGTTGTCTTTGAAATATCACAATCTAAATTTTAGATGAATATACCCTCACTATAAGTCATTTAATGTATTTGTGCTTCCACATGAACCACTAGAGTGCTTTTGGGGTCATTTTCATGTGTGAATGGTGATAGAACTAAAATTTACTCTATTACATGGTCATTTAGTCCTACTCCATCAAGAGGTCGATTCATACAATTTTAAGGTTTTATATTTTCAAATGAAATATTAGTTTTATGAATTCATGTCATAATTTTCTATGGTAGTTATAAATCATTATTAAGGAACTTATATTATTCTATATTCCAGGAATCCACCGATAATAAATGATTAAAACCCTTATAGAACTCACCAAGGATGTTCATGCCTAAACATTATTTACACTTTCATATATATCAAACAAAAAAATATCATGGTCTGGTGAACATAATTATTCACTACTAGTAGTGATTATTTCAGCTATGTGGAGGTGCACCTATTTTGTTTTTGTGTACTAGCTTGAATTCTATTATTTTTCATTTATTCCTGGCATTAGAAATCAATATTAGAGTATTTATATTTTATTACAATTTTTGGATAATTTTATGGAGATATAATTGTGTTGGACTTGTGATGGTATTAAAATAGGTGATCCATGAACCCATATTTAGTGGTAATTATAGGTTAATATGGTTATGAAATTTCACTTCTTTATTAGTAGTGGGTTACTATCATATAGAGAGTATTGTGTTCTATATTGGAACCAAACCTCCTATTTTTTTAATTCTATTATGTATAATTTTGTTTTCTCTTAAATAATCTCAAATCAATGTTGATACAATACTATAACATCCAATTATATGTTTCAACATGTATCTACATATTATGTCAGTTATGGTTTTATATAATGTGAACATTTATCATTTACATAAAAATATTTTGGATTGAACTTCAATATTTTTTAATTTCTTTCAAAAAATGACTAATTTCAATTTCATTCAGAATGAAGAGATGTTGGATTTATGATAATTATCAGATCTCAAATAAATTTCAAAATAATTTGAAGAACTTTTTAGATTTTTTAGTTGACAATGCATCAAATATTGGTCACATAGACTGGCCATGTTATTATTGTGTTTTAAGACCTTGGTTGAGTTGCAATTAAGTTATCTACCATATAACTAACTATGGTTTATAAATAAACTATTATGTGTGGTATCACAATGGGGAGAAAATGGAATCTCAAAATACTGTTGATCTAAGTGAGGGGACTAAATTGGAGAATTTGATATATGACTAGTTTCCATTTTTTCATCATCATGAGAAGGAAAGGATGTATACCCATGAAGACTTTGATATGAGCACAAATGACGGCACATCACATAGTGTTTTTTCAACAGTTATTTTTTCAATGAATATATCAAGTAATTAAATTGAACATGTATATATAATATTATCTCTTGTAATTTTATATATCTATTAAACGATCTCTATTTTCATCTATAGAGAACATAATGAAAGGATAAATACAAAGCCTCGTTTTTTATCTTTTATATGGATAGAGACTCTGCATTGCAATGATTTTTATAATTGGTTGAAACTGATGTTGGAAATATTTTTGTAATAAATAATTGAAATCAATATTTAATTAAATTTAAATTTTTTATATATTTCAGGATTTTGGTTTTCCTACAGACTCTATTTCTGAGGAAATAAGTGCATTGTATTCTAGTCCTAATATCATGGTCCGTGAATGTAAATCAATTGTGATCAATAGGTACATATTTATTATCACTGAATGAGAAAATAATAGGATAACACAACATGATGTTGTTATTATAACTTACACAACATACTATTATTCCAGTGCTTCAGATATTATACATCGTTTGGAAAATGCATCTTATTATAAAGTCATTAGGAAGATAATTATATTCTACTATTAATCTCATGATCGAGTAACGATGATAAAATGATAGTTATTGGATTTTATGATGAGGCATGTAACCTTTATTAATGATTGTGGATTATGAGTTATTGAAATGACTCACACTCTTGCAACCAATGAACCATATGTATTTTCATCAATGATGAAACAAGTTTTTGTTGTCAAATATCTTATTTGACCTAAATTTGGGGTCATTATTAAAGTAATTACAAGTCATGTTTTTGATGATGGTGACAATGGAATTGATACGATCACTATTGTGATTGGAACCAATCCATTTATTACTTATGTTGACTCCACTAGCTCAATTATTAGAGATGATTGTGAACACATGTTGTTGTGGGAAATATATAGAATCATCCATCCATGTTCTCAATTATTTTGGTGTAGGTCAACATTGGTTGTTAAGGTTGGTACTATTCAAAATGATTTAATATTGATTTCAAATATTTCGTATCCACCTTAATTTTAATGTGAATTTTCAATATATGGTTCATTTTTATTCGAGTTGCATTTTTTAATTTTCAATTGAACTATATTCAAACCTATGAATCCAACATTTCAAACATGGTAAAAATTTCAATGATTTATTGACCATGTATAAAATTATTTTAACTCTAATACCCCCCTAGTATTTCAATGATTTATTGACCATGGCTGCTTAACCCCAGAACCCATATAACCCCATATCCCCTCTCATATATTTGATTTTTTTGTGGGGCACATTAGTTATAATTTTCAAATTATTTCCATAATTGCCTTCAAATATAGAAAATTGAAGCAATTTAATATATGAAATGGAATAGGTTGAAGGAAAACAACCATAGCATGGATGAGATGGGCGTTCCTCCACTAGTGAATGTTGTGAGTATTTTATTTGAAATATATATATTAAAATAACATATACATCCATGTGATTAATTTTGTATTAGGAATTTTGTATGATCCACCAAAAAAGAAACAAATTTTTGATGAGAAACCTAGTAGGGGTCCCAATTCTTAGGCTGGTGGTATGAGGTAAGGTGGTATGAGAGCAAGATGGTCTAATCGGTGTACCCAATTAGAAACCACCCCTCCTATTGACGTACAATCTATCCCACATTCTGATACTAGTGTGTCGTCAGGGACACCTAGGATATTTAGACCTCACTTGTTTTCACCACACTTTTCAACTAAGAATCCAAACCCATCTATACCATATCTGACAATGATTGTCACTCCTTATCCATATCATGCATTTGTCCAGCCATCTATGCCTTCTTCTTTTACTTCTACTTTCTTCTATCTATGCTCTTATTTTCCATCTTCTTTGACTCCTAATTTTCCATAGTTTATGCATCCAGAGCACACTCTAGGACCGACTCCACCTATAAAGGGTTCTCCTTTAGTTTATATGGATCCAACATCGCCCATTGATTATACTACTACAAATATATTTATAAAACTGTAACAAATTTTTATATCATAATTTATTTTCATTATAACTTATATTAATATAATTTTATTTTATTTTATAATATATAAATATACTGATATGAGGCATGAACATGGGTGTACACACATGTGTGAGGTATAAAACCTCCACATGAAATTGATGTTGTAATTTAATGAAGATAACTAAATGGTATAAAGAATTGGGTAATAATGTTGGAGTTTTTCTGTGATACATTCAAAATACTCTGACATTATTCTTGTTAGCCCACTGTCATGGTGACATTTGTCAAAAGATGTCAAGGATAATGCTTGGGCATAGAAATGGGTAAAATATTATTTTGGATTTAATGTAATATTTTTTATTGTATTTATATAAATTAATATTTTTCTGTTAGGTTCGGTTTAATTACCCCGATGGTGAGGGTGAACGGTCAGCACATCTACAAGAATTAGGTGATATTTGTATGGGCTACAAACTCGAGTTATATATTTGATGGCCTACTAGAGTTGGTACATAGTTTTAAGTGGTACCTTTCATGGATGAATTATTGATAGAACATTATCGGGAAATTATTAATCATTGGATGACTACCAAATTTAATGTATTAACCACATTTGATCTTTTTAAATTTAAATTTTATTGATTTTCATTAATACAATCTTTTTATTATTGAATTATATTTAGGAATCATTGGGAAAAAACAAAAACAAATTGATCCAAAAGATATCTCTATATCATGTGGTGTACTAAGATGTCAAATAATGAGAGGAAGAATGTACTACAGTTTATAATTATTTTAGTACTTTCAATTTCTATTAATTACTACATAATTTAATCGATTTTTAAAGTTGTGATATAGTTTTTTTAATGAAATTAATTATTTGTAGCTTATTTTCAATTATGGTTTCCTAAATTCAATGTCATTATTGAGGCAGACACTGAATATTGAAGGAAATGTGCCTTGAGCAAAACTATTTTGCTCGAGTAGAAAGAAAAAAGATGGATGTGATGTTAACGAAGTGACACAACTGCAGATTGAAAGTTTTATATTGATGATTTAATATTTTAAAAAATATTTTGTAAATTAATAATATATTTATATTTGTAACAGATTACATTAGAGGCTCTTGATGCCTAGGAACCTGAAAAGTTTGGGCCAAATGATCATTTAAATCAGGTGGATGGAGATGAGCACTCTGTAAGAGTATGCAGCCGACCTAGGATTTGTATAGTCCTGAAAATTAATTTTCCCTCTCCAGGTACCAGTTTTACTTCCACCAAGTTGGAAAAGTTTAAGGCAGTGGAAGAACTTGCTGAAAAAACGGCCACACAGGTGGAAGAACAAGCTGAAATGGAAAACACTAAATTCAGGAAATTGTGGAATGTTTTATTTTCATCATATTCACTAGAGACCAGTTCATCTGGTGATGAATATATGTCATCTATGCATTCATTATTAATTGAACCACGTGGTGTTTCATGTTTTGGTTTAGATGATGTGGTTCATGGATATGGCGATGGATATGGAGATGGTGATGGTGAGGAAGAGGTAGAGGTAGAGGATGACGCTGAGGACAAGGGTGAGGAGGAGGCTGAGTTGGAGGATGGGGGAGAGGAGGTGGGAAAGGTGGATGTTGAGAATGATGATAGGGATGAGGATGGGGATGCAGATGGGTATGAGGGTGAGGATGATGACGGGAATAAAGATGTGGATGATGATGATATTGATGATCATGGTGATTATATTGATAGTGGCATGGGACATATTGATTCATTATGTTTTTGAAAAATATTAGTGATATTTGATGTTTGATTATTTTCTATTACTAAATATCGGTTACACCTTTTTCCTCCATTTATTTTCTTTTATTTTATCTAGTTTCACTGCAATCTTGATTCATGTTCCTCCTTTATTTTAGGTCTCTCCTTTGGTTAGAATTATTTTTTTGATTATATTGTATTATTTTATCATACGATTGGATATTCCAAGAACGAGTGATATTTGGATGGGAATATTATAGTTTTGGAGTCTTTTGGGTGTTTTAGGGTCTACCCACATAGTTAAGAGTTACCACATGGTTCAAATGTAGATGGTTAAATCATGGAGAAAGAGACATACTTAAATGTGTTTTGAGATTAGATGAAAGGTTTTTCCAGTTGGGGAGGGGGTGTTGGATCTCCAGGTGGGGTGGTGGTGTGGTATGTCCAGCTGGGGTGGGAGTGGGCTGTGGTGGTTAAGAGGGGGCATGCAGGTTATGAGAGGGTGTGGGCTGTCCTGGGAGGGGTGACGAGGGTTGTCCAGTTGTGGTGGGGGTGTGCTTGTAGGTGGTGTGGGAAATCTAGGAATCCATCAAGTCATGGGTTACTATTAGTATTGAGTTTAACAATATCGTCTACATGGGAATTGATACTTACTATGATTAGGTGTGATCATATTTGTATCAAGGGACCACCTTCCTAGTATAAGGTTAGACATTTAAGTGGCATTAAGAGGGCCCACTACCTTTGTTTTGCGAGTATAAGAGACTTCCTCCAAATACATGTTGATGTTTCCAATAAAACTATCCTCCTTGATGAATATGTGGAAGTATGATGTATTTATATCTTCATCCCTGATCCACAATGCTCGATACATTTCCCATGACAAATATTATTCCTCAATCATCCTCTTCGAGAAGAATCTATTTATGTGATAAGTGATGAAAACTAGCATCATATGACCTTACCTGATGAGAAATATCAAACTAGTTGATTTTTAACTTTAACTCACTGATGTTAGTATGGTTAACAGTATGATATGTATTTATATAGTAATTAATGTGGAGTTTCAAAGAAAATTATTTGATCTCATCACCATTGTGTTTGAGTTTGAGAACAATATATCGAAAAAACTTGCATGTATTAAATGATTTAGTATTGGAATCAACCATCACTGAGAAAAACAAATTCCCCTTGAATTACATTTGAATAGTGAAATAATTGAGAGACATTATTATAGGTCTTTCAGGATAATGATGTCGGTGATGAGAGGACATCGTTAATCACTTAAGTGATTGAGACTGAACGATAACCTACCACTAGAGAACCACATCCAGCTATAATAAACAGACACTAGAATCACCATTAACTTGAGGATGAGGCTCTAAAGGGAAAGAAATCAAGGATTTATTTATCTTTGGATACTGTGAACCCATGGGAAATGGATCCTAACCTAATGTAGCTTCTATTTTATGAACTTTAAAGAGTAAATTTATTTAATGTGAGGAGTTGAACTTGAAATTTTTTAAAAAATATTCTAATGAATTAGAAAATTTTGGTTGAAATGAGTGTGGGGTTTCCCCCTTGAGATAATAAACTAATTGATATTTTCAAATTGGTGGGGAGGGGTGAAGGTGTGGAGGGGGATGTGGGATGTCCAGGGAGGGGGTTGTGCAAGTGGGGGGGGGCTGTGCAGGTGGGGGGTTTGTGGAGGTGGGGAGGGGGTGTGGGTGTCTAGGGAAGGAGGGGATATGTAGGTGGGACTGGGGGTGTGAGTAGTCTGGTGGGGCTATGTGTAGGTAGGGGGGATTCAAGGGTGGGGGATATGGGTAGTGAGCTGCAGTGGGTTAGGGGGCTATGTGTGTGCGGGGGGGGGGGGGTGACAGGGTTGTGGGGGTGGAGGCTAAATGGGGGTAGTGGTATGTGCAAGGGGTGGGGGTGTTGGTGCTTAAGGAGTGGATGGTGTGGGAGCTACATGGGGTAAGGGGGGATGCAGTGGGTTAGGGGATCTATGTAGGGGCTGTGAAGGTTGGGGGAGGGATTTGTGGAATTAGTGGACTGTAGGGGGGACTACGGAGGGTGGGGGTTGTGTATGGGGGTGGGGTGTGGGTTGGGGGATATGTTCAAGTAGGGGGAAAGGGGCCTAAGGGGTGGGGTTTGTGGGAGAAGGGATCCAATGGGTTAAAGGGGCTATGCAGGGGGGGCATTGTAGGGGTGGAAGTGTGTAGGTTAGGGGGAAATGGATGTTGGGGTGATGCAGTGGTGGGGGATGTGGGATTACCTCCCCTCATAGAAAAACCATTTTACTACTAATGGAATGCCTCTATTCATCATCAGACCCTTGATTCACAATTCTTCTATTCATCATATTAACCCCTTTAATTATCAGCAGATACCCCAAATTCATAAACCACAACACATCTTCCATCATTGAAATATCACGGCATCGTTTATGTTCTACCTATACCTATAAAAGTCTCAATGAATCCCTACACTTTCCACTCTGACAATACATAAAAAAATATGAATAAAAAATATCCAATGTATTATTACATTCAATCATTAATACTTTTCATTAAGTTCCATACCAATGCTCTCTCTTTCCCTTCCTAGAAGAAGTGATCTCTACAAAGAAATATCAATCAGGTTATTATCCACAATCCATCATTATCTCATATAAATTAAGCATTTGTACAACTATATATCACCTAATTATATAACAAGGCTCATACTCCAATGAGTAGTATCCCATCGAATCTTGGATCATCTACCTAAACAACATACCATGCTTCGTTTTCATTCTAATCCCCAATAAGAAAAAGTATGACTAGTATTTTCATTCATATTATCCAATTAACCAATGACATCTCATTATATTAACGCTTGATTCATGATCACTCTCCACTCATTCATCACTGTAATAGCATATTCGAAACCATTTAGCCTTGAAATCCAACCAATGCTTCTTATGAACAGAACCATGGAACCATAATCACGGAAAGTTATTTACATCCCAAGATCCTAAGGAAACTCACATGCCTTTATGTCTACCATTTTGAGGGTATCCCACACATCAAGGAAAATCATTCCAATTCGAAACCACATCACAATAATATATCACATAAATTGAACCATTGACAAGTCATCCAATGGCTAAACTAACTCAACAAGTGTTACTATATATCCCCTATACCTAAATATTCTATATCCATTATCAAAACAATTCAATTGTATACCAATAATCAATGAAAATTGTCATAACTAATCATCAGAAAACACCATTGTTTAATTGTGCAATATTCCACAAAAAAAATTGCATTACATCATAATATAATATATTTAAAAATTAAGTAATTTAAACCTTCTCCATCATAAAAATCCACCAAACAAGATCGCACATATTCAATGACAATCCTATATGCCAAAAATGAATTATGAAATCATGACTCTTGACACAAAATAATTATATAAAAACAATATATAATGATATAAAATAAACACATCATACATGAAAAATTATAACATATATAATGAATAATAAAATGACGGAAATCCCATAATCATTGTAAAATGGAGTTCCCACTAGAAATTTGTACCTGAAACACTGTCACAATGTTATTAATTAGCACTGATACATTTATATATTTCAATACAATTCCCAATATAGTTTAACAAATAAAAGGTTCTCTAATAACACATGGTAATTACCTAAATAATATCTATCATGTCTGTATTTGTAGGACTGCCACATAGACACAATCAACTGTAAATCAGAGGCAGTTTTCTAACAATAATAGCCTAAATCATACATTGGAGATACTATTCACCTAATATGAAACTAGAATTTAATAATAAACAATTAAATACAATCCATAATAGATATTCAGGGTACTTTTTGTAGAATTATTTCTAAAGAAAGTCATGGATAGAATAAACATAACATGTGTTATAACAAATGAATAATTTTGATATACAGTCATATTTTCCAAAACATTACCCAAAAAACTGATCAAACATATATTAAGTTAATTAAATAAATCAGATAAAAAAGATCCATCATAAACCTGAGCCTTTCCACAACTAGATATCTAAATACAACTGAATTTCACTATCTCAATCTAGTGTATAATATGTGACCTCAATGATCAACACATGTTCTTCACCTGAAATGGGGTGCACATTTAGGTTGTGAGAAATACATCTGAGTAGGGTCCAACCATTATATCTTAATATATTCTATCACATACTCATATATTTATGAAGGAATGTAAAAAAATGAAATATAACATACAGGCATGTGTTTGTGGTCATCATATTCAAACTAGAACATCATGGAACTTGATCCTAACTGAATTGACTAACATAAAAAGAAGAATTCAACACATTCCAAAACATGGGCCATGCCTAATGGTTTAAAGTAGGGTGTCATTCCATGTCATGTACTGTAACCTCTCATTTATAATAGCTTCAATATCGAACCTCAACTATATCAATCCAAAACTTAACCTCTACCCTCTTACTATGGGTCTGGTATCACATTCAAATTCAAGAAAAGTTCTTTCTCACATAGGGTGGTCCATTCCAAATCATTCGTGGTTATTTGTATTATCTAGAACCATTTCACATCAATCTGAAAACTACCCTCTCGGTAAGGATGGGTCTCAAAATAAAATATTTCACTAATACCCTCTGTCTTATGGTAGTCCATTCCATTTTTTTGTCACCTATACTGAGTCCAAGAATCTAAAAACTAGGCTCATACCATCCCACTCAATGTAATCCACACATGTTACCTCCCAATCAGGTTGAGTCCAAGAATCAAAATCATGAACCAATACACTCTTACATTGGGAAATCCATGCGAGCACCCTTCTAATAAAAATGAAGACTGTAATCTAATCTCATGACTATCCAAAGGATCATATTTTACACACACACAAAAAAAAACTTAATCATAGAACATGCTATATTTATTCCTTGTATCACAACCTAGAATAAGATCTCAGTTAGCCTCTCAAGGAATTAATAAGCCTCATACCATTCTCACATTCAGATCTAGTTACTCCTGAGCTAGCCTCTTATCACAAATAACTTTTCATCACTCACTTAAAATCATATTTCAATACTCCATGACATTCTCAGACTTGTGAACATGAAATTTTAAACTCATTAAAATAATCACCTTTCTCGTATGGTAATCTACTAGGATCTTCAATCCCAACATAGTTACTACTCTTCAATACCAACCCACCCCACAATGATTCCATGGTTCTTAGACCCTATCTGATCCTAGCATCCATAATTTGGGACTCATTCTCATTTTAATACCCTCATTATAATCAATTCATACTTACCAAGGACAATCCTAATCGATATCTCACCGTACCCCTTGGATACCCCATGCTAGTCCATCAAGGAAACCCCATAACACCTCCCTAGGTCCCATAACATATTTCTTATAGGAGAGCTACTATATTTTTAATAAAAGGGATCACCCCCTCCCATTTCACAACACTAATATTTGAAGGACTAAACCTCTCACCACATTCCCCAAATCATTTTCTACACTCAAGTGGTTATTATAATCATAAGTCTGTTTTACAGCCATGTCACTTGTTCCCATGGGCCTAAGTAGTCATTCCTTTTAACTATCCCTTAGGGGGACCAAAATAGCTATCCAAAACACCTCATAATATTGATTTTTACTCTATGACTCTTGTAAAATCCAACAATACCCTATTTCTTATAGTTATAATCCACCGAGTAGTTCTAATTCTGTATATATGCAATGGAGAACTCTCCCTGACTCATAGTGGCTTTAAAACACCATATTTCTATACTTAGGGTGCTCTCAGTCAGTATATGAATTAAAATTCTAAAAACCTCATGTAGACATTTATAATCATGCATAATCATATATATGATTAAATGTTTCAGGGGCCAAAAACATTTTTAATGTAGTTACCATAATTAATCCATATCCTCTGACCATCAACCTAGACTAAAGCAAGTCGCAAAAACATATTGGGGCCTTATATAAATCCAAAACATCTAACAATTAATTAGAAAACTTTTATAATTAATTTACCAATTAATTATAATAATTATAATCAATTGAAAAATTCAAGGCCACATGAAATATTTCATGAAATATCACCCAGTAGCCAACAGCATCTTGAACCATGACCAATGTCATATC
The DNA here is from genome assembly GCA_963277665.1 of Viscum album. Classification (NCBI taxonomy): domain Eukaryota; kingdom Viridiplantae; phylum Streptophyta; class Magnoliopsida; order Santalales; family Viscaceae; genus Viscum; species Viscum album. Next base: position 469,165,705 of record OY728132.1, read on the forward strand.
AAAGGTCTTTGCCACACTCCCAATACCACCACAAGAAAAATACCAAAGACATTAAAAATGAAAAATAATCAATTTAAACCAAATAAATTGAATATCAAAATTCAATTCAATAATAAATTCACCATAACAAAGTGGAGAGTAATAGTGTGTGTTCATCTTCATAGAACATACTCTATACACTGCATACAAAAAACCATTGATTGGGATGATTCCACAATGATCTGGTGGAATCATCACAATAATTATATCTTAGATACACTGAAAATTAGTATTAAATATTAAGTATGCGTAAATAAGCAAGGAATAAAATTATTTAACTTCAATTTTATGTTTAAGATTCATCTAAAACACACTACATCAAGGGGTTCCCAAAGGGAGAAGACAGAGTTGGGGGACCAACTAATGACCTTCCTTTGAGTCCCATTTCCCCCAAAATTCATGATTCACTAACCATAAAAATACTATCCCATCTATAATTTTAAATACACCCTCATAGATTACCATGTACCATGTCGATTTTTACTAGATACCCGACTTTCTATTGACCTTATTGAACCTTCATCATGTGTATAGTGGAGGAATGTGGGGAATTGGCCCACCATGGATTGGCCAATTTATTCCCATACTCACCTAGTCAACAACTATATGGATATTTATAACTATATTTTGGTAGAAAGGCTACCTAAACCCTACACTAAATCTTCTATTCCCACACAAACAACCTTCTGAGCCTCTACCCATGCCAATGTTTTTTATGAAAGTCTCAATTGTCTAATCAACTATATATTTTAAACCAAATAAATTCTTTAAAAATAACAAATTGTATTGACATGGGTTTTTATTAAACATACCATGATCATATTGCATTGGTACTTACATCGTTTTTGTGTGATAGATCTCCCAATAAATATATAAGAAACTCACAAGGTCATTTAAATTGTTGTAAAGAACATTCCGAATTATGAGAACCGAATATTAAAAAACAAACTCTTTATGCCTCAATTATAACTCACGTTATATTTAACACCCTAAAATAATTCATGTTCTATGTATAGGTATAACATTTGAGGTGAAGTGGCATGTTGTTCATTGAGGTGTTGTGGTTTCTGATGGTATTGTATTGTAGTGTGGTGTTTTCATGAAAATACATCATTCATTGTTATGTATTGCAGTATATAACTTTCAGTATACTATAGTTGGTTTTGTTTGTGGTTTCTGTAAGGGAGGAGAAACTAGAGGAGGCTTATGCATGAAATGATACAAAAAATCAGTACTAATGGTTTATAAACTATTGGCATACAATTGAAAAACACAACACACTACTGGTTAAAACTGAACCATTAGTAATACACTTTACCAAATATTTTTATAACTGTTGGATTATGATTTTGAGAATTAGAATATACCAATGGTTTTATGAAACCATTAGTATAACTATATACCAATAGTTATGAAACTCTAAGGATACATGAAATATTTTAACAAACTAGCAGTTTTAAAACCATTATTAAAAATATATCCCCACGGTTCTAAAATACTATTTGTATAATTAAATTTATGGTGGACTAAACCAATGGTTTATTAATAATTGTTGGTATATTCCTATCCCCACACCATTACACCCAACAGGTTGGGAAACCATTGGTATAGTGTATACCAACAATGTCATAGCCGATACCAAGGGTTTAAAATCGTTGGTATCGCTTATGTTTCCAATAATGTTTGTTTTATCGAATAAGAGGAGGTGAGAAATGAAATGGACATCACATATTCCATTAGAAACATAAAATAATACTATATACATGATTCTATTTTAATCATTCATTGGTTGATAATGTATTCTATGAGAAAGTATAAAAAAATAATTAAAAGTGGTACATCATAAAAATTACATCTTGAATATCCCCTCATCCAAAGACCCATGAAAACCTTAGATTTGGCATTTTGTTAAGAACATATGCACTTAGAGGCATGGAGTGTGACAAGGAGTGTTTTTGGTAGTTATTTGAGGAGAAAAAAATGATTTTTGGTTTGAAATAGGGTGGTGGATAGGTGGTATTTATACATGAAGAGTGGTGGGTTCAAGTGATTAATTTATTTATTATATTATATTAAAAGCCAATCACATAGAGGTGGTATTAAATTTCATGAATTTCGATTAAATGTAATGGTTTAGAGAAAGGTACGGTTCTATACACACCTAAAACAACCATTAAATTTTATAGTTTTTAGGTATTTGATGCTTTTAACTGTTAACATTAACCCATGTCAAAATTGTAGTTTTACTACATTAAATTATTTTTTCCATGGTAAAAATTTTATTCCTAAAAATGGCATTGACATTAAATACATATTTTATATTTATGTTTCTAAATATGGATTCCATTCAATAAATTTCAATTAACAAGATTATGAAAAATAGATTTAAATGTAATCCTGCAAACAAAACTAAAAAGCGTGTTTTAAAAGGGAAATGTTCAAAAGTTTGAAATAATTTTATATCTAATTTTAATTTGACATTTATTCAAATAAAAAAAATGGATTCAACATTAAAAAAAATATAAATAAACATTAATCCCAATAAAATGGATAATCAAAAAATTTAAATAAATTAGACAAAAAATTGTCTTGAAATATAATGTACTATTTTCATTATTCATTATAAATTGAAATTTATCAAAAAAATAAAATAAAAAATTTCATACTAAATTTCTATGCCTTTATTTGGAATAAGATGTATAATTTTTGAAATAGAACTTAATAAACATCAAAAACTATATTTCAAATGGGTTCACCATCAGAATGTAGTAAAAATTCTTTTTTTGAAAAATACTTCTTTTATGATTAAAATTTATTTTTTTCTTATATCTTGTTTGGAAAAAATATAATATGATTTTTAAAACTTACATTGAGTTTATATTTCATAAATATAATCCAAAACAGTGATATGGATATTTTATAAACAAAATTATTCTATTTTAAATATTTTTCCATAAAAATAAATCCATTATATTATATTGGGTCTTAATTCCATTTCTAATAAATTAGGTTTACAATGAATCATTATATAAAAATATTTATACAATATTATCATAATTAATTTAATACTTTTCATTCATACCATTCCAACAGCTAGGTTATAATGGTAACAATTAAATAATAATTTGTAGTTTTTCTTTCATGATTGATTTAGAATATCATGTATTCTATCGATCATAGTAATTCTTTTTTAAAAAAAGGGATGTTAAATCCCAATTTTATTAAATTTTGTACATGTAATTTTAATTCAACATTGGTGACTAATGTATGAATTTTTAAAATACTTGTACTAAAATACCACATTAGAAATAGGTTCAATTATGCATCCGTATAAAAATAGAGAAGGAATGTACTAAGATCACCAGAGATAACAAATTATAGGGTTCCATGTAGGAAAACTTGTTTATGGAAGTGAAAAATAACCATAGAGTTTTGATGGAGGGTGATTCAAAAAAATTTCTTGAGAAAGATATAATTCACAAAACTATAAATTCATGATGTGTTAAATATTCATTGACATCATATTTGGAAAAGTAAATAGAAAACAATTTTGTTTTAATATCCATTTTAAATAGTTATGGAATTAATTTCTGAGCTTGACTAAGAACATTAGGAAACATACGTACTTGTCAACTAGAGTTTCATACTTTAATCAATTTCCACTAAAAATCATCTTTTTTTCCACCAAATGATGAGTATTCAAGATGATTTTTTTCATCCCTGAAACACTAGAATCAAATTATAGATAATCACATAATCCACTAAACATTAACTATATATTTATTCTATCTTGAGAAATTAACCAAAAAATGGTTAGGATAATATCAGATAGTTACCCCAAAATAATAAACCATTGTTAGATTAAAAACATATTTAATTATCTAAAATTCCAAATTAATACCCAATGTTTGACCTAGACCATTTGATAAATTATTGTATATAAAATTTCTAAAAAATATTCCAAGTAGATTATTGAAACCCAAAAATTAGATGGATTTCAAAACCTATTCTTCAAACAAAAAATTTATCATCTATCTACAAATAACATCAATCATTCTTATAATCTCATACAAAAAATTTAATTTCCTAAATCACTTATTCTCTAGATAGGATAATCATTTTATAAATAAATTGTATCCCCATATGTCATCTATAAAAATATTGATGCTTCTGAAATAAGATTAAACTATTAACTCTATAATAAAATCTCATTTTATTCAATTTTCGTTATTAATTTAGGGTTCCAAAAATATTGAACAACTTCCAAAATAACATTTATCACTTAATTACCAATTTTGTTTCTAATTCCACATATACCTATTTCATAAAACATAAGTCCACAAAATTAAATTCCTCTTATTCCATCAACTCATTTATCTAAACAGAAAAATTTATACTAACTAAGGACTCCATATTGTCCAGTGGTAGGTGAGGCACACTTATCTCCCTTCAGTTTTGGGTTTGATCCCCATGGAATTGTAGAATGTGATGGCTTTTCACCCATCACGTGGGTTGTACTTTCTTATAAAACACTTAAATAACCATAACATGTTGTAATCTCAAAAGTTATATTATACCTCTAATTTTCATCCCATATCATCAAGAAAAAAAACTTCTTAATTCATGATGTCATATATATTGACATTTTTTTTATTTTACCTCCACTATAATTTAATAAAACTATTAAAAAGGAAATAACATTGTACCTTGGTCAAGGTATCCACTTGGATTGATCACTAATTTGGTTATATATATTGAAGTCCCATGCATTGCAATAATGATTTAAGGATTATTAAAAATAACTTTATTCCTTTTTTCAAATACTACTTCAACAACTTGTGTCCTATGGGTATTCACAGAAAAATAGTTTTGGAAATTAATAAATAATAACATATAATTTCCTGAAATCTATTAAAACATGTTTTTATTAACCATATTTACTGAGTTTCACTTGAATCATTCAATGAATTTACCTCTTAAAATACCATAAGTATTAAATGAATGTCAATATTTTAAAATCAATTATAAATAGGGTGCACAAGGGTCTCTATCTTTAGCAGCCTTTTCAAAATCCTAATATGCTAAATAATCTTTTGACAAGGAAAAATATTTAAAAATTCCTATATAATATTTACATTTTTGAAAATATGATAATATTGAAAAATATGACTTGATTAAAAAGAACCCATGATAAACAATGGTATCTATGTATAAGAGAGGTGTTTGATATCTCATACAACTTTTTGCGAGAGAGTTTTATGTTAGGAAGAGTTTTAAAATCCGCTGAACAAGACATTGTAAAAATTATTTATACCTTGTCATTATGAAGAGATAGGAATGTTGTTTGAGATCTACATTTCATTTGTATCCAAATTTCAACAATTTGAAAAATTTATACAATAATTATTTAATAAAAATAATATGTAAATAATATTATCATATGTGTAACCCACACTCTTAATCCCCAATGTTGTCTAAATCTTTCTAATGATACAAACTATAAGGACTCAACCTTAAATGTTACATAATTTTAAGTAAAGTTATGAATTAACATTTAGTTTCTTCTCAGGAATAATGTTTTTGAGAATTAGGCCATAAATATTAAATGAAATTTCAAATATGTCAAAGTAGATGAGTCCAGACACCATCCATTTTTTATAATTTAAACCATTTTAAAATAAAACCTCAATCCTTTTCCTTGAAAAAAAATTTTAATAACATGGGTTGTGTATAAAAAGATTTTTAAGGGATATAAAATAAGTAATTAAATCATTAGTCCATGAATATTTTGAACTCAAGAACACTTTTTCACATGAATAATACTTTTCACCCATAAACCATAAGTTCATTAACAGACCACATGAAATTACAAGATTCATGAAAACTCATAGAACTCCTAAATAATAAAGGTAAATTTTTGTATCCATAACCTAATTACATTATAGCTTTCACAACTATATATGGAGTAACATATATGGATACGTTTGGAATACCCATTACAGTATATTTTTTAAATCTATTAGAAGAGGCCATATCATTTTACATTGTCTAATTAACCAATTAATTGGAGAGCTATCATGTACTCTCCCAAAATCAATATATCACTGAACCACCTGTATACATATGGAATTCCAATAAACCATTATATAATAATTACACATAAAATAAGAATAAATGAAAACTAACTTTTTGACATTGAAACCACATTTAATTTTAACAAATCCACTCACTTATTATTGAAAGCAATTTATATGAAAATAAAATTGTAAAATTATAAAGTTAACATCAAAAAATTAAAGTTACATGAAATAAATAAATTTGGTTCAAGACATATATGTTAAAAAATAAACCATTTCATGTTATAGAAATAATGAATCCATTTTAAAAACACATTTAAATCATTTTATAAATATATTTTTTGAATAAAAGTGTGAAATAACACTTTTAAACATATCAAAGGTAATAAAATTTTAAAAACCTTATTTTCCATACATATAGATCCTTAAAATCCATTTTTTAGAACATGGACATGATATATATGGTTTTATAATATTAAATCATTAAAACATATAAAATGATGTTTTAATTAAAGAGTCCCTTACAGAGGTCATTTTTTAATAAAATAGATCTATTATTTGTTTTAACATTAAATACATATAATTAAAGTATATAGATTGATATCCAAAATATATTTAATATATAATCATAGTATGAAATAATCACGATGTAGATTTTTTAGCTATATAATGGAAATTAGGTTATGTAGTTTCATTACCAAGTTCGTATCCATGATGTAAGAATTTATCAATGCGATCATTATGTATATAAATACTATATCAAAAAATAGAAGTGTAAATACAAATTAAACATATAAAAAATGATTCCACCCATAATCTTGGAATAATAAAATCAACAAAGTACACATATAACCCAATGAGTGGAAATTGAGTTAGAAAAACTGACTTACCCTGAGTCCAAATCGTCACGTACAATCCTTATATTCACGAATAATAAACAAAATAATATTTAAACATTATTGACTAAAATAATCATGATTATCATTCCTTGTATATAACTTATTACCATTTTATAGAAATTTCGTAATTATTAATGTTCATATCGGAATTTTTTTTATATTCGGTACTTGAGTCAAAAATGACCTTGTTTATGATGTCGACAGTCCTAGTAGTTATTAGTACAAAATATAAAATATATATAACATTATATAAATATCTAATATATTTATTATATAATTATTTATAATAATCTTTGATGAAAAATTTATTACACCATTCATGGAGATGGTATGACGTACGTACGCACGAACACTATTTTTTTTATTGTCGTATTGAATGAGTGATATTATATGAATTGAATATAAATATGTATAAATGTATAATATCATTAAATTATAATAAATATTTCATTTATATCATATATTTTTATTAAAAATCATTAATAAATTCATTTTGATGTGTGAACAAATCACATCATTTTGAGGATGCAGTAGTCCACACGTCCCCAAACAATGTTATCAAATAACAACAATATTGAAAGAATGATTGTGTGATAGATATACCAATTATAAAATATGAAATAGGTTCTAATATATATATTAAAACAATATTTTACCGAAACAATTATTTTGAGACAATCATTTAAAGTGGTAAATAAAAAAGAACAAAAACATTATTCATGGAGGCGATTACCGAGAATAACATGGACACCAATTATGTTTCTTTTAATAAGAGGAGGAAAAAAATTAAATAGATATTAAATATTAACTGAGAAAAATAACAATCTAATATATACATTATTCAAGAGTAATCGTTCATTTATGGATGATGAGGTGATGGAAAATTCAAAAAGAATGAAAATTAAGAGAGGTACTTTTAATAAATTACCCCTGGAATATCCCCACCTTCAAAGACCCTTGTTGACATTGGATTTAGAATTTTGGGGATACCATAATCTATTGGACGTGGGAAGAGTGAGGATGAGAGATTTGGGTAGATATTTGAGGTGATACATGGTTTTTTGGGTTGAAATATTGTGTTGGATTGATTGTATTTATACATAAGGAGAAGTGGGTCAAGTAATTAATTTGTAGATTATATTATTTTAAAATCCATCCTTATTGAGGTGGAATTAAATTCCCTATATTTTTCTTGTAATTAATGTTTTATATACTTGTTATGGTCGATAAAAACCTCTACCAACACTTAAATGATAAATTTTAAAGGTATGTTAAGCTTTTATCTTTTAAAATTAACCCTTATCAAAATTTAACTTTTACTACACTAAATAGTTTATTTTACCAAGGTAAATTATTTATAACTAAAAATGATATTAAAATAAACCTAATTAATAAATTATGATTAAAAAAATGGTATTACTTATATCTATTTAATTTCATATAGTTTATAAAAATAGATTCCAATTTAATTCTGCAAACACAACTAAAAAGTGAGTTTTAAAAGTTAAACTTTCAAAACGTTGAAATGTTTTTATTTTTAATTTAAATATGAAATTGATTCAAATGACTAAAATATTGATTAAATAATGAAAATTAATCTAAATATACTTTAAAATAAATTTAATATATAATCTATCAATTTAATTAAATTAGATAAAAAAATGTTTTTAATTAAAATGCAGTATTTTTCAATATTTATTAAAATAAGAAAGTTATCAAAAAAATACAAAAAAATAATCCAAATTATATTTATATTTACCTATATCAATGGAAATGTTTATTTTTTCAAATAAAACTTCTAAAAGTGTCAAAATTATTGTTAAAATGTATTTTCCATCAAAATATGGAAAACATGACTTTTCCCTGAAAAATAATCTTTGATGCTTATAATTTATATTTTTATTATATAATATCTATAAAACATATAAAATAAATTTTAAACATCACATTTATTTTATATTTCATTAATATAACAAAAATGTTATATATTTAGTTTTTAATCAGATATATTCTCTTTTAAAATTATAACATAAACACGCGTCCCTTTTTTCAATTAGATTCTATTTCAATTTATAATATATTTTGTAACCAATTATTCCTTATATAAAAATGTTTGAACAATATTTTCATATTTCATTTTATACTATTTATTCCACTAATTCCCATAGATATTTTATATTGGTAATATTTAAATTATAATATTTAGTTATTTGTTTATTCTTGATGTAACATATCATGTAGGCTATATAACATATGATTTCATTCTGAAAACTCGAGATGTTACAATGTGAATAGTAAATATATAGTTTTTAATAAAATTTTAAATGTTATAAAATTATCAATATTTGAGAAGGATCTAGAAATTTATTAAAAAAATTTAATTTTAATATTTTATAAAATGAGTAAAATAATATTATTTATAATATAATTTTTTTATATCAAATCATATCTTCAATATCATATAAATTAACATAAATTTAAATATAATTTAAAAAAATAAAAGTTTATTTTATTTTAAAAAATTAGTCTTGATATTCTTTTTTTGATTGATTTTGAACCCAAGTAAAATTTATTAGTTTCATAATAATCCTATTTATATGAAAAATGTTAATGAAATTGATGAATTTATACAAAAATGAAATTATATTATTAAAAACACCCCTTTTCAAAAAATATATTTTATATATGTGTCTTATCATTAAAACATAATGGTTATGATGACATTTTTTAGATAAAAATTTGTTTCATATAAACAAAACTTTTCATTTAAATGCTAATTTTCTATATTTAGAAATTGATTTATATTAAATTGATCTATAAATGAGGTACATAAAACCCAGTTTTTTTAATATGGTTTTACTTATATTTTTAATAAACGTTCAATTTTAGGGTAAAAAATAATTTACCATGGTAAAAATGAAAATTATAAAATAAAAAAAACTAAATGGTAAATGAATTTGAAAAGGATTAAATATTCTGTGGAAATTTATTTTATTCATTAAATTTATTAAATATTCAGTATATCTATATTTGGTAATGATATACCCTTGAATAGTTTTATTCTATTATTAAAAAATATCAGGTCGTCAAAAAAGTTCCCCTTTTCACTAACAAAAGGTGACACTTCCACCCCTTTAACGTCATTCCCATCCCTTAAAATATATTCTTGAAAATAATCTAATTTTATTAACCAAAAATCTTAAATAAATTTCAACATCCTTTGGTCACTATAAGTTATCGCTATCCATGTTTTTACAACTATGCTTAGAAGAGAATATTTATGCTCAAAAAGATAGTGTTACATAAACCTTGTCTATTTCTTCTCATTATATCCTCTTAAATCCAATCCATGTGATATTTATTTAATAAACACAGTATCATTTGTATACATATCTGTTACAATACAAAACATCAATCGTGGGTTATATGACTACCTCATTCTTTATGTAACCTGTTTTTTCATCTTAATTTATATTATTTAAAAATGTTAAAATATTTTCAAACACCATAAAATAATCTAATAAATTTAATTGTTAATTATTTATAATCATATAATTCCATGGTAAATAATTTCTTAACCATAATCAACTATGGAATTATAGTATGTTCTTAATTGTGTGAATCTAAACACAAGCTTATACATTGATATAAAACACTATCATGAATGACTATATAAACATAAAAACTATAATTATTGTATTTTATAATGAAATTAATTTTCGTATTAATGGTTCAAAATTTTTAATATTAAATATATATTATAGAATTAAAATTCCATGTTTGATCATCAAAATTACTCAAATAAGCCAACAATGATTCCATATCCATGAAAAAATAAGAGAAAATAATATAATAAATAAAAATTATATGATAATAGTCAATCCATATTAAATTAAATATATATGAATATCTTTACTAATATGTTATCTAATTGAATAAAATTTATTATTCAGAATGTTATGTTAGTGTATAATTTGAATCATTATTATAGTTTGGTTTAATTATCTCAATTCTCACAGCATGAGACATATTTAATGTTATACACCATTTATTTTGTGGAATGGTGTATCTATTAATACATTAATAATTATTTTAGATGACTAAATTAATTTTAATGATATTTAATTTTCATTTCCATTAAATTTCCCTCAGGTTTTTTTTAATGGAGAATTACAAAACCTTGATGGGTTTTTATCTAAAATATAATTATTTCAAACACCTTAATATTATGATCCTAATGTTTTCTATACATCCAATTTTACACATTATACTAGGAAATATGTTTAATTTATTGTATTATAGGTTCGTTTTTAATATCTATCTCTCTCATTCCATGTTTTTTTATTTTAATGTTACTGAAACCATAATAGTTTTCTCAACTCAAATTGTATCTAGTGAAGTCATAGTTTCTTAGAACAGTTATGATATTCTAAGAACCTTTTATCCCCAAAATTACATTTCCCTAGGATATTTTTCATTTTATTTTATAAATTTACTTCATTCCATCAATATCACCATCCTTGAAGAAATAGTACCTTAAATAAAAGTTTTACATTAGAAAGACTAAACCCCATTCTTCTCAAAAGGTAGTATTCTATCATGTTTAGATTTTCCATTACGCCAATGTTAACTTCATTTTTTGGGAACTCATATATAAATTATTTTATATGATCATATATAATCTATTTACCTATTTTATAGTGGAGAATGGAGATAACTTTTTAAGATGTGGGTGTTCAGTGAATGTATTTCAAAAAATTTACAAACATTTTATATCCTTTACAAAATGTATCTTACCCTATATTTTCCCGATAAAAAAATTAATCATTTTTTAGTACCCAATTGTTATATATTTATATAATTTAATGTCTTAATATTAATCAGAAACATTATTTCTAACCATTTTAATAATGTCTTTTCAAGGGAAACATGTTACTTGTACACATTTATATATTTTATAAAAATAAAATATAGTCATCTCATTGAAATGTTTCTACAAGAATAATAGTTCCATCATTTTGAATATTATTTTCCATGAATTAGGGTTCGAAATACTATATTATTTTCTATAATTATACGAGTTTTTACTTAAAATATATTCTATAAAAAATGATAATATTAATCATGATTTTTATAGTAATGTTATACTATTCTTCTAAAAGTATTCTTCATAAGTGGATTGATTGATTACATTTGTTTTCATAAGAAAAAAATTAAATCTATATATTTCAAAAATTCTATAAATTAATTTTCAATGAACATTTTTTTTATTTTATAAACAAAATTCTTCTTCAAATACATTTCTTCAATTAATGACTTGTTTTTTATTCCTTTTATCGAAGGATGTTCACCATGATGCCATATAATGATTAGTTTGGGAAATTATAATCATATGAATATAAGTTTATTAAATATGGTTTATACATAATATTCTTTATTATATTTATTAAATGGGGTTTGTAAATAATTTTATGTAATATATTAAGATAATTATTTATTTTTTCATTGGTATATAATGTTATAATTATTGATGTAATTATAAATGTTTTCTTTATGTGATTAAATTTTAAAAGGACATGAAATTAATTTTCATTCCATGGGTTATTTATGTCACCCAAATATTTATGACTGTTAATGGTTGAGGTTCTTTAAAAACAACCAATTCATTGGTTTGAGTTTACACATCATGAGATATTTGGGTGTGGACATAATTAGTTTGTTCACACTAGCATGGTTGTGATGAATTTTCTTGAACTTTTAGATTTAGACATAATGATATTTTTTATAAAGAAATTTGAATGAAAATTTTGTTGGTAATTTTATTAATATTTGAAACTCTATTCCATGGATTTTTTTATTTTATTTTTCTACATTACACTCTTATGGATCGTTTTTATTGAATCATTCTCCCTCACACTCTTGATGAATTTCTTATGTAATTCCATTTCATATAACATATCACAGGTCTTATGGTCCAATTATTGTTGGATATGTATGTTTCTTTATTTTGATTATACTTATATGATTATATTATGTTCACTTATGATATTTGATTGATATCGCATATGCTTACCCATACATGATTATCTAATATCCCACATTTCATATATTTTTATTTTCCCCAGATAAAAAAGAAACTAAATGTATTATATGTTTAAAATAATATATTATTTGTAAAATTTATTTGGGATTTTAATGATTTATTATTGGTTAATTAGATTATTATATAGTGTGAGAAGTAGCACTAATTGAATAATATATGATTTTTATTAGTTATTGTTTTTCATAATTCGTTAAAACTCTAAAAATAAATAATATATGACCTTTTTTATAATTATATATTTTATTAAATTAATTTAATTGAGATGATCACTTATTTGGGGAATGAAAGTTGATGTCAAAGTATTTAAGTAATGAATATATATTAGAATCATATCTCATAGTGTTTTTCATTTGTGTTATAGTTCGCATCAGAGAAAATTTTAGTTATTATTCTATAATTTATTTATTATTATTGAGAATTGCTTATGGAATTTTATAAAAACCAAAGAGATAAGTAGAAGGGTGAATTTAATTAAAATATTAAACTGAAAATATTGAAAGGCCATTGTAAATTTTTTTTTCTTGAAATTAAATACTTATCTAAATACTACAAGATGTTTTACGCTTTGGAGCATAAATACCTTTGGAAAATTACCTATAAAATGTTTATTTGGTATTAAATTTATCCTCATTGGGTTCATAAAAAAATCTAGTGGATACCACCCTTCATTGGAACTCTTGGAAGATATAATTTAGTTAACCACATTCAATTAAAATCAATTTTGAGGAATTTATTCTATTATCGAATAAGGATAATAAGTATGAGAGAACCCAATCTTAATAAATATAGACTAAAATGAGATCGATTGACATTAAGATATAATAAAATTTTATGGTTTTCAATAGTAAGATATTTTGATGATTAATTTTGATGAATCTATTTGATATAATCATATTTTGATTCTAATTATTCATCACTATCAATAACAACTTTTTGATTTAGTAATTGATGAGGCCTAAAGGAAACAATTTTATAATGGATTTCATTAACAATACCAATATTATCCCAACAAGGTACAAAATAGGATTGGGTATATATTAAGAAATGGTAGTATTATTCCAATATAGATATCATGAATTATGATAAAAATATAAACATCATGGAAATCCTAATAACTATAAAAGATGAGGATAGATAATTATAAAATTTGGACATACAGATATGAAGAAATAAAAAATGATTAATTTACATCATGTAAATAATATGGGAATTTCCTCCCATGGGAATGCCCCAACGGAACTAAAAGCTTCTATATTAGTTATTAAAGAATAAATTTGAAAAAAAATGAAAATGAAAAAATTATTATCCAATACAATGGACGGAAATAATGTTCATAATATAGTTATTGGTATAGTTCAATGTCTAAAATGTAGATAATTTGGGCATTTTAAAAAAATTCCCTAATCCCAGGACAACAAGAATTATAGTAATACATAAAATAGAAGGCCTAGAGTACTAGTGAACCCTATTAATCCACAACTACAAATGTATTTTTGGATAATTATTTGGAGTGAGGAACCCTCGTCATCCACTGAAGAACTTTGAGTGTTGTATTTTTATATAACACTAACCAGTTATTTATACTGAGAATACTAGGTGATGACCTATAAAATGCTCCTCTATGAAAATATATTGAATTACTAAAAATACAATTTGTTTTTATGATTATTGAATACCATGATTATATTTATAGGAATGTTTTTTGTAAAAATATAATTACCCTTCCTTGAGATAAATATAATGGATTGGTAATCTCCACATTGAGGAATTTTTTTGAATATAAATATAAAACATCACAAAAAATGTTTACAATCCATCATTGAAAAGATGATAATAAAAACCATTTTGTTATAAATTATTCATTTTGGTTATTGATACCAAATAATAATAGACTCTTGGATAAAATTGCTGATGAAGAATATAATCTCACTAATAAACATGTTCCGAGAAGAAATTTATGTTTCTAAAATTTTAAGTATGATATTTACTTATAAATTATACATTAATTCATGTTTTTATTTTAGATTCCCTTAAAACTTTTCATTTTTAATTGATAATTATAATTGAGAGGACATAATTGTTAATATGGTGGTAAATGTAACCCTTGAGATTTTGGAATTTTTTTTCTTTAAATCAATTTTATCATTCATAGATATCTCTATATAAAATACAAAACTGAAACAACCCATTTTTGTATTAGTGAAATATTATTAATAAAATATAATAATAGCAATACAAAATATAATAAATAAAAACAGTATAAT
Source organism: Viscum album (assembly GCA_963277665.1). Classification (NCBI taxonomy): domain Eukaryota; kingdom Viridiplantae; phylum Streptophyta; class Magnoliopsida; order Santalales; family Viscaceae; genus Viscum; species Viscum album. The sequence continues at coordinate 469,181,087 of OY728132.1, forward strand.
CTATTAGAAATTCATAAAAAATAGGATTAAGAACAATTAATGATTTTAAAATGTATTTTTTTCATCCGAATAGTTTTTTATTTTTTTTGTATTTTCTTATAAAACATATATATATATATATAATTGAAGGTTTATTTTTTTATTTATATTTAATTTTTTATTTCATGAATTAAACACCATCCTCAAAATTTTTCATATTTTTATAAAATAATTTATTATTATGTGAATGGTAAAAATGATTTTTTTACAAATGATATATATTTTATTACTTTATTAGTATATGAGAATGTCCTAGAGGGTAATAAAACCCTTTAATTTATTAAATATATATTTAATTTATAAAATAGTCATTTTTGAAATATTATTTGAAACTACAAAAATCCATTTTCAACACTTTAAAACAAATGAAATATTTTATTCTAATTTAAATATTTTTTATAGTCATTACATTTAATTTTAACCGTTTAATTGTGATATTTAGTTTCAGATTTATTTTTAATCAAAACAAATTTTATTATTTTAAAATTAAAATTTTTTATATCATTATATTCAATGAACATGATAAATTTATTCCAGAGATAAATTTTATGCTTAAATACACAGTATTTATAAAAACGGTTTTTATAAATCATATGCACTAATATTAAAATTATCATTTCTATAACATTTAAAATTTATTTTCATATTTTAACTGAATAGGATAATATTAATTAATATATTAAATTTATTTCTATTGAATTAAATTATGATTACAATGGTTACTTTTAATGATAATGATATTGGATAAATAGGTATTTCTAAATAAATATTTTTTATTATGGAGTTTTTTATCAAATCGATTAAATTAAATTATATTATTTAGTTATAAATATATTTTATTTAAAGACGTATATATTAATATTAGAATAAATATAATTAGAAACAAATTCTATATAATATTATACACAAACAAAATGTTTTAAATAAAAATAACACCTATTGTTTCAATATTATAAGAATAAAAATATTATAATAATATTTTTAAAAGAATAGATACATAAAATTTACCTCAATAGATTAATACCATAGAAAATCCAAGTAATAAATGTTATTTTAACATAAATCCATTATATTATATTAATATATAAATCTGAACATTATGAAAATGAGAACCATAAATGCATTTATGAACCAACAAAAGTTTCATGAAAATAAACATATAATGCATTTTTTTGTAGTATATTGAATACCAAATTATTCATGTGTTGAAAATGCTATATTTCTAATATATATAAATCTGGCATAAAAAACCTTTTCTGTAACAATCCAAGATTTTATGATATGTCTCCTCTTGAATAAATTTGTTTTCCTTAAATATATCACATTGCACGCAAAACCGAGATTAACAATACAATAAAAATGTTATTATAACCTAAGAATTAGATTATAATGAATGAATAGTATTAACAACATTATTAAAATATTATGTATTAAAATGTTTTGAAATTCATCTAACAGATTTGGTAGACATCTGGTAAGAATAAATCCAATGTTACTAATCAAAAGCTATATTTTTTTAAAGGTAGGTTTGCCTCCTTTTGATGGACCACATGTATTAAATCTATATTTTTAACTTCTACATAAATATATTTGACCAACATATATTTTTTTGAAAAAATAATGTCAAATTTTCTATTGGTTGAATGTTTCTTATTTTTTCTGATAAGTCACATCAATAATGAATAATACTGAATTTTAACTCCAAACATATTTTCTACTAAATAATATATAGTGTTCTATTATTTTTTGACTGGTTTTAAATTATAATTATATTAATTATATATATGTTAATTTAATTTAATCCATTTTAATGAAATTCACAATGAATATTGATATTAAAAAATTATAATATTTTGATCATTTTACCTTTAGTAATTGGTTTTCCCACCCCATGAGAAGGGAAAATATTAAATTAATTATTACCAATTTCATGTTTTTAAGTTTTGAAAAATTTATTCCACATTCAGAATAATAAGGTAAAAAATTTACTAAATTTTGTGTTTTTTGTTTTGGATAAGAAGAAAAGTAATTTTTTAAAATTTTATTACCATGGTTAAGGGTATATCAGGGAATTAAGGCTATAGATAATATTTTTAATATTAAAAAATTATTTTAACATTTTTAATATTAAAAAATTATTATAACATTTTTAATAATTTTACTGGATGATTTATTTTCCACCAAAATAATCCTTTGGCTGATTCATGGCCTATTAGTACCCCTTGGATGACGTTAAGTCTTTTATAGTATTTTATTTTAATGAAATTCAAATATGACATACTCGTGATTTTAATTAGTCAAACATTTTTTTTAAATATGATTATTCTGATGATATATTCAACTAAAATTTTTCTTTTAAAAATAATATGTTTATATTAAATATGGTATTCTAATTTAAAATTTATTTTAAATTAATAATTAACTTAATGGATTACAAAATGATAATGAAGTAATTATTTAATTAATGAAAATATCCATAAAATGATATAAAAATATAAAAAAATATAAATTCATATTTTTAATGTCACCCATGAATTTTTTAGAAGAATTTGTATTTTTATTGATGATTTTAATTTTTTTTGAAAAAAACAATATTTTTATAAAATATCTAAAAATTCATGTAATGAATAGTGTCAAACTTTAAATTAATGAATTTTTAAAATAAATAATATTTTATTAAATGGTTTTAAATTTATAAAATTATAACCATGGGACACAAGAGTTAGAAGTCAGTGAAAAGTTACCCATGAATCATATATGTTTTGTTTTTTATTTTTTAGAAAATATATAATCACTTATGAATTAAAAACAGATATTGTCTTTTAAAGAGTTATTGGGATTAAATAATGGTTATATCAAAAATATTAGGGTATCAATGTGACCAACACATGTCTAATAATTATTAGATGAATTTTATTTTAACATTATCACATTAATAAAGATATTTTAGTTTTTAAATAGACATTTTTCATGGAATATAACTTATATATTATTTATAATAATGATAGTTACAAAATGTCACTCATTTTGTACTTAATATAATATATTAGTCCACATAGTGTCATTTTAAATATATTAACAAAATTAAATTTCTATATTTATCCAAATAAGATTAATATCATTATATACATTTATTTTTTATTTTCAAAAGTTATATAATTACCTTAAATGCTTCTTTAATGATAATAGAGTATTTTTTAATTAACATAAAAAATAATTAATTTATTTTAAATCTAATATTTTTGATATATTTGGGATTTATTTATGTGTATAATTATTTATAATGATGAATAATATATATTATAAATCATTCAATGTTTTAGATTATAAATCACACTTTTCTTGGTTTATCTGATTTCATATTAAATTAATAGTATAAATAATTTACAGTAATGATATTTTACTGAATTAATATTTTTTTAAATTATTTAAAAATCTCAAAAATATTAAATCATAAAATATGGGATTAGTTATGGTGGAAAATGAATTCTTATATTCATTTATAGGACATTTTGAAATTTTTTTGTTATGAATTTTATTATTATCTATTAATATTTTGAGGATTTCCATAATTTCTCCTTATGACAATTATAAAAGGGAAGCTCCTCCCTCACATACTAACACTAATTTGAGCTATCTATATAGACTAAACCCTTACCATGATTCTTTATAATATTATTTTTAATGTTATATTGGTCCTAGTCTTCCAAAAAGAGCCATCCTAGAACTTGAAAGAAGACAACTATATGATGTCCACCGTAGAAGCAATAAACATTTGTTATTAAACCATTTATGTTCATTTATTCTTATAAATACTATTAAATTATTGTATACATGCCAAAGAAATAACTCCTATATAATATATATGACTATTTTTTATTGTCATTACAGGAAAACCATATTCAACTATTTATAAATCCTATAAATACAAAACCACCACGCTTGAAAACATGCAACATACCATCTCCACATCATAGTGTATTTTGTCTTCCATATCCACCTTACGTAGATTTGTATAATTATGGAAATAAGTTTTATATATAATACTTATGACTTTATATTGTTTCTGGATAATTAATAATCTATCCAAGTCATTATCATTTTATCATTATGATAATGATATCATCACTCATTTGTATGTTTGTCATATTGTCTCTATGACATGATTTGATATATTTTCATTGTTCAAAACAAAATAATTGTTATAAAACTATATTTATTGATTAAATATGATATTAATAACATTTATATTAATCTGTATATGAAGTAACTATATCTTATGACTATGAAACATGACTTACACAATGAAACATGAATGTGAAAATGAAACAGGTAACACCTGAAAAAGGGTAATGATGAAATATTATTAACATTTTTGTGAAATAATTATATTGGAGGATCATGTATGATATCATAATTATGAAAATATTTTTACTATAAATTAATAACGTGATTTAAACCATTATAACTTGGTTAAATCATTTACAATAGAAAGGAATTTTGAGGAAAGTGTTTTTCTTCTCTCACATTTATCTCTGTGAGATATGCCCTATTCACCACATATTTAATTTTTTTAGAACCTGAACCTTGAAATTTCTTATCATGAACCACTTTTTCTTCATAGTGTTAAATATTTAAATATATAAATATTTTATTTTTATGTATCTTAGGATTGAATTATTTCAAATTCAAATCGGACACATTGATTTAAAATAATATTCTTAAATCAATTCATTTGATTATTTTCTAAATTGTGTAACATTTTTAAATATTGTTTATAAATTGATTTTTATTTAAATTTCTAGAAAATTAAATTTAAATCCATATCTCATGCAAAATATAGTTACTTGAGGATAAATTTTTTTTGATTGATTAATTAAATTAACCATTTCAATATATGAGGAATGTTTTGGAAATGAAATGATGGGTGGGAACTGTATATAGAAATTCTCTATGATTCATCATCTTTTTCATGAGGTGACAAATCTATCCAAATTAAATGGTGTTTCAACAATAATGATTAAAGAATCTTGTGAACGGTCTTGATGGTAAAGTTATTATATTCCTAGGAAACCTAATGTACAATAATTAATCATTTCCTTCATTAAGAATTAAAATATTTTTCTCCATTATATTTTCACAATTAATTTTTTGAGGGATTCATATTAGGAAAAATATATTTATCAAATAAAATTTATGTTAAATTTTTATTATTATCAATATTGATAATGAATTATTGATTCCAAGTTAACTTCTGATGTATGTAAATTTTATTGAGAATCTAAGCTCACCCTTTTATTTGTTCTCTTTTCCCCATGATTAATAGAATAAATGTTAGAATAAACTCAAGGATACTATTTTACTTCCTTTATTATTTTCTATTTTTAATTTATAATTTAATTTTGGTTCCTTTTATGTGTCATATTATTCAAAACTGCTATATTTATCGGTCCTTTGGGATTTGAATTTTGCATATAGGCCAATGTAATATAGTAAAAAACTCCTGGCTACATTGGTCTACGAATTTATAGTTGGTATCAGATCAACTATATTATAAATAGTAGAAAGTAAATTAAAAAAACATATATTTGGAAACCTAACACCATTATATAAATTTAGTATTTTTATATAAGAACATCTTAATGTTTTGTGAATATACATTATGATATTATATGATTTAATATACTCCAATATTAAAAATGTATGCTATCATAAAAAAGGAGAACCACATAAATGCACATAATCAAAAAAAAATTCCATTTCATAGTTGGGTTAAACACAATATTTCAAAGAGAAGTAATGTCCCAAATATTTTCTTCTTTTATGGATATAGTATCATGAAATATCATGGATGAGGAACATTTATCATTCTATAATTGATTTAATGGTATGAACAAGAATAAGGACATGATAGGGAGTATGATGGATAATGTGAAGAAAGGAAAGAAGGATTTTTCCACAAGTAGTAATTATGGATGGATGTACCGTGGGATACAGTTATGAAGAAAATGAGTATTGTTAAATTTTAAATAAAAAGGCAAAAATTCTCATTATTGAAAGAGAATGAATGATATTTCCAATATTCATTGTTTAAACTGTAAGGATATGAAGAACTGCCCAAAATAATTTATTATGTTACAATGGAATGTGCATTTATATAAGTAAAAAAGGTCAAGGTTATGATTATCGTATTTATATTGTTGAAATAGAATTATTTTTGGGAATGTGTTTTTTTGGGTCTGGGAAATATTATGTATGACATTATCATTATATAAATTATGAAACATATAAGGACTGAATTTCAATAAATTTTCTTTATAGATTAAATAAAATATGATTAGTGGAACTGATGATGAGGAAATATTATTTAGTCAATTTTTAATCTATTTGAAAAAAATATCGAGGGAATATAATGCAAAATATATTCTTAATATTCAAATAATGATGAAAAATAAATGATTATTGAATATTATTGGTGACTATGAAATTGGATAGTGAGTTTATGGATTATATTATCTTTGACGGGTCTACAACATGTTTGGATTTAAGAAATATACTTGTGATTTTGTTATTAGAAGCATAGTTGTTTCATTAATGTTAAATGTTATAATGTTATTCATATATTTGGTATGTGAAAAAATATCATCATGATGTTGTTTGTGGAAAATATGATTTTATGTTTATATTTTGAAATTTAGTGCCCTTCTTAATAAATTTTTTTACTGAGAATTTTGAAAAATGTATTTTGAATGATTCTTAATGTAACTACAAATTGAATTGATTAAGTTGAACATTAAATGTCATGGTTTGTAGTTAATGTATGAGATATTCTATTATATAACCAGTGCTAACCATTTTAGTGTTGATAAATATTTAGTGGATGACATAATAACAAGAGGAATATATGATTCATTAAAATTTCTTCAAGTATCATAAATTCAACTTGAATATCCATTTACTTACATAATATATGATGTTAAAATTGATCTATGTACACCAAAACAATATGAGTATGCTTATGGAATTGAAATAAATCTTATAAGTATATCTTATAAAGATATTATATAGATATTAATAAAAAAATAAACTCTAGGAAGATGATTTTGGAACAAAAAATTGTATTCTTCTATTTTTATTTCTATGAAATTAATGGAATTTTAACCAATCACAAGATTTATAGTTTTGTAATGGTAAATATTATAATGATCATGTTCTGTATCACTCTCTATCAGAACATGATATTTTATTTCTCTTCCACGTCTATATTTTTTCTTACCACTCATGCTCTTCTATTCGAATGCATAATTTTGAAGTGACCTTCTCATCTCCCATTCAGCCTTATTAAAATTATGTTTTATTAACCCTATATCTGATGCGGGTTTCCCCCAAAAGAAGTTTAACATTTCCAACATTAACATTTGAAGTTGAATTGAAAATTTAAAGGATGCAATTTATTGAAGGATGGGAGATTCTAACACCCCATGTTTTTTGCTATGTCTCTTCTTAAATAAATTAAATTTCATCAACAGCTTATGATGAACGAAAGACCTTGCAAAACTGAATAATAAAATATTTTTACATCCTAGCCTATAAATTATACAGAAATAAAAGTATTTTCCCCATTATGAAATTTATATATATTTATATATATATTTACATTCATCAGTTTTATTTTATTAGAATAACATAACAATAAATCAATTGTTACATATAAAATGCTATATTGTTTTAGGCATTTTTTCTTTCATTTGATGGTGCACCTATATTGAATAATTTTTTTGAAACATATTTAAATTATATTTCAAAAAATTGAATTATTTTTGATAGAGGAGTATTACTATTTTATTTCGAATAATTTTCTTTATTTTTTAGACAAGTCACACGAATGGTGAAAAATACTGAATTTTAATTGATACAGATTTTCCATCTAAATAATTTTTTTGTTAAATTATTTTTATTTTTTCTAAAGTATTTTGAGATAAATTTTATATAATTTAATACAATATAGTAAATTGTAATAAATTTAACATTGAATATGGATATAACCACATTACAATATTTTGGTCATTTTTATAACAACCCTACACTTTATGTCATATTAAAACTAAATTTATTTAATGAAATTGCATGTAAAACAACACAAAAGACCGAGGTCATGTGTATTTGGGAAATTAGGCACATTAAATTAAACCTTCAAACATGAAAAGAAACATCTTTAGTGAAAATTTTTCTAAAATAACCAAAAAGTTCTTTCATACTCAACACTGTAAGGGATAAGATGAGGACATATATAAGAATGGAGTGAGCTATAAATCCCAGTAAGGAAATCAACAAGGCATAAAATTATGAATAAAATACATGTTCAACAATAATCATATAAATTAATAATAAATAACATGAATAATATGTAATGATATTTCATGTAAATTATGAAATGTAAAATGTGGTAACAATATACACAATGACGTAAGCATGAGTCAAGGCTCAATGCACATGGAGGAGCATGACTCAAGGATCATCGCACATGGGGGAGATTGGGTCGAGGCCAATTCCACATCGAGGATCATGATTCAAGTCCAATCTCACATGGCATATCATGATACTAAATATTAACCATTGCATTGGAATGATATCTGGTAACACCCTCCATAGTCATTTCATTCTCTTGTTTAAGTGTGCCACATTGTTCATATAACATGTTTGAATTCAAAATCATAATTTATTCCACAATTATAGAATGTAGAATACAAATATGTAAGTACCAAATAAATAAGTATTTGTTCATGAAAGTGAATATTATTGACATACAAAGGAATATAGAATTTACTACATAAGGATTTTGGAATGGAAAGTCATGGTACAATTTCTACAGCATAATAGTGTCATATAGGAATTCCAAAATCCAGATAATGACTGATAATGGGAAATGTAATAATACAAACATCAAATTTACAGTAATATGGGTATTTTAAAACATATCCCAACATGGGAAAAAGGAATTTATAAGACATGATATAAAAGGAATGCTTGTTGAAAAGAGAGTGTGGAAAATTTCTTACAAAATATCAGCATAGTAACATATGCACATAAGGGTTCATAAGTGGGATAAATGATAGTGAAATTAGCTCCCACTATGTAAAATCTAAATTGAACGTATAGGTTATAGTAAATAGTTTATCCAAATAATGAAAATGGAAACAAAAGGGAATATCACAAATGATTTTCTTGGTAAACATAGAAGAAAGAAAATTTATTATGGAATGATCACATAGTAACATCATAGGTAACGGACCAAATGAGGGGGAATAGGTGATCCTTCATACAAATAAAAATAATTTTAAATTAATTTAATTATTTTAAAAGAGGAGAGATATAATCAGTTTAAATTTAAGGAAATAATCTCAAAGAAGGTGTATAAATTCAACAGAGAGGGGATAGATCCATCACCGAGTTCTGTGACTCCAATGGTCTATGAGGGGCTTCATGGGATCTCAGGGGAGACTTGGGATGACTCTTGAAAGTAGAGAGAATATTTTAGATGAACATAATAGATTTTCAGTGAATGTAAATTGGATATTGGGTGGGTTTATATAAGAAATGAGGGGGATTTATTATTATTTTGGTCTGGATTGTAAAGACCCAGAAATTTTAGGAATTTTGTTTTTCATAAAATCTTTTGAATATTACGAGTCCGTAGTTTCTAACAGTGCCTGATTCCAAGGCCCGGTGTTCCCGGAATCAATTTCTTAAGTTTTTCTTGGGTACGTTCAGTAAACGTATGTGCTGGTTTTTCTATCATTTGAATCGGTGCTCGAAATTGAAATCTGAGGACATCGATGAACTTGTAGAACCTATATTCTCTTAAGAGGACCTTTACTGCAGTTTTGTTTTATAAAGAGCAGAAGATAATTTTGGGGTCTCATAATAAATTAAATAAAATTGATTTTTTACACAATTTTATTTAGTTGGTAGTTTTTATCTCCAAAGGGAGGTTGGTGGTGGGGACCACCCCCACATAACCTCTAATGAGAGGATAATGTTTGGTGGGGCCCAACTGAACACTAGCCATTTAAACTCCCTTGAAACCCCCCTTGAACTCTTGGAATTCCTTGTTTTAATTTTATCCAACACTCCACCATTAATGAAGTGAATTTATTCCATTTTAATTCAAATCTTTTTGAATCCATCTCTCCACATTTAACCTATGTGTTGTCACTTTTTATGAGGGATAAATCTTGGGTTTTGTGCCATAAAAATAATAGTGAAAAATATCTATTATTATTGGGATTAACTTCTTGGTGGAGTGTTGATGAGAAGAAGGAGAAGAGGGAGAGCCTTCTTCTGAAGATGAAGGACGTCCGCTCTCGACAAAGAACGGCGACGCCCATGAAGAATTCCAATCTTATTTTCCCTTTTGCTATGTCAAGGGAGAAGACACCAACCATGGATATCATCCTCAATGACTAATGACTTTTTCCTCTGATGTTGACGGAACAATATATGTCTTATGTAACACCGTCTTCCGTGACACCCGACTACCGTGACGCTCGCTTTCTACAGCTCGTCGACGTGCAACGTCAAATACAAGGTAGGGGATTGGTATATTTTTAAGTGAATAAAATTATATCTAGTTCTTGATTTGTATTGTCTTTGGTCTTTTGTTATCTCTTAATGCGGAGGACACAGACCGAATGAACACGGCCCGACGACCCTCCGTTGGTTCATGGTTATTGTGGAAATGGTGAACAGAATGGAAATGACGTTTTGAGGGCATCGCAATGAAGGGAAGTACCCAAGGAGGCCATAGGTGCATACGAGAGGCAAAACGGACCACCAGAATGAATCTGGTGGCCCGCAGAAGAATGTGGTGGCACGGGTCACCAGTGTGGCGGCGCCGGTGACTGGAGGCGGCGGCTGCCTGGGGGCAGTGGCGCCCCTCATGCGCCGCCAGCGGAAGGCCGCCCCAGCATCAGCCGTAGTGGCGGAGTTGAACCCGCATCCGCCAGTTCTGGGGGGAACAGATGGCGACAGCTGGCACCGCCGTTTCGAAGAACCCCCCCCCCCCCCCCCCCACTCGGTGCTCAGCCAGCTGGCCGAGCCGCGGCCTGTCACCGGGCCGGGCCACCGGCATGCGGGCCGGGCCACCTGCGCGTGGGCCTGGCCGCCAGCCGTGTGGTCCGGGCCACAACTTTTAGGCCGGGCCGCGCACTATTCGGCCAGACCAGGACCCGGTTCGGGTCGACCCGGTTCGGGCCAACCCAGGGTGGGTTTGGCCTGGTCGGACCAGACACAGACCCCCCTTCTTCGGGAACTTTTGGTTTTTCACCCATTACTTGAGCAACATACCTTCGAACGACGCACCATCAGTTGCATAGGATTATTTGTATCGAGACGGTCTATTAGGTATATCACACTCAAGGTATTGGCGAAGTTATTGTATGGTCGGGATGGTTTGAACCCGAAACCAACCGGGCGCTCGGAGCGGAAACGCTTATAACTTAAGGAACAGATGTCCGATTGACGTGTCGTCAACTGCATTGGATTTCTATTGACGAGACAGTCCTTTTGGATTACTCCACGTCGAATTCGGATGAGGTTAGAGTATGTACGGGTTATATTGTACCTGAAATCCTACCGGGCCCTTGGAGCGGAAATGCCAATAACTCTCAGACCGGGCGTCCGATTAACACACAGTCCATCGCATTGGGTTCCTTATAATGATATAGAACATCGGGACACATCAACTCAAAACTTCATGATATTTTATGTATCTACCGCTTTTCTCAATGGGCGGACCCTTCCGGAATAGAGCGTGATGTGTGTGGGAACCCTAGAGCTGGTTACGACTATGACGACTACTGTAATGGGATCCACCGTGGGTTCGATAGTGACAAAAACTGTACTGGGATCCTCCATGGCTTCGACAGTGACGACTACTGTACTGGGATCCTTTGTGGGTTCAACATCGATAATTACTATTCTTCTATATTGTGTGGGTATGGCAGTTTGACCTCTACACTTGTATCCTTTGTGGGTCAGACAGAGTAGCTAGTCTTGTATCATGTGTGCGTCCGACAGCTTAGCTGGTCTTGTATCTTATGTGGGTTCGACAGCTTGCTTGAATCAGTGATAACATCTGATCATCTCTATCTCTATACGAAATATGTATACCTGTGTGAGATGAGTCTTGACTTTTAATCATTATCATCGACGTGATTGACTTTACTTCATGTGTGGTCAGGGTTGTTCTTGGGCTCGAGAGTTAGAGCTGAACTGAGATTGATAAAATAGGTATATTTATGGGCATATACCTATGTAGGGTATTTTGATATTTCATGGTTTTATCTTCCATTTTTTGGTTTATCCTTCGTGGATTCTGGGAGACCTTTGGGGGTCTCGGGGTCCTTATTGTGTATCTTTATACTCACCCCTACACGGGCAATACCCGCACTTCATTGTGTTGGTTGCAGAAGACGGACAACACTGATCGAGGCAGAGTTTTGTGGAGATAGGTGGTACCCAGAGGTGGACCACATGGCGAGACATACACAGAGCGGACGGAGGGACCTAAGGTGCTGAGGAGGCCATCTGTACCCACCCATCAGGTGGGATTCCTGTAGTACGACTTAGTAGTGGTTGTTTACTTTTCTGCATTTTTACAATACTGTTGGGCTTGTATGTCCGGCCCCTTTCCTTTCATAAATTACTTTTGTATTCACTTTTACTTAGTTCATATTTTCAAATTTTGCCAGTACTGCTTGTGTTCGGACTATGTGTGTGTTATAGGATAAATGCAATGCCTTCCCTTTTATCGGGATTAGTCCTTTGATGCTAGTCGCCACTCCCTGGCCTATGGAAGGTGGGTTTGGGGTAGTCACGGCACGGGCCCCGAGGATGGGTCATGAAAAATTGGTATCAGAGGATTTAGATCTACTGCAGAACATAATACTCTGATATTTTCTTTATGTGAATCAATTGTGTTAAGAGTAATATGTGTGGTTTTGAGTTCAGGGAGTCCAATGTCGGTGTGGCGGCCGACGTATCCATAAACCAGGACTCTAACCTCTAATTTCAGACTTAGTGCCCAGAAACTCTGATTTCTTGTTTGTTTCAATACTTTCCATTGTGGTCTCCATGAGCCATCTCACTAGGTAAAACTTTTTGACCGTGGTGCACCGATTCTTTATTGGGATGCCACTGCGAAGACAGCCAGCTAGGGTTCGTGAGAGAGAGTACACGATGATGGCCCACCGAGCGATGAGGCTCCAGTGCAGGGCCCTCATACTATGTTGGAACCTTCTAATGGTGTACCAGTAGCACCACCACTCATTGGGCAGAAGATGCCACCACCCGCACTGGCGGACGGTGCACGCTGACTGAGTGTTTTGCACAAGTTTCAGCGGGAGAGGCCTCAGAGGTTTTGTGGAGGGACAAATTCCCAAGCAGCAGAAGACTGGATGGAGGTGATTACTGGAGTTTTACGCTATGTTGAGACACTAGTAGAGAAGATGTTGATCTTAGATAATAATATGTTTTAATGAGTGACCATGAGGATGGTCCGCATAATAGCGAAGTTTCGGTACTTGGATTGTTTTCTAAGATTATACCTTCGGGCAGTGTGCCAACTATATCACTGCATGTTGGTCAGCAGACACTACTAGCAGTACCGGTAGAGGAAACTTGTAGGATTAGTGCCTTAAATGTTTTTCAGAACCTGATATCCATCAACTTCTGAGGCAAGCCTGACCCATAGGCGGCTGAGGACTAGCTTGAGGAGGTGGATGAGAATTTTTCAGGGCATTTACAGCTTCAGAGGGACAACGTGTCAGTAGGTGAGTATTCATCGAGGAATATCGATCTTTCCTGGTAGTCGATGAATATGATCCAATCAGTGCATTAGAGCTCTAACCTCTGAGTGAGGTGTGTTTAAGGATATCTGAGCCAGCACTTTTTCCTCTATGCATTCCTACTTATGTTAGGGTGCTAGAGAGAACCTTTGTGGTTGAATGTTAATTGGCTGAGTGGATATAGGTAGTGAATGTTAACAGTTATAAATCATCAAACTAGAGTCGGTCTTAGAGACTTGGGTGTGTGAGATGTTTCAAGAAGAATATGTGTTAAGCACGGATGAATTTGTAGGGCAGCAGGCATGGATGTAGAGCTAGGAGAGAAGCATGAGGTGGTGAACATTTCGACATGTTACAACCACCCGCCATTGTAGCCCCCACTAGGCTCATGGAGCTGGAAGGTAGGGGAAGAGAGTAGCTGCTTGCGGTCAAGGAGTGTGATCCAAGGGATATATGAATGATTTGAGGTATGTTCTGTGTCTACTACTTGCTGTTTTATCAAAAAACATAGGTACCAATCATTTCTTTCCTTCCATGAATCTTGTCCCAGACCTAGAGTTTCCCGTTAAGCCGTTGACTTGACCCTCACGTCTGGAGATACATTTGGGGGGAGACTCGATAATCACACTTATGCTGACGGTGTGATTTGACTCTTGAGGTGAGATTTTCGGTTGGAACCTCTTGGTAGCAGTGTCGAGGCCTTACATCGTTAGTTTGGGTATGGATTGGGAAACCACAATTCATACACATATTTACTGTATTAGGAAAAAAGTTTGTGGTTTATCTACAACGTTGGGATGGGGGTTTACTTGGTCGGTGAAAACGAGAACCCAGGCAGCACAGGATTGAATCATGCATAAGAGGGTGCAGTCAATCACTCAGGAGTCAGCCAGACTTACCTTTGTGCCAGACTTCTCTAGAGTTGCAGCACCGTATTCTGCTTTGACGAAGAAGGGGAAACCCTTCGTGTGGTCAAAGAGATTCTAGTAGAGATTTCAGGAGCTGAGTAAGAGGTTGACCAGTGTGCCCATCTTGACAATACCGAATGAGGGCGTTGGTTACATAGTTTACTGCGATGCATCAGGAACCAGACTTGGGTGTGTCCTGATGCAGGAGCGAGCAGTGATCACCTATGGTTCATGGAAGTTGAGATAGCACGAGCAAAACTACACTACCCATGACCTGGAGTTAGCAGTAGTGGTCTTCACCATGAAGATGTGGCGGCACTATCTTATGGGAGAATGTTTTAAAATCTATTCTGACCACCAGAGTCTTAGGTATATCTTCTCGTAGAAGGATCTGAACCTAAGACAGCGGCGATGTCTTGAGTTCCTCTATGACCATGACTTCGAGATAGTCTATACTCATGGGAAGAGGAAAGTTGTAGTAGATTCTCTCAGTAAGATATCGGGCATTCAGCAGCTAGTAGGGGTGACAGAGCAGCTGGCCACATTGGTGATATCCATTGTGGATAGAGATGGAGCAGTTTTTCTGCAGTCTCTTACAGTCACTCCTCCACTCCTTTAGCGATTCCAGGAGGCAGAGCGTGGAGACGTTGAATATGAGACATGACGTGCTCATATATCCTCAGGGAAGGAACCTGATGGGTTATCTGATAGTGGAGATCACGTCATCCTCTTCAAGGGACGTACCATGGTACCAGTTGCATTACAAGAGGAAGTGATGAGGGAGTTTCACACTTCCCCTCTAGCAGTACATCCAGGAGTGGTAAAGATGTATCAGGGTCTCAGATGACATCACTGGTGGCCGGGTTTGAAAAAGGCCGTAGCATATTCTGTATCATGGTGCCTCACTTGCCAGTAGGTGAAGGCGGAGCACCATGTTCCCGCAGGCTTGGTACATCCCTTAGAGGTCCCAGAGTGGAAGTGGGATGGAATATCCATGGATTTCGTGACAGGAATTCCATGTACATCCAGAGGGAATGACTCTATGTAGATGGTCATTGACCAACTCAAAATGTTGGCCCACTTCCTATCGATTAGAGATAAGGGCTCAGTAGAGAGCTTGGGACGCCTCTATATTCAGGAGATCGTATGGCTTCATGGTGTGCCATCAACTCTCGTCTATGATCGAGATGCTCATTTCACTTCTCGGCTATGGAAGGGGTTACAAGAGGATTTTGGCACGCACCTTCGCTTAAGCACCTCCTTCCATCCTCAGACAGATGGTCATACTGAGAGAACCATTCAGACACTCGAGGACATGCTCCATGCATGTGTCCTTGACTTTGGTCGCAGGTGGGATGATCAATATCCTTTGGTGGAGTTTGTATACATTAATAGCTACCACTCCACCATCGGGATGGAACCTTACAAGGCATTGTATGGCCAACCTTGCAGATCACCTATGTGTGGGACTGACCTAGGGGAGTCAACACTTGTAGGACCAGAGATGGTTTGGGCTATGATAGAGAAGATGTAGATCATCCAGGAGAGGATGAAGACTGCACATAGCAGATAGAAGTCCTATGCTGATAGGAGACGGATACCATTGGAGTTCGAGGATGACAACCATGTCTTCATACAGGTCTCACCTCGACGAGGTCTATGGAGATTTCTCCGTGGTGACAAGTTATCTCTGCGATTCATTGGGCCTTTTCAGATCCCCAGTAGGGTAGGCGATGTGGCTTACCTCCTGGCCCTTCAACCTTAGTTTCACAGGGTGCACGATGTCTTCCACCTATCTTAGCTGAGGAGATACGTTCAAGAACCGTACCACATCATCGAACATAGGGAGATGGACATCGATGATGGGGAAACATTCATGGAGGTCCCAGTAGAGATTGAGGATCTACATGAGCGGGTCCTACATGGATGGTCGATTTCTCTGGTGCACATTCGCTGGCAGCATGGGAACCTCCAGGAGAGCACATGGGAGCGGGAGGCTCAGATGCATTCTTAGTACCCACTTTTTATTCCCTAGTGTGTGTTGTATCTTTACAAGGACATAAATCCCAGAGGTAGGGGTAATGTAAAGACCCAAAAATTTAAAGTAAATTTTTTTCTTAAATTATTTTGAATTTTATGAGACCGCAGTTTCTGATAGCGCCTGATTCTGAGTCCCAGTGCGCCCAGAATCAATTTCTGATATTTTGTTCGGGTACGTTCAGTAACTGTACATGCAAGATTTTCTATTTTTTGAACTGGTGCTCGGAATTAAAATACGAGGACACCGATGAACTCGCAGTGCCGGTATTCTCTTAAGAGGACATTTACCGCAGTTGTGTTTTATACAAGGAAGAATTTAATTTTAGGGGTTTCATAATAAATTAAATAAAATTGAAGTGCTACACAATTATATTTAGTTGGTAGTTTTTATCTCCAAGGTTAGGTTGGTGGTGGGGCCCACCCTCACATAACCTCTCATGAGAGGATAATGTGTGGTGGGGCCCACACGAACAGTATCCCTTTAAACTCCCTTGAAACACCCTCAAACTCTTGGAATTCCATATTTTAATTTTTTCCACCACTCCAGTATTAATGAAGTGAATTAATTCAAGTTTAATTCAATTCATTTTGAATCTATCTCTCCACATTTAATCTATGTGTTTTCACTTTTTATATGGGATAACTCTTGTGTTTTGTGCCATAAAAATAATAGAGAATAATCTCTATTATTTTTGGGCTTAACTTCATGGGGGGTGTTTTCTCTAACATCCAAGATGGGGAGGATATAGATAGTTGACTACCCCCTTTACCCCTCTCTCCCTTTAGTGTAAGCTTATAATTATTCCAGTGGTGGATGGTGGGATATGTAGAGGGATTCATGCATTGTAGGTGGATGACATAAATCGTATATCTTAAAAAGACATGATACCCAATTACCCTAGTTGTGGGATATGATAAACATGTTTACTTCCACAAGATGTGATGTTTTTTGGGTACCAAAAAATATGATATATGGTTAGCGGCATGAGACATAATATACGGCAAGTGCCATTATTGGTGGATATGAAATAGATGTGAGTAAATTATGTATTGCAATTGTATTATAGTATAAAATGAATAGGGTACTTGGTTATTGGGCACCTTATCTATATTATAATTATATTACATTACCACCCTTGGATTCTTTAATTAGTGAGTGATCCTTGGTTTGGTTGGTGGAATAGTTGAACTATGTATGTGATAGTTAGTTCTGATGTCTGTTCACTAGGACATTATAATAGTCTTTTAAAATTTTTATTAGAGGATAAGGGTATTACTTATTCATTATAGTTTATATACTCACTCTACATATATTTAAAAGTTTTTTTAGGTTTCTAGGAGGACTTTTGTGACAGAGTCAAACACTACGATCTTGTGTGTTAGACATTGTTTTATTTTATATTGTAGGATTTTCTTTTTTTAACGTACTTGGAGAAAATTAGTAGTATTTTATTGAAAATGTTCATTAATTTTGGTTTTGTATGGTCTCTTATTTTATTATGTGATGGAGTTATTTTATGGTTAGTATCTTATCTCTCAATACTACTTTTCTATTAAGGGAAAGACATCTCATATTATCAACATTATTTATACCCTCAGTAAAATTCAATAACCACGGCCTAGATGACACATGATTCATGGTTAAATATCTCTATTCATTCATTTTTGAACCACGATAGGTACCATTTTATGGGCATGGATGTGAAAAGGTGGAATAAATAGTTTTGGTTGAGAGATCGGATAGATCGTATAATTTGGAACATGTGAAGACCACATAAGTGGGTAGAGAAATAGTATCAACAAAGCTTATTTGATTACATAAAATTAGGGATATATTAGAAAGGGTATTTTATAGCACCTCATTATCTGATGAATCAACTATATGATTATTGAATGACCAAGGGAAGTGGTGATCCTTACAGGACAGAGAGCTAGGTGTAGTTTAAACATGATTCTTATTTTTCTTGTGATTTATTTATAGTGATTTTGAGATTTAAATGAACCCAATTAAATAAATTGGAAATAAATCTATGTTAATTGTATTAGTAGATTTTTTTGATGTTAATTTATGTTATTTGATCTATTATATGAATATAGGGAAAATTATCTTCTCATGAAACATTATTTCATGGTAAATGGAAGCATTTAGTTTTGAGTGTTTTGTTTTAAATGTGTTTCTTGTAATTTTTGGTGTGTTAATAACCTAAATAATAATTAAACCAAATAATTTGATTTTTATTATCGAAATGTTTCTTTAATCTTATTAATAATTGTATATAGTATCTAGTAATGAATTTATTCCCATTTATATTAACATTATATAAATTATGATTTAACCATTTGATGGCTAAGAATTTAATATCATTAATGTTTTTAAATATATTTAGAAAATGTAGTAACAAATTCATGATTATCATTAAATCATGATGTATTTTTCTAAGTGATTGGTTTTATTTGAATAATTTTTAAAAAAATGGTTTTTATAGAGATTTAGTAATTGGTTTAGGTGTTTTATAATGTTTATTATTAAACCACATGTTTTAAAATAATATTTCAATGTTTATCTTAAAAATTAGTTTTAAAGGATTTTTTATAAGATAAACAAATATTTTTTTCATTTCATAAAAGGTATTTTATTTATTGTTTCCAAGGAATATTTTTTATATTTTTCAAAATTTTGTTTTGTTTTTAGGTCCTTCTAAATATGATTCTAGTTGAAAAATTTTTATAGGATTGCTAGACCAATATTATAATTAATTTAGAAATGGATTAGTTAATATGTTTATAGATTTTACTTATAATACAGTGAATGGTTATGATATGGTAATTTTGAATAATATCCCCACTTTTAAATTTTTGAATACCATTTAATGCATGCCCTGATATGATTAATTTCATGAAGCGGTTTTTAGTTTTGTTTAATAATGTTCCACGATTGTTTAAAATTTTGAACATTTTGGTTGAAAACATGTGAGGGAATATTAGGAAATGAAATTAGTATTTTTAACCTACATAAGTAACATGCAATTGAGTTCATTAACTAATAACCGTGTCAAATAGATTTTTTTCCATGGATAACTTTTCTAAAAATATTTATTAACTAAATATTCCTTTATTGGATAATATTTAATTATTGAAGGATGTTTTTAAAAAATATGTATTTATTTTGAAATTACATATCGTGAAATATTATTTTAGGTTACAAGATTTATATATTATAATTACCACATTTTTTTAGTGGTTCAATTAACTTAAGAGCATACCAATTATTGTGTATTCTTGTTGATTATCATATGTAACTCAATGAAGAGTTATGACACGTTATTATTGAATGTTGTATTTAATCAAAAATAAATTAATTAACCTGATATAAATTGATAAATAAAATACTAATAAATGTTTTAATTATATTATTTAATTCATGTTATTCTTTATGAGTCCAACATGATCTAAACATGAGTTTTCATCATGATTTGTTGTCATATATTTTATTGTGTTGTAAGAATAAAAGGGGAATATAAATAAATTATGTTTTAAATTACATTCAAGATGGAGACATTAATAAATGAGGTATTTGGGACACATGTAATGATTTGGGAATTACAATCAAGATATAATTATACATGAACTATAAAAGAAATTTTTCTATGAGCATATTGCATGATATTTTTATTTGGAATTTCTTATATCAATTGTTGACACCATGATTTTTTTAACCTGTTTTATCTTAAATTAAATTACTCCTTTTTTTAAATTTTTTGATAAACTTATCTTCTTCTATTAGAGTTTATACTATTTTTTGAAATTTAATTATGTATTTCGTTGAATTTAATTATTGAATTAGATACTTTCAAATCTCAAGTTACTCCTCATAGATTTCAGTATTATACATTGAAATGAAACACCATTGACCCATAACACATAAATAATATATTTTTTTATCCCTTGAATTTTTATGCACATGTGTTATAAATTTTATACAAGACTGAAACATTTTCATTTACTTATGAATGTAATGGTATATATTTGCTGAAAACATATTCATATATATGGGAAATTTTTCATGGATGGACATTATTCCTCATTCCTAGCATTTATATTTTTTTATGATTGTAATTTTTTCCTATATGATGTTTCATAAATACCATACCATGTTTAGTTGTCTAAATTATTAGTTTAAATTCATTAAAGTAAGTTGTTTTCATACTTGGTAATGAATGTGAAGAGTAAATAAAAACTTAATTATAAAGAGGGAATGTCTATATCTATAGAATGTTTACATTATTTAAAATTAATTAGTCTATAATAGTTGACATAATCCATGAACATGTTTTTATAAAATATTAAATTAAATTCATAAAATCCCTTATGTATCCCAAAAACATGTTACCGTTGATGGTAAAATTATTATATAACTATTAGTTAAGCATGGTAATCATAAATCTAGAAAATAATGTAGGTGATGTTTTATTTTTATAATATAAATGAAATTGACAATTGTGTTAGATGTTTTTTTATATTTTAAAACACAATGAAAAGTAACTAAACATGAATTTATATTTAGTTAAATTTTAAATAAAATTCTATGTCATATTACAAAATTTATAATAATTATTGACAATAATGAAATGTAACTAAAAGAATTATAATATTGTATGTTAAATATTCCTTCTTTAAGGATTACCTTTTGTGGTTTTTTTTCTATGATGTTTCATGGAGTTATAATTTTTTGTTACTATATTTATAAATTAACCACTTATAAAATGGTTAATAATTTAAATTATGATTGAAAAATTGATTTTTTAAATTTAAAAATTATTAGTGATCACTTATTATCCCCAAATAATAGTCAAGAGAAGAAAAATGGTGGAAAATTTTGAGGATAAAATGATTTGTTTTGTAACAATTTTTTTATGGTTGGTTATGTTTCACTTAATATGATTCATATAATCCTAAATAGGAATTAGTGTGGATGTATTTAATAATGGGGTGTGATGAGAATTGGGTATTAGAGTGGGATATAGTGGTATGCATGGGAAGTTATGATCATAATGTTGAAAAGATTGTTTGTATTCTCATGTAAGAATAAGCGACCGTTGTTTGGCTGTTGTGTGGGTATGCTAGTCGAAGAGAGTAGTATATCAGTGAAATGATTTCATTGTATAAGACATTGAGGTTAGTGGGAGTGTCTGGTGTGATTAATTTGTAATCTTCGATGGTTTTATCCCCAATTACAAAATCATTGTTTGTGTTTTCACCGACATGGTTTCTTATTTTAGGGGTTTCCCTTATTGGAGTGGGAATGAAGTTTGATGGGATCCAAAAATTGAATGTAGTGGGTGTGGAATTTATATTACCCATTGATAATGTTTTCCTTTCTAGAAGCTGGGTAGTTAATTATCTTAGAGGGTTTAATTTTTTAGAATTTCTCAATTTTAGAGATTGTGTTTCTATTGTCTTAGAGGAGAGTACCTTGGAATGTGAGACAAATATGCCTACATAGTTTCCCACTTATTTTTGTTTTTTTCCATTGTGTGATGTAAAACTTGGTTTGTTTCTAATTTATGTAGGTTTCCATTTCATCTTGATATGAATTCTTGGTTGGTGATCACACTTGAGTAAAAATGAGATCTTCGACTGGTATCTCATGGGACGATTATTCGAACCCTATTCTTAATCCTCTTCTTTTTCATATTTTGGTTCAAATCTTGAGAATGAGAATTTTTTTACTGATATAAATTATGTGGGATCACAATAATATAACCCATACCTTTTTTTCCAATTCATGGTACTCCCATGGGGGTGGACATATGTTATAGGCAGGAATAATTGCATATCCAATTAGAGGTTCACCCTGGTATGGTGGTTGGCATGGTGATAGAAATTTTGAAGTCGTCTTGGATTAATGAGTGTGGGGATCACCATGATGGACTTGGGAACCTGGTGGTTATGTGTAGAGGTGAATTTTTTGTTATAAGATGCTCTATAGTGGGAAAAAAATCCTTGTTTATCATGATCCATCCCTGATTACCAAATGATTTGAAACCAGATCCAGTCATAAAATTACCATTTGGGAGTTCCCAATTCCCTCAGTCTTGAAACAAGTTTCTAGGAATTATAAATTTTTTTTTGTGAATTATTATCATCATGGAATATAAAACAGGATGAAAAAAATATAGGGGATATTGATATACTAATAAAATTCAACATTTGAAATGATACAAACGTATGACAAACAGGTATCGAAATACCAAATAATTCAAAAAAAGTTTAAATATAGAAAAATCCATCATCATGTGACATATACCCACCACCATACATACCGTGATAATTAATGTACCAACTACCTACCCATGGAATATATCTTTTACCTATATCCGATATAAAAAGAAATATATATATATCTAATGGTGTCTTCTGGGTGTCATAAAAAGAACCCAATAGGATACCACCATGTTTTTCATAATCATACATTATAAAATAATGAAAAATATATTCTATAGTAAATTAAATCAATAAATGAATTATAGTTTTTGACAATTTTATATAAAACATGTAAATTCACCCATTTTCAAAAAATATAATACATACATACCAATTGTGTGGTTTTCAAAACATATCAGTAGTCATTACAAAAAAACAATTTAAAGATAAAATTTATGAAAATACTATATCATTTAGGGTAATATTAGTTCCATGTTATTAAGGATATACATACCATTATCATGATATTTTATCCACTGGTGTGGACATTACCTAAGAAGAATAACTCTAGGGAATAATATTTTATTCCAGAGAGTGGCTCCCTATCACAAATTTTGCTACATAGTACAAACATTACACGATTAAAAGATTCCTAGGTATAAGAGTAAATTCGAGAGGATAGCTCCCAACCTCATCATCAATTACGAGTTCTCTTACCATATAAGACATTTTAAAATGGGATTTACATATTTAAACAATATAAATCATGATTTAAAACCATTTCTATTATAAATGCAAAGAGAGATATCCATTTTTTAAACATTACAATGACCACCATATTTCAATATTTATGCCATTACAACAATTTCCAAGTCCATTTTTATGATACTTTTATAATCCATATTTTAAAACCATTCTAGAAACCAAAATAAATGAATAAGGAATCATGTTCTAAAAAATGAAGACAATTTATGAATCAACATACCATGAAACACTTGGAAAACCAATTCCCAAATAGAAACCATTTTCAAAGATAAAATGGGGATCTTATGAGTCATTAAAGGACCCTAGAACATATATTCCAAATCATAAATATCTAAATTTTGAATTCCTATAACAAATATAATAAAAGGGAACACTTACAACTATAATTCTTGAATAATGAACCATAATGATTAGAGATTTTTATTTGAACCCTCAATTTTATAATGGATCTAAAAGGAAAAAATATGAAAAATATATCAATAAAATATAGGGATATTATAGATATTGGTTAACATGAATACATTTAATAGGGGAATCCAAAGTCAATATGGTGTTAAATATAGAATGACAGGATTATGAATTCAATCAACACATTAATCATTAAGGGATTATTGTTGGGAGAGACATATACATCCAAAGAGAGTTCCATAATTTAAATAGATCATGTTTATGTATTTTTAGTTGTATTAAGAAAAAAATTAGGGGATTCGGTAGCAATGAAATATGATATTTTCCCTACTAGATATTATTTTATTTGTACCACTAACAAACTACTGGAGCCCCCCCCCCCCCAACTCATTAGAATCAAATGAAGAAATTAAATAGTATGTTTCCATCTTATTAGTGTGTTGTTGGAGGCCCATTAAATATTAGGTGGCCATAACATAATTATGTGTCAACTATCAAGCCTACCATCTAGCTGATGGGCCTCACCAGTGGGATGGAGGACCACCTACAACTTTATAAGTGTCATGTTTATGTTTATAACCCACCAACTCTATATCACACACCACTAGCCCCTATTATAAACTAAACCCATTTGAAATAAGTAATATTTGAAAAAGTGAAAAAAATTAATGAAAAGGTTTTACCAGATCAAATATTATGATGTGAAAATTCTCACCACCGTATTTCTTTATTCCCCCAAAAAATCTCTTAAAATAGGCTGATTCTGTAAGATATGAAAACATTTCTCCTTCATCAGTAACTCCATAAACAATATAAATTGATTATAAAAACAATGTTTAAAAAAAGGGACGGATGGAATCGATTTCCCCATCAAATCCTCCATTTTGGAATTAATCACTCGATGTGATCGCTCGGTTAAAGATAAATCAGATTCATTTTAAAGTTCAACACAGTACAAAACATTTAATAGTTCAGGAAAAGAATTATTGACAAGGCGGATGTTGTGTATTGAATAAAACTATGGTTTTTATTTCATGTAATATTGTATATTTCCATGATATTTAATGATATCGAACAGACCTATATATATAACATATCTCTTTCATTTATTTGAATGTTTTCAATGACCCAACCTTGGTGATACCTTTAAGAAAATTGGGCAACCAATCAAATTCTATAAATTATGATTAAAAAAATATGTATATGATTTTATTGGGTTTTATCCATTCCAAAAAACTGAAAAATCAAAAGGATCTTCACCATTATTTCATGAAATAAAATCGATTATATCATGGAAGTTTCACCAATCACAAAAACCAAATAGTCAATTTGTATGGTCAAACATAAAAATCATAATATAGGTAAATACTAATAGATGATTGATAATTTTTATTATAATAATACATTACCAGATCCATGTGGTTATCCCAAGAACTTATGAAGTCTAATACCCATGAATGTAGCATTTCTTCATGAATTTGATTTTCCCATTCACTTTTCCCATCAATATGGGGACACTATATGGCTCCCAACTTAACATGTGTTCCCATTTCCCAATTATTACTTTAAAAACAATGAATGATTGTGTTGTTAATAATATAAGGCAATGTTCCTTGTAGTTTTTTAAAAATATATGTTTTGTTACACATACAACATTTCCTTCTCTTCCACTTTAGTGGTGTCATGAATTTGTATGAAATGTGTTGACTTAGTAAAATTATAGATCCCCAGACAAATTTAATTCATTGATCATTGAGTTCTAGGTAAACTAATAGTTAAATACATTGATATCTCTTTCAATTTGAATATTGGAATAGAAATATGATGAAGTAAACTTGATGGATTTTGGTGTTCATCTGTAATCTAATCTCATATGTAGGATCAAGATACAAATTTTCTATGTCTCATTTCTTTCAATTTCCTAATAAATTATGCTACATATCATCAAACATATTTGTAGTTATATGAGATATTTCCCACAAAATTTTGTAAAAATATCATAAAATTTTGTTCCATGTAGACAACATTATAATTTATCAGTTATATAAATAATGAATACCTTCATAGGAGAGATACCACTCACTTATTATCTCCTCAAAATGTATATAATACCAAATATTTTGGAAATTAATTTCATTCATTTTATCCTGTATAATCATCTCAAGGATTGAAGATTAAAAATGAATAATTTCTAGAATATTCGTAGAACCATATTTTCTAATTCACCTGTTCATCTGAGAAAAGATCCCAATAATGTTAAGTACATATTTTACTCCTATAATAGATTGATAATGAATCTTTTAACTAAAAGTATCATAAAAAACATTAAATTTTCTTAGAGTATTTGAAATTTCAACGTTATATAAATGTTGGTATCCACTTTTCATCTATTAATGAGTTCTGAATCATTTTAAAAAATCTACTCCCAAAAATCAGGTGAACAAGGTAAATAATAAACTTCTCCACAAAATTTTAGTTCGACCAAATTTTAAGTGAATACAAAATATATACACGTTCCATGTAATGAGTTTTATAATTTCACTCATGATGTGATCCATAACACACTACATGATATCCTTAGATAATAGAATAACCTAAAACATGATATAAGTCATCAAAATATTCCAAAATATTCCAGTTTATCATCAACCAATGTCAATATTTCCATTGAGATCAAATTCTTATATAATTCATTGATGGATGTATGATGATTATAATCCCACAAGAACATCAATCCGTTATAGGTGATAGAAAACTGAGGTGATTCATGAATTGATAAATTCTTTATGAATCATAATAAAAAAATTTAAACCCAAAAATATTTGAATTTTGTAGACATTTTATGGTTCTTCCCATGACATTATAGTCATCTCCAATTCGGGATCTATAATAATTTAATTTTTCATGATCACTTCTACCAAAAATATGACTTCTATTATCTAGAAGTTTCATTTTAAAAATAATTCATATAGGTTATGATCCCTCAATATTCCAAAAACATATATCAAGTTATTAAATGATATTCAATGGTATTTGAGAATATAAATCTGTAATCTGAAAACAACACGAAAACATTGTCATCATACTAATAGAAAATATGGTTTGATTGTTCAATGAAGATAGCATGGGATATAGTTTGCCCAAAATCCATCACTTGGTACTCAAAATGGTCATTCTGTCTCCTGAAGGTTGTCTTTGGAATATCTTACACCTTAATTATGTGTATGTAGGGATTGGATATATCATCAGATTTTTATAAACATTTTTTCCTTAAAAATGGTAAAATAAATCATTAGTGTGGGTAAATGGACATTTATTAATAATTTTTACTCAATTATGTTTATGATATTTCATTCTTAATAATTGAGTTCCATGGTCATTTTTTTAATAGAGCACAAGGTATGAAAACGTTAACACAATTAGTTATATAATTCTCTTGGATATTAGCTCATCCAACAATATTTTCATATCTTTTAACTCATCTAGGTCCATATGTCAAATGGAAACAATATCAATGATTTTATTTACACTATTTCTATCATTAAATCCTACTCCCACCCAAGAATAAATCTTAAATTTTCGTCTATAAATTCCTCAAGAAATACATTGAATACCAAAGGAATATCAAAATTAAAATATTCATAACCCAGTTTACTCTAAAAATGACATCAAACTTCTATGATATAGAATATAAGGTCTCATAGGACTGGACCTTAGGTCCCACTTACCATGAAACATATGAGAATTACCATGAAGTTATGTTTAATACAAAATACAATTATAACCATCAATATGATCTTCATATGAACACAATTAATCCGTCATAATTGTAACATCAAATAGTTCCAATTTGAGAACTACAAAAATCCAAAACTAAATTGACATCATATGTAAAAAAATCATGAGGCGCATCAGAAACCCGACCCCTTATTCATTACTAGAGACATTGAATGTTCCATAATAAATTTTGTGTGTTATATAGAAATTTTAATAATATACATAATATGTTTCGACAAAAATGTGTAAAAACAAATCTATTATATAAAGTTGTCACTATGTTTGAAGAAACAGAAATGAAACATATCGTAGTTACAAGACATATATCAACTACCATTGGAAACTCCTCTACTTAATGTAGCTACATTATTCTAGAGTCATGTGTCTTGAACCCTATTGTTTTTAAATTATCTAACAACACCATATATCCTATAGTTGATTTCAGAAATGTTTGATAGAAAGTAGAATAAAAACTTGAAAATGTCTATATGATACTATAATGTCCATAAAAGATTCTACTCATTAGAGGATATAAACTAATGTCACATAAGATCTCTATCAGGACACAATATTACTAGTTTTTCCACTAACTAGGGATTGTGGTATACAAAAATATTTCTCAGAAGAAAAACACTCTTTTTCATATGAAACTCATTATGTTTCCACTTTTATTTATAAGATCCACTAGACTTCCCATGGATATAATATAAACTCCTATATGTCCTAACCTGGAAACATGGTACATAACTACCATTAACAACCTAACTAACCCTGAAAAAATAGTAGAATATTATTCATTAATATGTGAAATTAGATATCATGTAATATATATATATATATATATATATCTATATAAACATTGATAAATAATCTTCTATTATGACACATCCATGGGTTTGAACAGATAGAAATTAGTGAAGTGATTAGAATAATCCATCATAGTATTATTCCCTTACTAAGGGGTGATAAACATGTATATTTTTCCAACATCATAGACTCTGGGTAGAATTTCTTTTAGAAAACTGTATTAAATTCATTTAAATCATTTTCATATAACTTCATTTCTAATAAATTTATTCCCACCATATTCAAATTGTGCCTTATAACATGAACAAAACACATCTCACCTTAATATAATTATGGGTCTCTTATAATGCCGATAGTCTTTCAATCTTGAGAAATAAACAATCAATCTTACATGTTTTGGGTTAGGTTCCACCTTATAGTCCATAGCATGGACAATCTGTACAAGTACCTCAATGAGATTATAACCAACTGGAATGGTTTCTCTACTATGGTTATTTGGAGTCACTCAAAGAAGGATTAACTAAATTTTTTATGAGGGGGAATGGAAAAACACATAAATAAATAAAAAGAAACATGATCATGATATCAAATAAAAAATTCTTACATAAAATAATACAAGTCATCTGAAATTATAAAGAGATATGGAAAAATAAAATCCCTAATAAATGCACCTTCAATCCCAAAATACACTCTTCTTAACCACATGTGGTAACATAAGGGTTGTCACAATGAGATATGACCATGAACTCATCCACAATCATCCCATTAAGTCCACATATTCTCATTTGTTAACTAGTAAGATGCCCAAAAAAGAATATTGATTGTAAAAACCAAGGACATTCCACATTCATAAAAATTTCCATGAACTTACCAGGATTTTTTCAATTATCAAGAACTTGATCTAGTCTAAACACCCCCCAAAGTGAATTATTGATTCCCATGGGCAGGAGACAATTCATGGGCATTGAGAACTACCATACAAAATGTTTTACACCAATTAACATAAAAATGATGACATAAATTATGGGTATTTATTTATACTAATATAAGTAAACACATTAAAAGATGAAATTGTAATTAAAACATATATCCAAAATCAATGAAAAATATATGTGAAATACATAATAAAAACAAATCTATTTATGATATATGAAAAATACCACACCCCAACTCCCTACAAATGAAAAAACCCACCAACACGCTATGAAATCATTCCATTCTTAAATTAGAGATAAAGAGATCTATACAAACCTATTATTGAATGTTGGGTGTATAAAGAAATCCAATTAAGAATCCATTAAATATTTTAGAAATAGAATTTATAAAAAAGAAAAATTATTTACAAGTATATTAAAAGAGAAATAAAATAACACTTTTCAAAATTTAATATAAATCATGGAAATTCACCATATTCAAAATAAATTAAAAAAACATGAATAATAGGTGTTTAAATCATTTCTATAATAATTAAAAATAAAAATTTCAAATATAAAAATTAGGGAGATGTTATACCATTAGGGTCATATTAATTTTGAATTTTTTTTGGATTATCATACCATTATTATGGTCAGTAGTCTACAAAGTGTGAACATTACCTTAATAGAATAGGTCTAGGGGGTCAGAGTTCACTTCTGAGAGTGAATCCCTACCAAAATTAGTCTACCTAGTACATGCCTAACCATAATATAATAGTAATAGGGGTTAATATTTCATCCTTAAGAATGGATCCCTATCGCATCATCAATCACAAATTTTATTTCCATATTAGAATCATTCAAATGAAATTACATCATTTTATGAATACAGAACATGCATTGAAATCATTTTATTTAGCAACAACAAGTGATAAATATATTTTTTTAAATGATACCAAAACCACTATATTTCAAAATTCATGAATTTAAAAACATTTCAAAATCCATTTTTAATATAAATATAAAAAACAAGTTTTCTGACAATTCATGAAGCCAAAATCAAAAAGTGACAAGAGAAGTTTTATAAAAAATCCAATTAATAAAAACACCTACAAGAAAAACTAGATATATTATTCCCTTTATGAAAACCAAAATCTAGGATAATATAGGGGTCATGTGAATCATATAAGGACCCTAAATCAATAATTGACAATAATTAATCACCAATTCCAAGAATAATGGAATAAAAAGTATACACATACCATCGAAATTCCTAAAAATACACCAACAGGTATATAGATTTGGAAGAGGAACCTTAATTCTATGATGTATATAAAATAAAATCAATTAAGAACACATATATATAGTACATTCTTCTGGATATCATATCCTTTGGGTAAGAGTAATATGAAGATGAAGGTAATAATGGAAAAAACATATGTATACACAACAAGTTAGGATTAAATATTCAATAAACACTTATATATGTAAATATTTCTTACTATGAGAGAAAAAGATGTCCAATGAGAGTATTAGAAATCAAATAGATATATTTTCAGTTGATATATTAAAACTAAAAAATAAAATGGGGGATTTGGTCATGAAAAAAAAAGACAACGATTCGCCTAATAAATTGGCCTAGGTCTGTGAAATCAAAAAACTATTATATGAACACCAACTAGCAGATGGCTATAATAGAATGTGGTATCCACTTCTAAGCCTATTTTATAGAAAACAAACCTCACCATCTATCTAGTGGACCACCTAAAACATTATTAGTAGAAGTTTTAGGTTTTCATGCCACTTAATCTTCAATACACCCCCCGGAAACCTCCTACAAACTAAATTCAATGGAAACACATAGGAAATGATAAAATATGCAGAATAAAACAATTAAAATAAAAAACCTAAAATAATATAGTGATGATAAATGATTGGTTTTTTCTAATATAATTTCCCTTATTATATCTACCTAATTGTCACTGGATGGATGATACACTATGTGATCCTATTTTATTATATTTTTCACTTAGATGGTCACACTTTGAGATAAAAACAACATAGTGGTCACCATTCCATTGTGGTTGATATGGTCAAGAGAAAATTACCATGTGATGTACTAGTTGTAGGTCATGGATGATGTCTGGTTTCCAAAACTCCAATTATCTTTTCATGGATAAGGCCTCATTTGGGAACTAATATTTTTCAAACAATCATTAATTAACTGCTAAATGGTTGAATTCCATTTCCATTATTTTACCAGACTCAATATGGGAAATTTTTGGAACTCCACACCATGGTGAAGACTAATAAATCCCCCTATATAAAATGAGAATCCTAAATTTCATTCTTGGGTTTTAATTATTTTATTGATCCATTTTCGATCCATTAACCTCTCATCGTCTTCTAGGAACACTTCATTGGAGTTTGAACACTTTTTTTCATCACGACCAAAGCCTTACAAATCCAGGTACATAGCTTCAACCAACACTATTAATTATTATTTATCTTCTTACATTATAGAATTTTTTTTTGGGGAAGATACTCTATTTTAGGTTTAAAATTGAGTATGGATTATGACACATAGTGGTTGATATATTCTTGGGGTTTTTCCTTTGACCTTGATATTTTTTCCTCTGTGGGGGTTGATTCATTATCATCAATTCTTTCCTAGAATAACATTGAAACTCTATTTAATAATGGGTATTATGGTTCCCTTTAATTTTTTGAATCTATGTAATTATCATGATTTTTCATTTAATTGGTTGAAGGGTGTGAATTTTCATAATAAAGGTAATAATTCATAGTTCTGATTTTGAAAGGGTGTTGTGTGATATGTGTGTGGATAACAATTTTCATTATATTTTTTATTATATTTCATGTTATATTAATTTTTGTAGTATTATGATCTGTAATATTATCTTCTTTTTAGAATACCCTATAAATGATAAATACATAAATATAGTAAATGAAAATACAATGTTGAATATTCTTATTTTATTATTGACTAGTTTTGTGCAAGTCGGTGGCCTTTGTGGTTTTCCTCGTGGTGGAAATGTTTCTGTTGTGGTGGTTTAATATGGAAGATTCTCCATAGTGATTTGGTAGAAATCTATTAGTATTGAAGTATATAATTTTGGTTTTGGATTAATTATTTTGGGGAGTAAATATTAACTAATAAAAAAATAAATAAATCGTGGTGGTTGATCATTGAATTTAGAATAGATAATGGAACCCGAGTTTTGGATGTTATTTCATTATTGTGGGTTGTTTTTTCTATAGATACAGCTCATCGTGGCATGATATCAGCAATGTCTTGAGAAAAATTATATTGGTGTTTCTTTTGATAACCCATTGATGTTGGCTGGTGTGATACTATTATATTCCGATATTCACCTTATTTTTCTTATTCACCCCACTTGAGTCAGAAAACATGAATGATTCCCATATACTATTGGAGTGTTTTCCCTTCATATAGGATGATGGGGACATGGATGAATAACTATACCCTCTCACCTACTATCCGTTCATCTAGAACATCTGGTGATACTAGTGGTTTACGATGATATGTGTGGTGAAATTAATACAAGATAAGTGGAGGACATGAGGCTGATATTTTACCCATTGATTGTACCCTACTACCATAGTTATATGATATGATATATACTGATGGTAACTCTAGATGTGAAATTCCAATGGTTCCATGAGATTATATATATAGTTGTTGTAGAGAGACAAGATATATGGGTGGTGATTTTATCAGTGGATATGGAATGGATGAGAGTGAAGGATGTATTCTTATTGTTCAATTTAAGAAAATCAGTACATGTAGTATTTATGGGGATTCTTATATCCAATATCATTATATTATTTTACTATTCTTGGATATGCTATTTTTTTACATCGCCTTTGTGGGGTTGGGGTAATAATTAACCTTTGTTGGTGCTGGTTTGTTCTGAAATTTTGTTTACCAGGGATTAATATTCACCTTTCACATTTTCAGAAGAGATATTGGATGTAACCCTACTAAGTATACATGTTATGCTCACCCTATATATATATTTATTTATATATATACTATTTTTCTTATTTTGATGTTGACATTTGGTACTCAGATGGACTCTACTAGCTTGGGTGTTAGAGATTTTGTTGTGCGTATTTCATAGGATTATCTTTTTTACATTACCAACATAACATTTCCTTATTTAGCTGTTATTTATTATGCATTGTGGGATATTTTTATTATTTTTTATTATTAGGAACAATTTTTTTTTCTAGTATCATATCCCCCAATCCAACTTTTATATTTTGGGTAATGCCTCCCATTTGTGTAAAAATATTTATACCCCCACGTCTAGTCACCTACTTGGAACCTACTAGAGATTGGACTCAAGGGTTATTTATATATAATAATTAATTATTGGTCTAGGTGGGTTAACATTGGGTGGATGGGTTCGTGACATGGGCTATGAATTATCATATATTGGTTCTTTATAAGACAATTTTATGTTCAAAATAATTAAACAAATAAAATGTATGTGTTTATAATAAATTTTGGAATGAAGTTGAGTAGGGATAAATCTTTGTTTCACCCTAAAAGGTATGTTTTTTATAGCTACCCAAAAATAAAATTTGAATTGATGGATTATAGTGTTTTCTAAAACATGCTTACCATTACACAAAGATTCATCCTAGTTTTAAAATTATATGTAAAATTATTTATAAATAATCTCTATTAAAGTATTTAATAGATAATAAATGGTAATTAAAATAAAATTATTATTTTTTGAATGATGACATATTCATTATAGGTAATAATTAAAGATTATGTATATATCATGTATAAATATTAATAATGAAATATATAAATTTATAAAAATAGTTATCTCATCAAAAACATGAAGTACAACTGTGACATGCATAATTATGCTAGGGGAAAGAGTTTAATTATAGAGTTTTCCTATGATTGAAACTATATCAATCTCTCAAAAAGTATGAATTGAATCAAATCACTTAAATTAGAAGTCCATTCTTTATGAGATATCCATAATTTCCACATTTGTTGAACAATTTCACAAATTCATCATCATCTCTCACCTCACTCAAATGAAATGTGATAAAGTATTAGTACCATATATATATATATATATAAAGAAATATTTATGTATTGATGTAATTCATGTTTACTTCAACAATTATTTATTATAATTGACCATCATACAATTTTTTAGTAATTAATGTTCTAAATAAATAAATAAAAATTTAATTATTTAAATTTTAATTTAGAAAAATCGTATATTATAAATTGTTCATATATATAGAAATTAACTAAATTTAATGTTTTGGAATGTTTTAGGGATAGTAAAATATAATATTGAATGCAAAAATATGATATTAATATACAATATATGATATGAAAGAATTTATACCTAATTATAGAATTTAAAAAATCTATAGCATAAAATATTTGTTTAAATTTAAATAATAATTTTTAAATATGAAATTTTATTTTCATTGACTAAAATTTAACTTCTAGTGTATAAAACATATTTAAATATTATTAAACCATTTATTAATGAAAATAACTAATTAAGCCCATTATTTTTCCTATTTAAAATATTTAAGTTCAGATATAAAAATTCATTACTCTTTTTTTCATTAGAATAAAATCTGAAGGATAATATTTAACACAATTTTCTATGATATAATATTTTTTATGATCAATATAAAAAAAATATTAAAAAACCCACGTTTCACTAGAAATAATCATTAAATATAAAAACATTTTCAAAAATTTGTATATGTAAATTTCTCTATTTTTTAAGATCATTTTTATTTGTTAGAAGTGTTATAGCATGATGTATTAAAAACAAGAGATTTTAATCTACTATGGTAATATTTTTACTCCATTTATCATTGATTGTGTTTTATAACCTCTTTAAATTTCGTAAATATGAAGAAAAAAAATTGATATCATTTTTTATTGTTTCTCATATTTATTAAATTTTGGTTGGAGACTGATTTATTATTGGGTTTTTATAGAGTTTTAATTCATGAAATAAATATTTAAGCAGTTATTATGACCCTAGAGAATACTTTTGGTACGAGGAAATATGCCAAACTATGTAATTTTAATAAAATTTCAAGGGATATCAGTATTTAATTTTAGTCTATGTATATAAATTCAATTATATATATATTTTATATTTTTTAATGTAGGAGGTTTTTAAGTTGAATTTTTTTGAAATTGAATAACTTATACATTCAAACATTTTAATTAATACTTAGTATTTGCGTTTATTACCAAAATTATCATTTGTTATGGGTAATTTCATTGGCACTCGATTGAAGGATGATATTCTCATTATTATACAATGTAAATGGCTAATAATTATTTAACCTATTAAAATTCATTAAATTCCTACATGTTAACATTCAACGTCCTTAATTTTTGATATTTAAAATTTATGTAAAATAATTATAAGTTTATTCTATTAAGGATATAATCTATGTCTGGACTATAATATGAAATTTAGGGTTTAAATTATATAATACTCTATACTATGGGTAATATCTCATGGGATATTTAGTATATAGTTATAGTTGATTCCTTGTCTATTATGTTATACATTCTTGCGGGGAGACACTAACATATTTTTATATAATATTTTTCTCTATAAACATACGGTGTTACACATTATATATATATAGTTACATTTAGTATTTGATTAAATATTTTTTATGTTATGATATCTTTTTTCTAAATATGTTGAATCTTTATTGATATACTAAGTCTTATGAAAATATTTTACCCCTCATTATTCTTCATATTTCATAATTTTCCCTAACTAATTAATATGACCTTAGATATCCTAATTTTTTTAGTTTTTTCGAATGTGGTAGAAATAATCTTGTATATATGGATTCAAAATACATTATAAATTAGTTTATAATGAAGTGATGATAATGTTTAAAAATGTATTTCATATCTTAATGTTCTTCATATATTTATCTTTCAAAATGAACTAATATAATTTTTTATAAAGTAATAAAAACCAAATACTATGGGTGTATAGATTTAAGGTAAGTATAGCTATCCATATGGGAAATTTATATATTTCTTAATTGATTAAATAATTGTATAAGAAAAAATATCAAAAAAAATATCGTAATTTTATCGAATCGGTACATTTTTTTCTAGAACATTTTTGAGGATAAGTGATTAATCTATAAATCATAAAATG
Organism: Viscum album; assembly: GCA_963277665.1. Lineage (NCBI taxonomy): Eukaryota > Viridiplantae > Streptophyta > Magnoliopsida > Santalales > Viscaceae > Viscum > Viscum album. The sequence continues at coordinate 469,218,040 of OY728132.1, forward strand.
CGCTTAATTATTATTAAAACCCATTATAAAAAGTCCATAAGGGTGAATAAAACAAATTTTTAGTGATTATTTAATAAATTTAAATTATACTTTAGAATCAATGTGTGAAATATAAGTATGAAGTGATATAGATTATTATATCATGTCTATTTTTGAAATGTGAGTTCTTTATTGACCATTGAAGTTAGATGGGAAATATTTATATGTAATTTTATTAAAAAATATAGACTATAATTTTTTAATTAATTCAATGTACATGATTTTTTGATATATCTTGTGAAGGAAACATGATACTGATATTCTTATTTTCCCAATAGAAAACATTGTGTGGTTATTGGTTATCCCATAAAACAAGTGATAAAAGTGTTCTATTAGTGTAAAATAACAATATCGGAGTAATTATAATAATTTCATTTTATTAAATTAAATAATATTCTTATATATATTATAAAATAAGGAATTTTGATCTTATTATTGTTTATAGAACAATATGTGAGTTTTCATTGAAACTATAGGATGTACATTCCCTATTTTGTTGTAATAAGAAAATGTAGATTTTAATCATCTTTAAAAAGATTATTTTTTTTTATTATAATCACGTGTTAAAATAAAATAGTTTATATCTTAAAATTTTAGAAAAATATTAAATAAAAAACAATCTTTTAATCCATGACGAAATATTTTAGAGTTAATGTTCTCCATATTTACCAAGTTACTATATGTTTTTTATTGATTATTTATGAATATATATATTGTGTATATAAATAATTATGAAAGTAAATCAATTTTTTTTAAATAAATTGACTATATCATGGTTTCAAATCACTATACTAACAGTTTTTAATAAAAAAAGACAAATACTAACTGACCAATGATCCCGAGATGACAATTAATATAACTCTATATAAAAATTAATAAAATTTAAAACATAAATAGTTGTATCAGAAAACAATAATAATAATAATAATTGAAGATATAGTAACATAAATAATTGAATATAGTATAATTTTATATAAACAATAACTAAAAAAATGAGTTAAATGAAAAATCATAAATTTTTAAAAAATATTTTCTCATCAATAAGACACATTTTATAAAATGTGAAACATTTTTTGAAATTTTAATGAGGAAGTATAATTTAGGGTAATGGTTTATAGATTGATAAAATAATGTAAGATATCCCCAACACAAATTATTATAATAATAAATGATTTCATGCCAACATAATAGTGAATAATTTTATTTAAGAAACGTGTCATGTGAGATATAAATTAAGCAATTTGGGAATAATAATAGGGTTGGATTCTAGTATTTTAAAAAAAATATTATATTTATGTTGTTAAAATATATAAAATATACTAGTACAAATATTATACAATATATTATTAATTGAAATAATTAAATCCATAGGAAATTAATCAAAATAATAATGTGATACATTAACAAAACGACATGATCTCAGCATGTTATGATCATAGTCAGATCAACGTAGCTTGAAGGAACATAGAGTGATAGAAAATTTATATTCAATGCATTTACCAATGATCATATTTTTACATTATATATCTTTAATATACCTGCATGAGAGAGATGAGTGGTTGATGAGGACTGTATGATTATTAGAACACAAAAAACACAATCTACAATAAAAATTAAGTCATTCATTTTATTTCTATCAATTTATCTCTCTAAAAATATAGATAATTATTTTGGGAAAGATAATTCCAGAAATAGTTTCTTATGAATAATTTTGGGGGTAAAATTGTTTTTAATACTTATGTATTATGTTTTGTTATCACAATTTTTTCCTTTAAGAATACTATACCCTAAAATTTTCCCATAACGTTATCTAAGACCTATTAAAATTTTCATAAATGTGATTATTATTTTCTGATTATTATGTAAAAATATAAAATATATCATGATAAAATATTAACATTTAAGTTATCATTTTCCTCATAATATATGTTATCAAACTATGAATATTGAATATTTTTCTTGAAGAACTAATTTTTCATTTTAATCATATTATCATTAACAACATGTTAATATATGGAGATATAAATTAAATTATCAATATTATAAACATGAATAATATATAATTAAAAATATTTATTAATTATCCTACGATGCTTTTCAATAACATATTCTGTATCCCATAGATGTGGGTCTCAATTCATACTAAACTCCAATTCATTCAAATTGGTGGAACATATTGATACACATTTTTTTGTGACCCTCAAAGCCATTGTCTCAATAGAAAAGTATCATAATAAAAAAATAAGAACATTTATTTAAAATAAATCATATTACAAAATAGGATAGGAATATTATATAGTTATGAAAACATTCTATGAACACTTACTATGTAATGTAATCTTTTTTCTTGTAAAATCTCAAAAATTATGATGCATGGATTGTTCTGTCATTGTTTCATGTTTTATTTAACTTTTTTGTCAATATGGGTTGGAATTTAATTCATATAAGATTCCATTGTGTTTAGTCAAGACACTACCCTACTAGTTAAATGACCAAAGGTATATTCTTCCTATACACAATTGAGGAAAAGCATGTATTGATCATTCAATCAATTTTATACCAGTAATGACACTCCCATTAAGAGTCAATTAACAAAATATATAAACTATCACAACTTTTTCTCGAATCAAAGTACATTATAGAGTGAAATATAGTGGAAATAATATCAAGTCATGAGATCAATACACATTCTCATAGATAATAACATAAAATGTCACTTAAATCATTTGGTGTATTAATTAGATATTCAACTATTGTGATCTCATATACATGAGATCACTGTGTGAGAAATTATTTATTATAATTCTCATGTTTTATAATCTTTATAACCTAATAGTTACTCATAATTTATATTCAATCAGTATGATGAATATAAACAATAAGTCCTATGTTTAAAATTAATATCATTGTATTTCAAAGGTTATCATTTCAGCTAGTAACAAGTATAGCATTTTTATATGAAATGTACTCTACAAACATTACCATATATAATATATGAATTAGTAATATTAATTATGGTATGTATAAATAAATTATATATCACATTCTATACATGAAATTTTTGTAAAAAATAACCAATTCATGTTGGGTTTAGGGAACCCACTCTCCCAACACACCTATTTTCATTAGATCCAACTATTAACAATTAATAACTTATAAGTCATGATATGAAATATCATGCTACCACTGAGTTATATTTTTAGTCATTAGGTTCATTTCATTTTTTTTTCATGGATGTACTGTTATCTAGAAATTCAAACCTCTAGGAAAAACTCCTCATTAGATGATATCTCTAATGTATATTCCTTTTTCCTCTATTAATACCTAGAATTCATTGCTAGTACAATCACTTGGAAATTATTATAACTTACATTTTTATAATACCGTACATTCTAAATAAAATTCCAAGATCAAGGATAAATTTGTTAATGACACCTCTTCTTTAATTTTGAATATTCAATAATATAATCAAATTTTATATATTTATTTACTACTAGATCTAAAAATATAAACATGATAATTTCCATAGAACAATTATTATACATGATCATTCCAATATTTTTTAAGGACAATTTAATATCCCCTAGATAATATTTTATCCATTCTATCCATGTACCAAGAATAAATAACTTATACTTTCTCAAGTATTATCGTACAGTTTTAACTATTTCCCGATGTAGCATTATAGGATTTGATTGATATTTTTTAACCATTCTTTATTCAATGGTAATATAAAATCCAACACATAAAATTCATATTTGATAGATATCATTTCTTATTATATTGTCTTCTACAAATTGTCTTAATCACCTCTTGTATTTTAAGAACATCAATATTGAGAGATTTATGCCCAGCAAAAAATGAAAAAATTACCTCTTGAATTATTTCATCTTTAAATTTTAAATACCATTATAGTTTATATAATTTAACATATTCCAAGAAACATATAGATCATTATTAGAGGATATATTATATATAAATTAATTCGATACATCAATAAATTTTTAACGAAATATTTTATATTAATTTTTGATAAACTAGAAAACTAATATATTTTTTTTATATGATATCTACACATATCCTTGTTAAACCTATGGTGCTCCTCCTAGTATCTTTAAAACACAAGGTAAAATAAACATCTGATTGTTTAACATATTCGTTCATCAATAAATAAATCATTATAACTTGAAAAAAAAATATTTTCTACAATTTTATGTCATGATCCCTTCGAGATACATCATATATATGCATATATATTGGAAACATTTATTTAAAAATATATTTGTGAAATCAAACCGATATATTTAATATTTGTGGTATGCTACTATTGTGACTGGAATTAAAATAGATTTAGACTTTTCAATTGTTGACAATATTTTATCATAGCCATAATCATCACAGAAATAAAAAATTTAAAACTAAATTATATTTATAGGTCTTTTCATTTCACTTATTGTACGTCTCATTCTTGAATACCAATTTAGACACAATAGGTTTTACATCATCTCAAAGTAAATCTAAAATTATATCCTAATTTCGGTGAATGGAATCCATTTTATAAATATTCACTTACATTTTTTTAGTTTTTTCATTTAATATTTTCTTTTAGGGTAATTATTTATTATTAAAAATTAATTATATAACAAAAACATATTAATATAAATAGTAACCCTCCTTGGTTTTTACATTCACATATAGTATATGTGTCTCTAGAAAATTCTTTTCCATGATATCTTGTAGAACATGTTATAATTAATAATTAATTATCCATGTCATGAAATGAATTTATAAAATTATTTTTCAGTCACACTAACATTAATAGAGGGTCGATAAATTTGTATATAAATATTCAGTGACCGTAGACCATGAATCCTTGGTCCAGTGCAAAAAACATATCCTTACTCACCGGTTTTCATTCAAACATAGATTCTCTTTGTAAAAATCATAAAATTTTAGATAATTGAAAATTATGTTTCACATATTTAAACAAAATTCCCAAAACCCAAATGCTTACTATTTTTATAATTTAGTTACATGATCTTATTATTTCAAAAAAAATCTAACATTTCCCACAAGAATATCCATGTAGTATATCCTTTATTAGTTTTGGTACTTAATACACATATTCATTTATTTTGGAATATAATCATAATAAATTGGTGAACTTAGATACCCTGTAAGGGTAATGAGAATATATAATGAATGGATATCATTAGTGATTATAATTCAAACAATCTGTTGTTAGCATAGAATCAAGGTGTCTGTATTTAACATAATATGATCACACACAATATTTCATATATGATAATTCATTTTTCATGGAAAATAGATTTTTGAATAAAATAAGAATGATTCATTAGAGTGAAAACATGATTCAATAATCAGAATCCCTAAAAATATAACATAATAAAAATTAAAATATGGAAAAAATTGAATTAATAATATATTTCAAGGTTAACAAAAATTTCTTTAATCACATGAGAGACTAGTTTATCCACCTACCAATAGTATTTTAGGATTTATATAACCACCAATTTACCTTTTAAGGATTTGACTATTAACCTTTTGTACATTTTTAGGCACGAGATAACCACTCTTGTACCTTTTTAGTGAGGTTCTAACTAGAAATATACCATTTTGGGCTTGGGTAAACCATCTGTATATATTTTTAGGATTATTATACCCATATATCTACCATCATAGGCCTTGGATTACCATCATTGTACCATTTTAGGACTTATTTAACCACATTTGTAATTTTTTTAGATTGGGTGTATCTTTTTTTTCTTAACTACCCATTTTCATTTCTTGGGCTTTGACTAACAACTTATGTACCATTTTAAGCTTGGGCTAACCAACCATGTACCATTCTGGGATTTGGATACAACTCATGTACCCTTTTAGTATTATTTTAACAAACTATGTATATTTTAAAGATTTGGTTAACCATTTTTACAATATTTTAATATTGGTATTACCGCAAATGTACTTTTTTTAGTGTGGGATAAATACCTATGTACTTTTTCAGGCTTACGTTGGCCACTCATATTCCTTTTTTAGATTGGATTCACAGCCATTATAACCTATAGATATTATGATATAGACATCATTACATAATGTATTAGAGAGATATATAATGATACAACATTCACATAATGATAATATATATATATATATGGGCTATAAGAATTTTTAAACATTCATAATTTCATCATTAAGTAATTAATCCTTGAAAAAATTTAATTCTTAAAAAACAAAACACATTTGGAATAGTCATGTATACAATAAAATAGAAATGTATAATTAGATCATATTACCATTAAATATTAATAAAAATTATAAGATGTTAATATATATGAAAACACATTTTTAAGAGCATTTCATATATTATTTGAATTATAATATGAATCATCATTTACTTTTGGAATACAGTTTTTAAATAAAATTATTTTTTAAAAATTTGAAATTAAAATAATTTTTAAAAACATGAAAACCTGTAGATAAATATTCTTACATATAATTTATAAAACTGTTTGGAAAATGTTTTCATATATAAAATTTTTGAAAAAAAATATACCTTTAACACTTTTGAAAAAAATTCTTGGTCATTATAATATGACTCGTATATAAAATTTTAAAACTATTCCTCTTATAATTTTTTAAATTAAATCTTGGATAGTATAATGTGTCCTTAATAAGTCATTTAATATTATATAAAGATATCCATAAACCAATAAATGTAATATTGATAAGGAGGAGAATTATTCTTAACTAACAATAAGATAGAACTCCATCTTCTATTATAAAAAAAATTCAGTCAAATTATGGACCAATTGTACAAAAAAAGAAACAAGACATGTAAAAGAAATAAGTAACCATAAGATAAAAAATAAATGGAATTTATATAGAAATATCATTCATATTCCCTAAATATAATTTCATACTAATACAATCATGATTTTAATATGAGTTTAGAAAAGGAACACTTTCAACCATCATAACTGTTGAATAAAAATCCCATGAAATAAATAACCTGAGATATTTTGTTAAAATACGTTTAATGTAATGTAATGTTTTTATAAAAAAATCATAAATTTATTTAATTAAAACCAAAAAAAATGTATACAGGTGGTCAGTATGTAGCATGTCTCAATGAATGAAAATTGAGATGAAAAACCATTACCATTACTATTGACCTCTGTAATAGTTATTTAATATCTAGTATAATAAATATAATCATATGGAAATTTAATTTCTAAAATTATTACTATATATATACTTATATATAATTAGTTTTTAATAACTATCCACACATATATTATTTAATTATATGTTATTTTTATTAAGAGATGTCAATAATTTTGTTCATTTCATATGAGTTTTTTAACTGTGATATATATCATAATTATTTAATAAAAATTTCATTATTAACAACATACTAAAGGTAATATAATAATTTTTTTCCTGATTTATGAAATACCATTTTAATTTTATTGAAAGAATGTGTATTTTTTACAAGAATGGAATCCATAATGAGCTTGTTTTAGGCAATTTTTGGGTAATAATGAGTTAAATTATTCTAATGATTCATTTTATTATGTTGAAATGAAATAACCACATTAATAATATAAAATAAAATTTGATATATTATAGTTCCATTATTAATTAATTTATGATAATTAATTATGTAGACGATGGGGATCGCATGACATCATTCATATTTTTTGTTAAATTAGCCAATATAGTAATGTGTTATAATAATGAATGAGAAAACATGTCATTTTATATAATTTTATTGTCACTTTATTAGTTGAATAATGATTCAAATATAAAAAAATTTAAATTTAAATATTTTAGTTTTATTATATTTTCTAATGTAAATGATAATAATTAATATGGACTTGGTAGCTCCTTCAGTGAAATCTCCCATTATCATGAAGGATTTCCTCGAAATAAAGGAATTTGGTATTATTATTATGACTTAGGGATTCCATAAATAGAATAGAAATTTGAGAGAAGTAAAATTTCTTAGTACATAAGAGGAATTTGGGGGAATATATTGGTTTAATGTGGGTCAAAATAGAATGTTTTCTATGTGAAAATGAGGGGCATATACTTTGGAAAAAAAATTATTTCATTGTAAAACTGGAATCACATGGGAGGTAGGTGACTTTGGAAATGTTGGGCTTATGAGAAATGTTGGTATTAATGTACCATACAAAAATGTATTATGTATTTTCTACATGAAAATTTTATGTAACAATATTTTATCTTGTGAAGATTACCCATTTCACCCTTATTAACCTAGATTAAATATTTAACATGGAAACTAATTCATTACTATAAAAATATGATTAAACCTATTAAATTTTTTTTGTTTAATAATTATTAATTTTGAATATATTTAATCTATTTCAATTTTTAAATATAATATAATTATCTTTTAAATAAAATCATCTAGAATATAAAAAAACTATTTTTTAGGAAAATGTATTTTTAAAAATATTTTGTGTTCCATAGTCTAACATAATATCATTTACCATTTAAATGAGTAACAATATATTAACATATATGTATTATATTTGATTCATCATTAAAAATATATCTATTTAATTTACTTATATATGAATTAAATAACACTTACAAATTTCTGTTTAAAATAACCCGTTTACCCATTCATTGATAACTAAATTTTAAAATGATAATATATTATTAATACCATAATAAAACCATCAATAAGTATATATTTATTTACAAAAAATTTTAAATAAATTTTTTTCATTCAATCTATATTCTCTTAATAAATTAATTTTAATATAATGATAAATTTGAATTTATAGAAAATGTTGTTTTATGCATAAAAAAATTCTTTCTCATTTTAATGTAATAATTTCTATATGATTGAAAATTTATTTTCAAGTTTATATTTTCAATAAATTTAATTATAATAATTATTTTTAGTGATTAATTTTATAAGGATAAAAATTAATAATAGTATAGGAAAATATTTCTTTGAAAAAATATTCTTTTTATATTAAATGACCATAACTCAGATACAATTAAAATTAATGACTTATATTCTAATCGTTTAATTAAATTTGAAAATTGAAATTAAAATATATATTTAAAAAATTACATATTATTATTCAATACTAATATATGACATATAAAAAAATTATAAGAAAATATTTAAATAAATATTATATTTTAGTATAATTATAATATTTGTGAATTATATTATTCTAAATGGGTTACTAATAATACACATTTTTAGTATACATATTGGATAAGTGAATATCCAATTACTATTTACCCAATGCCCATATTTGTAATGATTATATTTAATTACTCTATATGTTCTTACTAAATTTATTCCACTTATAAATTCATTTCAATGATACATCACAAAGAACACTTCTCATTAAATAAATTTTGATTAAAAATTACACATAATGAGTTCTACTTTTAGGATTTTATTTCTCATTGTATGTTTAGTTATACTAACGGTGATTGTTCAGGGTGAATATTATCAATGGGATTTCGTAATTTTGAGGATATAAAACATTTTTATTCCTTATCGTATTTTTTAAAACAATTTTAATGAATGTAATCATCCATGCTATATAATAATATATGTAATATAGTTTTTATTTCTATATAATGTTTTTTAATGACCATTTTGAATAAATTATGTGTTTTTATTTTGATTCATATCATGTAAGAATTATTTTATAATTTTCTTATTTAAAAATAATATTTAATCAATATTTAATAACATTAAAAATATATTTTAAATATTGAAAATGTTTTCATAAAAACATGGGTGTTTCATTATCCCCCCACCTTTAAAAAATGGAGTCCTTGATGCTATAAGTAACACCCACTATTAAAATTAGTTAACAGTACATATAATACAAACATGACTCTAGATATAATTACAAATGAGATATAAACCTCTATATGTTGGGTGAGATTGAAAAACTTATATTTTACCTCATAATAAGAATATATAAATAATTGAGTTTTTGTATAGTCATTTAACATTAATACCATTAATGATTGGGTATTATGACCAATATAATAGTAGTAATATTTATAGATATTTTATATCCTACCATCCATATATATATGATTATATTTCTATCTAGGATATGAAATATGATTTCTGTATTCCAAAAGAATATTTTAACTCTATGTAGAGAGAACGAATACAGTCCCAAAATAAAAAAACAACTAAAAGAGAATAATATTTTTTATAGGAATCACATTCCCATAAATTTATATTTCTGAGTAATTATAAACTTATGATGCAATTAAAACACATATATAAGTTTATCTCATGAGATACATTGAATTACCCAATAAAAATAAGTGTTATATACTTCCATGCACACACATAACATAATATCATTGACATTCACTATATAATTATAGGTACACATGTCACATAATAACATTTACATTATCATGAAGGCCACATAGAATATATATCAATCTTGGACATAAAATAACCCATGTAAAATAATTGGTTTGCATAAATAATATATTCATTAAAAAAAATTGGGTTTCCCAATTTAAATATAAAATAACATGCTTGTTATAATATTCAATAGTCTTGAGTGAAGAAGAATAAATATCAAGAGAATTTAAACATGTGTTTTTTGAAGGAAGAATTATTTTGTGAAAAATATTTTAAATTGTCATAAAATTTGATTCAAAACATGTATATCTATAAAATAAATGGTAAGGATATAGAAATTATATTCAAAGATCATTAAATGAATATTAATATCAAAAATGGAGTTACAGAGGGAAAATCCAGTGGAAGAGAGTTGGATTTCAGAAATCCCCTTACCTTATGTCTAAGTTCCATATTCTCATCAATATCTTATACAATCAAATTATATAAATTAATTAAAAAATATAGAACAATTTATAAATTAATTTTACTCATTCTGGTTTTATTATGGTCACATATGGGCTTTTTTAGGAGTTATAAAATTTAATTTCATCTTTTGTGAGTGTTTTATTTCTTGGTATTCATGATTGGTTTACATGAATAGGAATACAAAATTTAATGTAAAATGGGTATAATTATGTAGAATTGAAACTATATTTTATTGAGAAAAATAAAAAAATTTATATGGTTTTATATATCATTTGTTTAAATTGAAAGAGAATGAATCATTAGATAAATAGTTAATAATAATCGTTTTTGTTAATTCTGGAACTTTTCAATCACAACAAACATGATTTGTTTTATCATTTAGTATTATGTAAAAATTTAACATATAGTACATAAATTGGGATATGAAATATATTTTACACTATTTATGAACCATTTTATTGTAATTATGATCATAATTGGAGGTGTAAATGAGAAATGAAAACACATCGTCCATGATTTTGGTAAAGAGACACAACTCGGGTTATGATTTCATTTATAGAATAAAAGACATAGTGAAAGGATTTTGATTATGGAACTTCCATTAATATGATGTAATTCCATTATATTATAGATAGTGGATTTATCTTTAACATTTATATATAGTATATCATGATAGAATAATAAAAGAAAAAGAAGTTAAATAAAATTTAACGAAAAAAGAAAGAGGATTTTTCCTCTCAAGTCGCTCTTCCATGAAAACCTCTGTAGGGAAAAAATTTTTCTCTTTTAATGTGACTATTGGATCATATACATTAAGAAGGGTCATAGGAATAATCAAGAGTGTAATATAAAAAATTCCTATAGCTGTAGATGTGTGAAGAGAAGAGGAGGTGAGGGTGGTATTTATAGTAGAAGAAATGGGTGTTTTCTCATTATTTTATTCAATAAATTATTATTTTTACTCAAGCCAATAAATATTGATAAATATATAACTAAATATAGTAAATACTCAATGATAGTTCTTGATTATGGGCTTAAGTCAACCATGAATCATCAATGACTCATTCCTAACACATAAACTCGTTTTTTCCAAAATACCGCAAATTCAATATTCACCAAATATTATAATATCATATAAAAATACTAAAAATCTACCCAAATAATTTTTCAATGTATATAATTTAAAAAATGAACTCCATTTAAGAAAAAAATAAATATGATAAATTTAATTTTTAATTAAAATCATTTTTTACTTGGAAAGTAATAATTTTAATATTATAAATGATTTTATAACACATTGAAAAATTACGTAAGGTCCCATAAAATTATCTTATAATAATAAGAAAAAAAATTAAATTTATCAATACATTTTAGGGAAATATGATTTTAAAAAATTAATATTTTAATTATAAAATTGAGAAGAAACGCTTATGTTTTATAAAAAATTATCAAATAATAATTAATAATTTTTATAACATTTATTTACATATAGTATGATATAATTATAAAATATTTTAGTTTATAAGATTTATAAATTATCATTATACATTCATGGGTGAGGTTACTATACCATTTATTTTTTTACTATTCATAAAGGCCATATTGTTATTAAAAAATTCATATTAATATTTCATTAGTATATGTTCTTTATCATCTATAAATACTTATAATTTAATTCATTCTTCATTTATATAGTTTATATTATGTTATTTATGATATTTATTGTGATTTATAATATATAGAACAATCATAATAAGGGTGTAATTCAATCGATAACTATTTGGGTCATTACATTCTTCCCCCCTTTTGAAATTTCACCCTCAAAATTTATTTTTTACATAATGATTTGGGGGTTCTTCTCCTCCATCACCTCATTTGGTTCCCAAGTAACTTCATCATACTTATAGTTCCTCTACAACACTATGATACGTTGGTTTTCCTTGTAGCGTAGAAACTTATCTCTCTAGTCCAAATTCAATAATTACTACTCCTTATATGAGAGATTAACCTCCAGCTAAACTACCTCAGATTTCAGTAAATGAGAATTATCTAGTATTTACATCATAAGGTGAGATTCATTGAACACATCATGAATTTGAGAAATACATGGTGGTAGTGAGATCGGATAGTCAACTTCTATAATGTGATCAAGCATCTCCAAGGAGCTAATGTACATAGGGCTAACTTCCCTTTCTTTTCAAACTGCATGACTCTTTTCCTTGGTAATATTTGTAGGAAGACTTTATCTCCAACGTAAAACTACAAGTCCCTTATATTTTATTCATCATCATTATTTTTTCTACTCTGATATTCATTGATATGTTTCTGGGTGTATTTAACCTTATATATCATCTATTTCACAATATCTTTCTGCAATATAATTTATTCACCAACTCCATCCCAATAGGATGGAGTTCTTCATCTCTTCCCATATAGAGCTTCATATGGATCCATTTGAATACTCCAATGAATCACCTTTTTGTATGAGAACTCAACTAATGTAATATGTTATTCCCATCAACCATTGAATTTCATTGAGATGGATCTTATCATGACTTCAATCAGTAAAATAGTCCTTTAACACATTCCATCAGTTTGGGGGTGATGGGTCATGTTGACATTCAATTCAGTAAAAATGCATGTTAGAGACTTCTCAAGAATTAGGATGTTAACATTGGATCATGATCAAATATGTTTAAATGTGGTACCCCATGCATCCTCACAACTTTTTCAAATATATCATGGAACATTTTTCATCAAAGAAATCGTCTCGTATAGAAATTGGGTGGGATGTCACGGTGAGTTGGTCCACCACAACCCATATGGCATCATTTCTTATGTCTTCAGTTTACCAGCGATGAAGTCCATGGTGACATTCACCTACATCAATTTGGGTATTTTAAAAGGGTCCATCATCCCATTTTACATCATATATTATACTTTACTTTTGTGAAATAACAACAACTTGATATAAATTAAGCAATATCTTTCTTCATATTGTCCCAATAGAAGTGTTCTCATAGATTATTGTACATCTCATTACTTTCAAGATGAATGGATAAAGGTGAGATGTGTGCCTTATCGAAGAGATCCCTATTTATATCATGTGATCAAACAACATAAATCCTTGATCCAAACTGAATAACACCATCATCATCGATACATAACTCTTTTCTCTTCCCTTATTTTACTACATTCACCGTCTTTTGTAACTCTAGATCATCCATGATTGCCTCTTTAATTTTCTAATAGATAGATGGTTGGGATATCATTTGGAAAAGGTAGGTTGTATTCCGTACCATATTGATTTCATATTATATCCTTTTCAAGTACAATAAGATAGGGAATTTTACAATTCATAACATGGATATAGTAGCAGCTTATTTTATGCTAAGATCATCAGCTACCCTGTTAACCATATAATGATGATAGTTAATAGATAAATCCTAGTATTTTATTAGTTCTAACCATGTCCTTTGACACGTGTTGAGTTACTTTTGTGTGACTATACACATTAGACTCTTGTGATTAGTATATATGTCACACTTCTCCCCATAGAGGAAGTGCCTCCATATTTTCAAGGAATAAACCACAGCCGCTAGCTCCAGATCATGCATCGAGTAGTTCATCTCCTGGATATTCTACTGTCATGATGCATAGGATAACACATTTTCATTTTTCATTAGAATAGAAACCATTACATTATTTGAAGCATCATTTTATTTCACAAAACCTTATGTATTTTATAATAATGGGAGTATAGGTGAAATGATCGGCCTTCTCTTTATATCCTTGAATAATTCCTCACCTTCTTCAATGTCGACATACATTACCCTTATACTTTTTAATGTATTTAGCTGGCTAGATAGTCATTAGAAATTTCTCACAAATTTTAAATTATACTCTATTAAGCTTATAAAACTACATGTTTTTATGATAGTGAAGGATCTGGAAAATTCCCAAATATCATTTTTAAGGGTCTAAAAAAATTCCCCCACGTGGAACACTTTTCCTAAGAATTTGTCTTGAAACATCCAAAATTCACACTTGTTGAACCTCGCATAAAACGTATCATTACTCAGTGTCATCAAAATAAGCATTAGATTTAACTCATTTTCTTCTTTAGTATTGTATTATATGAGAATATAATTTATAGACATAACCAAAACAATTTCAATTTAATTTCTAAAGACTTTATTCATCAAATCCATGAAGGCTTCAGGGGAATTAGTTAGTCTAAATGACATCCCTAGAAACTCATTGTGCCCAATCATTATAATGAAGTCAATATTCAGAATAAATTCCTTCTTCAACAATAGATGATGATATCCATAATGGATATACACATTTTAGAATTACTGATCTCATTGCACTTGATCGAACAAGTTATCAATTTTTTTGAATATGTTACTTTTTATTTATGGTGATGTTGGTGAGTCCCCAATAATTGATTCCCAACTCCATTGATCCATCCTTATTCTTTAAAATGAGTATTGACACACCGCAAGGTGATTCACTAGGGAATATGAACCATTTATCCATGTTCTCTTTAAAATATTTTTTTAACTCCCCATAATCAATCGGGTCAACCTATAAGAACATTTTGATATAGGAGTAGCTCTAGATATGAATTCTATTAAGAACTCTACCTCATGATCTGGGGGAAGTCTGGGTTACTCTTCATGAAATGTATCACTATATTCCCTCATAATGGGAATTACACCTAGGTTTTATACCTTCCTTTCATGAAACTATTTGAGTGAGGTATGCTTATTCCCATAGAATCAACACCCACACCATTAAAGGATTTTCCAAAGGAGATTCACAATCGCTCTATATTATTTAGTGGATCATGTGATGTTTAAAATATGAAACAATATTTACTTTTCACAATACTTTATATGTTCTATATATAACATGATAAAATCCCTTCCAATTATAGCATCAAATTACCCCTAAAAATGTATTATGAGATTCTCTAGAAGAATATTCCCATACACACTAATGGGAGAAGTTTCCACCACATGGGTTGCAATGATTACACTACCTGGGATTTTTATAGATATCTTTATGTAAAGTTTTCATTGATTGAATTCAATAGTTCAAGAAACCATGAAGTATATAAAAGAATTAGTAAAACTAAAATAAAACAATAAATTTTCCATTCTTGAGTTAAGATGTAGTGTACATTTTACAACTTCATTTTCATGCTCCACTTTAGAAATTGTTATTGCATAATCATTCCCACGCTCTATTGTATTTGGTGTCTAATGATGTTGATTACCCTTTAGGACTTGAGGTTTATTGCACTAGAATTCATGGTGACCGTACTCCTTATAATTTAATCATTTAACTGTGGGTGGTGCTCTTCATCCCTCAATTATATCAGTTGGCTTCTTTATGAATATTTGAAATTCATGACCTTGGTGGCGTTATCTCCCACACTTATATAATTTCCAATTACTTTTGAGGAACTTCCCATGATATCTCTTGCCACATTTTTAATATTTGGGTAGTTGGTATTTCATTCCACCTTTTCTCTTTAAGTCCTCTAATTTAAACCTCTAGAATTCAGTTATTATTACCATATACATGTGACCTTTCTTTATAAACCATCTCCAATTTGACATCACATCACATAGGTTTTTCATATTTCCCAATGTTTTGAAATTCTAGTACATTTTGAACATCTAGTTTTAATCCACCAAAGAATCTATCAGTTTTTCTATCATTGTTGATAACAAAACCTAAAGCATACCATGAATCAATACCAAATGTGATTCATAGGACATGATAGATTCACCTTCATTTTTCTTCATATCTAGGAATTATATCAACATATTTCTATGAAGATATTGAGGAAAATACTTGTTAAGGAATAATTTATTAAAATTTTCCCACTCTATGTAATCAATTTCATACTTCGTCATGGTGTTTATAATCAAATCCCACCAATGATCATCCTCTCCATCTGAATAGTAAATGGATAGAATCACCTTCTCCATCTTATAAAAGTTAATTATATAAAATATCTTATCCATTTAGATGACACACTTCTTCATGACTAGTAGGGATGAATATCCAATAATTGTAGGTGATCATTTCTATATGAAACACTCAATAACTAGCTTCTCACTCTTAGGTGAAGTCATTTGTTAAAAATTATTCAGGTTATTGTTCAAAACTTAAGACTTTAGGGTAGGAATCACCATGAAATTTTGAACTTCAAATCTCAAGTCATATGGGGATTTTCTTTGAGAAGTAACTACATTGACCCACACATAGGTTTTTTTCTTCATTTCTCCTTGTTCCCTATATTTTCCAAAATATGATAGGATATATCAAAACATATGTCAACAATTCATAATGAAATAATTTATTATTTTTTGAAATTAAGTGTAAAATAATATCTTATTAGATCCCTATTTTATACATATCTCTAAAAGAATCCATCTTGGGTTCTTACATTTGATTAGTCTCATGCTAAGGGTTGAATCTAAGGTTCTTTAATCCAAATTCCAAAATTTCCTAAATTATGCTATGATACCAACTATAGTAATCCAAATTTTCTTTCAAATCTTATCAATTAATTTTAAATACAAATACATAAATTTATAACCCATCCAAGATCCATTATTTTAGTGTATTGGAAAAATTAATATCATACATAAAATTTATAAAATAAAACGTAAGAATTTATATAATTCCTTATTATCTATCTTCTGTTTGGCCCTCATGTTATCATTAGTAAACGTAATCACCTGAGAAAATATATAAATCAAGAGGGTGATATAAAATATTGATAAAAGGATAGATAATAACAAGAATCAAAATAACATGGGGTGACCGTATTAATTATCATAAAAAAGTTTCATTGGATCATAATCATGAGAAGAAGGAATAGATAAAGGGTTGGAATGTTCAAATACAAAACAATGAAATTTCATGTCCTAGTGGCCGATTACCAAGCACACATCACTTCATATCATGATATACATCACATTACACAATGAATTTGAGAACTATTTAATTTTAGGTGTACCCATCACATTATATGATTCACATGTACTATATAATTACGAGCACACCCATCACATAATAACATTTACATTATCATACATGCCATATACAATGTATATCAATCATAGTACTAAAATAACATGTGGAAAGAAATTGGGTTTTATAAAGAATAATTTCATGGATAAACTATTGGTTTCCCAATATAAAAGTAGAATAACATTATTAGTATAAGACTCATTAATTTTTTGTGAAGAAGAATCAATATCAATATAAGTAAAACATGTGTTTTTCTATGTTTGAGTTGGTTTCAAAAATATATATTATTTTTTAATAAAATAATATTGGATACATTTATATCCCAAAAATAAAATTGAATTATAATTTAAGGATATTTAAAGAAAATTAATGGAACTTATATATTGAAAAATGAGTGAAATAGGTAAATCCTAATGGAAGAGTGTTGGGTTCAAGAATTTAAATTACCTTATGTATGAATGCTCCCTTATCATTAATATCATGGATATTAAAATTAAATTGCATAATTAAAAAATATATTTCCTTTTATAAATTATTTTTATTTATGGTAGGTTTATTAAGTTAATTTATGGGATTTTTGATTAGTTTTATTATCAAATTTCATTGTTCGAGTGTGTTCATTTTCTTGGATTTCATGATCTATTTACTTGAATACGAGTTTGAAAGTTAATGTTGAATGGATATATTTCTCCATAATAGAAAATATAGGTTTTTAATGAAATTATATAGGATTAAATGGTTATATATATATTTTGGTTAAATTTAATGATTATTAATCATTAGAAGAATATTTAATGATAATCATTTTGGTTAATTTTGGCGTTTTTTTATCACTAGAAACTCGATTTGTTTTTTCATTTACAATTATTTAAATATTTTAGCACCAAAAAATAAAATTTTTATAGAATATATTTTAAATTATGTACCAACCAATATTGTAGTTTTATAAATATAATTTAAGGTGTTAATGGATAATAAAAACACATGGTCCACGACGTCGGTAAATTAACACATCATAGGTGATAATATCATTTTATTAATAAACGAGAGGGAGGAAGAAGGAGAGAGAGAAACTTTTTTATGATGGATCTCCCATTAACATGATATAATTATAGTATATAAAATATAATGGAGTTATCATGATCATATTTATAGAGTAAGTTCGGAGAGAATAATAAAAGAAAAATAAATTTAATTTAATTAAATAAAAAAGGAAGGGGATTTTACCTCTTAAATATCTACTCCATGATTACATTTTTAGGGAAATGGTTTTTTACATTTAAAAAAAACTTTCTCCTAGACATGTGTAATTTCCAATGGAATATACTGGAAATGAATTTGACAAGTCTTAATGCTTCATATGTGTGAGGATAAGATGTGGTGAGTGGAGGTTTTTGGAGTGGTTGGGAGGGGTGTTTTCCCATTATTTTATTCAATTCATTATTATTTTGGATCTAGTAAAGAAAAGTTGATTTTTACATGGATAAATATAGTAAATAGGGAAGGATATTTTGTCATTATGGGATTAGAATAGCCATCAATCATTGATCAATCATTCATGGAAAACAACTTCATTTATTTCCTAAATACTGTAAATTAATTATTCACAAAAAAATCAACTATTCATAAAAAATCCAATAAAAATATACCCTAACCATTTATATATATTTATAAGTCAAAAATGAATTCCTTTTTTTGAAAATAATTTCCTAAATATGATAAAATAAATTTTTAATTATATTCTTCGTCTATAAGGAAAACATAGATTTTAATATTATAACTAATATTATAACACTTTTATATATTACATTAGGTCTCACAAAAAATATTATAATAATAAATAAATAAATATTAATTTATTAATACATGTTATGAAATAAATTTTATATCTAAACATTATATTAATTAAATATTTTAAAATAAACACTCATGTTTGACAAAAAATATCATAACTCAGTTAAAAATTTCTTAATCATTTATTTACCTATAATATGATATAATTATATCATATTTAAATTTATAAAATGGATAAATTCAATTTTTACATTAATCGGTGAGGTTACTATTCCATTGTATGGTTTAATATTCATAAGGGTCACATTAAAATTCCAATGGCCAAATTAATATTTAATCCGTATCAGTTCCTTAACTTCTAAATATACCAATTATTTCATTAATTCACCAAGTATAATATTTATATTTTGTTACTTATGTGATTTAATGGGACTTATACAATATGGAATAATTATATGAGGTGTTAAATTCCATTGGTAATAGTTTGGTTTGATAAATATATAAAAATTTGGGCACTGTGCAATGGTAGACAGTTCCCCATGTAAGGCTAATATAGGATTTAAACTAGATGTTTAATGGTATCTTCCCCGCTATGTAAAGGTCATAATGTACTCACCTAAGAGTAATAAGTATATGGGTAAGGGCACACACGAGTTTTGTAAGGGTACACCTGATTTATGTAACGGTAAACCTGAGTTGTGTAAGTCTACACAAAATTTTTATAGGGGTACACCTAAGTTACCTAAGGGTATATAGAACCTCACATAATGGTTTTCTAATAAATAAATAGGCTACTTAAGGTTATATTTTGATGGTGAAATGGTAAACCAAGTCTCGTGTAAGGGTATTCTAATATTGGGGTTAAGGTAAAGACCAATTAAAAAAGGATATGTAAAGTTAATCCCACACTATGTAAAGGTATCATAACACTTAAATAAATGTTATATGATTCATATAGAAACTGGGTAAGGGTCTTTAATCCCACACATATGTAAAATAGTGACATAAAATGGTTTGTTTATGGGTAAATAGGTGATTTAAAAGACAAGTGTATATTAAAAATTAATGTCATGTAAAGTTAATAGTTTTCGCAAATCAGAACCCATTTCATATCATTTTTCATTGGAAAAGCCTATAATAAATGACGAAAATATGTATTTAACATATCAGTATATTATATATTTTTTATAAACTTTTTATTTACTTAGAATATCTAAATTATGGAAACATTTTATTAATATGAAAATCACCATTTAGTGACCATTATATTAATTGGTTAAGGTCTTCATATAGCTATCTAAGCTAGAAAGAAGTTTTCCTCTATTAAATATTCACATTTTTGTGTTTATGGATTATTAAAAGTATAAAAATATCTATAATCTGAATTTATAAGGTTGTATATAACCATTAAAGATTTTCCCTATAATATGAAAATAATCATTTTTTGGAGTTTTTTTTATATGAGATTTTCTCCTATATGGCTCCAAATCTAGGTTTTTTTCTCCTCTCGTCACCGCCGACTTCTTCGCTGCGAGTGGCGAAGTGTTCCTTCTCATGATTAGTGGTTTTGGTGGTTTTTATCTGCTGCGGTGGTGGGTTTTTGGCTACTTAGACATCGTTTCTAACCTGATTCGCTCGATTCCTACCCCTTTAGATAGGGCTTCACTCAGATGCATGGTGACCCTTCGTAGATGCATTCATACGCCTATATTCTATTGGTCTTCCTCTTCTATAGTGAGCATGTTGGGGTTTCGCCATGTCTAATGTGGTCATTCTGTTTGGTGGCGATGAGACCTTTTGATATTCATTATGGTGCGACGCGGGATTTTTCCTTTCTTCTCCAGTTGATGTAATTCTGCGGTGTTGAGAATCGCAGTGATTTTATGATGGAAGATGTTAAGCCAAAGCCATGGGTTTGGGTTCCATCTTGGGTTTTTTGGTGTTGGTTTTTCTATTGTTTTGGCTTTGATTTGGCTGTTTTTTGTGGATTTGTGACTTTTGTTAAGTGTGTTCCTCAATGTTTTAAGGATGATGTTCTTGGATGTGTGGTTGCGTGGTGTTTTTTGCGTATCTGGTTGTCATGGCCTGTTTTATGTTTTTATGTTTGGATCTTCTGCTTCTGGTGATATCTAGCATGGGACGGAGATGACTCCCCAGAGGATGGGTTTGCCGACTCGCTATTCTGGTGGGATGCTTGACGGATAGATGGAAGCCTCGATGAGACGGTATGTCACGAGGCGTGTGGGAACCTTTCCATCATGTTATAAACTATCTAGGTGTCTCATATATATATGTAGTTATATCCTTTAAATTTTGATTGTGAGAGGGAAAGTGAGAAAGATATTAAAAATTAGAGAGAGAGAGAGAATCTATTTTTAGGAAGCCAATATCTAAAGTGGGGGAACTATATAAGTGTCATATTATTATGTTGAAGTGATTGTTAGGGAAAAATCCACCTACCTGTAGAATTTTGGTAAGGGATTATTTTTCTTTTAACATTTATTTCAATTTTTTGTAAAACCCTTTTCTTATAAAAAATTATTTTATTGAATTTATAATTTTGAAAACCATTTTCCTCTAATGGGATGTGATTATAATCTCATTCTTTAAAATTTCAAAGTAAATCTCTTATTGTAATATAAATTTAAATTATGTTTTGAAAACTCTTTATTTTAGTGGAGAAATGTTTACAAAAGTAGTCAATTTAACTCATTTTTTAAAGTTGTTTATAAATTCTACATTAAAGTATCTCTTATTTTAACTAATTTTTCATAGAGTATAAAAATTATTATTTTAGGTGATAAATATTTTTTTAATTCATAAATTACATTAATTAATAAATTTATTGAATGGCCACTAACTATATTTCTCATTGACATTCTTTATATATTTTTTAAATCATTAGTTTATGGTTAATTTCTATGTGTTACGCATGAAATGTTTATTACTTATAATATCTATAAAAGTGAATTTTTAAAATGAGGGAATATTGGATATGTTTATTGGATATGTAATTATTTTCCTCATGGAAAATAAATTACATATTTGGGAATTTTTTGAAAGTTTTTTTGAATATATTTCTAGTGATAGAAGATACGTTTCAAAAATGATTTATTTGAAATATTATACTTTGTTATTGGTTATGATGATGAGGAATGGTGGGTGCACCCATTATATAAATGTTAATTTTACATAATATTGATGCTTAGACCTCCAATAATTATATTGGACTAATTTTTTCTTAAATTATTTTATGTATCATTATATTCAATAATGTGATATTATTTTCAAATTAAAATTTTTAAGTATCAAAGGAGGAATTAGAATTTATTATAAATGATATTATATTTTTAAATAAATGGATTTTCAAAATAATATATCATATATATTTTTTAAAAATTCTATCATAATATATATTTTTAATACCTTCAATTATTTTTTATTACAAATTATATATTTTATAAAAAAATAAATTTTTAAAATTATTTGAAATAAAAGGAATGGCTTTCAAAAAAAATAATATTATTTTAAAAGTTAAAGGATTTGACCTACTGATTTAAAACACATTGATGAGGATTTTTTGTTCCCACTAAATGTTTTAAAATAATTTTAATAGGTTTGGTTATAAGTATAATATTATCAGTGAGTGGTATTAATTAAGTGTCTATATTGAGTGATTATTGATAGGAGTTAGTTGATTTTTTCAAAAACCCTAATATTTATTTTGGGATGTAATCCTTAAATAATATAAAAATAAAATATTCTGGGGAATGTAAGTAACCTAATATTTCCATTGATGATTTATATTTTGGATTCTCTATATTGGATCACATTTTTTAGTATAAAATCAAAAAATGTATGAATTATGTTTCTAGAACCAGATCAGGGAGTACCGGATCAAGCCTATCATATTTTTTTGTAAGAGCAAGGACTAGAAAAGAAATATAGATTGTGATTATGTCATTTGGGGATAATTTTTATTTATGAATACATTTATTTGAGGATTATAAGTAAATATTCTAAGAAGCTCACAGTATATTAGATGAACATTTTTTTATAAAAATCTACTGTTTAAAAAAAATCTTATAGATTATATTAGGTTTCATTGTTTTTTACTTATGAGACATTATGTCCTTTTTTTGTTATGTATATTTTTTGTGAGTATATATAGATATTTATTATTTTTTAATAATTTCTTGACTATATATCATTTACAGATAGGGAGTCAGTTTCAAGATGGTTGGTGGAAGATCATAAAGATATATTATATCTCTTCTAGATGAAATTATTATAGTAGTTTGTATAAATACATTCTGTTTTCATTTATAAAATTTCACCAACTTACAACTCCCCAAAATGAAATTATAAGTAATATTAGACACCTATTTTATACTATTTTATTAGCATTCTCTATTGATTGTTTTCAATCAAATAATAAATTTCAACATTTCCCACCAATTATAAAAAAGAGGTTTTAAAAAGTGATTGTCAAAAAATTTCACCTTATCACATGATTTTGAAACACAATATGATTTCTTTATAGAATCTAGTGAGAGGGGACCTAATAAAACATATATATATTTATTATCAACTCATATAATTTTTTTTCATTTTATTAATATTTTAGAAGGACTTTTAATTTAATATTTCAAAAAAACTTATTAAACTTATTCTATAAAAATTAAGTTCTATCTGTTGTTTGAAATTATATGTCAATAAGAAAAAAAATTCAAAACTAAATATTTTATTTAATCAATATATCCCAAATAATAAATGTTTTATAAAAGTGAATAAAATGGATTTGAAGGATCCATGAAATATTTTTCCAATGTATTGATCATCTTTCTTTATTATAATTTATACAATGAAAATGGTTTATTTCCCAAGTTAATGTATGACTTATTCTCTTTTGATTTTTTTTGATTCCCAAATTTATGTTAAAATATACGAATATAGAGTAATTAAATTTACATTATGTATGAAAATAGTTTTTTAAAATTTTAGTTTGAAATTTAATAATTTATTTAAATAGTTAAAATTACAAAGAATTTATTTCCTTTAGAAGGTGGTTTATAACCTCCTGAGAATTGTTGTATAATGTTATTTTAAATGAATGATTAATAAATTTCTTGTTTTATAGTTATAATTAAATAATATAAATTTTTAAAAAGTGTTTATTTTACAAAAGAATGTTATTTTCTATAAAATATAATTTTATTGAATAAGTTTATTTGATGTATTCATGTTATAAAAAAACTACTTTATTAATATTTGTACTATTTTTGAAGAAATAGCATGGATATATTTTTTAAAAATAAATTCCCAATTAATATGAATGAATTTCAAAAGGAATACATAAACATAGTTTTTTTTGAAATCAATAGAATGACTATTTACATATCGATATAATGTTAATAATATCATTAGGATGAATATAAAAATTTATTCATAGTGTAATAATACTTATTGAAGAATATAAATATTATTGTTAGAAAAATATTAATTTTATGTATGCATATTACAATTTTTTAAGTATTGTAAAATTTATTAAAAAATAAATTAGCATAAATTAAACTCAGAGTGAGTATATTTATAAGAATATAGAAATAAATATATTTTTAAAATCAAAATTTTTAAATTTTGAATATACACATAAAATAATTGTATAAAAATTATATTAATAAATTAATAAATATATTGATGATATATATTCTACATGATAATATTAATGTATTATAAAAGTTTTGATAGAATTAGTATTTAAAATCTAATTCTGTGTAAAAAACTATTTTTATTAAAAAAAGATTAAGTTTCAGATACTGATTAAATGAAAGGAAGTGGTTTTAAGGAAACGTAACGTACATTTAAATTATATTTAAGATTAGTAATGTTGTTTGGATTGTTTTTTAAGGGTATGTACTGAACTCTACGTGCTCTGTAAAGGTATAATGTTCCCTATATATGGGTAAGATAAGATTTTAACTAGTTGTTAAAGGGTTGCTTCCCTATTATGTAAAGGTCATCTAATACTCACATAAGAGTAATAAGTAATTATTTTGGGTATGAAATAGTTTTCAAAGTTTATACTGGAGTTATATAATGGTACACTCATGTTCTATAAGGGTACACTGATGATGTATAAGAGTACATCAATGTTCTGCAAGGGTGTAAATCACCTCACATAAAGGTATTCCAATAAATAAATAGTTTATGTAAGGGTAACCGTGGATCTAATAAGGGTAAACCTTTTCTCACATGTGGTAGTACTAGTAAACCAAATTCAATGTAAGGGTACTAAAAATGTTTCAAAAAGTTAGATAAAAATTAATGAGGATAGATAAGGCTAAAACCGATTTGTGTAAATGTACGCATCACAGAGAATCTATATATGTGTATCAAATACCACATCTATGGGTAAAATCAAATTAAAAGGTATTTTATATTAATGATGTACAGAGTTTGAAAAAACAACACAAAGGATAACTTTTAGTCACATAATGGTAAGAAAAATCATAGATTTAAACATGTCATGTTTTCTTCTTCCTCACATGCAGCATTTATATAAAACCAAACAATATTTATATTTTATATGTCATTGTATTATAGATTAAAATGAATTTTTTATTTATAAAGAAGATCATCATTAGTAAAATTTAACTGAAATATAAATATCACCATTAATATAACCTTACCATCCCTAGTTATGGTCCCTATCATTCTTTGTAATATTACAAGAACTTTACTGCAATGAGGTCTTTGAATTTGGAGGATTATGGATTATTAAAACAATTGAATGATATTATTTGTGGATTATTGGGGTTTGTAAAATTATTCTAAATTTTCCCCATAAATTATATATATATTTATTTAATGGTGGTGATATATAGGGAAACACTATATTATTTCATGGAAAATAAGGGTATTAATGGATAATTATATTTTATATAAATGTCAAAGTAAATAGGTTTTATCAAATATCAAAAATTATGTGGATGGTTATCTATTATTTTAATATACGTACTATTTGAAAAAGAATATATATTGTATTATCTTTTTTTAAAGGTAACATTTTCATCATATTACAAACTACTTAATTGTACCATATATCCATGATTATATCCCTTCGGGTTGGAGTGAGAGATAAAAATTGATAATGAAAATGAAAATGAGATAGATAATTTAGTATTGGGAAGATAATTTCTAAAGAAAGGGAACTATAAGAGATCCCATGTATTCAATCATAGTAATCCTTAGGGATAAATCAACATAGTTTTTGAATTGATAAGAGTGAAGTATGTTTCCATAAACATAAATATCACTGTTTTCTAAACCCATTTTCATGAATAAATGATTTTGTTATATTTTTATTTTTCAAAACTTCTTTTATCATAAGGGGGTATGACATTATACCATAGTTTTAATATTTCAAAAAAACCCCTAATTTTTTTTAAAAAAATATATTATGGTCTTCAAAATCATTTTTTGTAAATGAAAAAAAATTTATAAAACAATTAATTTTCTAGATATAATTTTAAACATATTTTAATTTAGGAATTCAATTTTAACGTTTTTCTAATTTCAATATATTTAATTCTAGAGAATAAAAATTATTACTTCATCTTTGAAACTTTCTTTTAAAATTAATGGATTTCAGTCTTGATTACATAAATTTTAATTTCATGTAATATATTTTTCATTAAAATTTAATATATTATATGAGAATAATTTTTTTATGTCTAATTTCCAAACATTTCCTATATTTTTTTTATTACCTAAAATCATTATAAATGAACATTTTTCCTTTAAGGTAAATTTTTATAATTTTATTTGAAATTTAATTATTTTTCCATTTTAAAATTAAATACTCATATGATAAATATTTGAAAATTTATTTTAAAGGATTTATATTGGGAAATGAAAGCTTTAAAAAATATTTTATTTAATATTTGGCACTTTAGTATTGGTTATGATGATGAGAAATTGGGATTGAACACATAATCTAAAGGGAAAATTGTCCTAAAAGTGACATTTATAACTTCAATATTCATAGCTTCCACAAGGTTTTTTTAAATTTAATAGTGTCATTATATTATATAAAGGGTTATTACTTTCAAAAGAAAATTGAATTATCAAAAGATAAAGATAGATATTTTTTCAAAGGATATTATATTTTGAAAATAAATTGTTTTTCAAAATAATTTATAATTTAATTTTTTTTAAACGTGTACCATAAGATGGATTTTTAAAACCCTAAACTATTATGTAGGGAAAATTATATTTTTTATAAAATGAGTTGTTCAATTAAAAATATATGATATAAAAATTATTGTTTTTAAGTTAATTTTTTTATAAATTTAAAATATAAATGATTTCCCATCATTTTTTAAAACCTATTGAGAAATAATTTTTGGATCATCTCTTGTTACAAAAGTGTTACCATAGATATAGTGATGAGTAGAAGATTAGTAGTGACTGGTCTCATTTAAAATTCATGCTAGATTATTTCAAGATAAGATTTCATAGAATTTTATATAAACTCTTATATGTATTAATGTTTCCTAATACTATAATACTATAAAACTAAAAGATCATTTTGTATGTTAGTAATCCATTATTTATTATTATGATTTATATTTTTTTATATTTTAAATTGGATAACATTTTTTTTGTATCAGTCCTAAAAATTAAAGGTTTTTGTTTATAGAGAAATATTTGTGGTGCTTTTTGGGTATTTCACAAATAGATGCATGGATGATGATGTAGTAAATATGACATCTATTATTACTAGAATAAAAAAATAAAACAAAATCATAATCATCCATCTCTAAGTGCAAAAAAATCATCTAAACATTAAACCAAAAATATCCCAAACAAAAAACTCGATACCCAACCACTGAACCAATGTAGAACTAGTTAAAAATACATTATAAATGGGTTAGAAAACTATACCTAGGGGTCTGAATAAATGAACAAGATTTAAAATTAAATCCACCTCAACTAATTTTAATTACAAATATAATGTACCAATTTTTTACAATAAGAAAAGTATTACATTCAATAATTTACAAATTAATTTCCATTTTAAAATAGGTACATTAATTTTATGAAAAAAGTGGGAGTCCATTACGAAAATAAAATGTATTATTAATACAGTATTAAAGGAATTGTATCGACTGATAATGACAAACATACTAAATGAAAATGGGTTTGTCATGGGATCTAAAGATATCAGGGAAGAATCAAGGAAAAAGATAACATAACTAATCTAATGGACGACTTGAACATGATACTAGAAAACCTTACACAATAGCCTATATTAATGTCATATTCCTAATAGGGAAGAATAATCCCATAATTTTTTAAAATTCTCTCTCTAGGACACTAATCATTGCTTAACTATGAACTAGTATATCTCATGTCTCTGATTACAAGCCCAGATGCCCATAGATTCCCTAAAAATTTCATTGTAGGTGAGTTCAAGAAATAATCACATAAAATTATATAATAATACTCATACAAAAGTGACACCCTTATATATAATATCCATTTAGTAAAAAACCCCTTATTATCAAAATACATAAAAAGAATACAAGCCCCTTTCACCAGGCATCATCCACATACAAGACATCAGTAAAATATCAAATATTTTTTTAACACATGGGGCATGTCTCTCAGGAGTAAAACATTTTAAAATCCATTTTCTATGTGGAAATAATGCTTCATGGACATTTATCAAAGATCAATCATCAAATGATTTTTGTAAATTAAAATTTTTGAACCTCATAGATTTAACTATTAAAGAAAATAGTTACAAAACCAAATAAAATTAAATTGAAAGAATCATTTTCAAAATATATATAATAATTACATCAAATATCTAGTGTGATCAAATATTAAAATATGATTATTTATAATTTTTTAAAGAAAACCCCTTGTTATAACTATTTAAAATCAAAATCAAACCATATTTCATTAGTTAAAACTGTTAAACAGACTAGATACTATTGATAAAATTTTCAATACATGTATTTTAATGAAAAAATACAAAATCAGTTTAAATATATATATATATATACATCATTAGAGTCTTGATTTAAAATTACTCAATTTAATTATCTTATATAATATTTAAAATATTCTGGTTAACATTATTCATTGTAAATAAACCATTACCCTTGCCATGGTAACTGACTTTTAGCTTGGTAACTTGTTTATATACCTATAAATTACATTAGGATCCATATCCATCTTGACTATTATTATTAAAATGATGAAATCCAAATTATTTGATTCAATATCTAATAGTGATAAAAATTAATTTTCATATAAATAAATATAATAGTTTTTTTTTAAATTGTATTTCTAAACATAAAAAGGATTTATTTTTATTCTTGATCAAAAAATAACTTTTGAATTATTATTAACTTAATTTTTATAAATTATTAATAATTTTAATTAAAAAAATTTTAAAAATTCAAATATTTATTTTATATAAAAAATACACAATAAATTTATTGAAATAATTCATTAATAATAAATCCCTTTCAAATTATCTTTTCTCAACCAAGATACCATATTAATTCATTAATTTTATTCTAACAATTTAATTTTTTCAATCCATTGATATTAAAATAATTCATTGAATTTCACCATATCATTTTATAACAATAATAATATGTAATTCAGAAATATGTTTTTATCTAAATATTTTAAATAAATATGTGATTTTTTTATTTTGAAATTATATTAAATTTATTCTTTTACTAATAATTCACATATTTACTATGCCAATAACATACATATATATCCAATAACAAAAAACTCTACTAAAAATATTAATAATTATTTTATTTTTTTCTTATATATACCCTTTCTCTAATTATTCATTATATAAATTCATCCCATATTCATTTCATAAAGAAAAAATTTCATCCCATGCACATCCGTTATATATTTTTCATAATAATATTTCATTTCGTGATTTTTTTCTCATTCTAGGTTTAGTTCTATCGATGGAGATTCTCAACTGTTTGTAATATCAAGGGGTTGTCTGAGATGTAGATATATAATTTTTTTCTAATAATTTTTTCTTTTTAATTTTCACTTTTAATACAATTAATAAACTATATAATCTAATAATTTATGGTCTATAATACTTGGGTTCATGTACTATTGTTTTAATTCTCCATTATCAATGAGTAATGCTTTTTTTTATTTTTATCATTTCTGAATTATTTTATTTTAAATTTAAAATCACTATGAAGAGTATAAACAAAATATTTAGGAATTAAAAATATATAATTTATGTAATGAGAATATTTTCCAGAATCAAGGTTTATTAGAAACATATATGAATTATTTTCTAAAAAATGTAATATCCAATATATGTTTAGGATAATTCACATGGATGATCTATGTGTTTTATGATAAGTGTTTATTTATAGAAATTTTATTAACAAATAATTCATATCTTAATACATGAACCTATAAGATAATAGTTTTTCAATAATTTTTAAACTCATATGAGATGCCATTTATCATTTTAGTTTATATGTTGTTATTTTAGAAGAAATCTATTTATAAATCATGTCTTTAAAGTATAGTAGAAGAAATAAAAAATTTTCATCATTGCAACTAAGACTAGAAAGATTAAATTTCTTCTTTTACCAACTCTCTGACTTTTATGTGTATATGGAAATGTTAATTAAAGAACTATAACCCCATAATATTTATTAATAAATTAGTTTTTTACTACCATATAAAATAATTGAACCTTATTTTCCTTACATACATTAAAATCATGTTATCATATATGAGAATGGACTTCTATATTCTACACGAAATAATTTACATGCCTATTTGTTAAATGATTCAAGAAATATTAGGGCTCTATAACCCTTAATTAAACAAGGATTCTAGTTAATTATACATTATATTGATTCATATAAAATACATAAGATTTATAGCTTAAAAGTGTCTAAAAAAACTTGGTCT
Source organism: Viscum album (assembly GCA_963277665.1). Classification (NCBI taxonomy): domain Eukaryota; kingdom Viridiplantae; phylum Streptophyta; class Magnoliopsida; order Santalales; family Viscaceae; genus Viscum; species Viscum album. The sequence goes on from OY728132.1 coordinate 469,249,811, forward strand.
ATCTCTATTATTTTTTTTTTGTTCTTTATCGAAATATTATATATCCATAACTGGGTATATTTAAGACTTATGTTTTATATAAAAAATTATTTTCTATATATAAACTATTTGATTCATGTTTAATTAAGCTATTATTCATGTGTGAGGTATCATGCTATTTTTTCTAAGAAATATCTAATAAAATACCATTACAACTATAATGTACACTAAGATAAGGTTTTGTTAATATACATGGAATTATGAATCTTTTAAAATACATGAGCCTCTCTACATTGTGATGTGATGTTGTGATATTATATGGATAATTTAGTAATTAATGTCTATCATAAAAAGGAATATCGAATATAATTATTGTATTATTTATGAACATTCATATAGAGACCCACACTTTTAATACATTAATACTACATCACTTTTGAGATATACTTTAAACATTAAAAAATGGATACCTAACGGACATATTAGATTACTACCATTGGAAGTATAGAAAAAAAAAATCTATATCAGGGAAATATCTTCAATTTTTCTAACAAATATCATCCCCCTTTGTAATTCAATTTAAAACACATTCTTCCTAACTAGAAGAATGGGAACATAAGTGAGGGATGATCATAAATTCATAGTATGGGTAAATAAAATAAATGAATACGCATATCATGAAAATAATGGGTTAAGAACGCGATCAATATCATTAAAAGATCCTATAATTATTATCAAATATCATAAACAAGAATCATGGAATAATTATTTTCAGTTCATTAGTCATGAGTTATAAGTAAATCAAGATAATTAGCCATCAAATCATATCATAGTAAAAAGAAATGGAATTGTCTAATACACATCAACTTATATCTCAATGAACATGTATAAGTAGTAATATGTTTAAAAATTTAATTAAGGACATGAAATCAGGCCCTCTAATAGACTTATGGAGATGCAACCTAGTCCATGCATAATTTTGTTTACATGCAATTGGGTTCAGGCGTAACAATGTAAACATGTAATTAAGATCACTCATAAACTTATAAACCGAAAAATGCATCCATGGATAACATTGTGAACAAGTAATTTGGATCATGTATTACATTATGAACATATAATAATGTTAAATCATAAAAGTTTGATCAAGTAATCAGGTTCATGCATAATCTTACTGGTATAAAACTGGGTCCATGTACAACACTTTGAACAAGTAATCAAGTCAACACATAACATTCATACTCATGAGTCATCCATCTTTAAAAAATTAATTAGAGGGATATATGGGTCCCACCCATATCATAATAACATCATTCATCATGTGCCCAAAAATAATAACTTGCATCATATCATGTAAAATAAAAGGGATAGTTTTAATTAATGTAAAATATTAACACATGAAATTAAATGTGCATCATTAAAATTTTATCACATCATAAACTATGAAAAGATATTGGTTTTGTAATCACTTCATGTAAGCATAACACATTAAAAGAAGTTGGTTTGAAAACAATATAACTAGTGTATGGGAAATATGTTTCCTAAAAATAATCAAAACATATCATATACCATTAATAGGAAAAATATTAATAGATCATTTAGAACATTTTATAGAAATGCAAGAGTAACATCAAGGGATGTCATCTTAGATGGAAAACAGTTTTTTAATGATATTTTGAAAGAATTTCCAAACGAAAATATATTTTCTTCTACGGATCTTTCTTAAATCAAGAAACCTATTTAAATCTATTTTTAAGAAATTTTTTAAATGAATCATTCAAAATGTATTGAATGTCTTTTTATTCGCAGACATCTTTAAAAAAATATAATTAAATCTTGAGAAAATTGTAAAAAATTAATCTATATAAAATATAAAATATTCATGAAGACTATTTGAAATCCATTTAATTGAAAATTAATTCTAAAAAAACATTTTTTAAAAAATTAATCTATTAAATGTGAAAAGGAAGTTTCATAGAAATTACGGTGAGTAAATCAATATATGTTGTACAAGGTAAAAATAATATTCCATTTTCATGGTAAAAAGGATAGAAAAAAAATGTTTGGAAAGTAAAAAAGAAGATTCTTTTAAAAACATTGTTCTAATAAAAAAATGCATAAAATGTATTTTAATATTTATAGGAGAATAAAAAAACATTTCTTAAAAAACATTTGGAAATCTTGGTTTTGAAGGAATAGAGATTTTTTACCAAAGAGAGTATAAATTCGGTATTTCATAAAAACACATTCTCAAATATCTTATGTACCATAGAGTGTAAATATGCTACCAATTATTAATTATATCATTAATTGTCACAGGATAATAAAATTCATCAGGATCATAGGATTTCATCTAGGAGTCATAAACATTACCAATCCTTAAATGCAATGATATTGTTTCAATAAAATCATGCCATTTGGTATCTTTGAACTGTAAAACCCATGTATAGAAATTAGATTACAAAATTCTTAATACGTCATTAAATTAATGATATCAATGATATAATATTTAAAAGTTATAATAAACACATCCCATAAAAAATATAGCTTCATAACATGGCATGTGTCCCATAGAATTAAATTTTAGATGAAATTACATTATTGAATTCGTATCTTTTAAAATATTAACCCCATGCAAGAAATATCCAAATTTGGGTATCTAAATAACAATAATTATTATTACAATAATCATATAATAAATCCAAGATATGTATACATTGCACAAAAAATTATGTGTGGTAAATGAAGAAATTATCTCAAAGAAATAAAAAGTGAGATGAAATTCTCTTACTTTTTTTCTAAACTCTCATCATAATCATTCAAACCATCATTATAATAAATATAAATTTATTATAAATACTTTAAAGAACCATATTATTATATCAAATACCATATATGGGTTTATTATTACCTTATATTACCTGCCTGTTAACAATACAATGATAAGGATTCACTATGGGTAATATTTGCTTTGTTCATCATGTGTGTCTTAATTTTTTATATCCTTGGTAATTATACAATTCTCATGATTTATAGAATTTTCAACATGGTATGAATATCATGTATGTTACATAAATTTTTATTAAAATCATCCATAGAATATTGAAGTATGAAATTTAATACACCATTCATGGAGAATGCAAGTCGTACAAACGCGGGAATGATGTTTCCATTATTATAATTTTATTGGAAGAAATAAGTAATATGACATATTTATATATATATATATATATATATAATTATTCAAATAGAATTATTAAAACTTAAATATCATATACATTAACTAAATCCATCATTAATCAATTTCATGTAATGTTTGAATGAACCACATCTCTTTGAGGGGGCAGAAGTCCACACATCCTCAAAATAAATTATAATATTTAAACTAAATAGAAAGTATAAATATTTGTATTTTAAGTGGATTAAATAATATTATATACATAATAAAGAATTATTTAATATATATATTTAAATATTTTTTATCCAAATCTACACAATGAGAGGTGGTAAGGAAAAATGAACCATCATTATTTTGTGAGGTGATAGTTTGTCGTACACATAATCTGTATATTTTTACCTATTAAATGGGGATGTGTAAATGTGTATGTATATATATTAGCATAAAAATATCATATTGTATTGAATATATTTATTTAAACAATCATGTAATAAATGGAGTGTATGTGGTGTAGAAATAACAAAAAATAAAGAAGATTGAGACAAGAAGTTACCTCTTAATCAAGTAACTCTTTTTGGTGTTTACCAATAGGATTCATTGAATAGATTTAATCATAAAAATAGGATTAAAAGAGGAAGTTATGGATTTTGGGATGTTTATTGGGAATGTATTGGCTGAAATAAATGGTTTTAGAGGTGTGAGGAAGAGGGATATCTGGTGGCCTTTTATATCTAAGGGAAAGGACGCAGTTGGATTTTTTAAAACAAGTTGCTTGGAGCCACGTTTTTACATAAAAAATTCAAACAAATCCCACAAAAAAATAATATAAGGTTAATGGGAGAATTATATAAGTAAAATTGGGTTTTCCAAAACTTTCTAGTACATTTTGGTACACAAATATAAGTTTTAATACTTTGTTAACATAATTTTTCTCTTAATTGTTTTAATTAAATTTCATCACTTTCAATATTATTTATTTGTAGAAAAACTAATTTTTCCATATTATACATTAAAAATAATTAATATTAAAAAAAATTAAACCCATTTTTATAAATTCTAATCATATAATTGAAAGATATATTGTTATTTTTAATCTCACAGTAGGTAATAATTATTGTTTTTAATGTAAAAACATTGAAATATTTTCATTGTTTTTAAATCTAATTACAATGTGAAATTAGATCCAATTACCTAAATTAGATTAATTGATATTAATATAAATTAATAAAACACTGAAACCAATTTATTTTATTCTTTATCCTTATTATTAAATTAGATGAAAAAATGGTTTTGATCTAAAATTCAGTATTTTTCACTATTCATTATGAAAAGAATCTTCCCAGAAAAATTACAAAATATTACCCCAAAATAATTTTTAGGGTTATATTTAAAAATGAATATTATTTTTAAATGTTATAATTTTAAAAATTCCAAAATATAGATATAAAATATTTTTTCCATTAAAAGGCAGTAGATTTTCATTTATAAAAACACAGGCTTTTAAGCATAAAATTGTGTTCCCTATTAACATATGTTTATAAAATATATTAGATGAATATCATAATTTTTTTATTGAATATATAACATATATAATACATTAATGTCAATAAATTTCATAAATTAATTTCATTTATTATGGTAAAATATATTTTTTGAGTATAATAACATTTTACATTATATTCAATAAATTTTAATTATCACTTCTAATTAACTTACATAAAATAAATTCATTTTATATTTGAATATACCAAATATTTTCATAAGTTAGTTAAACCTTTAATATTTAATAATTTAAGATAAATGATATATTAAATAATTTATCAATTTTTAGTAAAACATAGTATTGTGTGTCCCAAAATCTATCCAAACAATTCATTATTGTGTGTAATGCAAGCTAACCTCGGTGTGTCATCTAGAGAAAGCTAAAATTTTTGTTTCATGTAGTGTTTAGTTAAAATGGTTTTTCATATTACTAATTTGATTAAAAAAATATTTTCCTTAATTTTACATTTATTTTAAATGGTTTAAATCCCACAAAAGTTTTCTTTTAAGGTATATTATAAATTTTTTGATTTTAGTGGTATTTTGAGTTTAATTGAAAAAATGGCATATTTTAAATGTTAACTATTTTAAAATATTTTTTTATTTAATATATAAAGTATTCTATAGTTATCCAAATAGAAAATTTATTTTTTAAGGACACCATACATTATGTTCTTCATTTCATTATTCTGGACCCAAAGCTAATTCCACCATTTAGAAGACTAAAACTAGCACAGATTGGTCCTTCACAAATATTTACAAAAATGGATATTTTTTATGGTGTGAAAATATCTCCTGATTTGATGGGCCAAATGTGATAATCATTGGAATTTTTATTCCCTAGAAATTTGTTAAAAACATTCAAGAAGGCTTCCATGTGGGAATCAGCAATTTGAAAGGCCATTAATACCAGGGAAACATGTGACAGAAAATATTGAGAGTTTGTGTGGACATATTAAATTCTTAGAGTTATTATTATATAACCCTCTCTTCACATTTCCAAATATGATTAAATTTCAATGGGATGCACGCAAGACATCCATTAAAAAAATTTAGTAAGGCTTCAACCATTAATCAGCCATTTTATGGGGCTAACACGTGGAATATCTTGAAAGTAAATTCTAGAATTTAAAAGGATGATAAATTTTCTTTACCAAATCATTCATAACCATCCCATTACATCTGGTGGAAAGGACCCAAGAGAATAAAAACACCTCTTTCTTCCTACTTGTTCTTTATTAATATTTATTTTTTCTTTGTTTATTTTTATTCAAATTTATTTACCACTTCTTACATATAGGGGGAATCCAGATTTATTGGGTGAAGGGTAGGGGGACCCAATTATGTGATGTTTAATTTTGTGATTCCATAATTAAATGGAATTATTGGATTTAAAATTAATGGTTTTCAATTTCATTTATTTTTTCATCTAATATAAATACTATAGTATTTTAATTAATTTTTAAAATTATGTTTCATTAATATAAAGATTAGTCTACCCTTACTTAATTTAACAATATTTTTCAAAAAAATAGAAGTTTTTTTATAAAAGAAATGTATGGGAGTGGTTTAGTAATTACTAAAACACATGAATAAATAAAGAAAAACTAATTGAATTATTCATGGAAACTCAATACCATGTTTGGTATTTCATCAGTAATTAATAATAATTTATTAATATTTTTACACTTTGACATTTAATTAAATCCAAATTGAATTTAAGAAACAATTGTTATTAAATTAATTTAATTATTTTGACCTAAACCCAAAATATTTCTTTTTTCTATAAAAAACTATGATCAAATCATGATAGATTAACCCCATCCTAATCCAATAACTTCCCTATTATTAGAAATTCAGAAAAATATCTTGTTTTATTAAATATTTTAATCTAGATATTTTTTATGTAACACCTATATTAAGACACTTATCCTTGTAAGAATGAATTTTTGGTTACCAATCATACTACAGCCTTAAGGGTATTTAATAGTTTTTTCAACATCCCATCATATGCTCGTGTGAAAACTGGAACTGCTACTAAGGATAATGTGTAAATACAAATTTACATGATAACATACTCTAATGAGGAACTACTAATTTTTAACCATGAAATATAAATAACTATTTTGAAAAATTATTAGTAATTTTAATCATGGAAAAAAGTTTGATGAATTGAATTTATATTAGTAAAGTGTCTAATTTTATCCACAATAATTGAAACAGGACCCACAAAAATCCTATTCGGGCCAATATTCCACATAATTATCTATTAAAAAATTGATTGGACATTCTTGTACAACATAATGAATTTGAGTTATGAGATAACATGACTCTTATGCTAACTAACTTTTATAGACTTTCAGGTGAGGATCCAAATCGGCATATTCAAGAAATAGGTTTTTTTTCAAGTTTCAAATCGAGAAGCGTAAAAGAAGTGAAAGTATAGTGGAAGGAATTCCCTTGTTCACATGATGGAGCAGATAAAGAGTTTTTTTATACCTTGCTGGAAAGATATATTCAAGACTAGAATGATCTCCAAAAAAAATTCCTATGAATTTTCTTCCAAAACTCATAGGGTACAGTAATTAGAAAAGAGAAATATTCCATTGGAAAATATTGAGGGGATACTCTTTATATGTATTTGTAATGATTCAATAAGATTAGTGAAACCTAATCCCATCAAATATTGGATGATAACTACTTCCATATCTTCTTGTACCATGGATTACTAGACAACAAAAGAAATAATTGGGATGCATCCTATGGATGACCATTAATTTAAAAAATCACCTTCAGAATATTAGAGCCTCATTGATATGATATCCCATAATTCACAATAATTTGGGATAATAAGCGCTTGTACAAGAGTTATACATGATGTATGGGATTCTAACTCATCAACTCTCATTACCTCCTATATTGATGAATATAAAATCCTTATGTGACTAATTGTTTCTAAGAATGTAAATAGAAAACCATATGCACCTCAGGATTGTGGATTATATGCATCACTCAATAATTTTAATGATCAATGTGCTGAATTCAATGTTTTCGATGTCGAGAGGGGATTTTATCATGTAGTGTGGGTTGTTTATTGTATTGTACTTTTGAATTGTTGGGGTTTTTTTTGACTAAGTCTTTGATGTCATGGAGTTTTCCCCCTTCGCCCTAAAAATGGGGGTTTATCTTAATAAAAAAAAAATCAGCCAATGTGCTGAGATACAGGGTATATAAACTTTTGATGTTGCATTTGAGTAATGATAATTTCCACAGAATCACCATGGAGAGAAGGGAAAGCCCATCAGGGATTAAAATGTCCACAGAACAAAGTTAAGATACATTTTTTAGAAACAATATCAGAATCCAACACCATTCCAACATGTTTACAAGAATAACTTACAAAAACAAAAAAACTTTTAACTACCACCTTACCAGCAAGAGAAATTTTAGTAGCCCACAAAAATATTTCAGTATAACCCCAAATAAATGAAAATTTAACAATTGATGAAGAATGTGAAAAATTTGGACAATCAATTTGATAGACATTAGGTACTTCAGAATAATCATAAAGGAAAACTCTCAGTATAAAAATTTCAAAATAGAAATTAAAATTTCAAATAAATCACAACTGGAAGTGATAAGGAGCATCCACCACGTGAGAAATTTATATTTGATAATTACAAATATAAAAAATAAGAGAATTTCATCCTCCCCAAGAAGAAAAATGAAACATATGTATAAATGGAACAAAGGGGGAAAAGAGACAACAAGGTTCCATTCCCTTTTTAATAGGCTCAATCATCAATGGATGAAGAAGAAAAACATCAAAAAGTGATATAGAAAACTTTTTAAAAAGTCAAAAACAACATTCCCTTACCAGATGAAATTCTCAAAATCCTTAAATATGTGATTTTCCTGAATTAATTATTTACCAATTGATAGAATAATGATGGGTCCAAAAGAATCATATTTGGAAGTAGTGTCTCATCGATGATCACCCTACCTCTTCCAAAAAAATGTCAAGATCTAGGGACACTTTCAACTCCCAGTTAAATGGGTTCTTTAAATTATTAGATGAATTTTGGGACCTTAATGCTTCCATAAATGAAATGTATAATTCTTTATTCTCATCTATGAAAATATGTGAAATTAATCCCACAAGTTTATATATCCAACTAGAAAATTTATCCACTACTTTTCTAGACATATTTGTGGAATATGTGCTAGTGGGAGTTGAAGGGCTCATTTTTTCAGCATACATTTACATACTCTCTATGAAGGAAGACAATTCACCCAGACATTAAATAATAATTTTTGGAAGACCATTCCAAAAAAAATCCAAGAAAATCATCAATGTGAATGAATGAACCCTAACTATAGAGCTAAGAGATAACAAGGTGAACTTCAATGTCCTTGACTCCAAAAGAAACCAGTCAAACAACTACTCCCTCTTTGAATTCTTAATCATAAAAGGTAGTGTTCTAATGTAAGATTATACTATACATCAAGAATTCATGTCTTTTGAAAATAAAAACATGGGGGAAGAGAGTAAAAAAAATTAAAAAAATATGAATTCACCTATAAATTCATTGATATATTTCATAAATAAAATGATATGATACTCTTTGTCAAGGGAGTTCAGGATTTTTTGATAAGAGAATTAATTTCATTTTAAACCATAAAACAACCCTTGAGTCTTGAATTAAATACTCTTCTACATGATGTGAAACATGTTCATCTATTGGAGGATGAAATGTTTATTATGATCATTTAAAATATTCTATTTTGAACACATGTAAAAACACTAATTCCCCTTATAAAAAATACCCTGAGATATAAGATGTAGTCTTCAATATATACCTAAGATAAAACCCATGGTCTAATAACGATGAATCTTTTTATAAGAGGAATCTCATCCAGTTAGGTATCCCTAGAGGATACTGAACCCCACCATCATAAAAAATGTAAAGAATGAAGTTGAAAAAATGTGTGTGGTCGGTATAATTTACCCAATTTTTGACTCTAAATATGTCATCTTTATCCATGTAATTCTAATGATAATAGGCTAAACCATTTAGTAAAATGAGAATAATTAATTAATTCCCATGATAGATCAAAATTTTTAGGGAGTATGTATTGATTACCGAAGGATATACCATGTCACATAAAAAGATCATTTCCCAATCCCATTCCTTGATCATATGATTAAAGGGAAAGCAGGTAGAACAAATTACCACTTTTTGGTTGGATTTTCAATATATTTTCATTTTCCAATTTCCCCATAAGACCATGATAAGATGATTTTATCCTTTCCTTTTAGAACATTTAAATACAAGAGGATTTATTTCAGATTGTTCAATGCCCCAGGTACATTATTTCAATATATGCTAATCATTTTCTTTGATAACATAGAATATTCTCTTGTAGTATTTCATGATGAATTTTCTATTTTTGGTAATTCTTTCGATCATTTCCTATGAAAATCAGTATAATGTTTTGAAAACATGCATTGTAAAATATTTGTTTCAATCATTGAAAAGTGTCACTTCATGTTTAAAAAATTAATAGTGTTAGGACATATTATTTAAAAGAAGGAAATTTAAGTGGGAAAATCTTTAATTTAAGTGGTGTATTCTTTACCATACCTGACCATTATGAGACGCATCAAATCATTTCTGGGGTTTCTGATAATTTATAGAATATACATCAAATAATTTATTAATATATCACTTCCACTATAATGATTTCTCTTCATAGTGGCTGACTTTAAGTAATTAGAAATGTAGGAAGAAACTTTATGAGATGAAGAAGATGTTTATTTCCATAATTATAATGCACACCTCAAATTGGGAACATCTATTTGAGTTAAATTTTTATGCATCCAATCAAGATAATAGAGTAGTTCATTCTAAAAAAATTTATGTAAATCCTGAAGTCACAACCTATGATTAAAAACATAGGATTCCACTCAATTAAAATATAATAAAAAACTATAATGGAGTTACTTTCTGTTTCCTTTTCATTAGATAAATTCAGGTAATATTTGCATGGAACTAAGGTATTTGTATTTTATGATTATATAGCACTCAACTATTTAATAAATAATGATGATGCCAAACCAAGGTCAGTGAGACGGATACCACTCTTTTGGGAGTTTAATTTTCAGATTAAAGAAAAAATGGGACCTATAATACTTGTAGAATATCATTTTAATAGGATACCCAATGGTGTTGAAATAAAAATTATAGAACTAATCCCAGTCAATGATCACATGCATATATATAATCTCTAAATCATAGAGTAAGAAGAACCATGTTTTGTTGATAGAGTACATTTTTACCCCCCATCTCATGTACCTTCTTCAATTTACTCCCATAAATATCATAAACTCAAATATACACCTAGATTTTATATCTGGAAGGATCCCCTTATTTGGAAAATTTTCAATGACAAATTCAATGGAATATGTTTTCTTTCAAGTGAAATGGATTCTATTTTACAATTTATCTATACACATTCATGTGGTTACAATTGTGGACCTTAATGAATGGATATAAATATTTTAGAATCTAGGATCTATTGGCTTGCATTATTTAAGGATACACGTGAATTTTTTACAAAAATTTAAATGATTCATTTTACTAGAATCATATCTATATTACAAGAGATTCCCCAAAACCCATCATTATTCTGAAATTTTCAAAGCGTGTGGCCTTGATTTTATGGGACACTTTTTCCATTTATTTTAGAAAATCATTTATTTTTCTTGCTATTGATTATGTATCCAAATGGGTCAATGCCAAATCGACCATGGATAATTATGCTAAAGTTGTGTGAGGTTTCTTCTGGTAAAATATGTATTTTGGAGTTCAAAGAGCCATCACCGGTTCCCAAGAGACACATTTTCTCAATATAAGAATGGAGGTTATGTCTAAAAATTATGTGGTGAACCACAAAACTTATACATCTTATAATCCCCAAACAAAAGACTAATATGATGTGTCTAACTAGGTGACTAAAGGGATTTAAGAGAAAAAAATAAAACCAAAAATAAAATATTAGAGCCAAAGGTTTGACGACACTATTTGCGAATACCAAACAGTTTTCAAGACAACAATTGTATGATCCTATATCGATTGCTTTATGGAAAGCTCCATCTCATACTGATAGAATTTGAGCACCAATCATAGTGGGTTGTGAAAAAAGTGAATTTGGTTTTTCAATGATCTAAAAATAAGATATGTATTTTATAATAAGAGATAAAAAAATTATGATAGAATATTTTCAAAATTCAAAAAAATTCAAAAATATTTACCATGGTGGCATGTGAAAAACTCATTCAACCAAATACCTTTCAACCTTGAGACCGTGTTCTACTCTAAAAATATATACTAAATTTATTGCTATGTAATCATAATTCTAGGTGGGAAGGAACTTTTCTGGATTCAAATTTATATCATTTTGGTGCCATTTAGGTTGGGAAAAAGGACAAAACACATTCAATGTAAATGAAAAAAATACTAAAAAAGTTATATAGATGTTTACCTCAAAAACCGGTGGAGGAGATTAAACATCCCCAACCCATCTAATGATTTCTTCTCATGAGGTGATGATAATCTAATGATATTATCCAATGTCCCTTATTATAGGAAACACAAGTTTTATTGTTTTCTTAGAATTTAGGACTCAGTTACCTCTTACATCATCCCTTGTAGTTTAAATGGAATAATTCATACAATGGTATGACCAGTTTTGATTTTTTCAAGAACTATCATAGAAGGAAAATATAAGGAAAGATAAATAAGAAGAGGAATAAGACTAAAATGATTTTTTTAAAAGCGAGTTCACTTTTTATTTTTATCATTTAATCTCCTTGAATTTTTTTCAAAAACATGTTTTGAACATTAAAGTAAAAAATTTCATTCCCACAGTTTAATTATTCTTTACATGACTAATAATGGAGAAATGAGTTCTTTATGAATATTGGGATGTCATGTTTTGGATTTCAAACATAATGGAATTTTATTATTAAAATGTATAATTGAATTATTAGGGTGAATAATGGATATTAAAATGAGTACTCCTGATTTGAATTAATTAATTAATTAATCTAAATGAAATTTACACAACATTTTCCATGCTTTGATTTTATTAAATTATTGTGAACGAATTTTTATTATCAATCATGCCTTGATTGGTAGTCCCAAATCATATTTCATATTCTAGGGAGTATTTGTAGACCACATACTTACTATTTTCTTCATAGAATATTTCATGAGTGATCTTGGGAGATGCTACCTTCGTGAACTTGAATTTGAAATTTTCATAGCTATGAGAGTAGAAAAACACATTTAAAATAATTGCGGATTACTTTTATAAAGAAATTATTATTAAAATACCAAATTTACATCAATAATTCATTAACCAATAGTGACCATGGATGGACTTATTGGGTATGATCCATGTTTCAATCCATTTGTATCCGTTAACAACCTAATCTTAGTAAATTAATGATATTTTAAAATTGAATTATGGGGTTTATGGGAATCTTGGTAAATGAAATGATTTAAATTTTAAGGGAGAAGTGTGGGGTGATTATTGTGGGAATTGTAAAAGGTTTTGCAATCAATAACTTTACTATATTTTATTTCCCCTCTTGAATATAAAAAATTAAAATGAAGAAAAGAACTATAACATGAGAAAAATAGTTTTTGATTTTGGAAAACTAAAAATCACAAAAACTAGACCTATGCAATCTAACATACAAGGTTTTGTGGTGGATGTTAGTTTTTAAAAATCATAACATTCTAAAAAGAAAAAAATTATGAAAAGTTCATTGAAAAAGAAAAAAAAATATAAAAAAAATGAAGAGAGGGTAGAAATCCTTCATTTGGCTTAAACTGATCTAGATCATTACATTATTTCTTGTGGAATGTTGGGAATTGTTACAATTGTAATGGAATAATGTTATTAAACTTTTTTACTTTCAATATCATGCTTTATGATTTAAGAGTTAATAATACTCCTTGATTATTATTTATAGGCATCCAATTCTACCAACCATAAGCCACTAAGTCATTATAACCTTCATTACAAGTCTTTATGATATTATGTTGTTTTTTATATTAAAATGTATTAAAAGTAGAACTTTAAAATATTATTGGTAAAGAGAATCATCTCATGAAAAAAGAATAAGTCTACTTGAATTGTGACCTGAGGGACAAGAGAAAATATTGAAACATGTGGTAGATCATGATTTTTTCATGATTAATAATAATTATTTAATGTAGAAGTTCCATCATTTTCAAAATTGAAAAGTTAAATACACTATTTCAATGTTTCATAGAAATATGGGAAATTTAATTGATATTTTATGTTTAATTTAAATTTTTTATATTGATAATTACATGATTATATATGTTTGAAATTTTAATATTGCTAACATTGGATCCCTCTGATTCTCAATGATGAGATTTCTTCCTTGAGGAAAATCATGGTTTATGTATGGGGGAGTTGAAAAATTCCATTTTCAATAATTTTATTATTAATTTCAATGTTTTTAATCACATAAAAGTGTAATTTTATATGAAATTCTCATATTTTCTGATTTCACCGGTATTTGGTGCTCAATATGATAAATGACCAATATTGAAATTTAATGGTTTCAAATTATTTCTGTATTTAGGCCATCAAATATTTTATAATTAAAAAAATCATGAATTTAGTTGTTTTTATGATTATATACAACCTGAGAATTATATAATTCTTCTGGACACAATGATAAATACAGTATTTGGAATCCAAAAACCAAATCACAAGATGAGCCTTCAAAACTGTTTGTAGATCTGGCTATTTTTTATTGTGGGACATATATCATTATTGGAAAGAAGTAATCATCCCAAATTTAGAATTAAAACTAGAATATAATTTCTTAAAAAAAATTATGAAAGATGCAATTCAATTAATCGACCATTTAAAAGGCCATATGTACATAAGAAATTGGAGACATGGAATATGGTGACTCATTCTATGAAGATTAAATGATAGATGTGAAACATGGATAAATATCTCTACACATGGACAAATATGCTTATCTTTTTATGGGAGGTTCGAAAAAAATTATTCACACCTTTTATTAAGGATTCCCCACTTTCATTTTCCATTCAATGGGGATACCAAGTGGAAACATTCAAAAAGAAATTCTAGCCTATAAATGGAGGAGATATCTTTCTTCATAAATTATTCTAATCCATCCCATTTTGTTTGGTGGAATGAATCCAATAGGGGAACAAACATCCTTCTTCATCCTTGTTCCTTATTCATATTTATTTCTTTCATATTTATTTTTTATTCAAATTTGATTTCCCATTATTTCATGGAGTGGTAGAATCATTAGTGACTAAGTGAAGGGAAGGGGGATCGAATTTTGTGATGGTTGAGTTTCTGAGATTTCATTTAATGAAATTACATGATCATAAATTTATGGTTTTCAATTTAATTTAGTTATAAATTAAAATTAAATAAAATTGTATTTTAATATATTCTTAAATATTAAATTTTATTTTTTGAAATATTATTCTAGCCTAACATGATTTATTTTAATTACACAAAATTGTCTTATTTTTAAAGAATATCAAATAAGGGAGTTTTTAGTGATTACTAAAAAATGTGGATAAATTTAGATACAATAATTTAATTTTTTAGGGAAAATCAACATGATGTTTGGTATTGCTTGATTAATTAAAAATTTTCCATTATGTTTTCTAAAATTTGAAATATAATTAAATATAAGGGGAATAGAAAAAACTATTATAATTAAATTCATTTAACTATTTTTATCTAATCCCAAAAGTCTCAGTTTTTCTTAAAAACTATGATTTAATCAAAAAGGGTAAATCCAAACCTGAATCTGATTTCTTCTCTCTCATTTTAAATTCACCAAAATATATTTATTTTTTAAATATTTAAACATTTATATTTTTTTAATAACACCATAATTAAAACAATACTCTTTGGAAGAACGACTATCTAGTTACCCCTCATACTAAACGCATAGAAAGGTATAATACATTTTTCAACACCTCATGATAAACATGTGTCAAAACTGGTGCCACTACGAACAATAAACTATAAATCTAAATTTACATTACCAGTTCTTATAATGAGGAACTATTCGATTTTAACCCAAAAATAAAAATAACTTTTTTTAAAGTATTATGATTTATAATAATGAAAACAATATTAATGAAGTGAATTTAGAAGATTCGATAGTCCAATCAGAACCACAAATAATGGAACAAGACACACCAGAAACCATAAGGGACCACTATACCCCACACTTTTCTAACCAACATTATTGATTAAACATTCCTAAACAAGAAAATGATATTGAGTTACGAGTTAATATTATTCATTCTCTATGAAAATTTAATGTAATTATAGGTGAGGATATGAATCAAAATATTCATGATTTATATTGTGTTTTATCATGTTTAAAACATATAGGAGTAGAAGATGAGCATATCAAGTGGAAGGCATTACATTTTTCACTTGAGGGAGCAGCTAAAACGTGGTTGTAAACCTTAAAAACTAGAGAGATCCAACATTGGGATGATCTCCAAAAGTGTTTTGTGAAAGGGTTATTCCTAACCTCCCAATTAAATGCTTTTATGACCCCCTCCCACAAAGTGAACCCCTCCTGGGTTGGCAATGTGAAAAGGGAGATAATGACCCCCGAGTCCCTTCTCTAGTGGGCCCTGAGTCGGCGACTAGAACTGAGGGTATAATAAACACACAAATGGGAGGATTTACCCTCTAAGAGAACACATGCAGAAGAGAGAGATAAGATATACACCAACTAACTCCAACTCAGAACTGAAATATAAAAGAATCCCAAGTGCGCGAATGTAATGCCATGAAAAATAACAACAACTGAAATGGGAAAAACTGCAAGTACCCAAAAGATAGTAAAAACAGCAGCAACCACAAGCCCAAACAGCTCTTACAACCCCAAACTAGTGGAAACCAGCTTGATCTCTAACATTCTTCATGTGACCTGAAAATCAGTTTATATATACATAGAGTGAGTATAACAGTATACTCAGTATGATCCTCCCTGAATCCTCTCATGCAAAGTAAAGAAAGTATGTTAAAACACACTGAACAACAAGTGAAACAAACTCATCACCTAAACAGGTATACTATGTTCACAACCTCATGATGGATACTCTCATCAAGTAACGCGTACAAGAATTTATCATATAATAAAGAATATCATGGGTACCCCACTACTACTTCCCCACTGGTTTGCCGCTTTTCCACAACGTCGCACATCCTGAGCATCTATCTCCAAAAAGGATTTCCCCGAGACACCTGGGCAAAGCACCAAAATATGAACCCCATGCAACAAAACCACCACATCCACACACCAAAGTAGCCATGTAGTTTCTAGGATCCAACACATCTTGCATAACGTGCATCATACGTCAAGTATTATACCTCAATTCTTTACAGCCCATACACCGAGTAAGGATCCTCATGCCATCATAACCATTACACATTACACCTATAGTAGTGAATAGAAAACTATATCCAGAATAAATGTGTGTGAATAACCACAAGCCATTACAGTCCTCTACACACTTATATTGGGAAAACTAACCAATGTGCCTACAAGCACCAATAACTACCAAGAGAAGAGAGCAGAGACAAAGGGTTAGTCATCCATCCATCCTCCCACCGAAATGTTGAGGAAAAACACCCACCAAGGCTCAGAATCTTAAGGGTTTCAGTTTCCCTTACCGACAGGGTGGAGTAGCATATATAAACACAAAAATTACAAGATATATTATATTTCCTAACCACACTATGGGAATTACCTAGTCTTAGAAACAACTGCAGCTAACGTCTCTCTGACTCCGGGCTTCTACTTCTAATACAAGGTATCCTATAAATACACATCCATTTAAGGAGATTTATTAGATTACTTCATTGCATTTTTATCAGTTCTAATGTATGTTAATTATTTCTTTAAACATTAATTAACCATGAACAATTCCACATTAAATTTCATTAGCATCACACCCAAAGTCAATTATTCCTTCAAAAATTACAACCTCATCATTATTTTCCAGCAACTCCATCCCCATGTTTTAAAACCATTTATTAAATTATTCATTATAGAAATACTTTCCCACATTCCCAGGCATTATAGAAAAATAGTATATGCTACTAAGAACAAGGGGGCTCAACATAGTGAGTAGATATACTACCATTCGAGACATTGTTGCTTATAACAAGAGCATATACCCATCCTTCCTTGATAAGCTAAACACGGAAAGCACGTGGAATACACTGTGTGTCTTCTTTTCTTTCGGAAGAAAAGTATGTAAGACCAGCTTCCTTGAGCAGTCGAGAAATGTAAAGCAGATAAACAACCAAACAAAATTACCAAGCATCCAATAATCACATCCACTCCATTCCATCATCCCTGGTTTCCTCTCTAACACCCACATGCATAAACCGATGAATCTTGCCACTCTAGGCGTCATCGGCTGCCACAACCAAAAGCCTCCATGCCCCTACATATCACAACAGCCATCCAGGATCATATCACTACAGAAACAACATGAAAAAAAACACTACATTTAATTGGGATCTTTTCCCTTTAACAATCAAGAGGGTAACTCAGAACCCTTTAAGGAATTATCAAAAAAATCAGTTCTTTAATCCATCTTGAATTAACGGACTTATTATTTGTAGGTTCCAAATTCGGGAAACCTAATCAGTAATCTATCATAAATAATTAAACATGCTTAATGCACAAATTTCATTAACATCAAATTAAAACTAGAACCATATTCTTTTAAATGCCTCTTTATCTTTAATCAAACAATTATCAAATAATCCCAATTTCCATTCTTTACAGATTTCCATCAAGAACGAATAGCTAATCAAAGAAAGCATAGATATCACACTATCTAGAAAAACATGAGGCAATAACATACGATCAAAATCAATTTACTTATCCAGTTAAAATATTTATTATGTCAATTCCATTGTCATCTAGTGGGATTATACATGATAACAATACAGTTGCACGTAAAAGAAAAGAGAAGCAAAAAATCCCCTACCTCGAAGAGTTCTTGACATTCTTTATCCACACAATGAGTCACGATCCTCCTCTCACGCCAACTGCATCCACCCAAGGATACCATGGTACGACCGCACCAACCAAACCCCATGAAAAACCCCATTAAAATCATGGAGATTATATGAAATAATATGGAAGGGAGAAATATGAGAAGATGATCCCAAAGGAATGACTATAAATCATACCTTATATCGAAGATTGATCGATATAGCTCGGTTGCATCCAAAAAATAGAGTGAAACCAATCTGATGAGTAAATTTTGATTGTTCAACTCCAAGGGGAAGTATTGATTGGTTCTATCATCTCATTTCCTGGAACAAAGAGGAAGAACAAGGGAGGATGATATCTTGTCCTTTTTGAATATTTAGTGGGGAGAGAGTTTAATATGCGCTTAATTTCCCATTAAAAGAGGATCACATTAACCCATGTGGTTTGACCGAGTAAAAACACCATGATCCATAGGAATAATTAATATAGGATTTATGGTCTATGAATAATCCATCTTAATTTCAGGGTTTCAATGTCACAGATGGTTCGCCATTCCAACACCGTATGAGGGAGATATGTTGGATTCAAGATCCTATAATAACAATAATAATAATATTATTGTGTGTTTCGTGGACCCGATCCATGAACCATAATTTAATATCCCACATTAGACTTGAATTGATCATATTAATGATAGGATCACATCGCCACTGATGAGAAGTCAATCAGATGTCGCACGTTGGAGTTATGGCGGGTCTAATATTTAATAATAATATTAAATCTATTAATTCATGAGCATTTCGGGTACCCGATCTGAAAACCCAAAAAAGACATCCAAAATTGGACTCATAATTTCTGTCTCGAAGTCTGGGTCA
Organism: Viscum album; assembly: GCA_963277665.1. Lineage (NCBI taxonomy): Eukaryota > Viridiplantae > Streptophyta > Magnoliopsida > Santalales > Viscaceae > Viscum > Viscum album. The sequence goes on from OY728132.1 coordinate 469,269,525, forward strand.
CACTACCACTGACGGTTTGTGAAATTGAGGTCGCACGAGGAAGATACCATCAAATTTAAGTTTTACCAATGAAAATAATAATTACATAATTACCTTATTATTATTTTAAATTTTATTTTATTTTATTCCTTAAATTTTCACATTCAAAAATTCACGCACAAAATCTCCCCAATTTGGTGTCCATCACCCCATTCCACCTTGATTATTTTCCTTTTTATTTTTTTAACATATTTATTTTATTGCTTTAAATTTTAAATCCTTATTTCCTTTAAACTCTTTCTCTCTCCAATCTTTTTCTCTCTTCCACAATTCCCTCACACTCCAACAAAAGTGGAACCTCCCCTTTATTTACTCCTCTTTTAACTTATTTATTTTATTTTAACAATATTGGCATTAATATCATAATGACTATTAAATGTGGATAAATGTTCAATCACTCACACACAACTGTCTTTCCAGTCATCCTCCTTCTCCCCATGCGCTACTTATGTGTGGCGCCCAAATCCACTCTCACGTCAATGTTATCATTAATAAAATTAATAATAATAACACCCGTCATTATTGTTCTAATTTAATTCCATTAAATTAGTTTACCATGGTTATTCTCATATTAAATTAAAACCATTCCATTTAATTAATCGCACACTAAAAACCACCATTACCATTTTTTATTTAATATAATAGTAATAAATCATCTTTCAATTTCATCAACGGGTCGCCATCATTATCATTAATAATTATTATTTTTATTGACGCCCATTATTATCTTATAATTACTTCCAATCTCCCACAAAACTCACGCAGCCTCTTCCTAACTCTAATTTTCACAAAGTAACAGATCGGAGGGGTCTGGGCACTTACATCATATACCTCTCAAAACATTCCACCCCCAAGAATTCAAAACCAACAAAAAGAGACAAAAAAATAAACGGGGTTTGAACAACCGCCCATCGAGATCCCACTCAAAAGAGATCAAACCACAAAAGTAACCAAATAAATTCATAAATAAAACATGAATGGTCTAACCACAAAGGGAACATCATTACATGAAAAGAGTTATGCATCAAAAAACTCAGGGAAATGAGCACATATCTGATGCTCACGTTCCTAGGTACTCTCCTCTATGCCACCATGTCGCCACAAGACATTAACCAACGGGATAGAACGCCTGCACAACACCATCTCCTTGCGGTCTTGAATCTCCACAGGCCTCTTCTCAAAGGTTACATCATCATCAACATTGATCTCTCCCCAATCAATAATGTGGGAGTCATCATGAAGATAATGACGGAGCTGTGATACATGGAAAACATCATGTATCCGAATCATCTGTGGGGGAAGTCCTACTCGATATGCCACAGCTCCAACATGAGATAACACCTCGAAAGGCCCAACAAACTGGGGAGAATGCTTACTTCCACAACCAAACCTTCATTTCCCACGATGGGGAGTCACCTTCAGAAACACATGAGCCCCAACATTAAACTTTAAGGGCCACCTTCTTGGATTAGAATATAATTTCTAACGTTTTTGCACTATCTTCATCCTCTCATGAATCACCTGAACCATCTCTGTTGTATTCTGTACTAGTTCTGGTCCGATAATTGCTAACTCTCCATCCCCAGTCCTGCACAACGGAGAACGAAAAGGCTGCCCATACAAGGCTTCAAATGGCACCATACTGATGGTGGAGTGAATACTATTATTGTATGTTAACACCACCAAGGGTAAGTTCCTCACCCATGAAACTCCAAAATTAAGAACACAAGAGTGTAACATGTCTTCAAGAGTCTGGATGGTTTGCTCTGTCTGACCATCTGTTTCAGGGTGAAAAGCAGTGATAAGGCATAGTTGAGAACCAAAAGCATGTTGGTGACCTCTCTACTACCTGGAGGCAAAAGAAGGATATCGATTAGAAATGATCATCCTAGGGACTCCATAAAGTCTCACCACCATCTCTAGATACTATCTCAACAAAACATCCACTCAGCTCGACTCATTGATCACTATGAATTGGGCTGATTTTGTTAAACAATCCACTACCACCCAAATAGCATCATGTCCTCCCTGAGCTCGAGTTAAACCAGTAACAAAGTCAATTGATATGTCCTCCCACTTCCACTAAGGAATCTATAATGGCTGGAGAAGACCACCAGGAACACGGTGTTTGACCTTCACCTTCTGGTAGACTAAACATCGAGACACAAACTCCGCAACTGCACACTTCATCCTAGGCCACCAAAAATGACTCCTCAAGGATCGATACATAATTTTCAGGCCTGGATGTACTGCTAAGGGTGAACTATGGAAATATTGGAGAACCTTCTCTCAGATCATCAAGGGAAGAAAAGCCTTTGATGATACAACACTCGGTGTTGTTCATCCTCCGACCAACCATTAGGGGCCTCACCACAAACAACTCGGTCTCTCCAAAACTCCACCTCTAAATCTCCCAATTTGGACTCTTCCACCTTCTACACTAGGGAAGAATATACCATCATCTGAAAAAGACAAACTCTACCCCCAAATTCTCTCATATCAAGATGCAATGCTGACAGTTCTTCCATTACTCTCCAAGAATCACTGGATTCACGCACAGCATCACTACGTGACTTTCGCCTCAGCGCATCAGCCACAACATTACCTTTTCCAGGTGTGTATGATATTTCAAATTTGTTTTCCTATAAGAACTTCATCCACCGACAATGTCGTAAGTTCAAGTCACGCTGGGAGAAAACATACCTCAAACACTTATGATCAGTGAAAACCACAAAGTGCTCTCCAATGAGGTAATGTCTCCACAACATCAGAGAAAACACCACGGCTACCAACTGTAGATCATGGGTGGAATAGTTTCATTTATGGGGATGCAACTACCAAGACCCATAAGAAACAACAATCCTCTGATTCATGAGAACACAACCTAACCCCAGATGTGAAGTATCACATAAAACATCAAACTGGACTCCCTCAGTAGGAAGACAAAGGACTAGAGCACTCATTAACTTTTCTTTTAGATACTCAAATGTTGCCTGAAACTGATCATTCTATATGAATGCCTGATCCTTATGGGTCAAAGATTTTAGAGGATTCAAAACTCATGAGAAATTGGCTAAGAACTTCCTGTAGTGGCCTGTGAGACCAAAGAAACTTCGCACCTTTGACAATGTCATGGGGGATTCCTAAGACACAATTACTTCTACCTTAGATGGATCCATATCCCTGTTGGGACACAACATGACCCAAGAAATGGACTTCTCGAGCCCAAAAGTCACACTTTGACAACTTCACGTACAACTAATGTTGGCGAAGAACTCCCAAAATGGCTCGTAGATGCTCTGGATGTTCCTCTCTAGATGTGGAGTACACAAGGATGTCATTGATGAAAACTATAATGAATTTTTCCAGGAAATCATGGAACACAGCATTCATCAATCCCATGAATACAGTTGGAGCACTCGTCACACCAAATGGCATTGCAGTGAACTCATAATTCCCATGAAGACCACAGAAAGTATTATCCGGAATATCCTCATCCTTCACACGCATCTGATGATATCCCGACTGCAAGTCAATATTTGAGAACCAACTTTCACCCTTCAGTTGATCGAATAAATCATCAATTCGCATAAAAGGATAGCAATTTTTTATTGTCACTTTGTTTAACCAATGATAATCAACACACAACTACAAACTGTTGTCGGCCTTCTTCACAAACAAAACCGGTGCACCCCATGGTGACACACTTGGCTAAACAAAACAGACCTGCAACAAACCATCAAACTATATACGTAGCTCTCATAACTCAATAGGGGCCATCCTATATGGATACATAGAGATAGGAGACGCTCATGGTTGTAGCTCGATCCCGAACTCGATCTCTCATTGAGGGGGTAATGCTACAACCTCTTCTAGAAAGACATCAGGGTACTCCTCTACGACCCCAGAAAACGCCAACTGTGGAACCTATGACGAACTCATCCTCAACTCAGCCATCATGGATGATAAAGATGGAATGAACCTATGACCCATATGAGGTTCTCTCACACCAAAAAACACCACTTTCTCTTCATCTGCACCAATGAAGATGACCTTTTTCATGAATAAATCCATGATAGCCTACACCGAATACAACCAATCCATGCCGAGGATGACATCATATGGTTGTATTCGTAAAAATAGGAAATCTCCCCAAGAGTGGTGTTGCCACAACACTAGCTCACAGTCTCTACATACTTAAAACAAGTCATCTCGGCCTCCAACTGGCATAGTAAACGCCAGGGGCACTGGAAACCTCTCTATCTCAAGTCCCAAAGCATGGACAAGGGTAGGTGATATGAAGGAGTGTGTCCCTCATGAATCAAACAAGGCATACACCAAGGTTGAAAATAAGAAAAGTTCACCTCGAACGATTTCTAGATCGCTTGGAACTGGAAATAATAGAGCATGAAGCTAACCACGACCTCATCCACGGCCTCTCTGACCTTGATGATGACCACCACCATGGCCGTGATCTGATCTCTGAGGATGAGCAGTGTCATTGGGATGTCCTCTACCTACCCCATCTACTATCTGCTGATCTAAAGCTGGTGGAAGTGGTTGATGTTGCCTCAGCTGGAACAAACTCAATGGAAAAACCTGGAGCATAGCGCCCGGTGTAGGATGACCGCTCTGAAAGTTTAGGCACTACCACTAGTGATGGCCATGACCACCACAAGAAAAACTAGCACCTGATCCCTTTGTATAGGCTTGAGAGTTGTTGCCTCTAGAGAAATGAGATGTGAAGGGCTGGGACCTACCCCCGGATGAACGGAAACTCTTCTGCCCTGAAAAACGGGAACCCCTGACCATAGATCTGCTTCATGAGGAATCATGCAGATTCCTCACTCATGATGATTCGGTGCTAGCCAAAGTCCTCTCGACAACCTCTGTCATTTCCAGTACCTTAAGATTTGTCTTCAGCATAAATGGTGTGACCTGGCGCTGGATCTCTGGACGCAAAGCCTCCTCAAAATGGCTCACACTATCCTCCTCATATGGTTATAGGTCTGAAGCATATCTTAAAAGGTTCTTGAAATAGATTTCAAACTCTCTAACACTAGAGCTCCCCTATCAAAGGGTAAGAAGCTCCTAACGACTAGACACCTTTGCAGTTGAAGAAACAAACTCGACTCTAAACCTGTCTTGGAACTCCTCCCATGAGATCGCTGACTCCTCACAATCCCCGAGGAACAAGAACCACCATTTCCTTGATGATCCACATAGCATTGTCACAACCAAGGATACCCAGTGTTCCATCTGAGCATGAATCGAACTGAAGCCGATCTTGACCTCCTCTAACCTGTCTTCTATGACGGCATTTGAAATAGAGTCTCCATACTTCTGAAGACTCTGGCGTTAAAACTCTCGGAGTGTCTTCCTCCATGTTTCATCGTCACCAACCTCTACCATGTGGCGATCTGTTGGAATAGGTTGCTGGAAATTTTCTACGCAAACCTGAGGATGACATCGACTGGGAGCCATACCTGTAAAATAACAACCGTTAGAGTTCTTAAACCTGGAATATGGAAGACTCAACATTAATTAATTAATTATTTTCTTTTATTCATTTTAGGTTAACCTATCCGAAGGTCTACACATTCAAACACAGGAACAGGGAAGAATGATGCATGATCATTTCCTAGGACTCTACACTGAAACTAGTATCACCTTGTTTAGTATCCATTGTAAACTAAAAGGTTCGTACATCATGTCATAGGGGGGCCTAAATGCCTATGTCTAAGCTGGTTTAAATAGTTTACCTCACTTGCTAAACATGAATGACACAGTTTCCCTACCAACCCATGAAACCCCACCTGTGCCTGACTCCAAACTCTATCATATCCCTCAACCAGACCTCTAATACCACTCTGTCATGACCCCCTCCCCAAAAAGTGTAACCCTCATAGATCGGTAATGTGAAGAGGGATATAATGACCACTGAGTCCTTCCTCTAGTAGTCCCTGGGTTGGCGACTAGAACCGAGGGTATAAAAAACACACAAATGGGAGGCATTACCCTCTAAGAGAACACATGCGGAAGAGAGAGATAAGATAGACACCAACCAACTCCAACTCAAAACTGAAATATAAAATAAACCCAAGTGCACGTATGTAATACCATAAAAAGGTACTACAACTGAAAGGGGAAAAACTGCAAGTACCCAAAAGAAAGTAAAAAACAGCAGCTAACACAAGCCTGAACAGCTCCTGCAACCCCAAGCTAGTAGAAACCAGCTTGATCTCTAACCTGCTCCAAGTGACCTGAAAATCAGTTTATATATACATAGGGTGAGTATAACAGTATACTCAGTATGATTCTCCCTGAATCCTCTCATGGAAAGTTGAGAAATCATGCTAAAGCACAGTGAACAACAAGTGAAACCAACTCGTCACCCAAACAGGTATACTAAGTTCCCAACCTCACCATGGCTACTCTCACCAAGTAACACATACAAGAATATATCATATAATAAAGAATATCAATTGTGCCCCGCTACTACTTCCCAACTGGTATACTTCTTTGCCCCAACGTCACACGTCCTAAGCATCCCTCTCCAAAAAGGATTACCCGCAGACAGTTGTGAAAAGCACCACAATATGCACCCCGTGCAACAAAACCACCATGTCTACACACCAAAGTAACCAGGTAGTTTCTGGGAGCCATAATATCTCGCATAATGTGTAACATATGTTAGGTATTATACCTCAATCCATTATATCCCATACACTGAGTCAGGGTCCTCAATCCATCACAGCCTATACACATTACACCTATAGTAGTACATAGAAAACTATATCTAGAATATATGTGTGTGAATAACCACAAGCCATTATAGCCCTCTACACACATATATGGGGAAAACTAACCAGTGTGACTTCAAGCACCAGTAACTACCAAGAGAAGAGAGTGGGGCCAAAGGGGCTAGTCATCCATCCATCCTCCCACCGAAATACTGGGGAAAAAGACCCCCAGGGTTCAGAATCCCCGGGGTGTCAGTTACCCTTACTAACATGGTGGAGTAGCGTATAGAAACACAAAAAATTCATGAAATATTATATCTCACAACCACACTATAGGAATTTCCAAGTCTTAGAAACAACTACAGCTAACCTCTCTCCGACTTCGGGTTGCTAATTCTAAGACTTGGTATCCTATAAGTACACAACGATTTAAAGAGATTTATTATATTACTTCATTCCCTTTTTATCAGTTCTAGTGTACGTTAATTAATTATTTAAATATTAATTAATGATGAACAATTCTACATTAAATTTCATTAGCATCACACCCAAAGTCAATTATTCCTTCAAAAATTACAACCTCATCATTATGTTCCAACAAATCCATCCCCATTGTTTAACACCATTTATTTAATTATTCATTATAGAAATACTTTCCCACATTCCAAAGAATTCTAGAAAAACATTATATGATACTAAACACAAGGGGGATCAACATGGTGAGTAGATATACTACCCATCGAGTCTTTTTCGCTTATAGCAAGAGCATATACCCATCCTTCCTTGAGAAGCTAAAAATGGAAAGCACATGGAATACCTCACGTGTCTTCGCCTCTTTCAGAAGAAGGGTAGGTAAAACAAGCTATCTTGAGCAGTTGAAAAATTAAAGCAGATAAACAACCAAGAAAAATTTCTAGGAATCCAACAATCACATCCACTCCATTCCATCATCCATGGTGTCCTCTTTGACACCCACATGCATAAACTGATGCATCTCGCCACTCTAGGCGTCATCTACTGCCATAACCAAAAGGCTCCATGCCCCCACATATCACAACATCCATCTAGGATCACATCACAACACAAATAGCAGGAAAATAAACACCACATTTATTTGGGCTCCTGGCCCTTTAACAATCAAGAGGGTAACTCAGAACCCTTTACAGAATTATCAAAAAATCAGTTCTTTAATCCATCTTGAATTAACAGATTTATTATTCATAGGTTCCAAATTCAAGAAATCTAATCAGTATGTTATCACAAATAATTAAACATGTTTACTATGCCAATTTGATTAACATAGAATTAAAACTACAACCAGATTCGTTTACATGCCTCTTTATCTTTAGCCAAACAATTATCAATTTATCCCAATTTATGTTCTTTACTGATTTCCATCATGAGAAAATAGCTAATCAAAGAAAGAATAGATATCAAACTATCTAGAAAAACATGAGGCAATAACATACGATCGATATCAATTTATTTATTCGGTTAAAATATTTATTATTTCAATTCCATTTTCATATAGTGGGATTAAACATGCTTACAATATATTTGCATGTAAAAGAAAAGAGAAGCAATGAATCCCCTACCTGAAAGAGTTCTTGATGTTCTTTATCCACACAACGGGTCACGATCCTCCTCTCACACCAACTGCATCCACCCGAGGATTCCACGGTACAACCACACCAACCCAACCCCTAGAAAAACCCTATTATAAGCATAAGGATTACATGCTATAATATGGAAGGGATAAATAGGAGAAGATGATCCCAAAGTAACGACTATAAAACACACCCTATATCAAAGATTGATCGATATAGCTCAGTTGCATCAAAAAAATAGAGCGGAACCAATCCAAGGATTAATGTTTTATTGTTCTACTCCTACGGGAAGGATTAAAAGATTCTAGAATCTCATAGCCGAGAACAAATAGGAAGAAAAGGGAGGACGATATCTTATCCCTTTTGAAGATTTAATGGGGTGACAATTTAAGATATGCTTAATTCCCCATTAAAATAGGATCCCATTACCCCACGTGGTTTGACTGAGTAAAAAAATCCCAATCCATAGGAATAATTAATATAGGATTTATGGTCTTTAAACCATCCAACTTAATTTCAGGGTTGTAACATCACAGATGATTCGTAATTCCAACACCGTATGAGGGAGATACATTGGATGCAAGATCCCATAATAACAATAATTAAAATATTATTGGTTTTTTCATGGACTCGAGACACGAACCATAATATAATATCCCACATTAGACTTGAATCTATCATATTAATGACAGGATCACATCGCCACTGATGAGAAGTCAATCGGACGTTGCACGCGGGAGTTATGGCGGGTCGAAGATTTAATAATAATATTAAATCTATTAATTCATGAGATTTTCGGGAACCCGATCTGAAAACCCGAAAAAGACATCTAATATTGCACTCATAAATCCTGTCTCGAAGTCTGGGTCACACTACCATTGACGGTTCGTTAAACTGAGGTTGCACGAGGAAGTCACCGTCAAAATTCATTATTCCAAATTAAATTAATAATTACATTATTATATTATTATTATTTTTAATTTTATTTAATTCAATTCCTTAAATACTCTCAATCAAAAGTCCACGCACAAAATCTCCCCAATTTGGTGCGCATCACCGCATTCCACCTTGATTTATTTCATTTTTTATCTTATTTATTTTATTGCTTTAAAATTTAAATCTTTATTTCCATTAAACTATTTCTCTCTCTAATCTCTTTCTCTCTTCGACAATTCCCTCACACTCCAACAAAAGTGGAACCTCCCCTTGATTGACTCCTCTTTTAACATATTTATTTTATTTTAACTTTATTGGCATTAATATCATAAGGATTATTAAAACTGAATAAATTTTCAATCACTCACATACAACTTTATTTCCATGCCTCCTCCTTCCCCCCATGCGCTACTTGTGTGTGGCGCCCAACTCCACTCTCACATCAATTTTATTATTAATAAAATTAATAATAATAACACCCATAATTAATGTTCTAATTTAATCCCATTAAATTAGTTTACCATGGTTATTCTCATATTAAGTTAAAACCATTCCATTTAATTAATCACACACTAAAATCCACCTTTACCATTTTTTATTAAATATAATAGTAATAAATCCTCTTTCAATTTCATCAACGGGTTTCCATCATTATCATTAATATTTATTATTATTATTGAAACCCATTATTATCTTATAATTACTCCCTCTCTCCCACGAAACTCATGTGGCCTCTTCCTAAACCTAATTTTCACAAAGTAATGGACTAAAAAGATCTGGGCCATTATAAATTCAATAAGAATGGAGATATACACTTTTCAAAAAGATACCGGTGAGACTCTTTTTGAGTATTTGTAATTACTCATGAATCTTATTGAAAGCTTCTCGCATCTAATAGTTAAGGGGAACCAATTTTTAGTCCTGTTATACCAAGTATAACTGGAAAACTATATGAATGTTTTGTGTGCATCCACCAAAGGATGTTTAATTAACAAATCATCAGTTGAAGCTGAGATCCTGATTGAGAAGATATCCTAGAGATCAAAACAATTCATGACAAGAAACTTTAGTGGAGGAGGTATGCATGATGTAAGGACTTCTAAATCATCACTTATCCTTGCAAAATAATTAAACAATTGACAAGACATGTGCGACAAATTGAATTTAAGGATATAAATGAGAAACCATATCCACCTCGGCTGTGTGGATTATATTCATCACTCAATCATTACATTAATCAATGTGATGAGACATAGGGTATTTAATATTTTTAAGGAGCATTTCAGTAATAAAAATATCCACAAAATCAACAATCGAGAGAATAGAAATCCCAATAGGGATTCATAGGTAAATAGAACCAATCCATGCCACATTTCTATAAGTAATATCATAACCCAACACAATTCAAAAAACCCTACAACCATCCCTTCCTATATAAAAACTTTTGAACCACCACCTTTTTAGCAAAAGAAATTGGAATATCCCCTAACATGTTCTCAGAAGATCTACTATGAAATGAAGATTGAATAATTGAAGAAGATATTGATAATTTTGGAAAATAAATTTGATAACCTTTTGGACGTTCTGACTAAGAATAAATAAAAACTATCTTAAAAAACAATCTATAATTGAAAGTAGACTATCAGATCAATCGAAACATGATGAATAAAAGATCTTCCACCACTTGAGCCATGAAAGTTTTATGATTCCAAATAAAAACACTAAGAGAAACTCATCCACCAGAAGAAGATGATATAATCTCTAGTGAATGGGTCGGAAAATATGATATGATATAGTAATGTACTATTAAATTTTGAACTGGATCAATAGTCAATCTTTGAAGAAGAGAAACATCAAAAAGAGATCAATGAAACCTTTCCAAATGTTTAAATTTACATTCACTTAATGTATAAAATTTAGTAAATCCAAAAATATGTTTTGTTCCTTAATGTAATATACACTAAGAGAACTAAGTGTGATGTGGTTTAAGGAATCCGCTCTAGAAGGAACATATCAGCTATGATCCCCCCACATTTACCAAAAAATGTCTATATCCATGGAAATTTTTTATTCCCTGCCTAATGGATTCAATAAATTTCTCTGATCCCTTGTGTCACATTAGTGCTTCTGAAAATGTATTGTTTAATTATATCCTCCCATATTGGAATATATGTGAACTGGAGACCACAATACTACTTATCGAACTAACAAACTAATCCATGTTTTTTTCTTTTCAGAGTTGTGGAAGATGTGCTAGTGGGAGTTGATGGAATCCTTTTTTCAGCAAACATTTGCATTATCACCAGGGAGGAATAAAATTCACCAAGTCATTCAACCATAAATTTGGGAATACCATTCAAAAATATGGGCAAGAAAACCATCAATTTAAATGAAGAAACCCTTACCATGGAACTATGAGATATGAAGTTGAATTTTAATGTCTTTAACTCAAAAATAATCTTGTCAAAAAACATTTCCCTATTTTAAATATCCTATATATAATTTATTGATAACATCAAATATTCATGTATGATTCAAGAATTCTTGATTTTATATTTTTACTCCATGGGAGGAGTGAGTACTGAAATATATTAAAATTCTAAAATAAACTATGAATTATTATATAAATTTCAGGAAGAATCCTATATGATACCCTTTGTCAAAGGAGTCCATGATTTTGAGATTGGAAAAGTAATTTTATTTTTTCCATAGAACGTGCATCGGGTCTTTAATTTAACCGCCTCCTAAGTGATTTAATATATATGTGTGTCTATTGGAGGATGAAAAGAGGTATGTGATTATTTACAATAATCTATCTAGGACCTAGGAAAAACACTAATTTCATTTGTAAATATAAATTACTGATATATAAGATAGAGTCTAGTAGATATACCCATGATCAAACCCATGTTATTCTAACAAATAATATATTAAAAATAAGAATATCAACCAGTTTGGAAGTCCCAAAAGAGACTGAACCTCGTCATCATGGATGTTGATTGGAAAGAAGTTCAATATATGTTGGAATCCCATATAATTTACCCAATTTAGGAATATCAATGGGTCACCCCAACCTTGTAATTCTAAATATAATTGGCTAGATCATTGTGGAAATTGGTAATAACAAATTAATTACCATTAGAGTTCAAAATAGCTAGATTATGCATTGATTATAGAAGGAAATACCATGTCACTCGAAAATATTATTTCTCAATCCCATTCTTGGATAAAATACTAGAACGTCTCGAAGGTATAACACAATACAACTTTTTGGATCGATGTTTAAGATATTTTCATGTCCTAATTACCCTATAAGACTATGAGATGATAACCATGATCTCTATATTTTGGACATTTGTGTACAAGAGGATGACTTCCAAATTGTGCAATTTTCCTTGTACATATCAACGATGTATGGAAATAATTTTTTCTGATAACATAAGAGACTACTTTGAATAATTTATTGAAGATAATACTATTTTTTAGAATACATGTGATCATTTCTTAGAAAAATTTGATAATTTTTTGAAATCATGCGAAGAGAAAATTTTTTTAAAAAAAATTGAAAATAGTAACTTTATGGTTAATAAAAGAATTTTTCTTGGACATATCATTTTAAAAATGGAAAATGAGGTGAATAAATCTAAAATTTAAGTGATAGATGTTTATTCATACCCCACCTATGTGTCACAAATTAGATAATTTTTGTGGTTTCTGGGGTTTTATAGAAGTCTCGTTAAATATATTAGTAAGATTTAACTTTCACTATGAAGATTACTCTTAAAAAAGTTGACTTTATTTTTTTTGGAAATTGCAGAAAATAATTTGATGAGCTAAATTAAAAGTTAATTATCCCACTGATAATGCATCCTCTAAATTGGGATCATTCATTTGAGTTACTTTGTGATGCATCAAATCACGATGTTGGAGCAGTTATTTCCAAAATAATTTTAAGAATACCCCATGTCAAACCTATTATTCAAGACCCATGGATTCCACTCAAGTAAACTATAAAACAACAATGAATTATTTTCATGATTTTTTCATTGTATTATATAAATTCATTTAATTTTTACTATGAACTAAAGTGGTGGGTTTTTCTAATAATGTAGCACACATGTATTTGATAAGAATGATGATAACAAACCAGGGCTTGTGAGATTGATACTACTCTTGTAAGAGTTTTACCTAGAGATTAAATAATAAAAAAGAGATGAAAAAGGTGTATAACATCTTAGTAGGCTACCTGACACTGCTGAAATAGAAATTCTAGAGTTTATCCCACTCAATGGTCACATTCTGAGAGTAAATCTCTACATCATAGTGGTTGAAGTACCATGGTATGCTGGCATATTAAATTATTTAACCACTTATCAAGTACCTTATTCTCTTAGTAACCATCAGAATCATAAACTCACATCTGAATCAAGATTTTATATCTAGGAGGATCTTGTTATATAGAAAATTAGAAATGAAAAATTCAACAGAAGTGGTTTATTTACATGTTAAATGTAATATGTTTTTCATTTGTTTCATACAAATTTTTTTCAAGGCCATTTTGAATCTCAAAAAATGTCAAGGAATATTTTGGAATCATGGATCTATTGACCAACCTTGTTTAAGGATACTAATGTTTTTGAAAAAAATGTGAAAATTGTAATTTTTTTAGAAAAATTTCAATGAGATCAGATATTCCCCAAAAAACAATATTTTTTGACATTTATTAAGTTTAAAGAATATATTTTATAGGAACATTTAGCATTTATTTTGGAAAATTTAATATTTTTTGCTAATGATTATGTCTCCAAATGGGTGGAATCCAAATCTACCAGGAATGATGATTCCAATGTTTTGTGTGTATTTTTTATGTAAAACATTTTTTTTTGGAGTGCATAGATCCATCATCAGAAACCTAGGGATAAGTTTTTTACAGTAGAAAAATTAAGGCTATGTTGAAAAAGTATGCGGTGAACCTAAAAATATCTACCCATTACCATACCCAAAAAATGGCCAAGCTGAATTGCCCAACCCAATTGATTAAATGAATTTTGGATAAAACATTCAAACCAAAAAAAATTATTAATACCCAAGGGTTTATGATACTTTATGGGCATACCAGATAGCATACAAAACCCACATTGATATGATACTATATCGATTGAAGTTTGGAATAAGTTGTCACCTATCGATGAAATTGGAGAACCTAGCATACTGTACTGTGAAAAAAGTGAATTTGGATTTTGTGAGTTTGGGAAAGGAGATAAAACATGTGTTATAGTAGCTGAAAGTAACCTGGAGATAATAATTTTAAAATTTCATTATTTTAAAAAGAATGAACTATGGTGGAACATGATAAACTGTTTCAACCAAAGAACATCCAACCAAGAGACCATGTTATACTCTAAATTTTTTGAATGATTTTAATGTCAGGGAAGAACTATTCCAGTTAGGAATGATATTTTCTTATAATTTGTTTTTATAATTTTTGATCCATCCAGATCAATAAAAAAGAAGGTGGAAACCCATTCACTATAAATTGGTAAAGGCTAAGGAAGTTCCATGTATGTTTACCTCAATAACTAGAGGAATATCTCAAACATTTCCAAACCATCAACCAATTTCTTCTCATGAGGTCAGGCCAATACAATGACATAATCCAAAGGTGCTTTTGGAGGGAAACTGTGTTTCAATGTTTTCCTATGATTTAGGCCTAAATTACCACTTACATAACCCCTTTTAAATTTAATGTAATGGATCTTAAACTGGTATGAGTGGTTTTGATTTTTTAAGAACCATCATGGAAGGAAACAATAATAAAGTTACACAAAGAAGGGGAATATGACCAAAATATTTATTCCAAAAGGGTGTTCAATTTTTATTTTTATCATTTAAACTCCCAATTTTTTTTCCAAAAAATGTTTTGAACATTAAATGAATAGAATCATTCCTAGACTTGAATTACTCTTTAATTAATAAATCTAGGAGATATATGTTTCTCATGAATTCTGTAATTTTGTGTTTTATATTTTAATGTTAATGAAATTTAATGAATAAAATAGAAATTTAATTAATAATGTTGACCATGGATAATAAAATGAGGACTCATGATTTCAAGGAATTAATTTTTTTCATGTTGATGGATTTTTATTACTTTTTTTTTATTTATTTTATGAAATTCATGTTAATTGATTTTTTATTATTAAGAATTTTTTGAGTGATTTTCCCAAATATTATGTCACATTTCTTTATGGATTTAATGACCATGTAATTCTTATTTTATCTTGAGCATATTTAATGAGTGATCTCAGGACATGCCACCTACTAGAACGTGAATTTGAATTAGTCAAAGATATCACTGAACAAAAACACATTTAAATTTATTGTGGAGTCATTTGAAAAAACATGCATTCTTAAAATACCACATTAATATAAATCCTTTATTATCTCATAAAGACAATGAATGAACTTACTATGGATGATAAATATTTCAATCCATTTTTATAGATTCATAACCTACACTTTGTATTTTTATGATATTTTAAATTTGATATGGGGGGATAAAGGGAATAATAATAAATGGTATTATTTGTAATGTAATGAAGAAGTGTAGGGGTTTCATTTGTGGTAATTGTAAAAAAATTATAATCATTCAGTTTACTCTATCATTTTTCCCTCTTGAATATAAAAATATATAAAAGACAAAATAAACAAAAAATGAGAAAAAAATATTTGATTTGGGAAAATAAAAACAAACCATTTCTAAAACTATTATTTTATCATATGTGATTAGGTGGTTTATGTGTTTTTTATTCTAAGTCATAACATTAGAAAAAGAAAAAATGATAAAAATGTTCTTTGAAAAAGAAAAAAAAGTAAACAATATATTCAAGAGAGGGTTTAAGTCATTAATTATACTTAAATTGAACATGATCTTTACTTTGAGTCCTGAGGAAAAAAGAGAGTTGTTAAAATTAGAAGGGGTGAATTTCATTAAACTTTTTTTGAATATAAAGATGTATGTTGTAAGAGTTAAACCTCTTCCTTGATATTAATTTTTAAACCTGAAATCCTAATAACCTAAATCCTAATTGTCATTAGAATAATAATTTCAAGTCCTCGTGATTTTATGTGATTTGTATCATTAAAAAGTAGAGAAAGTAGTTATTTTACAAGATTACGGATAAGAAGCACATTCTCATTATATGATAATAACTATAATTGAATAATATATAGAGTGATAAGAAAAAATTAAAAAATAGTGTGGTAGGTAATGATTTGGAATTTTTAATAATAATTCATTGATGAGCTAGAATTAATTCCAGGTGAAGTTTAATCATTTTTTAATGAAAAAAGTAATATACATTAATTAAAAATTTCATTGAAAATGGGAAATTTAATTTATATTTCATGTGGAATTTGAAATTTTTATTTGATATGGATATGTGTTTGATTATGTTACATTTAAATTGGAATATTAAATACATTATTTCCCTCTTATTTTCAATGTTTTGATTTTATGCATGAGGAACAATGTGTTTTATGTGTGGGGGAATTGATATAAAAAATATGTTACACAATTTTACTTTTCATTTATATGTTTTTTATTCCAAAAAAAGTGTTATTTTAAGATAAATTCTTTCATTTTAGGATTTTAGTTTTATTTTGAGCATAATCAAAAAAATGGAATATTTGGAATTTTAATACTTTTAAATTATTTCAGAATTTAGGACATATAATATTCTATTCATATCAAAATAATGAATTTATTATTATTTTGGATTCTATAAATCCACAAATTCAATTAATTATACTAGACACAAAGTTAAATACTCTATTTTGAAACCCAAAACCAGTTCACAAGTTGTGCCTTCAAAACTGTTGCAAGATATCACTATTTTTTTATTTTGGGAATATATCTATTCATTGGAATACCCAATTGTGCTACAATTATTAATGGAGAAACAAGATAAATTTCTGAACAACTTCAATTGAGGAGGACACATTTTAATATAAATTTTGTAATTCCATTAATGAATGGGTAACTAGGCACAAGGGATGTGAAGAGTTTGTCAGTCCATATTATCTTTTGGGAGTGAAATGAGAAAAACTCTCTCTACACATGGAAAAATATGATAATATATTTTATGAATATGAACAATAAATTTATTCCCAAATTTCAATTATGAGTCCATGGTTTAATCGGCCATTTAATGGGGATAAAATGTGGAACCATTTGAAATGAAATTCTAGACTCTAAAAGGAGGAGAGTTATTACTTCCTATATAATTTCAATCCTTCCCATTCAATCTAGTGGCAAGAATCCAAGAGGATAACATGAGTTAAATATTCCAACATTTACATAATTCATATTTATGTCTTCCATTTTATATTTTATTCCAATTTTATGACACCATATTTCATTGAGGTTTATGATCAATAGTGACTCGGTGTATTAATTGGGGACCCAATTTTGGGATGTTTAAGTTTCTGATGTTTTCATTCAATGACTTTCTTTTCTTTTATATTAATGGTTTTCAAAATAATTTTTTTCATTTAAATTAAATATTATTTTATGTTAATTTATTCTAAAATAATATATTTCTTTTATTTAAATAATATTCTACCCTTAATTAATTTATTTATTTTTTACATGAATATGTTTATTTTTAAATAAAATCAAAAAAGGGAGTGTTTGAATAATTACAAAAACCCCAGAATAAATTAATATAAACTAATTTAATTATTTATAGAAAATTAATTAAAATTTTGGTATTGCATAATTAATTAAAAATAGTCTATTAATTTTTCTACCATTTTACTTGAGAATAAGTCAGAGGTGAATTAAAGAATTATTTTTATTCAATTCATTTAATTGTTTTGATATAAATCCAAAAGATTCAATTTTTATCAAAAACTATGATTAAATAACTAGATAGAAACCCCAACCTGGATCCAATAACTTCTCTATCATTTAATATTCACCAAAACATCATGTTTTATAAATTATTTAAATCTTGATATTTTCTATGTTACACCTTGACTAAAACACTTCCCTTTGGAAGAACAAGTTTTTGGTTGCCACTCACACTACACTCATAGAGGGATTTAATAGTTTTTTGTCACAAATCAAGAAAAAAATGTGTTAGAAAGACAAACATTGTCCTTTAAAAAAATATAAATTTTTTAGGGTTTTGTGAAATGAAAATCTCAAAATGATTAAGTTAATTCGACAAAAAATTATTTCACAAAATATCAAGATGATACATTCTACCCTCAGATTCATATGCATTATCAATGGTTTAATACGTGAATGTATCATTCATAGAAACCCAAAATGATAAAATGAATACTAAAATTTATTTAAAACGGGATTTTCAGAACCATAATGGTTACTCAAAGTAACATATAAATATTTTTCCTCATAGGTGAACATAGGTTGGAAGTGAAAACACTGATATGGAAGAGAAATATAACTATCATGTTAAGATGGAAAGTGATATAGAACTTCGTTTGGATAAATTTAACAAGAAAAATTCATAAATGCAAGATTATATGAGGTACCATTGGATTCATTGTTTAATAAGGATCTAGGATAACCTTTTTAGTTATGTCATTCCATCCCTACAGTTGAATAATTTTAATGAAAATTTATACATACTTGATATTATTCCCTTTCATATTTACAATCTCCCCCTTTTTACTTGATATATTTTCTCTTCATCTCTTACCCATTTAATTGAAAGATAATTTTTTTCATTATTTATGTACTAATTTATCATGAGATACATGATAGGTTATCCTATTCAGATTCAGTTACCATCCAGATAAATAGGTTATCCAATATGAATAAGTCCTCATGTGGTGAGATAATACATTAATTTGGATAAAAATATATAAATATTGACATAATCATTCCTTAAATGAAAAAACATGTAACCCTTCTAAAATATAATTCACACTTTCTTCTCTAAATATGGACTTATCATATACCAAAAACATTTTTATTAGATACTTGGGTTCATCGTTGCACCAAAATAAAATTAAATGTGATTTTATTCTTCCAAAATCCATTCAGAGGGATATTATAACATGAAACACTACTAAAGGATGAAAAATATAATTATCATAGTGCATCTTGGAAAACAATTATACATGAACATCCCAACTATGTGGTGAATAAATATGTCATCCACTAATTTTCATTATTCACTTCAGATATTGTGATTAAATAAGATTTAACTTGGTTATTTTTCTTCATTGGTTGTGGTGTCTTATCATCCAAATCATCCCTTGGATGGGGGAATGGATTCATATAATTCCCAAACAAATTGTACTAGGAACACAAAATTTTGGTTAGATCATTCTCTTGAGCTTTCTCTCAACTCATTTAATTGAATTTCCTATCTTCATCACTTCAACATATTTTTTCACAATATCTAGGGTACCAATACTTCCAAAAACATCCTATTCCTTTCAAGAACTCTCCTATGTTCTATTTCCCATAGTTTTGGCTTGTACTAGTTTAAAAATATTTCATATCTCAATGGTTTCTAGATTCCCATTTGAACTCTATATTCCTCTTCTTGTTGAAACCGTAATATTTTAATGTAACTCCTAACTCTATTTCAACATTTATTTGGAATAAAAAAATCAATTCATTTATAAAAATTTATCTTAAGTAGAATTCCTTTATGATACATGGTTTTAAGACATTTTAGAACCTATCAACTTTAATTTTTGGGTTGGATGATAATACTAGAAGTGTTCCACACATGTCTCATGAAATTAGCCTCATAGGTACTGATAGATTCAGAATCCTTTTGCTTCAACTAAAAGAAATATATTTTCCATCATCATAAAAAGAATATGAGGAATGTACTTATTAAATAACATGTTCCTCAACACATCCTTATACATGGATTAAATTTCATCTTACAACCTCATATTTTTTATTATAGTTCACCACTACTCTGCATCACTTATAACCAATAAATATTCAAAATGAATTTCTCGTGATCTTAAGACTAGAGGGAGGAGCATATATTTTTATTGGTACCGGTAAACTATTATGTAACAAGTGCATTAGAAAACTAACTGAAATAAAGTGGATGATTCCTCATGAAAGACACAATAGATCATTGTTCCCCTATTTCCTCATTCATAAGCTCATTGTGATTCATAGCTTCAGAATTCTTTGAGAGTATAGTAATGAGTTTTTTTATTCCATCAAATATTGAATTAAAATATTTAGGAGGAAAATCATTACCTTCTTCTTCACAATAACCATTAATATGGTTCCTTCAGGTTATAGCCATTGAATAAAACCGAAAGCATAGAGTAAGAAATATTTATTGTAATGAGGAACTACATAATCATGAAAATTAACTTATGGGTTGTATAATTTATGATTCCATCAATAATATATGTCACCATAGTTTTATCTTTGGTTTCTAATTTCCAAATTCTATTCAAATCTACCATGATGGTTTATTAAGTGTTCATAAATTTCCAAAACATATCCCCTTAGAGTGTCATAATAGGTGTGAAACAAGGACCGTTTTCATGGACCAAATTACCATGATTCAAGCCAAAAACATATTATTGGAGTTTTTACGCCTAGGTATATATGTTTTAAACATACATTAACTTGTAGTATCTAGATAGGGATGTATTTACATGAAACTACATACAACATCATTTTGAAAAATTCCATGTTATTTTCTTATACATTAAATCATCATTATAAATATTCTTAGAGACATCACTAAATGTAGAGTTAGGAATGTACCTAGGGATATCACTAAACTGTTCTCATATTTTTTTACAATGTGTTAACTAATCCTTAGATCTAATACCAATTATAGTTACCCTCAATTTTTAATCATTTACATTACATCACTTTTGAATAATACTTAAAACATTACAAAAATAGATTCCCAAATACAGAGTTAGTATAGTTCCTTTGAAAAATTGGATCAAAATATTATAACTTAGTCAAATATTGTGAATTATTATTAGAACGATATTCCTCTCAATAATTCTTCTTGGAAAACATTCTTCATAACCTAAGGAATGAAGACATAAGATAAGGGTGATCTCTAATACTCAGTAAGGGTAAATAGAGGAAATGTGTATTCCTATAAAAAAAATAAGGTTATAATAACGTGATATGATTATTAGAATATAATACCATGTATATCAATGATCAAAAACATGAATCATAAAATAATGATTTTTATATCATTAGAAGAAAATTATAAGGATATCAAGAGCAAAATCCATGAATGAATAACATAGTGAAAAGGCATGGAATTTTTTTATAAACATCAATGTAAAACATATTGAACATGTATAAGTAGAAAAATGTCTACACATTAAGATAAGTACATAAAATATAGACCTCTCATGGACTTATGGACTTGTAACTAGGTGCACGGATAATTTTGTTAACATGCAATCAAGTTCATGAATAACATTGTGAACATGTAATCAGTTAAATGCATAAACATATTGACATGAAACCAGGTATATGCATAATATTGTGAGCATGTAATCAGGTTTAAGAAAAATATTATGAACACATAATAAGGATTAGTCATTAAATTTTAAACATGTAATAAGGTTTACTCTAAACTTATGGTCATGTAACTAGGTCCATGCATAACATTGTGAACATGTACTCTAGTTCACACATAACATTTATACTCATGATCTATTCAATGTTAACCATTTAATTGGATGGGGACATAGGTCTCACCCATCTCATAATCACATAATTTATACATGTGCCAAAAAATAAAACATTCATCATGTCATTACCTATATAAATAAGTAAGATTTATAAACATGAAATCATAAACCATGAAATGAAATCGGTGACACTAATGTTTCATCACATCATAAACTTTGAAAATATATATTTTTCATAATCACTTCATTAAATTGTGAATTATTAAAAGATATAGGATTAAAAAGAATATAACTAGTTCAATAAAAAGTGGGTTTTAAACATAATGAAATCAAAGCATAAATATTTTATAGAATGAATATGAATAGAAATATTAAATCATTTCTTAAAATCTCTTGAGTAACATAAATTAAAGTAATCATTGATGTAAAATATTTTGGAATGATATTTTGAAACAATTTCATGAATAAAATATCCCTTCTTCTTTAGAAAATTATTTTTAAAACATGAATAAATTTTAAAACAATTTTTATGAAATAAAATAAAATAATATATTAAAACTTATTTAAATCCTTTTACATTGAAAATGTATTGAAAACTAATAATTAAATCTTGAAAACTTTTGGAGACCAATGTTCCTTAAAATATCATAAATGGGACTTGAATATATTTGGAAAACCATTTCATGGATAATTCATATAGAAAACACTTTCATACAAATTCACATGTAAAATGTGCAAATGAAACCTTGCAAAAATGACGGTTTTTAAATTAGTACAGGTCATACGATGTAAAATGTTCATTTTTTATGGTAAAAGGGACAGAGAAATACGACTTGTTATGAATGAGACAATAATATTCCTTGGAAATAATTGGTCATATATGAAAATGGTACAAAATTATTTTAAATATTATTGGAAAATATTATAATATTTTTGGAAACCTTTTCTAAAACATGGTTTTGAAGGAACATAGATTTCTGACTGAATAGAGTGTAATGTTGAGCTTCTAAAATACACATTCTGAACTATCTTATGTGAATGGAGTAGAAATATGGTACTAATGCATGATTATATAATTAATAGCAATATTATAACTAAATACTTTAATGTTTTTGAGATATGGATCATTATATTTAGTCAAGGAAGTATAAATAAAAATAATCTCCAAAGGTAATTAGATTATTTAAATTAAGTATTACCATTGGGTTACTTTGAACCATACAGATAATTTATGAAAATGAATTTACATGAAGCATAAAATATAAATAAAATAAGTATATTAATTATATAACTTTTCAATGGAACTATATACACCTCATGGAAAAAATAAAGGGTCATAACATGAAATGTGTCCCAAAGAAGGAAAATTGAGACAAAAATAAATTGTTGATTTGATAACTTTTGAAGCATAAACCCCATGAATGAATGATCGTAAAATTTGTGTTTCAAATACCCATATATTAATTTATAATAATCATATAATACATAAATGGGAAGTATACATACCACACAAAAGTAATGGATGGTGAATAAATCAGGTATCTCACATAAATAAAAAGTGAGATGAAATTCCCTTACCTTATGTCTTCACTCTCTTTTTAATAATTCAAAAAAATAGTATAATAAATATAAATTTATTATAAATATTTTAAATAATCATGTATTTATATATAATATTATTTTTGTTTTATTATTTCTTTATATTACACGCTTGTTAATAATCTTATGTTATAGTTTCACTTTGGGTACGCATTATTCTTCACATGTGTCTTAATTTATTTTATCATTGGTACTTATACTTATATAATGATTTTATGACTTTAAATAATGATATATGTATCATTTATATTCATTATATTCATATTATAATTATTCATATAATATAGAAGTATGAAATCGAATGCACTATTCATGGAGATGGTAAGTTGTACGTAGGGATGAACACAGTTTCAATTTTTTATTATCATATTGAAAGAACAAAGTTAAATGACATATGTATATATATATATATGTATATATATATATCATTATTACTTTATAATTATTATATCATATAAGTAATTTAATATCTCTAAACCCATCCTTAATACATTCTATGTAGTGTGTGAACGAATCACATTACTTTGAGGGGGAGATCTTCCACACATCCTCAAACGAAATTTTCATATTACACCAAGTATAAAGTATAAATATATGTTTTTTATAATTATTAAATAACCTTAATACATAAATAATAAATAATCTATAACATATATAAATATATTTTCTATTATAATGTGTACTATGAGAGGTAGTAAGAAAAAATGATCAACCATCGTTTTGTGAGGTGATTGTTCACCATAAACATAAACACTATGTTTGTTACCCATTAGATGTATGTGTGTGTATGTGTAGTTATAACTTTAAGAATAATAAAGTATATTATACTAAAGATATTTTTTATAAAATAATTGAATAATTATAGTGGACGGTTGTGGAAAGAAGATAAAAGAAATGATCTCGAGAGAAGACATTTCCTAGTAATCAGGTAACTCCTTTAGTTGTGTGCCAAAAGTATTCTTGGATTTCTTTTGTCCCATGGGAATGATTATAATAGTAAGGGTGGGATGTTGGAAATTGTATTAGGATGATCTTGGAAGAAACTATGTTGTTTTAGATGTGTTAAGAATAGGGCGAGGTGGTGACCTTTATAGGGAAGGAAAATGACACGCTTGGCAATTTTGGAAGAAAGTTTAGTGTAACCATGTCTATACCTAAAAAATGTAATACAAAAAAAATAAACATAAAAATTAAATGATTTGAGGCTACATCCTAGAAATAAAGTTGTTTTTGGAAAATTATCTCAGTTTTTTTGGGTATAAATTTTTTTGGTTTAGAACTTTTAAACCTAATTTTTCTCTTAAACCTTTTAATTAATTTTAATCACATTAATTAGTAATTTTGATAAAAACTAATATTATCTTGATAAAAATTATAATTTATTCTGATTAAAAATATTTAAAAAAATTAAATTACTCCAATAACATATGTGGAAGAAGATAATTTCAATTTAATTCCGTAATCGGGTCAACAATGCGGGTTTTTGAAGTAAAAATGTTCAAAAGTTTACTAAGTTTTTTATCCTCTTTCATGTGACTAGTTGACATGTCACTCATCACTTAATTGTAGTGCCTTTCCATTTTCTACATCATATGATAATACAAGGTCTACACACCCCTGAGATAGTGTACATGGTTTGAGAAAAATAGGCTCAGTAGGATCCCACCAAGGTTTTAAATAGAAATTAATTATTAAAAAATCCCAAAAATCTAAATTTAAAGGAAAAATGGATTGATAATCATTTATATTTTTTCTATATCTAAATCATGGTAAAAAAATTTCCCATTTTAACAATAGTTCTAAAAAATGTACCTAAGACTATTTCAAATAGTAAATCCTGAAAAAAAGACACATTTATCAATGAATGTATATACAATCCGAAAGAAAACAATCCAAAAAAATGGAAAAAAAATATGTGGACCTCAATGGTCTAGATAGTTATAACACTGGTACCCCAACAACAAATGACCTTTTCACACTCATGTCCCTAAAACCAATAAATCATAGCATAGGAAATAGTGCAACATCTTAGAATGTGAACCCCCTATAATTTCAATCACGTTTTAAAACCCATGAATCTATGATTAACGATTGGAAATAAACTATCAATATAAACATCCTCATAAATTTAATAAATAAGATCCAATACTAAACCCTCCACCAAAGTATCCAAGCCTGCAATGTTTTTTATATATCAAATCAATTTCAAAGGGATTTATAAATTTCATAAAAAATTTCAAACAACAATTTCTCATTAAAAAACATTATTTGAAAACATTTCTAACTGCTCATTTCGCAATGCGTTGAAAAACACCACTCATTTAACAAAATAAGGGGAAAACCATATTTTCTCAAAAATCTTTTAGAAACTCAAAACAAAAAACACATGTATAATACAAAATAAATTGTAAACAAATTTATTTAACCAATAACTATTATGGTTTAAATACCATATTCTAGAGTCAGAGCCACAAATTCAATAATTGGGTTATAAAACAACATTGATGGGATCCACACATAAAGAGAAGAATAAGAAAACCATAGAAATGAAATGATGTCTAAATATTATTCTCACATATTAAAATTGAATTCAATAAAAGACTCCAGTTAAGAAGTTAGATCTAGACATACCTTCATAAATTCTACCGCCACACCCCAACAAACATTAGATCCAACCTATTGAATATTTTCACACAATGGATCTAGAAGGGATTGAATAATAATACTCATCGCATGATTATAGATCCCATAAAAATATTTCAACACCATTGGAAAATCCAATATAAATGAATACTATAAGAAATTAAAAGATGTTAATTAGTAATAGAAGAGTATACAACCACAATATAGACCAAATCGCCAAAAGGATGATCACACATGATAATAATCCACCTTCCAATATCTAAATTATATAAAGTGATCATTGCAGATAAGAGTATGTCAAATGAAAGTATCGCTATGAGTGTAGTGAATAAAACCCATTAGGTAAAACAACTCACATCATGATCCATCAATTCGCGATGTCAAACACATTTTCTGTATGTATTCTTAAAATGGAATATACATAGTTAATAAATCTTGGATATCCATTAAAATGATGAATATAATTAACATTATGAATTATTTTCACCCCA
This sequence comes from Viscum album, assembly GCA_963277665.1. Taxonomy (NCBI): domain Eukaryota; kingdom Viridiplantae; phylum Streptophyta; class Magnoliopsida; order Santalales; family Viscaceae; genus Viscum; species Viscum album. The sequence continues at coordinate 469,296,273 of OY728132.1, forward strand.
TGAAGTTGGATTCATGGATTCAACCTAGTCTTTATTCATATTGTAAATATAGAATTCACAATGTAAATAGAATCCTATACACATATCCCATCCCAATTCCTTTTTAATACTCCATGAGTGGCTCAAATTCTGCCCAATAATGAAGTAAAAACTATTAAAACTTAAATATAAAGTGTACCATAATTGGGATACCTCATTTTTTTACCATAGAACTTTATATCCCCATAATATTACATAGAATAAGGGTAATTTCGAAATATGTGAGGTCAATACTCACTCGATAATGATTCAGCAACCCATGTCTTGTGAAAATGTGATTCATGAAATGATTCACATCGAACAAAGGATTCTACTTCCCATAAAAGTCTTTCTTATAATAATAAAATCTCTAAAATGGGTTCTCCATAAAAAATACATTTATCTCCAACTAAATATCATTTCAACTCAAAAAATTGGATGGATCATGCTGTTACTTCATGAGATAAGAGATAAGGAAAACATAAAGTAGTCTTATTAAATGAGCTGGTATCATTAAATGATAAGAAAAATGACCAAGCCACTCAATCAACTCACATGGCCTTATGTTTCACAATTCTTGTTATCCCTTATTCCAAATTCAATGCTGACCGAACCAGGTAGAAAAATTCATGAAAATACAGTGACTACAAAAAAGCACAAAGGTAATCATTGAAATCCAACATTTGATTTCATCCAAATTTTATATTAAACCATGCATTCAATGATATCTAGAATCATCAATGACATATTCTAAATGAAGCATTGTCCCACTATAGTGGCCTCACCTACTTCTACCCAATAAGGTAGTGACCTTTACGGGTGATAATACAAATCCTTGAAGAGTTTAATTCTAATCGGTGAGTAAAGATTATTATTATATAAAAACACAACCAGTCCCATTGGGATTCCCCATGAAAAATCAAAATCTAATATTCAAGCATGGACCATATCTGACAGGATATGAATATCATGCACTGTCTAACTATCCATAAGGTAAGTTGTACTCATCCAATCATAAGTACCCATTACCTCTTAGAGACTGTTCCAAAGTTGTGACGTAAAACTAGGATCCCAATTCTAGTAAATGGAAGAGGTAAACCCATGAAACCCCTTTATCTAAAGAACACAGATCATTCCCAAATACTCAACTATAGTGGTGTACATGGTTAGAATAGAATTATATGATTTTTTCAAATGATCATTCACCAAAAAAATTGAATTATATCCATAAGGATTCCATGTAAATACAAAAAAAATAAGTCCATTGGAACATCATCTCATATCCAAACGAACATAAAAAAGTGGTTGGATGATACTAAAAGCAATCAAGTTAAGTTCTTTTTTTTCAGTGAGGTGTAATAAAGTGACACATAATAAGTGATATTGTTCTCCATAACCAGCTGCAAGAATTGTTTTCTCATGTCTTAATGCGTATTTTTAGTACTATGTTGAATGGAAATGAATAATTATGCTAATCATGAAAAACTGGTACTATTATGAATGATGGTTTTATAAACTGATTAGTATAATTAAAATGACCATCATATGGGAGAGACTGACCTGAAATAGTCTCTCCTCCATCTAATCATTCCATGGTTACTCTAAACACATCATCCAGGTGTTGATCATATAGAATAGAATCAATAAGATATAATGTGAATTCAACACTATTTTAAAACATACATGAATCATCCTATTACACATTCAAATTAATGTAATTGAAGACACCCATAAGATTTAACTCTTATTTGGAATCTATGATAGCTTATGAAGGATCTTTCCAACTAACATTTTCAAAGATGTTATTCCCCTTCCATGGGTTGCAGGTGAGGTAAAATTTAAACATCTAAATGAATTATACCCACCAACACTACCAAAATTTATAGTCCTTATAATAAAATATATAAATTAAACTCTTATGCTTAGAAAATACCCTGAAACATTCCCCAAAAATATAGTCCAACAAACACATAAGAACCTCTATAACCATGGAAGTCTCTAAATCATGAGATGGTTAATTTTCTCATCAGGACAGAGTTATCAAGAACCATAGGCCACACCATACTAATCCAACATATGTGTGTAAACTATACAAGTTCTAGAATCATTGTACTACACCACTTACCCCCTTTCATTCTTATGAAAAATTAATATAAAACCTGATGAGAGAATCGTTATCAACTCATAAAAAGTAGTATGAAATTTATCATTAAATGTGAACATAGTCCCATTCATGGAAAGAGAAGTAAAAGGTGATTATAACTTTGATAAATATAAGAAATCCCAATGATAATATCTAGTCATACCATGGATGATTTGTATCTCAATGATGTTTCATTCCACTACACATGAGAAAATAGACTTCACCATGTAAAGATTGACTAATAGGACCTATTCAAAAAACAAATTCCCCAAGTAATTAACTTCATTGATATATGAACTAAATTTGGAATGATTCCCATAAAGGTGGTGAGTCCTTAGGATTTCCAAAACTAGACACATGTGGTTCTCATTCTCAAGTGTGGATATTGAATATATTAGAATATCTTTTTTAAACATAATGAAAAAGGTGTTAAGATTCTGATGGAATATCCCATTAATAGTCTATAAAAATTGAAAGATAATTAGTCAAACCATAATTTGTCATAAGTTATTTATAAGGGCAATATATAATCATGAAATCGGTCATTAGGATATCATATTCTCAAAAATTCATATAATAGTTAGCCTACCAATGATATATTTTTGAATACAAATTCTCCCCTATTAACTGATCAAGAAAATGATTCAAATAAGGAAATTGTACTTATTATTAATTTTCACACGATAAAAATTCTAGTAGTTCACTCACAAAAGAAGTGAACTATCAACCTTTCTAGATGAGAAAAATGGGTATACTCATTTTGAGTCACTTAGGAGAAAAAAAATTTCTACATCATATCTCTTAAATGGATCAAGAGATCATTGAATTTCATTGGTTCTATTCAATAACAGGGTAAATAATTAGGGTGCATAACCATCACTATTTCAATCCATAATTCTACCTATCATTCTAGAAGAATATAAGAGAATTCAACATGGAAAATATTGGCAATATACCTAACTATCAAGGGAACATAACCAAAAGAAAAAAATCCTTCAGATCAATAGAAAGTTTAGCTAACAAATCATTCACTCTAGGAGGGTAGGTCCTACAACACAAAAATATAGATCCCACTCAGCATGAAACACCAGTGATCCCCTACTGACATTAAATAACATGAAACACTGATGATGCTGATAATAAATATTGACAGAATGAGAAACTATCCAATCCATATTGATGATGCATTCATTTCTATCCCGAAGATTATTGTTAAAATGGTTACAAAGTTGTAAGGGGTTATTTCAAAATACCATCCTTATTTAATATTGTTTTATTAACTCACCATTGTGGAAATTATGTGATATTTTTAAAAAAAAAATTCTTATCTTCATGTTATTCGTGATCTTTTTCAAGAAATTGTATCATTTTCTTCTCATTAGTACTTATAATTCTTGTGAATTTTTTTTAAGAAAAAATGACATTATTCCTCTCTTCAGTCTAAAATAGTTTTTCATCAAAATATATTTTTTCTAAAATAGTTTTTAGAAACGTTTTCAACCCTTTTCATACTATTTACTAGTAATTTTTTCCATTATTTTTTTTTTCAAAAAACAAATTGCAAGTAATATTCATATCGTTTTCAATGCATTTCTCATTTTGATTTTACAAACAATTTGAATATAGTATTTTTTTAAATATTTATGTCGTAAATGGAATTTTCCACCTTAATGACTAGTAATTATTTTAAATATATCATTTTATGTTTCAAATATTATTTTTTATGTTTCGGATTTTATAAATAATAGGTGAACATTTAGTTTTCAAAATATTTTCAAAGGGAAAATTGAATTTTACATAAAATTATTTTAATTAAAATTTAATGTTACTTTTATTCCTAAATGACAAAAACCCTTAATTTTACATATGGTACACAAGTGATATGTTGTATTGATACCAGTGAAAATTATTTCTCTATATGGTTAATGATAATATTGAAGGGGGTATAATATTCTACTACCATTCACCATTTTCCTCTAGATATTTTATTATTTTTTATTGATTGGGGTAAGTATCATGATTTAATATAACATATTTTCAATATAAATGTTAATGATGATTGTGTTTTACCCCTTTAATATCAAGAATTCATTGGACATATGACGTGATTTGTGGGTCCTTGAATTACATATCCAATAAATTCATCATTATGTATCAAGAGACAAATTAGGTAGCCAATTTATATTTTTTTCGAATTTATTAAATCAATATTTTTAGTGGTCATGACCTTATTTTCCATGTGGAGAATATTTTTTATTCCATATTTTTGGGATCATTTATTGATATACATATTATTATTTCATTAGTTAGAATATTTATGGTTAATTATTAATCCCATTAGATTATTTATATGGAAATATTTGATCAACATGTATTCCATCCATTGTATTCTTCTTGTTCATGTTATTGATTTATTTGAATATGTTTTATTTGAATATGTTTTATTTATTTAACATTCCATATTTTTTATTTATTATGTATTCATAATAGATTTAGTTGTTTTATTACCATTAATGTACATCTGAGTAAACCTATTTCATATGGTTTTCCCTAGTATAATAGGATGTGTTTTGTGATTGTTATATTGAGACATATAGGGTTTTAAATGAAAACGCATTGCATTTTATGTTTTCAATTATAATTTTAATTTCATGTGTTTATCTAGTTTCCAATGACTATTAAACTATTTCTTCCTTCGGGATGGGATTCCTTATATCTTCTTCTAATGTAATATTGTATCCACTAAGTCAAGGATACTAGGGTCAGTTTCATTATAGTTGGTATCAGTGGAGGTTTAGTATAAACCATAGAAACTAGATTTTGGAAAACAAATATTATTTAACATAACCTAGTGATATACATTTTTATATGTATAGAAGAACATATTGATGTTTTCTAATGGTACAGATTATGTGGATCAATTATAAATACAACCATGTCTAGATAGTATAGGTAGACATAGTTCTAGAAAAGATATACCTTGGGGTAATAACTCTAAAAAATAAATCTCATTCATGACCAAAGTTTTACCTTGAACATGATAATAAGACTTACAGAACTCCTAGTTTGACACTCCTAGGGGATATTATTGGGTTAATTTACAGTTTCTTTAAGAAATATTATAAAGGGTTTCAAAATATTTCTATTATAGAGAAACGTTTCAAAAGAATCAGTTTTTTTATTATTATAATTTACATGTATAAATTATTCAATGTATGATATTTTTATCAATATTTTGAGGATTATATATTATTTTCAATAATTTTTTGATGTAATATATTATATAATGTAATTTAAAAATGGTTCCTAGTAGAGGGAATTGGAACTATATCAATTGACATATCTTGTTTATGGATTTCCTTCCTGTGAAAGATAATGAATCAGGATCTTGAGATATAGAAAGAACTGATAAAAATAAAACTATATTGGGGAAGCTGACTACAGTTATGAGAAATAACCTTTCTGAAATTGAGAAACCTCTTCTTCCACTAGAGAGTTTATTAATTTTTTATAACATTATGTGTTAGAACCCTGCATAATTTAATTGAAATAAATATACATTTGTATCTAAGCAATGGATTAGTTAAATAGAGAAGATATTTCTCACATTGGGATGTAATAAATGCGAAAAAAATTTCAGGGATTTTTATTATCCAATGAATGATGTGAATCAATGGTGTTCATTTATTCCAAAAACAAGGGAATAAGAAGAAATAAAAAACATATAACTCAATTTTTTTAATGTACTATTCATGGAAAATTATTTTCCTCATGAGTAATGAGTGAACATGGAGAGGAAATCCGTGAGCCTATTAAAGGAGGAAAATAAAAATGTCTCTATGTAAAAAAAATATAACTTTAAAATGTTATAAATGAATTTATAAACTATATATGTAATCCAAAGAAAATATTGACCATTTATTTGATGGGATTTTTCAAATTCATCAATGGGAACTAGTCTCCCAAAATTTACCATCATAAGATGACATATTTTCATATCATATAATGATATATAAAGAATTAAAAATATCTTCTGTCTTATAAATAAAGTAATAATAGAAGAGGGGGGAATAAAAAATATAGATAAATTGTATAAATTAAATAAGGATCATATCCCATGTGTTAATTATGGAAAGAAAACTCTGCTTCTTATTTTAGGGAAATGGGATTTTGCTACAAGTGTGGATAAAAAGGCCACCATGATAGTAATTCAAAGGGTATGAATGAATCTAAAAATGTGATGTATATAAAATGTAAGGATATGGGAAAATATGGAAATTAATACACCAAGAATCAATGAGATATAACCCATAATATATTAATGGATCAATGAAAATCTTATGTCTTTACTATGGTTGGAGTGGAGTTATGTAATTCTGTATTTTGAATCAAGAATTTATTGAAAAATTATTTTATCAACGATGTTCATTTTTTATGAATAATAAAATTTATGAGTATTTTATTATATTACTTTTTCTTTAAGGATTTGATAGAATATGATAAACTATACAGATGACCAGGAACTGTGATTCAATTGAATGGTGATCATGGTATTCACATATTTGGTATATGACATTAATATCAACGTTATTTTATTTGGGAAATATAATTTTATGTTGATTTTTGGAAATTGGTGACCTTCCTTCAAAATTTGTTGGCTTTGAATATGTTCTGACATAATATAGATGACTATTAGGTTATCTATTTATGAAATAGGTTATGTCGAATTTTTAGAGTTAATATTGGGGTATTAGTTATTAAAATATTATGTTGGATATATTTTAATAACTAAATTTTTTTTAGTATAGACACTAGAAATTACTTCGTTCTTTATTAAGGAACGTATGATCCCTTAAATTTTAATTTTAGTTCATCAGGCCTAAAAACATTATTTTTTATATTCATTTATTATAGTAAGAGTTAAATTGGAAGTTGATTAAATTACAAATAAATGAATAAATTATTATTATAAAATATAATCATCACAATTTTTTATGTTTCCTTATATTATTAGATAGTAAAATAATTCCTCAATTAATGAAAAAGGAACTTGAAATAAAAATTCAATCCTATTACCTTCATTTTTATGAACATAATGTCTTTTAATCCTTTATTGATTTATATTTTTGTGTTTTTTAACCATCTATTGATCACACGCATTCTTTTGATTAATTATATCTATCACTCTCTATAATTATTAATGATTTTTTCCATGTCGATATCTTCACGTCCCATAAATTTTATCTTACTTTGAAATATAGTTCTATGTTATTCAAGATAACAATTTTATTTTTCTTTATCTCTTGTCAAGATGATGATTCATTAACCCTTTTATGATGTGGATTCCCAAAAAAATTGTTTTCAAATGTCCAACCCTTGATTAAAAAGATCAATATTTAATTGTGAGGATGAATTTTATTTATGAATGTATAATGTAACAACTTAAATTTTAAAATAGGGGCATCAAGTTTGATAGAATATATTAAATGAAACTTCAATAATAGAAGATAATGTAGCAACCTTAAGATTTATGAAATATTTATTTATATGAAAATTTAATTTCATTGACATCCTTTGATTCTAGAATTGTGGGTTTAAATTAAATATGATACACTATTAAAATATTATTTTTTAAAATATCACCATTAAAACCTAGTATTTATGTTAGTGATTACAAATATTGTTGGATTAGACCCGAACCTCCTTATTTTAATGATCCCAATTTATTTTTATTTTTTTATTAATTATTTTCATGTTTTATGTTAGAATTTGTTTTACTATAGAAAATTTAGAAAATGGTAAAATATAGAGCTTACAGTACCAGCTTAAATTGTAAAGGTCAAGTTATTGTGTCACAATTCTACACAATATGCTTTAGCTTACCACATGAACAAAAACTAATTACCATGAGTTAGATGAAAAATATTTTTTATGTTATAAAATTACTATACTTTATAGGTTCATATTATCATGAAATTTGAATCACCTTATTATATGTTCAATCAACCTACCATGAGATCGAAAGAAATAAACTGCAGAATTAATGATGTGACCTTGTGAAGGAAATTACCTCCCACATAGAGTGATCAAGTTACCGAACCATGGTATGTATAAATTTTCATAATGTAATATATTTATTGTTTCTTATAATATAGTGATTTCATGATGAAGTAGCTAACTACATGATGTTATCCACTTATTACTTGTGTAAATTAGATGACCTCATATCGAGGTGAACCTACTATGTAACCGTTCTGGATTAACTAACAGTTTCATGTTTCTATTAGCTAAACTAACTATGTTTTATATGAAGATAACATACTATTTATACCATAGTTGTGAAAAAAAGATATTTTTTTTATTCTCTATTTTCAATAATATTCTGAGAAACATGGAAAATTTTCTTTCAATGAAAGATTAAAGGACATCCGAAAATCAATACAGCATGAATCAAGCTGAATTACATTTCCAATATTTTATCTGTTTCTCTTTAAATTTAATATTTTTTAATGGTGTGATTTATATTCCATTATTTATCTGTAAAAATCTCTCAAATCATTTTTTTATTCCAATCAATAACTATATAAGAGTTCTTACAAGACCTGGTATCATTTTTATTGTCACTAATATCTATGGAACAAGATATGTGCCTTGAAATCCATGTAAAATATTGTTTTTAAAACCCAATATAGGTTGTAGATTATTACAATAATTAATGAAATTCTTAGCAATATGTTAAATCTGTGTGGAACAGATTAATTCATAGCTTGAGAATTAACCCCTTATTTACATTAATTTTTTTCAAGTTCTTTTATTTTTGTTTTTTTATTGATTTATTTTTTCCAAACTATAATTAAAAATTAATTTGATATTATTTATTAATTCTTGATTACATAAATATTTTATTATATAACCTAAATTACAAGAAAAAATATTTAAAATATATTTTAGTAAAGACTTAATATCACTTATGAGACAATATTTTAAATATCAAAATTATATATTCATCAATTCTTATTAGTTTTTAGTGTCTATTAAACAATTTATTTAGTATTCAAATGTTTTTAAAAAAATTATTGGGAACCCAATTCACCGACCCACCCAACTTGAGTTACTCACATTGACCACAAGTTACTATTAGGGGATTCTAAAATTTATTTATAACTACGATTTAGTTTCATTTAAATATATTATGTTTATTTCTTTTCTAAATTTATCTCTTTATAAATAAAAATAAACAAGAATGAAGATCCACAAATAAACATCTAGATATTAATAGATATAATTATTTTTAATGTAATATTAAGATGAAGATTCACATAAAAATTTTGGGATTTAATATTTGGATGGTAATTGATGATAAAAATGAAGAAAATCAAGATTCTAGATCTTTATAGAATGATAATACTAATTCTTCATATGATTTTAATTTTAAATCTATGAATTTTTTGTGCTCTAAATTTGGTGAATATGAATTTAATATAATTTCTATTTCTGCCACTACTTTTTAATCTTATGATTTTGTTTCTATTTCTTATGTGGTAAAAACTACTATTAAAAAACCATTTAAACAATTACATTATTAAATATGATGCTTTTATGATTAACTGTGAAGATTATATGTCTCACTTATTTCCCATGTTCATGATATTTTAACATTATACATTTATTTGGAAATAATGTTAATGATAAGGATCCTGTCATTTGACTTCTTAGGTGATTACCAGGAATATAGAGAGGAATATCTGTATCCATAAGAAAAACATGTAAAAATAATATAGTTTCAGTAAAGGAAGTAATCAAAAAGATAATGATGTATGACAAATAATAAAAATTAAAAAAATTGTAATTAGATGAATCAAAAAGAAAATATATATATTTTAAGACTAGTCACTCTCAATAAAAATATAATATTAAAGATAAAATATAAAGTTATGAATAATAAACTAATAGAAGTTTCTTACTAATGTAACATATGGCTATATATTTAAAGATGTTTTATAAAAAAAATAATTTCTTCCAGTAGCATAATTATAGTAGTATGTAAAAAAGGAAATTGGAGAAAATATTGAAATAAATATTATTTGAATAATGATATAATCTTCTAAAACTGTAAAAGAAAGTCTCCCCTAAAAGAATAATTTCATAAGATATTTAATAAGAAACATATTAATAAAAATATAAAAGGTATTAATAGGATATTAAAGCCACTTGAATGCCGCTAAAAAATATTTTATGTGAATAAAATTTAGGAATATGAGAAATAAATGATAAAACTAATATATATTTCATGAAATAACACATATTAGGTATTAAGGGTTTTTCTTAAGTCTCTTTCTCATATTTCGAATTATTCTCAAACTAAAATTTATTTTGAAAACAAGTCTAGTGATGAACTATTTTTATATTGTAACATCCTATAAGACACATTTAAGGAATAAAAAGATAAATAATTTTTTTAATGAAGTTAAATTCTATGTATTCTCACTCTAAAATCGATATTATAGTAGAGAAGGATAATATTTCTAAATGTATTAAAGGGAATAATGAATTGAAATAATAAAATTAAAAATTAGAGAAATATCTTAAGAGATTTACCCATATAAGAAAAACCATTACTATAATGATTTTTAAGAAGATAAATCCTAATTATATCATAATAATAAAATAAAATCCTAGAAAAATAATAATTATTAAAAATAAATTTATTCCTAAATCAAATTATGACTATTCTTTTAATATTTTTTTATTCATGACCACATTGTTTCTTTATTTGTGATGTTTAAGGTATTCTTATAGAAAACCAATAAATCAATTATAGATTTTGAAATATCTTATTACTAACATCTTTGGTCCCAAGAAAATTTGGGTACTAATAACATATATTAATTAAATCTATTTTATAATAAACCTTCTTAAAGAGATATAGTATAAAAATATGATTCCCAGATAGTGGATGCTTCAAAAATATGATTGGAGACTACATAGTCATTAAAAACATAATTACTTTGGATGGTGGATATGTCACCTTTGATGAAATTTCCGAACAGATCCTAATGTTTCTGGGCTAAATTGGTAACAGTAGTATTTTTTTGATTTCCAAATATAATTTTTTGATCAATTGAAATATAATCAGTATAAAATTTCTTAATTGTGTGATGATGGTTTTTATATCGAATTTGAAAATAATGATTGTAATGTGATAGATTCCATTTCTTCTTTTGTTTTTACAACTCTAAGAAATGAAAAAAAAAATCTAGTTAATTAAAATTCATTGTTTTCTTAAAATGTCTCATGCTTATGTTCTATTTACAATAAATCATTTCTTTGGAATAATAAAATAATCCATTTCAACATTCACTCTATTAGTAAGCTAAATAATAAAGGTTAAACTAAGTATCTAATTAAGATATAATTCCCAAAACAATTTTTTTTATTCCCTATAAAAAGGTAAATAAACAAAAAATATATTTTCAATCAAATAAATATGTCTCCAATTCTCAAACATTAGATTTAGTTCCTATAGTTTTTTTGGTACACTATAGTGTTTGTGGTATAATATGAAAAAAAATTCAAATGTTATAGTGGATATTTATTCAAGATATACATGATTTTTCCCTTGAAGAAAAAATTGAATTTTCATAAAATATTTCCAGATAGACAGGATCTGTATAACTCTTTGAGCCCCATAGATTAATTTAAACACTTTATGGTATTTTATTTCAATGATAATTCAACGATGTCATAAGTATTTTTTAATTACTATAACATTTTTAATATGATATAATTCAAATGATATCGTATTTTATAAATATTATTTTGAAATATATATTATGTAAACTTAACATGAATTTTTTAAAATTTTTATGGAAGATATAATTAAATTAAAGACATTCACAATGATGGAATATGAATTGGTTAATTAATGGAAATATAAAATAAATGATATTAAAAAATTTAAAATAAATATAATTTTATATAATAATTGTCATCTATGAAATTTCTAGAATACATTGAAATTTTTCTGATTTATTAATATTGTTTTTTCTAGTATATCATGTTTTTTAGGATATTTTCTAAAATTTATGTAATTTATAGTGTCAAAATTGACAATATTGATATTTTTATATAAGTACTAACTTATTAAATGATATAAAAACAATAAAAATATAAAATTGTCCCAAGTAATATGATAAGGAATAAAATTTCATCAATGATCCATTTTTTTATTTATAATTTTATGGTAACTATATTAACCTTTAAAGAGTAAAAACACTACTTGTCACAGTAAGAGTTATTGTGGTTGAATATTGTTTAAAACCAACATGATAGGGTTTAGAAAATAATAATAAGTTATATTTTTAATTGATGAATTTATTTTAAATATTAATCATAATATATTATAAATAAATCAGTTTTTTCCATATTTAATAGATAATAAATTTATATTAATTTACTAGCTTGAGGAATTCTAAGAGTGCCCCCCTCTCCTATAAAAGGGGCCATCATCTTCTCTTTTCTTCAAAGTTCAAAACAATTTTTCATCATAAAATATCTACCCAAATATATTTATAAAATCCATAGAAACATTATAAATCTTATATTTGAGGATGAAAAACACAGTAAATGGACTTAAGGTGTTAAGAAAAAAAGAGTGTGTAAAAAAACGGTATCATTTTTAATTAATTATTTTTGTTTTGTTTCTTCTTCCATGTACCTAAAATATTCTTCCACTACGATGAAATAATAAATATAGTATCCCAAATATATTGTGATTTTATTATGTTAATATCATCACTTAAATTATTCTCCACTTCCATCACATGGGAAAATAGTTTATCATCCATACGTGAGTTAGACTACCACATCGCGAACTGATGTAATTCGTTTTCCATCACCATATCTTAATAATGATTATAATGATCAAATTAAGGTGTAAATATGATATTAATGAAATATTAATCATCATTAAAAGTTAATATATAATTTTACTTCTTACAAATACATGCACATAAAAAATATGACGTCATTCGTATGTACGTGTCAACTATCACGTGATTCGTTTTGTGTCACCACATCACATGAATAGTATATATCAGTATATTTAAATTAGTAATATGATATTAATAATATTAATAAGTTTACATAAAGATAAAATTATTCTAACCACTTATCCATAATGATCATTGAAAATTGAAAATGTTACCCATTAGTATGTATGACTTATCATTTTCATTATTGTATTGTAGTTTTCCTTTCACATCTATATGTAATTTATGGATTTAAAAGTATATTTGATGTATAAAAATTATAATTAAGTCATTATTATTATTTTATAGATGATTTATTAATTATTACATTGATTATAGACATCATATCAACGTCATTGTGGACTCAAGCACTGAATATCTTCAAAATAACCAACATGAAATTAAATAATTAAGTAATTTTTATAACATGTTAATAATTAAAATCCAATAAATAATAAAATATAAAATATTTATATATAAATTAAATAATTAACCTATTTAGATCAATTGGGAAGATAAATAATGTACACGATTAGTCGGACACATGTTATAATACTTTTCTTTAATCTCCATTCATTATGAAATATTTGATGTTATACACCCACTTTATTTTATGTATATAAATCCCACTTTGAAATATCATATAATTAATTAATTTATTATTATTTTATTTAATGTTTTGTTAAATGATATTATTCCATGGGGATTGTGATTTAAAATTTTAAAGTGGTATCAGAAACTTTGAATTTTTTAGGATTTAACTTACAAATCCTTTTCTTCATGTTAACATTCTTGATAATTTTTTTGATATTTTTTTAGATAGATACAATAATATTTTAAATGGATTTTTATTAATTTTTTTAATATCAATAATTTTTTTTTCAAATAGGTTCTTTTCACATGTTCTATAAGGAATGTTTTAACAAACAATAATATGAATGTTTTATTCTTAACGTACACTCTGAGAATGGATTTTCCACCATTATGACTACTATTTAATTTCTAGATTCTTTTTTAATATTAAATGTTTTACTAAATGAAAAATCGTCTTCACTTTTTAGGGTTTTATGTTACTAAAAATGGTCTTTCAAATAAAATGTTGTTTTCGTATTGATATTATGGATTTGAAACCTAGTGGTATTTTTTATCCAAAGGTTTTGTGGTTTATATAAGATTTTTTCATAAGTATTTAAAATGAATGTGTTTTATTAATGATATAGTACTTGAGAATTATATGAAATAGTTGATCTCGGTATAGATTATATATGGGGTGGACCATATAGCTGCTAGTAATCCTATTATAGTGTAACATGGTGTGGACCAGATAGTGTTGGGTATTCCTGTTACTAATTAACATGGGGTGTCCTCAAAACCTTGTGTATGCCTATTATATATTAATATGGGGAGGCCTAGATAGTACTAAGAAATACTGGTACAAATTAATATAAGGTGGCCCATATACGTTCAAGTAATCCCATTTCATCTTAACATGGGGTGTCCCATATAGGTCAATGTATGCCCATTATAACTAAACATGGGGTAACCCAGATTGCATCATGTAATCCCAGAATAGAATAATTGGGTAATGAAAATTTTGGAGGTCGGCCATATAGTTATTTTAATCAAATTTATTTTTAAAGGGATTTATTAAAATTATGTTTTAATTCACTTAAACTATTTTTAATATTTGTATATGGGTATTAAGGATTTTATTTGGGAAAATGTGTTTTTTTCATGGGAAATTTTCTAATTTATTTTCTTATATAACATTGAAGATAATGGTGAATGTTATATGAGTTTTCATGTTTTTACTGTAAAAACTATTTCCTTTAACTTTTTACCCATTACTGGGCTTCTGTGCACATCCAACATTTTAAAAATGTTGTTCATAGGGTTTTAGGGGGAATAAAGAAAACCATAGGATCAAGGGGATAATTGTGTAGATTTTTTATAAATATAAATCATGTTTTTGATTTTTATATATTTGGATAAAATGGATACTTAGTATAAATTCACACTTATAAATTATGGTTTTACTTTGTAATATTTTTTCAATGTTATCAAAAACACTAATTGAAAATAACCCTAAATATTAATTCTTGTTCAAAAACACTAGAATTTTTCTTATTTAAGATCAGGTCATTTTTGTTGGGACCAAAGTATTGTTTATGAAGTTTTGGAGATAAGGATTTCTTCTTAAGAGATAGGGATATCATCATTGGTTTGTCATTTTAAGGTCGATCATATGTTCAATGACATAGAAACCCATTTTGAGGCTCAATGTTATAAAATTTTTAACTCATGACTAGTATTTTTTAAACATTTATTTTTTAGGTAATGTTGGGATATTACTTTTTGAGATAGGAAATAAAAGGTATCATCTATCCATAGATGTTAAAATATGTTATAGTTATTTATAGGAATTTTTTCATAATTATTAATGAAATATGAATTATATAATATGATAAAAAGGAAAACATGATGGATGGGTGACAACACTCTACATCGAACAAGGCTTCTAGTTATGAACCCCCAACTAAAGGGAAAAAAGTTTCAACACCTACCACTAGCCTACGTGATGTCCCAATTATTATGATTTTTTTTTTAAAATTATCTTATGGGTAATGTTTTTTCATTTTTGGATGATATGTTGTATTGAATTGATAAAAATGGGATTGATAAATTGTTTGGGGATTAAGTGATTAATGTTAATTTGGAGGATTTTTATTAGTTTGGGAGCCATACATTCTCAAGGTAAACTGAATAATATGTAATTTAGTAGAGGAATAATGATTGAATTATATTTTCGAATCATATATGAGTTTACTATGGATTTAGGATGATTCAGATTTTTTATTGAAATGGGTAGAATCTTTTAATGATTACTAGGGAAATACATTTTTCTATTAGACTTCTTATGTAATTTATTTTACGTAGAGATAATTCATAAAAAATTTCATGCAATACTATGTGATCTATTCCTTATAGATTTTTGGGTTTCAATCTTCGTTTTCATTATTTTGAGGAATTTTAATGACAATTTTCTGTCAAATTGTCTATATTAAACTTCATTTATTACTGATTGATTTATAAGATTGATTTTTTTTCATCGTATAAAGTGTTATTTTTTTTTGGAGAATTATTATATATTTCCCTTATATTTTTTCTTTTGAATAATGTCTAAATACAATAAGAATAGATAGTTATACTTTTTTATGTTTCTTGATCCATAAAAGGTGATTCTAATGCATCAAGCATGAAAAATGCATTCAAAAACAGTTCATTGGGGGAAAATATACTATTATGATGGTAAATTATTAAGGGAAGAAACTCTAACCTTAATGTAATTATTTTTCCTTATAATCTTATTATTGGTAGTAAATTAATTCCTCGATATATGGAATGAATCTTTATACAAAAATATTGTCCATTTACTTTTCTAAATAAGAAATAAGTGACCTTTTAATAAATCTACTATTTATGTTTTTGTGATTTTCAATGTTCTCATGTACAAGTTCTATATCACTCTCCATTAGAACAAGATAGTTAATTTAATATCCCACTTCCATTTTTCCTACATTCAATCCTATTATGTGTTATCTCAAGTGACCTTCATACTTCCCTTTGATTATTTTAATGTGTAAGTTTCATTATTCCTTTTTACTATGTGGGGATTCAATAAAGGTATTTTGAAAACTACAACCCATAATTTTTTATCATAAGTTATAATTATGTGGAAAAAATTTATTAAATGTGTATAATGTAACATTCTATTTTTTTAAAGGATCAACTATGTTTGGTACCATACATGATATTCTACATCGATCATAAATAAAGAAATAAATGTTAGTATTTAAATGTTACCATTATAAAATGTCCATTATAATGGTATAAATAAACAAGATTATGTGAATTATAAAAATATGGTTTATATAGGTATATAATAATGAATTTCTTTTTTTTACCAAATAATTAACAATGAAAATAAAAACAAATTGAATATAATGGATGTGTTTTTAAACTATTTTTATTCCCACAAAAGTGTTTGATGTTAATAAATTAAATCTATCACTATTATTAAATCATATTAATTAATATTTTAGGTTCTATATTCAATAAAAAATCTTAAATTCATCCAAATAATTTATAGCCCTAAAATAAAAACAAATCAAATTTGAAGTATAAAAAACGTATATTTTTCTAAAAGGTTTTGTTCCACCTTTTGATTGAACGCATGTTATAAATCTTGTTTTCTACACATTTATAAATTATATTTTAAAAAATTCGAATTTAAAACTAAAAAATAAAATTTTACTTTGGGTGGATTTTTGGAATTTTTTTAATAAGTTTCATGTTTTGATGAATAATGAAGACTGTTGTATTTTAATTGAAAATAACTTTTTCATCTAAATAATTTTTAGAATTAAATTATATTTTTTATTTATTTTAATTTATAATTAGATCAATATTATATAGTTTGAACGAATTTAGGTAATTGAAATCAATTTCACTTTGAATTTTGATATAAAAACTTTTCAATCATTTAAACGTTTTCACTTTAAAAAACCCATTTTCTCTATCCTTCAACAATATTAATTTTAAAATAATTTTAACCAATTTTATGTTTTAAATTTTTAAATATTGATTCTATAAATTTAATCAAAATGTTAAAAATTATTAAAAAGGTTAATTTTATTATTGGTTAATATAAATAGTGAACATAGTAAATTTTATTACCACGTTTGAGGGTAAATCAGTTAATTAAGGGTACAAATAACAATATAAATATTATAAAATTACCCATTCACTTTTCCTTATTTTATTTTATGAGTGATTTTTGATGAAAATCATCATTGGGATGATTTTAATACTCTTGCAACTACTTGGATTAATTTAATCCCTTTATATTGATTTAATTTAATGAAAAATCAAAACTGAAATAATCATGTTATAATGAATACAAAATTTCTAATATGTGATTATCTATAAGGTACCATAAACTATCAATAATATTTTAAAAAATAAATTTTTTGTATTTATCATGAATTTTTTTTATATTTAGGAATAAAATTTTTAAATTATTGTCTTTCCTGATGATGATGTAGAAATTTTATAAATTAATGAAAATATCAAATAAATATTGTGGAAAATATTTAAATAAACATTATTTATTATATTTAATTTAATCCAATAATTTTTTATATTGAATTGATACATTAGTGATTTGTTAAAATATAATTTCATAATATATTATATTTTTTTGAATTTAATTAAAAAACATGTAACAAATAGTGTCAAAATTCACATTACTTATATTCTATAATAAATAATTTTTTTATAATTTCATAAAATTTATTAATATCTTAAACTCATAAAAAATAATATTTATAATGTATAAAACATCATCGATGATTGGTTTTGTGTTTTTTACATTTTATAGTAATTAGGTTATCCATTAATGAGTAAAACAAATGGTTTCGTGGTAAGAGTTAAAAAAGTTAAATAATTGTTAAATAAAAAAGACAAGGATTAAAAAATAGTTAAAAACAAATAATTTTAATTGGATGAATAAATTTCAATGCATAATAATCTTATAGTTTAACTAAATTTCTTTTTTTTCCATTTGATAAATGAATTATAATTTAAATTAATTTATTATTTTAAGTAATTCCATGATTGACAATCCCCTCTCCTATTAAAGTTCACATATTCTTCTATTTTAATCACACATAAAAATATTCATACAAAATATACCAAAATATCTCCCTATAAACCCTCCCTGTATTCTTAAGGATTTATTTTAGGATGAACACAACAATTAGTGTACTTAAGGTGTTATGAAAATGAGATTTTCGGAAGAAAATATATCGTTATTAGTAAAGGGTTTTGTTTTCTTTCTCCTTCCAAATATTTCAGATATTATTCAACCATGATGAAATAATAAATCCATTATAATCAATATACATAAATTTTATTATGTTAATATCATCACCTAAATCCATCTCTACTTTCTTCAAATGGGAAAAAATTCATCATTTGTGTGTACGACGGACTATCACCTCGCGAACCGATGGGATTATTTTCCATAACCGTCTCTCAAAAAATATTATAATGGTGTAATTAATTTTTATATTTTATATTAATAAAATATTTATTAATATTAAATGTTAATATTCAATTTTCGTTCATTTCGTTCCATGCATAGAAAAATGATAATTTTTTCTGTGTGCACTATCGCCTCCACGATGCAATGTGATTCATTTTTATCACCACATCACATCAATGATATATATAACTAAATTTAAATGAATAATATGATATTAATAATATTAATATAATTATTTAAATATAATATAATACTTTCCTTCTTTCCATAATGATCATTCAAAAATTGAAAAGTTAGTCTTCCATACGTACGACATACAATCTCTATGATTATACTATATTTTGTTTTTCATATCCATATGAAATGGATGTATTTATAATTAGATTTTTTTACAAAAAAAAATTATTTCATGATTATTATTATGGACATTTTGGACTAACAACCACTTGGATTATTGATATCATAACAATGTAATTTTTGGCTCAAGTACTAAATGTCATAAAAACATCATCATTATATTAAATAATTGTGTAATTTTTTTAACATGTTAATTAGTGATATAAAAGGAATAATAACTTCAAATATTATCTAATGAATTTAAATAATTAACGAATACTTATTATTCATGAAGATAAAAATGTATGTGTTGTGTCAGACTCATGGTAATGGACTTCATCACAATCTTTTTTCATTAGAGAATATTTTGATGTTATACAACCACAAAATTTTATAACATGTATATACAACCTCCTTTGACATATAATATCATTAATGTATTTATTATCATATTATTTAATGTAATTTTTTTATAGAGATTATGCTTTAAATATTGAAATTGGTATGGGATACTTGTAATATTTAAAGATTAAATTACAAAAATCTTTTTCTCACTATCAATAATCATGATATTTATATAAATATTAATTTATATTGATATAGAAGGATAAATAAGGAACTTTTATGTCTATTTTTATTTTAATTAAATGGTTTTCAAAATGAATATTTTTATTTCTTTCATATGTAACAATTTGATAAATGACAATAGAAATGTTTTATTCTTAACCTACACGATGAGAATGAGTTTTTTCCATCATGACTATTATTTAATTTCAATATTATTATAAGAGATACGCCTTTCCTAAAATTAAAATATAAGTAAACAGCCTAAAAAATTACATAATCTTGAATTAAATGAAAATTTTACATTGAGGAACCTTTTAGGTTTAGAGTTTTGGTGAATTAGTCCATAATAATTACATATCAACCTAAATATTACATGGAGATATTACTTCCCAGTATCCATTTTTTTCATAAAATAAAAACTTTTAAAAATAATCATGTCTAGTTCCATGTTTTAGATAGCATGCATTTTCCTTGATCCCATCCTTGACCCTTATTCACTTTTATGTCCTGTGGAAAACATTTAAAAAACATGGAATGAGCATAAAAAGATTAGTAAGGGTTAAAAAATAATTATGGAAGACATTAGCCGATCAATAAATACAAATCAATGAAAACATACTTCTCAATCATAACATACCTTATTAAATTTTAAGATTTATGAATAACACATAGAAATCATAAATCATAAAGGTGACTTATAGAATCCATAAAATACATAAATTGTAGCTTTCACTGCTACGTAGGGAGTTATGTTTGGAATACCCATCACACTATATTCCCTAAATCTCTTAGGAGAAGCATTAATGTTTACCTCTATCATGTTACTCAATGCATTGGAGAGCAATCTCACGCTCACCCGCCCTTGGTTTATCACGGAACCACCCGTATAAGTAAAAAATGACCAATGACCATAACATATTCATAACACATAATACCAGAATAAAAGAAAGATGTCATTTTTGCAGTGAAATCATAATATATCATTTCAAGATATTAACATAATCGATGCTTTATCAAACAATTTCGAAAACCATTTAAATCATTTAATAAAGGGTTTTTTGAATCAAAGTGTCCCATACCACATTGAATATTTTAAAGGATTTAACATTTCAAAACATTAATGTCCATATAAATAAATCCTTAAAACAATTTTTTGAACATGAAATTTAATGATAAATATTTATAAAAATAAATAATTGGAATATTTAAAACAATATTTTAGTTAAAGAGTTTCAAACCAAAATTGAGATTCATGAATAAAAATAATTGAAAAATAACATTAATAAAATCATATAAAAACATGATAATAGAGATATTTATGATATAATATGTCAAAGGGATGTATATACACCATATAAAGGTGAATTGGGGTATAATAACAAATAAGTTTCAATGGAATGTAAATTGAGAAAAATTCCCAATAAAAGATCATATTCTTAGATTAAAGACAATTTAATGAAAAAGTTATGTGTGAAAAATAATAATACACCCAATATATGAGGATATTAAGTATAAAACAATCAGATTTTATTCACACATATTCATAGCATGACATAATCAAGACGTAGATATTTACCCCAAAGAATTGAAATTGGGTTAAGAAGTTCCATACATATTTTCGATGGTCTAAAAACATCATTTTAAAATTTTGAAAATGATTTGATGAGAGAAAGTGTATCTCATCCCTTGGAAATAAAATTTATAGAAATAATGGTATATAAGTACATATCCCAACATAAGAATATGTAAATTAAAAGTTATAACAATAAGAAGTCTTTTAAAAAGAGGAGGGTGAATGGTTCCCTTACTGATTTGGTAACATACGAAACATACACCCCATTAAATAAGGATCATAAAATGAAAATGTAAATACACATAAATTGAATTATATTAAACAATTAATACAATCATGGGTTGTACATACACCACACAAAAGGTAATAGTGGAAAATATAGCATCAATCCCATGGAAATAAAAAAGTGAGATGAAACCCCCTTACCATATTGTAATCAATCAAGTTGTATGACCAAAAGTTAATAACCAACAAAATATTCACAAAATACTGTGAATATAAATAGAATCATGATAACATATATCAAATGGAAGTGTACAACACACCACCTGTAATAAATAATTGGTGAACAATGGAAATGTCACATAATTAAAAGTGAGATAAGAAATCCCTTACCTCATGTCTGGAATGACTCATTTGTTTATTGTTATTCCTGAGTAATTACCATAAGTTAATTTATACATTATGAAGAAACTTTTTAATGTTTATTATTCATTTTATATCATTTATTACCTTGCTATAACAATTAGTTATTTATTTGAGTTCATATTGGACATTTTGTTGATGTTCAGAACTTGAATAAAAAATGAACTTGTTATAATTACAAATTGTTTGTGTCGTAAAAATTAAAATTTCTCCAAAATAATATTATTTATTTAGATATCATATATATCATATCTATCCTATATATATATATTTATAATAGTACATAATATTTTGAGATAAGAAATGAAATGCACCGTTCATGGAGACGGCGAGCCGTACGTACGCATGAATGCTACATTCATTTCTATTTCATATTTAATGGAATGAAAACATAATGATAAATAGGTATATTATAATTATAGTATAATATCATATAAAATTTAATTCTCTCCATCCTTTATATTTTCCACGTATAGCATGAACGAGTCATATCACTTTAAATGGGCGGTAGTCCGCACCTCCTCAAATGAAATTATAGCATTTACCCATTAGGGAAAAAATAAAGGTATGATATAAAACATAAATACTGAAGAATAGAAACAATATAAATATAATATATATAACATATAAATATATTTCCATCATAATGGCCCCAATGAGAGGAGGTAGGAGACCATTGAACAACCATCATTTCGTGAGGCAGTAGTTCGCCGTCCATATAAACATTATGTTCTTTTAACAATTAGACATTGGTTTGTGTAATTATAGTTAAAGTACTACTCATTAAAAAAACATATTATATTTAGGATACTTTTTTTGTTATAAAATAAAGTAATATAAGGAGTTTAGGGGGTTGGAGAAGTAAAAAATTGAACTTAATGGAAGATGTTACCTTTAGATCAAGTAAGTCCCTTTCGTTTGAACAGAAATATTTACTTTAAGTGACTTATGCCTATGTTAAGGCTTATAGAAGTAGAATAGGGATGTTGGGTGATTAATTGGGCAGAGTTTGGATGAGCCATGGGGCATGAGAAGTGTGAGGAATGGGTTATAAGTGAGGGCTTTTTATAAGGGGGAGGGGCACTTAAGGAATGATTAAGAATATTATTTTATTATATAATTATTTTCGGTTTCTAAAGGTCCAAAAATTATTAAAGTCAAATATATGAAGAATATTATTCGAAATAAAATCATACAATAAGAATTGGACAGTTTTTGAAAAAAAATTAA
Source organism: Viscum album (assembly GCA_963277665.1). Lineage (NCBI taxonomy): Eukaryota > Viridiplantae > Streptophyta > Magnoliopsida > Santalales > Viscaceae > Viscum > Viscum album. The sequence continues at coordinate 469,319,921 of OY728132.1, forward strand.
TCATTATACTCTTATTTATTTAAATCATTCATTAATGAGGTTAACACTATATCATTATCTTTTCATAAATAATTTAATTTTTTTGATGTATAAATATTAAAAAATAAATACCATGATATAGGAAATATTATAATATTTTCAAATAATATTTATAGTTGAAGATATTACTTATATAACCCCATGTAAAAAGTTATTTAATAAAAGATATATGTTTATGCCATTTATGTATTTACTTTTAATTAATTAATATAAAGTGTCATTATCACTCCCATGTGGCTCCATGGGGTCCACAAATCGACCCATGGATTTCCTTGTTCGTAAATGTATCAACCAATAGGATTAAGAAACATTTTAGGGTAATGTATTAATAGTACAATAATATTTTGTTACCCTTATTTACCAGATTTACCTTTTGACAATGGTAAATAAAAATTTTACTTGAGTAAACATTCATAATGACTAAAAATTAAAGTAACCTATTTACACAATTTAAACCTACTGATTTCAAATATGGAATCCATTATTCCAAATTCAAAACACATAAGAGGTTTAAATTCATTTAAAATTTATTCCCGCTGTCAAAACAAAAAGCTTTTTTTAGAAATAATAACTATCAAAAGATTGTCACTTTTTTATATCCTATTTCAAAGTGAAATAACATCCAATTACCAAAATTGGATTAAATGGTAAAAATTTAATATAATTATAATTTAAAACCTATTAAAAAGATATTCTAACCATATAAATAAATTATATTAAAATATAGTTTTGAATTAAAATACAGTATGTTTCACTATTTATAAAAAATAGACTTTATCAGAAAAATACAAAAATTTAATGAAAAGTATATTTTGATGTCCAGATTCTAAAGAATAATATTATTTGGTCAAATATAACATATAAAAGTTAAAAAAAACTATATTTAAAGTGGTTTCTCCAACAAAAGGCTATAAATCGACCTTTTAATGAATGTTAGAGTATTTATGCTTAAAATTGGATTCATTTTAATGTCTCTAAATTTTATATGAAAAATGTAAAAAACATTAAAAAAACATGTATATTCATATTTTAGTTAGTTCTATCCATCATCTCCAATTCAATGGCTAGGCGTTAACTACCATTAAAATTTATTATATTATTTTTCGGTATAACTCAACACTGTGTGCAATATATGTTTTCAAAGAAACATGTTGTTTCATATCAGGTACAACATCAAACATAACATCCCCTTTAATGTAAAATTAATATTTAATTCAAAATTATAAGTAAATATGAAAATTTCATATTCTTTATTTACTTGGGATGTTACATCCATCCCCACTTTCGGAAATTGTGTCCTTGTAATTTTGAAATTGGGCATGGAAACATCATTGAAAGTCCCACATGAGAAAAAAGAGTCAATAAACATATAACCTTAAAAAAATAAAGAAAAATAAAACGGTCACCTGAGATTTCCCATACTATTATTCCATGTAAAAAACCATGCATATGGAAGAGAAACAAACCATCATTGTTTGATGAAGAGTGGTAGAAAACATGATTAAGAGATAGTTAACCACCAGAAAATCACAAACTTATGATGGGTTAAACGGTCTTTAATTCCCCAGTAGAAAAAGTTAATGGACTATATTTTTGTTTTAAGTTACTTTTCATAATGTTGAAAATTTTATTTATGATGTTGAATAAGAACATAAGGAAACAAACTTACTTTTCATGTTGACATTCATCTTTTACTAGATTTATACCGCAAACTAAAATTATATCCAAATGATGAGTATTCAAACTAATTTTTCAAATAAAAATCACGAGAATAAACATCTATAGTATCACATGATCCACAAAAGAAGAAATATATATTTCCTCTATCTTTAGATATTAACAAAAACCAAAAAGGTTAATACAAGATCAGATAATCCCTAAAAAGGATAATCTTTTATAAAAAAGAAATACTAATCTTAATCTCAAAAATGGAACAAAAATACCCATAGTTCAACTAATACCATTCAAAAAAACAACATTCATTAAAATTATTCAATGTAACCCAAACTAAGATTAAAAACCAAAAATCAGAAAGATTTAATAAGATAGTCTTCCACATAAATGTTAACATTTATCTCCAAATAACATCGGCTACATTTAAAGTCTCATTCTGAAAAGTAATTAACTTAATCACATATTATTTATCATATGTTAATCATTTCCATAAATAACCGAAATCACTATATGTCCACAGTAAAAACATATATTCTTCCAAAATAAAATTTCAACCATTTCTCCACAAATGAGTTCCCATAGTGTTATATTTTTCTTAAGCATACTGTGTTCCCAATAGAGAGAACATCTTCCCAAATAATCTTTATAACTTAATCTTAATAATTTTTCTATATTAAGGATATCCATTTGATAAACCATTAGTTCCCAAAATCTACTTATTCTTGATCCATAAAATAATTTAACCAAAAAGAATAAGTCATAATAACAAGGGACATAATGTAGTCCAGTGGTATGCGATAAATCCCAATTTCACTTTGGTTGTGGGTTCGATTCCCAAAGCTTTGTCTGATGCGATGGGGTGTCAAACGGTCTGTGTGTTGTCATTTTTATAAAACAAAAAAATAACAATAACATGTTTTATCCTCAATGGTTTTCTTATACCATTTATTTTCATCCCAACACATTAATACCTCAAGAAATTAATTCATGAATCCTTATATATATTGTCCTTTTTTTATTTCACCTCCATATTATTAAATAAAATTATTCCTAATTAGAAGAACATCATACCTTTATCATGGTTTCCATATAGTTTCATCATCATCTTGTTTATGTTGGTAGATGGTACATGCATTGCAATAATGATTTAGAGATCCTTTAAAAAAATTGATTCTTTCATCCAAATACACCATGTAAATCTTTGTTGATACGCGTCATTGCAGAAAAATAGATTCAGAAAATAATCATGTATGACATATAATTTCAAAACATCTGACAAAGAAAGATTTTTATAAAAAAGTCAGACCAAATTTGAGTTGAAACATTCAATTAATGGTCTTCATAAAATACCATAAGTATGTGATGATAGACTATATTGTAAAAGTATATTTAAATATGTTGCATAAGGGTCTTATTCTTCATTAACTTTTTCAAAATCATTATATGCTTCAAAATCTAGAGTTGAGGTAAAATATTTGAAAATGCCTTGATAATATTTATCTTTTTTTGAAAATATGAGAATATTGTAAAAATATGATTTGATTAAATACAACCCATGTTCTATGATGATATTGAGGTATATTGGGGTTGTTTTATATCTCAAAGTACTTCTTGAATGTGTGTTGTAAGCTAGAAAATTTTTCACAATCATCTGAACATAACTTTGAAAAAAAAATTGCAAGCATGTCATCAGGAAGAGATAGTAATATTGTTTGAGATCCTACACCTTATAATTTTAACCAAAATTCCTTGATATGAAAAATATATAAAACAATTATTTAACTGAAATTATATATATAGGGATTAACCATGTGTTTAACTAAAACTCTTAATCCTAGAAGTTGTCTAATATGACCTTTGAAACCAACTATAAGGACTTGGCCTTAAAATACTACATAATATTGAATTAATTGCATAATTGACATTGAGGATCTTTTCAGGTTTATAGTTTTATATAATTATGCCATAACTATTACATGTAAACTTTAATATTACAAGTAGACACTACTACTCAGTATCAATTTTTTTCATAAAATAAAAAATCATAAAAAGAAACATGTCTAGTTCTATGTTTTAGATAGAATGACTTTTCCTCGATCCCATCCTTGATGCTTATTCATCATTATGTCATGTAAAAATAATTTAAAAAACATGGGACGGGCATAAAAAGCTCAGTAAGTGTTATAAAATAAGGAAGGAAGGCATTATCCCATCAATAAATACAAATCAATGAAACCATACTTTTCAATCATAACATACCTCATTAAATCGTAAGAGTTATGAATAAAATATTGAAATCATAAATCATAAAGGTAAATTATGGCCTCCATAAAATTCTTACATTGTATCATTCACAGCTACATAGGTATTTACATTTGGAATACCCATCAGAATATATTCCCTAAATATTTTAGGAGAAAAATTAACATTTACCTCTGTCATGTTACCCAATGCATTGGAGAGATATCTCGGGCTCACCCACCTGAGGATTATCACAGAACCACCCATATATGTACAAAATTCCTAATAAAAATTACATATTCATAACATATAAAACAAGAATAAATGAAATATTGAATTTCCTCATTACAATAACAATATATCATTTCAAGATATTAACATAATAAATGTTTTATCAATCCATTTTCAAAACCATTTAAAGAATTTAATAATTAGATTTTTGAATCAAAGTGTCCCATATAACAATGAATATTTAAATGGAATTAACATTTTAAAACATTAATGTCCATATAAAAAAATATGTAAAACCATTTTTAAAACTTGTACATTAAGGAAAAATATTTATTACAATAAATCTTTAAAACATTTAAAATGATTTTTTAGTTAAAGAGTTCCTAAACTAATATGAGACGTTTGAATACAAATTATTGAGGAAGAAAATTAATAAAAGCTTATTATATGATGATAATAGTAATATTCATGATACAATATGTCAAAGGAAAGTATAAACACCATATAAAAGATAATTGGTGTCTAAAAACAAATAAGTTTCTATGGAATGTAAATTGAGACAAAGTCCCTTGCAAAGATCTTATCCTTAGATTAAAGACAAATCAGTGAAATAATTATGTGTGAAAAATTATAATATGCCCAATATAAGTGAATATTAAGTGTTAAACAATCATGTTTCATTCAAACATATTCATATCTTGACATAATCTAGAAGTAGAAGTTTAACCTGAATAATTGAAATTGGGTTAAGAAGTTCCCATACAAGAATTCAATATCATAACAACGTCATTTTAAAATTCAGAAAATTAGTTGGTGAGAGAAAAAAGGGTATCTCATAACTTGGACATAATATTTATAGCAATAAGGATATATAAGTACATATCCCAACATAAAAATATGTAAATTAAAATACATAACAAAAAAAGAAGACTTTTAAAAATTGGAGGGTGAAAGGTTCCCTTACCGATTTGGTAACTTACAAAACATACACCCCCATGAAAGAAGGATCATAAAATGAAGATTTAAATACCCATAAATTTATGTTTATTACACAATTAATACAATCAGGGGTAGTACATACACCACACAAAAAAAAATTGTGGAAAATATACCATGAATCACATGGGAATAAAAAAGTGAGATGAAAACCCCTTACCATGTTGTAATCAATCGAGTCGGATGACCAAAAGATAATAAACACCAATTGAATCATAAAATACCATGAATATAAAGTTAATAATGATAATATATATCAAATGGCAGTGCACAATACACCACATGTAATAAATAAGTGGTGAACAATGGAAATCTCACAGAATTAAAAGTGAGATCAGAAATCCCTTACCTTGTGTCCGACATGACTCATTTTTTCCTTATTCTTCTTGAATAATAAGCATGAGATAATTTCTACTTGATTAAGAAACTTTTTCTAGTTTATTATTTTTTATATCATTATTATGTTTCTATAATAGTAAGATAATTATTTGAGTTCATATTGGACATTTTGTCGATGTTCGGAACTTGAGTCAAAAATGAACTTGTTATAATTACAAATTGTCGATGTCATAAAAAATTCATTCTCTCCAGAATAATATTAATGATTTATAAATCATATATATCATAAATATCTAGTATGTTTTTATTTATAATAGTACGACATTTGGAGATAAGAAATGAAATGCACCGTTCATGGAGATGCTAAGCCGTACGTACGCATAAACTCTAGTTTCATTTCTATTTCATATTTATTGGAATAAAACCGGAATGATAAATATATATAATATAAATAATGTATAATATCATAATTAATTTAATTATCTCCATCCTTTATACATCCCATATATGGCTTGAACCAGTCAAATCCCTTTGAGGGGCCGGTAGTTCGCACTTCCTCAAATGAAATTATCGTGTTTACCCCTTATGGAAACCATAAATATATGATATAAATTGAAAATAAAGAAGTATAAAAACAATATAAATATAATATATATCACATATAAATATAGTACGATCATAATGGCCACCATGATAGGAGTTAGGAGATAATTGATCAATCATCATTTCGTGAGGCACTAGTTCGTCATCCAGAGAAACATTATATTCTTTTAATTATTAGATAGAGGTGTGTGTAAGTGTAGTTAGAATAAATCTGATAGAAAAAATATTATATTGAAGATACTGTTTTTTTTATAAAATAAATGAATAATAAGAGTTTCGGGGATTGGAGAAGTAATATAAAATAAAAAAACCTAAGAGATGATATAACCTTTAAATCGGGTAACTCCCTTTGGTTTGAACCAAAAGGTTTACTTGAAGTGCCTTATTCCTAAATAAAAGCCTCTAGAAGGATAAAAGGGATTTTGGGACATTAATTGGGCCAAGGCTGGGTGAGAAAAAGGGCCTTAGAAGTGGTAGGAATGGGTTAGAAGTGGGGGGGTTTATAAGGGGAGGAGGGGGTCTTTAAGAAAGTTTAAAAATATTATTTTATTATATAGTGATTTTTGGTTTCTAAAGGTCCAAAAATTATTAATTCTGAAGTTAAGATGGTTCTTGATAGAAATAGAATCATCCTATAAGAATTGGACACATTTTGGATATATGTTTAATCTTTATAATCTTATTTATTTAAACCATTCATTAATGAGGTAATCACTACATCATTATTGTGTCGTAAATAATATTATTTATATGACATCTAAAAATAATAATAAAAATAGAATGATGTAGTAAATATTATTATATTTCAAATTATTATTTATATTCTAAGATATAACTTATATAACACTGTGTAAAAATTGTTTTACTAAAAGATATATGTCTTTGTCATTTTTGTATTTACTTTTATTTAATTAATATAAAGTGTCATTATCAACCCCATGTGGCTCCATGGGGTACGAAAATCAACCCAATGATGACCATCATCAGAAATTAATCAAACAATAGGATTAGGACACATGTTAGGGTAATTTAATATTCTTATAATAATATTCTGTAACTCTTATTTACCTGATTTACCCTTTAACCATGGTAAATAAATTTTTTATTGAAGTAAATATTCATAATGTCTAAAAAAGGTTACCTATATTCACAATTTGGACCTCCTAATTCCATGTATGGAATCCATTTTTTCATATTCAAAAAAAAAAGTGGCAAAAATTAATTTAAAATTAATTCCTGCAGTCAAAACAAAGAGTGTGTTTTTAATAAATAATAACTATCAAAAGATTGAAAATTCTTTATGTCCAATTTCAAAGTGAAATTACTTTTAATGAAAAAAAATTGATTAAATGATATAAATATAATCTAATTATACTTTAAAACCAATTAAAAAGATAATCTAACCATATAAATATATTATATTAAAAGGTAGTTTTGAATTAAAATACAGTATTTTTCACTATTCATAAAAAATGATCTTTAGCAGAAAAATTCCAAAATTTTATCCAAAGTAAATTTTGATGTCCTGATTCTAAATAAGAATATTATTTTGTCAAATAGAACATATAAAAGTTTCCAAAACTAGACTTAAAGAGTGTTCTCCATCAAAAGGAAATAAATCAACCTTTTAATGAATATTAGAGTATTTTTTCTTAAAATCACATTATTTTTTAGTTTAATCCTCTAAAATTTATTGGATAAATGTTAAAACATTTAAACAACATGTATATTAATATGTTAGTGAATTTTTTATATTCCCGCTAACACAATAGCTAGGCATTAACTACAATTTAAATTTATAATATTAATTTTTGGTATAACTCAACATTGTGTGCAACATGAGTTTTTCAAGAAACCTATTGTTGTGTATCAGGTACGCAATAGAAAATAGAATCCCTTTTAATGTAAGACTAATATTTTATTCACAAATATTAATAAATATGAAAATTTGATATTTTTTATATACCTAGGATGTTACTGAAAACCCACTATACTTTTTTGGGTTTCTTTACTTAAATTGGGTTTTTCAGATAAAATGGTGTTTTTGTTTTCAAAATGGGTTTTTAAAGAACAAGGGAATTTTTTATCTGAAATTATTTTCCCTATATGATAAATAATGTGTATTCATAGAGATTTATGTAGAAATTATTTTTATAATGATATGGTACTTTTGAATAAAGTGTAACAGTTGAGATCGATTTACTTTATTCATTGGGTGGATCATATAGCATTGGATAAGGCCATTACAACTTAACATGAGGTTTCCCAGATAGAGTTGGGTCAACTAGTTACAGATTAACATGTGATGGCCCAGATTTCCCCTGGTTATCCCATTATAGGTTAACATAGGTTGGACTAGAGAGTCCTGAAAAAAAACCGTTAAATATTGACATGTGGTGTCCATATAAAGATGGATATGCTCGTTATAACATAAAATTGGTTGGCCCATATAGTTATGGGTAAGAATGTTACATAATAACTTGGGGTGGCCCATATACCATTGGGTAAGCCCCTAATATATTAATTTGGTAATTAAAAAATTTTATGTTGACCATATTGTTATTAAAATTAAATTCATTTTTAAAGGGATTTATAAAAATTATTCTCTAAGTCACCTATAAAAGTATTAATTTATTTATATGGGTTTTAATGTTTTTATTTTAGAATACATGTGTTTGTTTTTTTAATTTAAAATGTTTTATTTCATATTCTCAATGAACATAGAAGATAAATGTGAATGTTATATAAGTTTTCATATTTTTACTAAACTAATGTATTCCTTTCATTTTATAACCCATACAAATATTTTCTCCTCCTTTCATGTTATTAAAATTTCATTCACAGGGATTAAGGGGGAATCGTGACAAGGATGGTATCAATGGGATAATTGTGATGTTTTTTCATAAAGATAAATCTTGTTTTTGAGATTCATATTATGGAAAAATTGGATACTTAGTAAAAGTTTTCACTTGTTATGTAGTGGTTTAGATCTTTATAGATTAACCTAATTATCAAAAACACTAAACTGAAAATATCCTCAAATGTCAATTCTCATTCAAGGACACTAGAATATGTAATTTTTATGTTTGAATCCTATTATTAAAATTATATTTTTGTATACATACTGTAATAATAGGTATTTTACTGGATATAATCATGTAAATAATATAAATTATCAATTATTGGAATAAATATTTATTTAATTTATATAATAAATTGTGTTTCTTAATATTTTAAAATGAATATAATAAATTTATAAAATATATACACTAATTAAGATAAAATTAAAAAATTTAACTTTACTATAATGAAATTTAAAAATGTATCATTATTTATTGTATATATTTATCCATATATATAATTTTATATGATCATAAATAAAATTATGGTAATGAAAAAATGTATCATGTTTTGTCAAATATTATATTAAAATTTCATAATTACTATTATAATTTCAAAATAAAACTATAATAAAAATAAATATATTTATCAAATATAGAGGTATATTTAAAAACACCCATGTATAAAATAAAAGTGATTCATATATATTAAACGGATTGAAGATGTTAGTTGGGAATAATGAAGGATTATAAAAGGTGATGGTTTATTTTCACCCTTTAGTCAGGGGTTCGAACCCATGTCTGGCATGACTAGTTGTTGTTTGGCCTATATGCCGCACTTTTTATAAAGATGATTTTAAAACATAAATTTCTAAAATCCATGAAAAATGTGTAAAGGAATAACATATATGATAAATATTTGTATAGCTAATTTTTCAATTGAAATAGATAATTTTATTTCTCATTTATATTTATTTTTTAATGAAAATTTATAAAAAATTCATTTTTAATTTATAGATTTTACCAAATGAATCTAAAATATTTATCTAAAAATGTTATTACATACAGATTCTCTCATATAAATCCTCCAAATGTTTCATGCTTTTATTTTAGTGGTAAATTTTGTTAACTCAAAACGTCACCATGGATAAGTGATTATCATAACTCTTTCTGAAAAGCAACTTGTAATTATAAAATATGTCCTTAAAAACCTAAATTTTATTCATGGAGTGTGCATAAATATTGGGAAGGACTATCATACTCAATCAATGATGGAACCTAAATTCCTTTTAGATACTCCCATGTAAGATATAATCAGATCATATATAATTTTTAGTGATAATCATTGAGATTAATCAATGTAACAATAAAATTGCATCCATGTATAGATGTCTCAAGATATCTACCAAACTCTATTACCAAATCACAAGGAAGTGAGATGACTATTTCAATTGATCCATGGATTCCTATATGGTTCTATAAAAAATAACCAATAATATAATAACATTCAAAAATTCCATTAATATATTATATGAATACTGTTCTAAAATATCTCGGTAGTGGATCATTCTAGAGGGATCCTGGTTCTTTGACATCACCTATTGATAATTGAGTCATTGGGATATGAACATAGCAACATTTTACTTCATGACATGATCCCAAAATTAATTATTAATATTAAAATATAGCTCCATCATTCCATTATTTATTATTATGTTATACTTTTTAAAATTTATTCACACCACCTCTTGCCTCACCCATGGAACCATTGTCTAACACTAAAAGAGGATAAAATGCACCCCACCCTAAAAGAATCCCTTTTTCTAATCGTTAATAAAATTTTATCTCATAAAATATTAAAATAAATATCCATATAATAGAACTAGAATATCCATCGAATAAGTGTGGAAGAAACTAATATCAATAAAAATTAAGAAAAATATCCAAAATCTACCAAAACTAATTATATCATGTCTAAATACTTAGACACCTCCTCCATAAAAAAATTATGAATCCTCCTGATAAAGGAGTAACCTACAACATTTACCTTCCATGTATTATACACTTCATCAAAGACATATTCTTGGAGGAACTCTAACTAGTTCCTCTAAATCAATTTCAGTTCTATTTTTGAGATGATAAAGCTAAGAATATTGTAATCTATAAAGACCACAAATCATACACTGCGAAGATAATGGCACAAAATATTAATGTTGATCACCAATTAAACATTATCCAATTCATGGGTCACATAATTTTTGTCATTATGTATTAGATTCTAATACTCATAAAAAATAATGGGCAATATCAACATCAATATTATATAATTACCAGATCTGGAGTCATCTCAGAACACCGCATACTCAACTCCTCTTTTAGAAACAAGAAATTGATGTAGTGTTAAACTCGTATTTAACACACAAAAAAACCTTCTAAAATTTGTCAAAATGGTTGAATGGATTCTTCTTTCAAGTAAGGTTAGTCATGGATTCTATAATACATGAAATATCCACCAGAAATATAAAGTCATAAACCACCATACCAAGGATAATACGCACCTCATACCCCATCATAGGTGGATCCATATCCATCACACCCTTAATATTTATGGGATAAACAATGTCTCTACCCTATGAAATTTATTCCATGATAAATGAATATCCCATATACATAATTTATACATCATGATATTTTCATATAGCTGATGCTCTAAAATTATGTCTAGAAAAATCTTTAAATTCTAAATATTCTCATCCTCCATTTAATAATTAATTAAAATTTACTCAATAAAAACCTACATGAAATGGTGTAGATAAGAATTTATGATTCATTTAATGAGTCCCATGAACAATATAATAGAATTCATCAAGTTTAATGACATCACTAAGATCTTGTATTTAATTTACTAACATTAAACACCATCAGCATGATATCCTCCTTATGAACCAGAAAATGGGGATAAACAAACAATTGATGAATCTTTGAGGGAAACTATTCTGTTTTCAAATGATGAAGATATTTTTATCCCCAAAATAGTGTACATATTCTTGATTATCACCTGATTCATGTATTAATAGTCAATAAAAATCTTCAATCATCTATCAACCAAATTGGAAAAAATAAATAAGAGTTTCCCAATGGTAAATACTAGGAATAAAAAACCAATCATTAATAGGATTTCAATAAATATATCAATCTCTTTATTCTTAGTTGAAGCTATTTGATATTTTTTTTGGAAACAATTGTGGTCCTGGGATGTAAATTGATGTAAAAATCAACCTTATTTTTGAGGGTAAACCTTATAACTTCTTTTTTAAAAACATCCATATAATACTCCACCATTACAGGTAATTTGGTTCTCCATAGAATCCATAGAAGAAAAATATAATCATAATAATTGATTGGTAATAATAAATTATCCCTTAATAATTATCCAAACTATTATTTCTTGAGGATCCCACTAACTAGTAATGGTGAACCTAAAATTGTCTACTCGATGGAATATCACCGGACATCTTTAACATCCTACCCAAGAATAAAATAAATATAAATAGAAAATTATGATAATAAAATCATTAGTAATCATCTATAAAATTATGAGATCTCAAAAACATTGTCTCTATACTAATGGTAAGCTTACACTGATGAAATATGTGAGTGATAGTACGATCCCACATGGTAGGAGTCTCGAAAAAAAAGAGGACATACTACTGTATCTATTAGAATCACTAACTCTCGAGTGAAACATGCTATAAGAAAATAATAACATACAACAGTTTCAATAAATATAAAATTCAAATTAGAGATGAAACAAATTATACATCAAATCATGTTATTATCTGGATAATCAAGACACTCTATTACCAATATAGGAATTATTCCTAGTATACTATAATTTTTATCATGGTTTGGACTATCTTGTTGTGTTGTTGGAGTAATTATACCAATAATTTTTTCACTCTAAAAACTCACACACCAATAGATAATATTTTTTTAGTTTTCTTTTAGAGGCCACCCTATCTATATAAAAGAGGCCCATGGTTTCTATACAACCTCTAACATTTTGTACCACCCACCATGATTCCCTATATATCTTCCTCTACCATTCTATTGGGATAAACAAAATCCAAGATCCATCTAATACAATAATAAAAATCAACTAAATCATCTATATGGTTATAATAGATCTAGGATCCCTTTATCAGTAGTGATTGATACAGATATCATTAATACACATACCTCCTATGATGATATCTAATCAGCAATACCCATCTAACTACTGTTATCAACTCTACTCATGGAAAACAAAGAATTAATCCAATACTAGGATGTGACTCTTTTAGAAAACTCTTGATAACTAGGGAATGCAACCAAACAAAAAATACATATAAATGCATAAGGTTATAGTCCCATCTTGGATATCCTACCAAAATCAATGGTCTAATTTTTAAGACTAAGGATATATACCCAAAATAATATACTATAAGTATTTCATAAGGTCTATGATTCCTGATACATACTAATACATTGTCATATAGCCATGTTGGATGTCCAAATTCATCTAGACTCATTCCATACTTAACATCACAAGATTATACACTTATATAACATGTTATAAAACCCACTCTATGGAAATTTAAAATTATAATGAGTATATGAAAATGGTTTCCACCAATATCCTATTGTTCTATAAAGGATACTCATTGTAAGAACCACTATTTGGTTGATATATTTTAGACAAAATGAAAAACATAAGAAATTAACTTCATCTAATATTATTTTACATTATAATCTAGATATATTTAGAACCTATGAGAACTATAACTTGGGAACTCATGAAGTCCACTCAACCTATGAGTAGTATTTTCATACTCTATATGGAATACCATGTATATTATGTGTGGGTCTAATTTCTACTCAATATGTAGGGGTCCGAACCTATTCTCTACTCGTAGAGAAAATACATCCTAGAGTGGTCCCTAAACTAATGTCTCATCTCTAAATAGATTATTAACATGAGGCTGAATCATAGTACTAGGAACAAAAATATCCCACCCTTGTAACTAATATGGTTATTGTAAGGTTGTAATCCTATGTTTCATAAGATAAACCCAAGGTCCTTAAAAAATATCTATAACATATAAATCCCAAAATACACTTATGAAAAACATAATTGGAATACTAAATTATTTATTTAATGTACAATTATACCATGTAATAGGTGTCTCAGTGTTATGGTTTGATTAAAAAACCATCATAGTTATACTAAATGTTTAAGTAATTTACTTACTTTAAAAACTGATTTATCTTGTCTTTTAACCAAATTAAATACCACATAACATCATTTCATTATTTATACCAGTCTAATTATCACATAACTAAAAACTCCAATCTCTTTCTCATTGACTCTAGCAACTCATATAAAATTTTTACATGACTTTGTCCACTAAAATCCCATCTATAACAGTAATACATTGAGTATATCACCCCAATACCACCTCCAATAGTCTAGGGGTATAAAATTAGCACCAAGAATGAATATTACACACAAGTGAAAACTTATCCTATATTAATTTTAAAAGAACACATTTCTCTAGAAATATACATTATAATTAAAACGAGATATAATGCTAACTAAAATTTAACAATCATGCGACACATGGTAAACATTTTAATAGTATAGTAATATAAATTCTCAAAACACATGGGTGAAATACAAGAATTTGTATCCTATAATAACAAAATACATGAAAAATTGGAAAATTATAAATCTATGTCTCACAAATTCAAACTCAAGCACTAGTACAAGTGAACACCATAATGCTCCACTAATCATTAGAAAAAATAAAACTCAATCAATAAAAATCAACATTGACCTATGTGTTCTCCACATAGACAGAAAATGAGTTTTTATATGTCCCATGAAAGGGTTAGTATAAATATACTTAGTATGATGTCATAAAAACACTTTAAATGTATAAAACTAAAAAATTATCTCAAATAGCAAGAAAAACATTATATGATTTTAGGGAACAAGTCAGAATTGGCTAAGATGAATTTAAATATTTATAGCTTAACTTTATAGAAATTATACACTAAATAGAAATTTTATTACTCAATACATTACTAGGCCTAAGAACCCAATCTATTTTTCT
Source organism: Viscum album (assembly GCA_963277665.1). Lineage (NCBI taxonomy): Eukaryota > Viridiplantae > Streptophyta > Magnoliopsida > Santalales > Viscaceae > Viscum > Viscum album. The sequence continues at coordinate 469,335,039 of OY728132.1, forward strand.
TCTTCTACTTCTTTATCACCCCTATATAATATTACATGGGGACCCACACCTTTTTTAGTAAAACACAAAAATAAAGATGATACGGAATCCAATAAATGATCTATAACTCAAAATTTGATGTATATATCTGTTGATGGGGTTTCCGACTCCATAAGTGTAGGATTCGTTCCTTTTTACGATTGGGAGTTTCCTTCTCCACTATGTGTATGGAAGAACCTTTATATAGTAATAAATATCCTCTCTGTGTTACCATCATTGTGTTTAATCCGAACACCCCACACACACTCCCTCATCATATTCCTTAATCTATCGATATATATCTAACAAAAATGAATTAATAATATATCCCTAGGAAGAATTGATATGATCTTTCACATAACAACTTCTAAATATGTATTTTTCTAAAACTAGATTTTGAAATTTATTATATTCCATTATCATTTATCTCAAAATCTCTATGTATTCTTAGTGAATTTTCATCCAGATACATACCATTAAATATCTGTAACTCATATTCTAGTACTGTATCATTATGAATTCCCACGAAAATTTAATGTTTTTATTGATTTCATATTTAGTGAAACATTTTCGAGAATAAGTTTCTTTAGAATCTATTTAGATCTGCATGATTTATTCTTGTACAGCTACTTTGAGATCTTCGATCCATATTAAAAAAATCCTCATACTCCCTTCCAGCTACAATTATCCATTCATTCGTGATTTATCTTTTCTATGGGTATCTTTGATATTCACATAATGGAAAAATAAAATTATTTCCTTCATCATCATCCATGTTCAGTTTAATATTCAGCATCAATATTCCTGTATTGTGAATATAAAGATGGATTATCACAATCCTTAGATAGGATAAGAAGTTGAATATAATCACAAGAACCATTGTCTTATTTTCTTGATTCTTTTTAAGTACATCTTAACAATAATCATATATATATAACTTATTTTAATAAACTGTTACAATTCCATCGATAATATTTACTGAACTTCATTAATTATAGAATGAAATTTTATTCTAAAATCTTGATTAGTCATCTATATTAACAATCACCGTTAATGTACCCTTTTAAATGTAAATTGTGAATTTTTTATTCGAAAGTATAACTTAAGAAAAAAACCCTTTACATTAAACATAACTTATAATAATCTATGTGAGACTTCCATTCCATGTGTATTTCTTCATTCCTAAAACATATATATGGGCCACATCATTCATTTTTTTCTTCATCATCATTATTCATATTTTACATAAAAACATATTGACTATTATTTTCATTGAAATAAATACAACAATATTAATCATAACCCATTGAAAATGTAATCTCCCCTTTTTTTATTATTTTTCAATAACCATTTTAATTATAAATTCAATATTCATATCCTTTTCTATGCCAGGTTGGCAATAAATATCTATGGTCTTTTTTCACTATAGTTTGATATTCCAATTTAAGGTAATTTCGTAATCTTATTAATCTGTAAACTTAACTAAAATTTCATCCTCTCTTCCTTCACTTGAAAAAATGCTGGAATTATTTTTCTTCAAACTATTCAATTATATTTTCAAGTAATATCTTACAATCAACTACATAAATAGATTAAAATAAATTGAACCAAATATTGTTTCATTCCTTTCATGTTACTTTATTATTTTTATTAAATAATCAATTTATGAGTCTTATAATATAATTCAATATTTCCATAAAAGTATACAATAATTTTAGAAATGTACCTCTACAATGAATGATTTGAACCTCTATAGTTTCAACATGAAGAATCTTAATATAAGGTTCTAAAATATCCATAACCTAAACTATTTAACATTCTAGAATCCCATATCTCTCACCTAAACCAAATAAATTTATATAATTACCGATTCTAGAACATTATAGTATTTTATATTTACATGAAAAGTTGATATCTAGGGTATATCCAATCTCAACTCACCCATAATGGGAAAAATATATCCCTTTAATTTCTTAGGGATAAAACTAATTGATTTATTGCAATGAGGAAACATGATACAAATAAAACTAATCCATTATGGATATATCATATGGTTTAAAATTATTCATAAATTTATAGTTCTCCTCTAAAGATATATATTTTACATAAATACACTCTATAGAAAAACGTTCAAAAAGAAATATTTGAATAATTTGAAACCCCAATATTTTTTTAGAGAAACAAGCTTGAGAAAATTTTATCAACCAAATATTACATCCTTTTTTTCACGAACTATTTGATGACTCTTCATTCTTGTTCATATCAATTTATCGGTGTAAACATCCTTGGGATTTATAGATTTCCTTTTACTTTCAACTTTTTTCTTATGCGGAATTTAAATTTACACATCATCTAAAAATGTATAGAGGTTCTTAACAAGCTAGTATGTTACTAAATAGAACATTCCTACTTTTTCAAAACATGGAATTGAATGGTATATTTAATCCAATTATTAATTTAGGTTCCAAAAAATTGAGACAGGCTCGGTATGTGGTTCTAGTGATCCAGTCCATAAGGTATCCCAAATTTGTAATCAAGATTAAAAATAAATTTATAAAAAAATATAACACTTAATGTTAATGAATATTAACAATTAAACACATTAAAGATATATAATATATTTATATATATATATATATATTAACCCCATAATTATGATATTAGAATGATTTACATCAAAAAATTGTATATTAAATTAAAATGACATTAAAATAAAAAAATATAAAATATAGTTTTAGTTTTCTGGTCAAACCAATAGTTTGAGGCCAGTCTATATAATCCATTTTTTATCCATAGTCTATTTAATCCAATTTATACTGTTTTTCATATTTTTCATGTAAATTTCAACTGATAAATATGGTATGGTGGTAATGATTCTTCGACATAAGGCTCATTAATCACCCCTATTAAAGACCACTAATTATATTTTGAATAATTCATATTCCTTTATATCTTCAACCATTCTATATATATATAAAATCATTCTATATTAATATTAATATAATTTTCCTTGGATTGCAATATCTTCTTCATAATAGTCAATTTGGAACATGAATTCCTTAATGGATGTTTCCTTTTATTCACTATGTTATCATGATGTTATAGTAATGAATAAATTTTTTTTAAATTATGTATAGATAGTATCCATCTCCCACAAGGATTCTTATTAACCAATAAGCTACCAAATTTTCAAAATTTCTCAATAATTTCAACTTCCTCGGAATTTATGTCTTCTACATACTAATCCTTTTGTTCCATTATTATATTGAATTAATTTGTTATTACATACTTTTTCATATAACAAAAGTTCATGTATTTCCTAAAATTATACATGATGTGTCATTTCCTATGATAATATAATTATCTCTTAATTTTCAAAACAACATTCCTTTCATTATTCTTGGGTGTATCTCTTTTGTACTTATAATTTTGTTACACCAAAAATAGAGATAATCATATTTATTCATTTATTTTTTCCTCATGTTGAGTGTCCTTTATTCATCAATTTTAAATGAATCATTATTGGAAGATAAAACCCAAAATGTTTCATTACAATTACTAAACATCTAGAAACTACCTAAAAAATATCAATATATTAAAATATATTTTTTATGGAATGATTTACCTTATTCTGGGTACTTTTCCTCATTCTATCATAATTTTAACTGAATTTGGATTTCATATACCAAGGTGTAGACACTATTTATAATCCAAAAAAATTAATATATAATACCAAAAATGAATTTCCTTATGCACAAACATTTCAAGGCCCTTATAATATCCAACAAAACTAATTTTATTCTTTTTTGAAATAATGTGTCAATTATAACTACATTATTATTTTTATATACAAAAGCATTCCCTTTGAGATAATTTTCAGGAATTAAAATATATAATATATCATATATACACCCATGATAAATTGTTCAGTTTTTCAGAATTTTGATCCACCCATATATGTCTACAATTTAAGTTATAACTTGAACTTTTTGTCAAAAAATTATTAGTGTATAAAAAATATTATATAGTAAAGTGTAACCTGTAAAGACCCGTAAAATTCAAGGGAAATTTTTTTTCTTAATTTTCTTTAGAATTTTACAAGAGCGCGGTTTCAGACGGCACCTGATTCCGAGGCCCGGAGTGCCCGGAATTAATTTCTGAAGTTTGGCTCGGGTACGTTCAGTGAATGAACGAGCGGGTTTTCCTAACTTTTGATTCGGTGCTCGGAATTGAAATCTGAGGGCACCGATGAACTCGCAGCACCGATTTTCGCTTAAAGAGACCTTTTCGGAAGTTGCGTTTGTTGCGGGTTGAAAGTTAGTTTTGGGGTTTTTAGTTTGAGTTAAATAAAATTTGTGAAGAAAAAATTTTATTATAACTTGATAAAACCTACCAAAGGGGGTTGGAAGTGGGACCCACACCCACTTAACCTCCCTTGGGAGGATTAAGTGTGGTGGGGCCCACACGAACCCCTAAACCTTTCATCTTCTCCCAACTTACTTAACCCCTTATTAAATGACATGAGTTATTTAATTTGGAGTTAATCCTTTTGAATTTCAAACTTTGGAAATTCTTTTGTGTTGATGTGTTAATAAAATAAGATAGTGTCTTATTTTATTTTGGTTAATAGCTTTGGACACCTTGAGAGCTTTTGGGAGATTTTCTTCTTCTTCTTCAACTCTGACGAAGAACACGAAGAACGCTCAACTTGACGAAGAACGCTCAAGTTCCGACGAAGAACGCCGCTCCGCTCTTCTTCGTCTTCCGTGTCAACGAGAGGGAACGCCGCTTCCTCCTCGGATTCCCTTCGTCGACATAAGAGGTTTCGCCAAAGACGTATCACATCGGACACATATCTTCGTCAACGGAATTGACAAACGACGACCGCGACGCCCGATCTCCGCGATGTTGACTTCCGCGGACGTTGTCAAATCTTCGAACTTATACCCAAGGTAGGGGTTTTTGTTTATTGTTTAATTATTCTATTCTTTCTCATGGTTCGCATGACTAACGTGAGGAATTTGAATTTTTATGTTGAGTTATTATTTAACGTGAGGGGGCCGGACCGCATGAACACGGCCGAACCCCCTCCATCGTTCTTATTGTTCTATCTTGAGGGTGGAAGCAAAGTGGCGTGGTGCCGTCGCACCACACGGATAATATTATGATTAAATTTCGCGGCGCCGTCGCGCCGCGCCATGGAAGAATCATAAAGAACGCGACGCCGTCGCGCCGCGTCGAAGGGAATCAAATGCGCGGCGAAGGGGCGCGGTGCCATCGCACCGCGCCGGACGACGAACACCGCGGCCAGTTCCGGGCCGCGGCGGTACGAGGAGACCGCGGCCGGTTCCGGGCTGCGGCGGGATGAGAAGACCGGCGGCCGGGCCGCCGGCGTCGGAAGCCGAAGAGGGGACTGGATTTTCCGGTCCCGTTGGAGAAAACCGGCCGGCCAGCTGGCCGGACGGATGCCATTAAACCGGGGGAATTAATCCCCCAGCCAGCACTTTAAACCCCCCTCTTTAAGAGGGGGGGCGGTTTCCATGTGGGGGGCAAAGCCCCCCACGTGGGGGGGGGGGGGGGGGGGGGTTTGCAAAATGGGGGCGCGGCATATAGCCGCGCCGACTTCCAATCAGCGGGGGAATTGAATTCCCCCCGCGCTGCCTCCATGCGGCGACAAGCCGCAGCGGCCCCCGCGCCGCCGCCGCACCGCCGGCCGGCCGGCCGGCCGGGCCGACCCAGGGGGGGTCGGGCCGGGTCGGCCCGGACCCGGACCCCCCCCCCCCCCCCCCGTTTCGAATCTTTTACGGTCTTTTGGCCATAACATGAGCCTAGGACCTCCGATTGACGAACCGTCTGCGGCAACGCGATCCTTGGATCGATACGGTCGTTTCGGTATATCGCACTCAAGGTTTCGGATTACTTTGAGTTCGGCCGGGTTGGTTCGTTCACGAAACCAACCGGGCCTTCGGAGCGGAAACGCTCATATCTAGAGCTACGGACGTCCGATTGACGTGCCGTCATCCGTGTTGTGTTCCTCTTAGTGAGACGGATCTTTTGGCATACTCCGCCCGAGGTTTGGATGCAGGTGGAGTACGGTCGGGTTGGTTTTGCCTTAAAAAGCAACCGGGCCCCGGGGACGAAAATGCCAATAACTCTCAGACCGGGCGTCCGATCGACGCACCGTCTGTTGCGTTGAGTTCCTGTTGACGATACGGAACTTTTGGATACATCAACTCTAGTCTTCGTGACAGTTGATGTATCAGCCTCTCGGCTCGTGGAGCGGACTCTCCGAACGAGCTTGCTGTGTGCAGGAACCCTAGTGCTGGCTGCGACTGTTACTGCTACTGTTACTACTGCTACTGTGACTGCGACGACGACAGTACAGAGATCCTGTGTGGATTCGACGACGACGACTTCAGCACTCGGCGATCCTACGTGGATCAGTGCTACAGGTCCTGTGTGGGCCCGATCCTGTGTGGGTCTGATCCTATGTGGGTCCTTGCGCTCAGCGGTCCTGTGTGAACCAGCGCCTACAGGTCCTGTGTGGGCCCGATCCTGTGTGGGTCTTTGCGGGGGTTAGTTACCTATCGATCCTTCGTGGGTCCGACGACTTAGATGGATCAGTGATCATCTTTATCGTCCTCTGAAAAAGTATACCTGTGTGAGCTGAATCCTGTTGCTTTCCTGTGTGGATTGTGTTGTGCAATCCTGTGTGGATTATGTTTTACTTTCCTGTGTGAAATACGTTTACTTTCCTGTGTGGACTGAGTTGTACTTGGGCTCGGAGGTTGGAGCGTATTTGAAATTGATGACTTAGGTATATGTATGGGCATATACTTAAGCAGTGTCGGTTGTTACTTCTTGACTGTACTTTTCTTCGTGGTTTATCCTTTGTGGATTTGAGAGACCTTCAGGGGTCTCGGGGTCCCTACTGAGTAGCTTATACTCACCCCTGCACGGGCTTTGCCCGCACTACGTTGTGTTGGTTGCAGACGACGGACAGCGTTGACCTTAGCTGAGGCTTGCAGAGCGGGACGGTACCCGGAGGTGGACCACTGGGCGGGACGTGCACGGAGCGGACGGCGGGACCCGTGGATCAGAGGAGCTATCTGTACCCATCCTTCAGGTGGGATTTCCAGTGGACATCTCGGAGTAGCGGCTTTTACTTTTCAGTTGTTGTTTTCCCTTTCGAGTTGTACTTTACTTTCGGTTTGGGTTTGTATTCTGGCCCATTTACTTTTCCGCACTTCCAGTTGTACTCTGCTTTTGTTTAGTGTTTACTTTCTGCTTGCTTACTCTGTGGTGTTTGTTTACTTTTCAAAAGGCAATGCCTTCCCTTTTTACCGGGATTTACGCCTTGGTGCTAGTCGCCAGCCCCTGTTCTATGGAAGGAAGGCTTGGGGTAGTCACGGCACGGACCCCGAGGGCGGGTCGTGACAAATTGGTATCAGAGGAGTTTGGTTCTACCGCGAACTCTGATCTTTTCTATGTGAAGCAATAATGTTTAGCGTATTGAGTGTGGTTATCAGTCCAGGGAGTCCAGTGTTGGTGCGGCGGCCGACGTATCCGTACACCAGGACCCTGACTTCTGATTTCCGACTTAATGCACGAAAACATTGATTGCGTGTGTGTTTCAAAGTTTTCTTTGTGATTACTTATATCATCTCACCAGGTATACTGTTCTAACCGTGGCACACCTGTTTCCTTTTCAGGATGGCCCCACGACGGCAGCCAGCTAGGGTTCCGAGAGTCGAGCGAGACGACAGCCCACCAAGCGACGAGGCCTCGGTGCAGGGCCCTTTTCCAGTAGTGGCACCGGCGGTAGCTCTACCAGCCGAGCCCCCGATGCTTCCAGCAGCAGCCGCTGACGATGCACGTCGCCTCAGCGCACTGCATGAGTTTCAGCCCCAGCGACCACCCAGGTTTCGCGGGGAGACGGATCCCCAGGCAGCAGAGGACTGGCTGGAGGCAGTGGTTCGAGTGTTTAGGCTAGTGAGGACACCAGCAGACCTCATGGTGATCCTCGCTGCGAGCCTACATCACGCAGCAGCAGGACGATGGTGGAGCCTGATGCTCCAGGTGCACGATGAGGCATCTCTTCTTTGGACAGACTTTGAGAGCCTTTTCCGCTCGGAGTTCGTCCCAGCCACCCTTCGTGCGGTGCGTATCCAGGAACTTCTACAGCTGCGGCAGGGCAGCATGACGGTCGCTCAGTACTCGGCGAGATTTACCGATCTCTCGCGCTACTCGACCGACATGGTACGGGACCCATTCTTCCGGGCTCGGACCTTCGAGCAGGGTTTGAGACACGAGATCAGGGCGTCGCTGATCTCCCTCAGCATACCGACTCAGACAGGAGTACTGGAGCGGGCCCTTCTGATCGAGAGCTTCCTTGCTGAGTCTACACCAGCACAGCGACCCACCGCAGTGCAGCACGTGGCAGAGTTATCTGCAGCAGGCAGTCGACGGATGACTCAGGGGTCCAGACAGACCAGACCTTCGGGCAGACGACCTCAGGACACTGGCTCGGCAGTACAGGGCACACAGCGAGGAGCCAGTCATTCGAGAGGCAGACAGTGCTACTCGTGCGGCGGGCAGGGCCACATGGCTCGTGACTGCCCGACCCGCCGTGCCGAGGAGCAGCAGTCGGTTGAGGGACCACCGAGGCAGAGGAAGAGGGTCGACCGTGGAGGTCCGCAGGGAGGAGGCGGACGAGGCAGAGGAGCTGGACGAGCAGCCGGTGGTGGGCGACGCTTTGAGGCTCTGCCACCACCACCACCAGGAGGTCCACCCCGACCACAGGGAGCTGGCGGGCAGAGACAGGCACAGCTCCAGGCAGCAGAGGCCTACGACCACGGCGCACCCGAGATGATTCGAGGTACTATCTGTGTCTACTCCTCCCTTGCTGCAGTTCTTATAGACACAGGAGCGAGTCACTCTTTCATAGCCGCTGCCCTTGTTCGGAGCTCGGAGATTCCGACAGAGCCGTTGGCTCGATCCTTACGGCTAGAGACTCCTACGGGAGCAGACTCGACGATTACGCATTGGTGTCGGCAGTGTGAGCTTACTCTAGGAGGCGAGAGCTTCGGCTGGGATCCTCTTGTAGCAGCGTCGAGGCCTTACGACGTCATCTTGGGCATGGATTGGCTATCTACGGTCCATGCACAGATTGACTCTTTTAGGCGCAAGGTGCGATGTGTACGCACCGACGGGAGCAGGTTCACCTTCACCGGCGAGAAGGGAGCCTTAGCAGCACAGGATGGACTTCCGCGGATGAGAGGACAGCCCATCACTCATCAGTTGGCTAGCCTTATCCTCGGAGCAGTTGACGTGCGGAGTCCTGGTTTTCCTGCAGTGGTGGATCAGTTTGCGGACGTTTTTCCCGACGATGTACCAGGGCTACCTCCACGCAGAGAGGTAGACTTTTATATTGACTTGTACCCCGGGACAGCCCCGATATCCACTCCAGCATATCGGATGGCCCCCGCCGAGCTTCGAGAGCTACGGGTACAGTTGGAGGACTTGCAGGGCAAGGGGTTCATCTGACCCAGTGTTTCACCCTGGGCTTCCCCGATATTGTTCGCCAAGAAGGCGGACGGAAGCTTGCGACTTTGTGTTGACTATCGTCGCCTGAACCAGGTGACAGTGAGGAACAAGTATCCTCTACCGAGGATTGATGACCTCTTTGATCAGCTCAAGGGAGCACGGTGGTTCTCGAAGATAGACCTCAGGTCAGGCTACCATCAGCTCAGAGTCAGATACGAGGATGTGCAGAAGACAGCCTTCAGATGTCGGTATGGCCACTATGAGTTCTTGGTTATGCCTTTCGGTGTAACCAATGCTCCAGAAGTATTCATGGCTCTCATGAACAGGATCTTTCAGCCATACCTCGATCGGTTTGTCGTGGTCTTCATCGACGACATTCTGATTTACTCTACGACAGAGGAGGAGCACGCCTATCACTTGCGAGTTGTACTAGACACACTCCGAGAGCACCAGCTTTATGGTAAGCTCTCGAAGTGCCAGTTCTGGATACGTGAGGTCCACTTCTTGGGACACGTTATCTCTGAGGCGGGAGTTGCAGTGGATCCCGCGAAGATTGAGGCTGTGTTAGGATGGGAGCCACCCAGGAGCGTGACTGAGGTTCGGAGTTTCTTGGGACTAGCTGGATACTATCGGAGATTTGTGCCGAACTTCTCCAGAGTTGCGGCCCCACTCTTAGCTTTGACGAAGAAGGGGAAACCCTTCGTTTGGACAGACAGATGTCAGCAGAGCTTCCAGGAGCTGAGACAGAGATTGACCTGCGCACCTATCTTGAGGTTGCCTGAGGAGGGAGTAGGGTACGTAGTATACTGTGATGCATCAGGGACCGGACTCGGATGTGTTCTGATGCAGGAGCGGGCAGTGATCACCTATGGATCACGTCAGTTGAGGCCGCATGAGTAGAACTACGCTACCCATGACTTGGAGTTAGCAGCAGTGGTCTTCGCTCTGAATTTTACGGGTCTTTACATTACTCCCACCTCAGGGATTTACGTCCCCGTAAAGATACATCAAAAACTAGGGAAACAAATGAGGGTATTGAGCACGCATCTGAGCCTCCCGCTCCCATGTGCTCTCCTGGAGATTCACGTGCTGCCATCTGATGCGCACAAGAGGAATCGATCGCCCACGCAGGACCCGCTCCTGTCGATCCTCTATCTCCACCGGGACCTCCGTAAAAGTCGCCCCATCGTCAACGTCAAGCTCCCCATGATCAATGATGTGCGTCGGGTCGTGCACGTATCTCCTCAGCTGGGATACGTGGAAGACGTCGTGCACTCGGTGCAACTGAGGTGGCAGAGCCAGGCGATAAGCCACCTCACCAATCCTGCTGAGAATCTGGAAGGGTCCGATGAAGCACGGAGATAACTTGCCGCCTCGGCCAAATCTCTGAATACCACGTCGAGGTGAGACCCGCAAGAAGACGTGGTCGCCATCCTCGAACTCTAGTGGCCTCCGCCTCCTGTCATCATATGACTTCTGCCGGCTCTGAGCTGTCCTCATCCGCTCCTGGATGACCTGGACCTTCTCTGTCGTGGCCTGGACCATCTCCGGTCCCACCAGTGCTGACTCTCCGGGGTCTGTCCAGCACAAAGGATATCTACAAGTTCGGTCGTACAACGCCTCGTACGGTGCCATCCCGATGGTGGATTGGTAGCTATTGTTGTACGCAAACTCCACCAAGGGTAGGTGGTCCTCCCAGCTACGACCAAAGTCGAGGACACATGCGCAGAGCAAGTCCTCGAGAGTCTGAATGGTCCTCTCTGTCTGACCATCCATCTGAGGGTGGAAGGCTGTACTCAGACGTAGCTGCGTCCCGAACGCCTCCTGTAACCCCTTCCAAAGCCGGGAAGTAAAGTGGGCATCTCGATCGGATACGATAGATGATGGCACACCGTGGAGCCGCACAATCTCCTGAACGTAGAGACGTCCCAAGCTCTCCACTGAGCCCTGCTCTCTGATGGGTAAGAAGTGTGCCGACTTGGTGAGTCGGTCAACAATCACCCAGATGGATTTGTGACCTCTAGAAGTGCGTGGAAGACCAGTCACGAAGTCCATAGATATGCCGTCCCACTTCCACTCCGGAACCTCCAAGGGTTGTACCAAGCCTGCTGGTACCTGATGCTCTGCCTTCACCTGCTGGCAGGTAAGGCATCGAGAAACGAACTCTGCTACTGTCTTCTTCATGCCCGGCCACCAGTGCTGTCGTCTGAGGTCCTGGTACATCTTCGCCACTCCAGGATGTACCGCTAAAGGAGAAGTGTGAAACTCTCTCAGCACTTCCTCTCGCAAAGCGACTGGTACCATGGTACGTCCTCTGAAAAGGATGTCGTGCTCTGCTCCATGGGAGAAACCATCAGGTTCCTGTCCCGAGGATATCTGTGCACGCTGTGTCTCACAGTCAGCGTCCTCACGTTGTGCCTCCCTGACTCACTGTAGTAGTGGAGGGTGACTGTGAGAGACTGGAGGAAGGTTGCTCCGTCTCTATCCACGAAGGATATCTGCAAAGAGGCTAGCTGCTCCGTCGCCTCCTCAAGTAACTGGATGCCCGTCCTCCTGCTGAGGGCATCAGCTACTACGTTCCCCTTCCCAGGAGTATAGACTATCTCAAAGTCATAGTCCTGGAGGAACTCGAGCCATCGCCGCTGTCTCAGGTTCAGGTCCTTCTGCGAGAGGAAGTGCTGAGAGAGTTTCACACTTCTCCTTTAGCGGTACATCCTGGAGTGGCGAAGATGTACCAGGACCTCAGACGACAGCACTGGTGGCCGGGCATGAAGAAGACAGTAGCAGAGTTCGTTTCTCGATGCCTTACCTGCTAGCAGGTGAAGGCAGAGCATCAGGTACCAGCAGTCTTGGTACAGCCCTTGGAAGTTCCGGAGTGGAAGTGGGACGGCATATCTATGGACTTCGTGACTGGTCTTCCACGCACTTCCAGATGTCACGACTCCATCTGGGTGATTGTTGACCGACTCACCAAGTCGGCACACTTCTTACCCATCAGAGAGCAGGGCTCAGTGGAGATCTTGGGACGTCTCTACGTTCAGGAGATTGTGCAGCTCCACGGTGTGCCATCATCTATCGTATCCGATCGAGATGCCCGCTTTACTTCCCGGCTTTGGAAGGGGTTACAGGAGGCGTTCGGGACGCAGCTACGTCTGAGCACAGCCTTCCACCCTCAGACGGATGGTCAGACAGAGAGGACCATTCAGACTCTCGAGGACTTGCTCCGCGCATGTGTCCTCGACTTTGGTCGTAGCTGGGAGGACCACCTACCCTTGGTGGAGTTTGCGTACAACAATAGCTACCACTCCACCATCGGGATGGCACCATACGAGGCGTTGTACGGCTGACCTTGTAGATCTCCTTTGTGCTGGACAGACCCCGGAGAGTCAGCACTGGTGGGACCGGAGATGGTCCAGGCCATGACAGAGAAGGTCCAGGTCATCCAGGAGCGGATGAGGACAGCTCAGAGCCGGCAGAAGTCATATGCTGACAGGAGGCGGAGGCCACTAGAGTTCGAGGATGGCGACCACGTCTTCTTGCGGGTCTCACCTCAACGTGGTATTCAGAGATTTGGCCGAGGTGGCAAGTTATCTCCGCGCTTCATCGGACCCTTCCAGATTCTCAGCAGGATTGGTGAGGTGGCTTATCGTCTGGCTCTGCCACCTCAGTTGCACCGGGTGTACGATGTCTTCCACGTATCCCAGCTGAGGAGATACGTGCACGACCCGACGCACATCATTGATCATGGGGAGATTGACGTTGACGATGGGGCGACTTTTACGGAGGTCCCGGTGGAGATAGAGGATCGACAGGAGCGGGTCCTGCGTGGGCGATCAATTCCTCTTGTGCGCATCAGATGGCAGCACGGGAATCTCCAGGAGAGCACATGGGAGCGGGAGGCTCAGATGCATGCTCAATACCCTCATTTGTTTCCCTAGTTTTTGATGTATCTTTACGGGGACGTAAAGCCCTGAGGTGGGAGTAATGTAAAGACCCGTAAAATTCAAGGGAAATTTTTTTTTCTTAATTTTCTTTAGAATTTTACAAGAGCGCGGTTTCAGACGGCATCTGATTCCGAGGCCCGGAGTGCCCGGAATTAATTTCTGAAGTTTGGCTCGGGTACGTTCAGTGAACGAACGAGCGGGTTTTCCTAACTTTTGATTCGGTTCTCGGAATTGAAATCTGAGGGCACCGATGAACTCGCAGCACCGATTTTCGCTTAAAGAGACCTTTTCGGAAGTTGCGTTTGTTGCGGGTTGAAAGTTAGTTTTGGGGTTTTTAGTTTGAGTTAAATAAAATTTGTGAAGAACAAATTTTATTATAACTTGATAAAACCTACCAAAGGGGGTTGGAAGTGGGACCCACACCCACTTAACCTCCCTTGGAAGGATTAAGTGTGGTGGGGCCCACACGAACCCCTAAACCTTTCATCTTCTCCCAACTTACTTAACCCCTCATTAAATGACATGAGTTATTTAATTTGGAGTTAATCCTTTTGAATTTCAAACTTTGGAAATTCTTTTGTGTTGATGTGTTAATAAAATAAGATAGTGTCTTATTTTATTTTGGTTAATAGCTTTGGCCACCTTGAGAGCTTTTGGGAGATTTTCTTCTTCTTCTTCAACTCTGACGAAGAACACGAAGAACGCTCAACTTGACGAAGAACGCTCAAGTTCCAACGAAAAACGCCGCTCCGCTCTTCTTCGTCTTCCGTGTCAACGAGAGGGAACGCCGCTTCCTCCTCAGATTCCCTTCGTCAACATAAGAGGTTTCGCCAACGACGTATCACATCGGACACATCTCTTCGTCAACGGAATTAACGAACGACGACCGCGACGCCCGATCTCCGCGACGTTGACTTCCGCGGACGTTGTCAAATCTTCGAACTTATACCCAAGGTAGGGGTTTTTGTTTATTGTTTAATTATTCTATTCTTTCTCATGGTTCGCATGACTAACGTGAGGAATTTGAATTTTTATGTTGAGTTATTATTTAACGTGAGGGGGTCGGACCGCATGAACACGGCCGAACCCCCTCCATCGTTCTTATTGTTCTATCTTGAGGGTGGAAGAAAAGTGGCGTGGTGCCGTCGCACCACGCGGATAATATTATGATTAAATTTCGTGGCGCCGTCGTGCCGCGCCAAGGAAGAATCATAAAGAACGCGACGCCGTCGCGCTGCGTCGAAGGGAATCAAATGCGCGGCGAAGGGGCGCGGTGCCGTCGCACCGCGCCGGACGACGAACACCGCGGCCGGTTCCGGGCCGCGGCGGGACGAGGAGACCGCGGCTGGTTCCGGTCTGCGGCGGGATGAGAAGACCGGCGGCCGGGCCGCCGGCGTCAGAAGCCGAAGAGGGGACCGGATTTTCCGGTCCCGTTGGAGAAAACCGGCCGGCCAGCTGGCCGGCCGGATGCCATTAAACCGGGTGAATTAATCCCCCGGCCAGCACTTTAAACCCCCCTCTTTAAGAGGGGGGGGGGGCGGTTTCCATGTGGGGGGCAAAGCCCCCCGTTTCCTGCCAATCAAGCCCCCCACGTGGGGGGGGGGGGGCGGTTTGCAAAAAGGGGGTGCGGCATATAGTCGCGCCGACTTCCAATCAGCGGGGGAATTGAATTCCCCCCGCGCTGCCTCCATGCGGCGACAAGCTTCCGCGGCCCCCGCGCCACCGCGCCACCGCACCGCCGGCCGGGCCGACCCAGGGGGGGTCGGGCCGGGTCGGCCCGGACCCGGACCCCCCCCCCCCCCCCGTTTCGAATCTTTTACGGTCTTTTGGCCATAACTTGAGCCTCGGACCTCAGATTAACGAACAGTCTGTGGCAACGCGATCCTTGGATCGAGACGGTCGTTTCGGTATATCGCACTCAAGGTTTCGGATTACTTTGAGTTCGGCCGGGTTGGTTCGTTCACGAAACCAACCGGGCCTTCGGAGCAGAAACGCTCATATCTAGAGCTACGGATGTCCGATTGACGTGCCGTCAGCCGTGTTGTGTTCCTCTTAGTGAGACGGATCTTTTGGCATACTCCGCCCGAGGTTTGGACGCAGGTGGAGTACGGTCGGGTTGGTTTTGCCTTAAAAAGCAACCGGGCCCCGGGGACGAAAATGCCAATAACTCTCAGACCGGGCGTCCGATCGACGCACCGTCTTTTGCGTTGAGTTCCTGTTGACGATACGGAACTTTTGGATACATCAACTCTGGTCTTCGTGACAGTTGATGTATCAGCCTCTCGGCTCGTGGAGCGGACTCTCCGAACGAGCTTGCTGTGTGCAGGAACCCTAGTGCTGGCTGCGACTGTTACTGCTACTGCTACTACTACTACTGTGACTGCGACGACGACAGTACAGAGATCCTGTGTGGATTCGACGACGACGACTTCAGCACTCAGCGATCCTACGTGGATCAGTGCTACAGGTCCTGTGTGGGCCCGATCCTGTGTGGGTCCGATCCTGTGTGGGTCCTTGCGCTCAGCGGTCCTGTGTGAACCAGCGCCTACAGGTCCTGTGTGGGCCCGATCCTGTGTGGGCCTTTGCGGGGGTTAGTTACCTATCGATCCTTCGTGGGTCCGACGACTTAGATGGATCAGTGATCATATTTATCGTCCTCTGAATAAGTATACCTGGGTGAGCTGAATCCTGTTGCTTTCCTGTGTGGATTGTGTTGTGCAATCCTGTGTGGATTATGTTTTACTTTCCTGTGTGAAATACGTTTACTTTCCTGTGTGGACTGAGTTGTACTTGGGCTCGGAGGTTGGAGCGTATTTGAAATTGATGACTTAGGTATATGTATGGTCATATACTTAAGCAGTGTCGGTTGTTACTTCATGATTGTACTTTTCTTCGTGGTTTATCCTTTGTGGATTTGAGAGACCTTCAGGGGTCTCGGGGTCCCTACTGAGTAGCTTATACTCACCCCTGCACGGGCTTTGCCCGCACTACGTTGTGTTGGTTGCAGACGACGGACAGCGTTGACCTTAGCTGAGGCTTGCAGAGCGGGACGGTACCCGGAGGTGGACCACTGGGTGGGACGTGCACGGAGCGGACGGCGGGACCCGTGGAGCAGAGGAGCTATCTGTACCCATCCTTCAGGTGGGATTTCCAGTGGACAGCTCGGAGTAGCGGCTTTTACTTTTCAGTTGTTGTTTTCCCTTTCGAGTTGTACTTTACTTTCGGTTTGGGTTTGTATTCTGGCCCATTTACTTTTCCGCACTTCCAGTTGTACTCTACTTTTGTTTAGTGTTTACTTTCCGCTTGCTTACTCTGTGGTGTTTGTTTACTTTTCAAAAGGCAATGCCTTCCCTTTTTACCGGGATTTACGCCTTGGTGCTAGTCGCCAGCCCCTGGCCTATGGAAGGCGGGCTTGGGGTAGTCACGGCACGGACCCCGAGGGCGGGTCGTGACATAACCACTATAATATTTTATTTTATTGATCATTATATAATTTAAATCTCTTCTTTAAACTAGAATGAGTCTTTTTAGAATTAATACATTGAAAAGATAAATTCATTGAATTAACACTTTTTTATAAATCTTGGGATGAATTACCATGTATTACTTGTAGATTTCTCATTTTTACAAGCAAATAAAGACACATTAAGTTGAGATAATTTTTCCCATACATGACTAATCTAACTCTATATTCCCATTCCATTGTTTTATTTTCAAATTTATTATCATAAAATGTACTCTTTTACTCTAAATAAATGTAAATATATTTTTTTATATTTTACCTCCAACTGAGAACTCATGACATCAATAATAGATTTTGGAGATTCATACATTGTATGGGTATTATTCCCAAAATATTTTGATATTGTAAATATATCCTAAATTTTATTTTTATATATTTATTTAGAGTTTGAGATTTTTTTATTGTATATCTATGAATTCTTATCTTTGGCTTCAACAATTTTGATGAATGTGTTTTACTTTTTTCACATTATAATATGTTGAATTTTCTATTGTATATATATATGTATTTTTTCACCCAATAGGCCCTTAATAAATTAATATATATATTTAAAACCCAAAATATTGATATTTATATTAATATTTAAAAAAATTATAAACCAACTAAGTGATATAATTTCCACATACTATTCACACCATGAACATGATTCTAAAAGAGGATAATAATCAACATATGTGATAAAAACCTTACCACATTGATTACCTTTAACAAGTAGGGGGTAAACTTTTAATTTCCTTATAGAAGTAGTCATACTCAATTTCTTAGCCTCTTACTTCTTCATATTATTTAATATTTCAGTTGAACCCTCCATATTAATGAGTAGAACATCATTATTGAAAATTAAATAATTTCACAGACATGTTAAAATATGATCTTAATGTATAATTGATAAATGTAAATAAAAAATTAAATCAACTATAGATCCTTATGTTGTGATAACATTTAATTTTAGTAATGATCTATTTCAGACCCACATAGATGAGGGAATCAATTTGATATATTTTTTTATTAAATTATTCTCCCACATTAATTATTTGATCATTTTAACTTGTTAGGATGAATTAACCACATATAAATTAACCAACACATTAAAACCATATATAATAAATAATCTAAAGAGAACATGGCAAGGAAATTTTGACAAGGTACTCTCCCAATGTAGGTTAATATATCCTTTTTGTGTTTGAATCAAATATGATACATGGTTTTTTATCACTATTATGGAAATTTCATTATAATATGTGAGAAGTTATTATCATTAAATCAAAACGTAGACTATGTGGGAAGTTATAATCCTTAATACAATGTAGTCGTAAAGTACCACTATTAACCCTTGGGGAGGTATTATCCAAGAACAAATTCTATCTCTTAATAGTCTATTGTCTACCTATAGGTTATTTATAATATATTTCTCCATATGAAAATGTTCCTCTAATTCTCACAAATAAAAAAATATCTTCTGTAACATATATAATGTTTCTACATTAGAATTTAATATATTCTTCATGAAAATATATTTTCTCCTTCCATTGAATGTATAACATCAATGGCATGCATATCGGTTGTAATGAGAAAAGTTTTTTAATTAAAATTACCATTTTGATTAAATTAAATGCCCAATTATTTATTATTACTATAGAGGACACATTAACTTATTTGGGTTTATTAAATCCTATGATATTTACAAAACCATTTAGAATTTTTACCATTGATAAAATAGCCTTTGAATAGTGATCATATGATTAGTATAAATATGGGGTTTTGATAAATCCAATTGACATAGGAAAATAATGTGATGACCTCAACCAGTAGAATTGCAACATATGAAGCTCATTTATCTGAGGTTATGTGGGATATAACATCAATGAGATTTTTCCTTGCCAATCCCAAGTTGATATCTAATAACTAAAGCATGAGTGAAACCGTTTATGAGGGATGTTCAAGCTCATCACGATCACGACACAAACCTTTTACATCAAACCACCCCATGAAAATATTAATTTTTTGTATAATAAAGGGATATGTATAATGACCCTAATAATATGAAGTTTTTTATTTTATTTAATATTTTTTTTATATTATAAATAATTTAGATTTTGAAATGATAGTATATAATTTTTTTATTTTATGAGAAATTTAAACTAACACATTCTTTTTTGATGAATTATCGATGTTTAATAATAAATTTTATTTTAATAAAAAAATACAATAAAACTATTTTTAAACATAAAAATTATAATATAATTTTTATGAAGTCAATTGTAATTTTTTAAGGGTTCAAAACTATTATTTTCAAAAAAAAATATAATTTCTTAATATGTTTTGATTATTATATTAGAAGTGAAAATTCCTATTTTTATGAAACTTTTTTGACAAAATGAATATTATTTTTCAAATCAGTGTGATAAAATTACCCAAATTTAAATTTTTATAATTTTTTGAAATAGTCTATTTTTTTGGGTAACAATTACATATAGTATAAATAGGTATTGTGTATTATAACAATATAATGACCAAAAATTCATATAATAAATTAAATAAAAGTTATACATGACCAAATATACATTTCCTCTTGAAAAAAAATTGATTTTATATTCTTTTGAAAAATTGTATAATGCATTTATGAATCATCCCAAAAATTTATTATATTTTATATTTTTTAAATCATTTCAATATGAAAATGACTCACAACCACATAACCAAGGCTAATTATATAATGATTTTTTAACATGAAATTATAATATAAGTGAAACTAATAATCATTGGATGAAACTATGGTCAGAACCATGTGAAAGTTTTTTTTATTACTTTGTTATATAGATTCCAAACCATATGTTTGAGAAATAATAAAGAACTCCCTTCTCTATTCATATATAAACCCACCCAATATCCCTTTACTCTTCACTAAAAAAGATATAGAACGTCCTCAATCTTCCATACACTCTCTAGACTCCTACCAAGGTTCCCTCAATCTCTCAAGTACCTCTTTCCAAACATTTGGAATCTCCCTTTCAATGTTAGGGATCATTTCATTCTCCTCATTATTCAATCATATTCAACAGATTATGGAATTTATTTCTAATTACTAATTTTTTTATATGTTTATATACATATCTATTAATTTAAATTATATTTATGAATTATTAGAAAACCCTTTCACTCATATTAAACCCTTTTATGAATATTTAATTATTATGGTTATGCTACCGAAATTTCACTATAATTTATCATGCCTAATGATTGTGTCATGAATATCCTCCCCAATTTCCACTCAAGGGTATTCACCTAGATGAATCTCTACCTATTTGATTAAGAAATTACATGTTTTTAATCCACACTTCTTGAATAAGGAATTGAATTTATTGAAAAATTATTGTGTGTTTAATGATTTATGTGGCACACTTATTCATTTACATGATATGACTGTGATAGGTTTGCATAAAATTATATATCTCTCTAATAAATTATGTAATTTATTATGTCTCAAGATACATCATGAATCAAATTAGGTAGTTAACCTAATCCATTAAGGTAATTTTTTCAACATTTTATGACACCTTAGTAGTTATTCTTGAAATATGTCTATGATGTCATATTTAATGTTGTTACCACATTCCCATGTTTCCATTATGTTATCATGCTATAAATTTCCTCTTTGTTCATTTTTACGATTATCACCCCTTTTATGTACCATTTAAATTCATATTGTCTAAAATTTAATATTTTCATCATTTTATTGTTTTTACTCCCTTATGGTGCTTTATAGCTCACCCCTTTCTTTTGTAGGTCCCTATAGTATCCTATAAAATTTTTATAACGACGCAATTTTTTGATCATGTTGAATATATTTTCAATAATTATGATGTACAAGATATTTTATGTTTTTATATAATTTACCTAATTTCAATAATACACTGGAATTATTGGTCCTAAGGGTTTTATTATGTGTAATATTATGTAACAATTCATTAATAAATTAGTAATAATTTCAATGGTTTTCATAGTTAGTGTAAAGGAATGTCTTGTAATTTTTAGGATTAAAATTAGAAAAGTCAAGTGAAATCCATACGGATAAGAAAAAAA
Organism: Viscum album; assembly: GCA_963277665.1. Lineage (NCBI taxonomy): Eukaryota > Viridiplantae > Streptophyta > Magnoliopsida > Santalales > Viscaceae > Viscum > Viscum album. The sequence goes on from OY728132.1 coordinate 469,356,153, forward strand.
CAATATATCTCTAATTTTTTTAATTTATAGATTATGTTGTTTCCAAGAAAATGCATCCATGTCTATAAACTATATATTAATGTGGATTTAGCACATATGCACCTAGGGGTACAACCCAAACAACCTATTGAGGAAGACTCTAACAAAAATTAGTACATGTCAATATGCCGTACTACTCCTATGGTTTCACACTCCCATAGATATGATTTATAAAATTCTAAAGATCATTACAAATAATTATTAAGGGAATAGAAAATTCAAATAAGTGTCTCCGTTTGAAACTATATCGGGGGTATCATATATTAATGTCTATAAATTCATATTTCAAGGAAATACATGTACTTTATAACATATCATTTTAATTTTATTGGCTTCTTATTTTTGTATTCATCATTTATAAGGTAATCATACCCTAACTTCCATTTATCAAGGGCGATGGCCATAAATAGGGGGGAAATGTAAAACCTATTGTATAAGGAAATTTTATTACTTCCAAAATAAGTATTCCAACCCAATTTGAGTAGGAATTGAAAACATTGTGAAGGTACCCTAATAGTTGAATCATGTCCTAAATAGAAACCTAAATAAGGAGAAATATCCCAATACCCCTAATAAAGATAATTTTGTAGTTCAGACCTTTTTTAGACAAAGGCCTCCGATATTCAATGGATCATTTGATCCCATAATCATGTATTAATGGATCAAATTTATTGAGATGATCTTCTTCAACATTTAGTGTTATGAGAATGTTAATTTCATACTGTAAGTTTATTTTATAGTGGGAGAAGTTTATTAGTGTGGGATAATGTTCATAAATATGATTCCTATGGAAGATATCACAGTGATGGGTGGAAATAATTCCATAAAATGTTTTTCAACAAATTTTTTCCTTGTAATCTATAACTTTTAATGTAAAGGGATTTCATTTCCCTAATAGTTAAATGAATCCATTGGGCCATATAAGAAAAAATTCACCACACTTACACTAATTTCCTCAATCCTTTTCATTATGCCCTCCCCCAATGAAATATCAACCAGTTCTTTGGTGGGATATGATTAAGTCCATCGAAATCCCTAGTGATCCATTAATTTTATAGATTTGGAGAAATTTTACAATTTTCTCTCAAAGATTAAATGGATATTATAAAATGACTAGGTTAAAATAGAGAGAAGAAGTTGAAAGTGGAGATAAATTTTAGCTTTGTGATGGAGAAATCTAATGGTGGTAAGAAATTTCAACATCCAACTTATCAAAAGTGTAGAAAAAAGGACCCTAGAAATTAAATAAAGGACCTGAGGTAATGATTTGGTGGAGGGATGAAGGGTGACTAGATAGAAATGACCTATGGGAGAGACCCACCAATGTAATGGAAGAGAGTAATGAACCAGCCAACCCCCTTCCTATTTTACAATGATTAAACCTCAAGGAGTAAGAAAACTATTCAAACATATACACTATTCTAAGTGTGTTCAAAGAAAATCAATTCCAATAACCTCCTTGGTAGTAAGGGTGATATTATTAAATCATAATCACTAAGGTGGATATAAAAAATTAAGTAGTGATAGGTATTCTATATATTCATTAAAGAATATAAAACATAATTGTTTATTTTGGTACTACGTATTCCATCGTATAATTCATATTTAGTAAAAAATTTAAAACACCACCACAAATCATGGATGTATATTTGTCGGTGAAAACAGAAAAATCATAAATTATTTCAACCCTAGTATATAACTAGTCTCAGGTTAAAAATTGTGGGATGAACATCCTAAATAAACTTGTGATACTTCCTTTAGTTTACTTTGATGCATTTATTGGTATTTATTGGATTTCCTTATAAAGACCCAAAACAAATTTCCTTGAGAAGGAAATAACTCTCTGTATCAAAAATCCTCCTATAATTCTATACAAGTGAAGGAAGGGTGATGAATATTATTTATCACCAGCATCTTAATAATGGATATTATTTCCAAATGAGAATGTTTATCAAGACCAAATAATTTAGTATAAGGAAAGTATAATCTTTAATGATGTGACCATTGTTAGGGAATTAGATGGACTATTTTTTTTGAGGAATTTTCTAGTCTTCCTCCTAGCTGAGAGGTTAAATTTTCAATTCAATTTAAATCATATGGATTTTTTAACATCCAAGACTCCATATATAATGAATGTTGTTTAATAATATTAGATTAAGATAAAACTATAAGAGATTCTAGATAAAAGGTCCATATGCCCTGGTACTTGACTATAGGGTGCACCAGTCCTCTTCCTCATGAAAAATGATGGTTCAATGCACATTTTCATAGATTATTGTGAAATCAACATGTTCATGTTAATGTAATAGAATGATGGTTCATGAATTGGTGACATGTTTGAACAGTTATGTGAAACCTGATACTTCCCCAAGGTGGATCTTTGGATAGTGTATTATCAAGTATGTTTGAAGAAGGATATTTCCAAGAATGCTTTATGTATATGGTACATGCACTATGATTCAAAGTATTTCCATTTAGACTCACTGAATCTATATAAATCATCACCGTCTTGATGATACTATAATTTAGAGAATACATAAATAATGTTTTTGTATTATATATATATATATATGTGATATTCTAATATTCTCTAAAATCAAGGAGGATAATTAAGAGAATATGAAGACTGTTATAAGGACTATATAAAAGTAGAATTTTTATGAAATGTAAATAAAATTTTAGTTCAATTTGAATTAATTAACGTTATTATGTTATATTGTCCCAAGAAATGGTATATATATAGACCCATCAAAGATAAAATAAATTAAAGGATGAATGGGGCCAATATTCATGATAAATATCCATAGTTTTCTTGGATAGGATGGGTATTATCTTCAACTTGTGAGAACATTTTCACAATTGTAAAATAATCTAACCAAATTAACATGGAAGGGTGTTAAGTATGTTTAGAATAATTAATATTAATAAATCATAATTGTGTTGAGAAAACATCTTGTCACGACACATGTACTTCTACTTACCAAATATGTGGAACTTTTCATGGTATATAGTGATTAATTGAAGAAGGGCTTGGGATGTTTACTAATGAAAAATGACAAATTGATTACATATGCCTCATGAGAACTAAAAGTTCTTGAACAAAAATACCAAATGCATGATCCCGATTTGGCCACAATAATCTTCAGGTTGTAAATATGGGGGAATTATCTCTTGTATAGAAGTGTAAAATATATTCATATTAGAAGAGACTCATGTATATATTAACATATAAATAGCTGAATATGTGACAAAAAATAATGTTAGTGGTGATTAAGAAAATTTACTACTCAATCCACTATTATCCAGGGAATTAAAATAATGTGTAATAATCTCTATATAGAATGGAACTATAAATTTTATAATTGATGATATTTAAAAAGGATATGTTCTTATTAGACACTAAATGGATGGGAAAGGGAATCATAAAAGAAGAAACATCATCAATCCTTTCAAAAAAAATTTCACAACCATCCCTTTTAGAGAATATAAAGGATGGTTAACAAGATGATGTGGAAATTAAAATTAATGTGGAGCATATAATAAAATGGAAATACTTAGAGTAAAATATTAATGAAAAAGGATTTTTAATATTTGGGTGATGTATATGTGTACTATAAAATCATTAGTTAATGAAGGATCTATTGGATGATGCATATTTCTCAAACTTTCCCACCATCAAGGGAGAAAAAATTTGTAACAAGATCTCCAAGAGTACTATTGGTGGGACAATATGAAGATTGTGATCATGGAGCCTACGATGAGGGTTCATGTATGTCAACAATTGAAGTTTGAAAGGAAAAAATACAAGGTAATGATGAATCCATTACCCATACCAACATGGAAATATGAAAACATAACCATGGAATTTTTTATGGTTATTTCGAAGAAATCAATAAGAAATAATTTTCTATATGTTGTGGTGGATCATTATATGAATATGGATCACCTCAGTGGAATATTTGAGAACTTCTCACATGATCAACTTGAAATTATATACACTAGATAAGTGGTGAGGATGCATAGAACACCACCATCAATTGTATTTGATTGATATCCAATATTTACCTCCAAAATCAGGAATAGTCTCCAACATGATAAAAATACTGAGTTGAAATTCATCATGGATTATCACTATCAATCTAATGGAGAATATGAGTGGGTTTTCCAAACACTAGAGGATATGTTAAGAGTATGCTCAATGGAATTTAAAGGATGTTGGGATCAACATTTTATTTTAGTGGAGTTCTCATTTCAATAATAATTTCCACTCAAGAATCCAAATGGATCCCATTAAATCCTTTTATAGGAAGATGTGAAAAATACTATAACACTTGGATGATGTATTTGAATGAAAAATACTAGAACAGAAAATCATTGAGGAAATGGTGGAAAATTTAAAGACCATGATGCAACACATTAGGGCTTCTCAAAGCCATTAGATGATCTATGAAAACAATAGTCGATTAAAACTAGATTTTGAGGTTTGACATATGTTCTTTTGGCACATATCTCCATGGAATAATGTCACGAAATTTAGGAAGAATGGGAATTATTAGTCTTAGATACATTTGTCAATTTGAGTTCCTTGATCACATCATAACGATGGACTATCGACTAGCACTCCTTCCTTAACTTTCTCAGATACATGATGTTTTCCATGTATCCTTCTTGAGGAAGAAAATATCACAAGCCATACGTGTTATGAATTTAAAGGTGGTACCATTATAGATTGATATTCCATATGAGCAGTAGAAAGTGAAATTATTAGATCATTGAGACAATGTTCTATGAAATAGGATAATTCACCAGGTCAAAGTGATATTGAGAAATAGAAAGTTTCAACATTTGATTTGGGAATGGGAGGAGGAAATGAAATATAATAAACCCATCTAATTTATTTTTTAAAATGAAAATTTTGAAGAATAGATTTATGAAATTGTGATGATTATAACGACCTAAAATTTTACAAATAAAATTCCCATTGTGATGGCATTAGATTCCATATTTTGTAGTATAGTTATACAATAAACATACACCCTATTGGTATAATTATATCCTCTCATATTCAAAATACTATTAAGAATCATAATAATCGATAATATAGTTGTTGAATAGTTTTCATAAGATTATTTGGGGTTTTGATAAATCTAATTGGAACCAAAAAAGGATGTGATAGCCTTGTACAGGAGGATAATAAATTATGAATCCCATTTATCGAATCATCTAAGGGACATATCATCACAATTATTTTACTTTGATTACTCCCAAAATTCAATCAAAAACTAATGCATGAAGAAAACTATATATTGGGGAATATCAATCTCATCAAGATCACAACCCAAACCATGTATGTTGAACCACCACAAGAAAATCTCACCATGACCAACATTATCCTTAGGGATTCTGATAGTGTAAATAATGATTATGTATCAAGACCATAATAATATGAATACTTATAATGTATTTACTTGTTATTGTTGTTATTTTATAAACTATGTTTTATTTTGATATAATAAAACACAAATTATAATTTTTTGTAATATGTAATTTTAATTATGATTTTCTTTTTTCTTGGATTTACAAATTTTAATAAAAAATTACATTTTAACAAAATAATATAATTAAATTATTTTTATTAAATAAAAAATATAATTTAATTTTTATTAAATAAAATGTAATATTTTAAAGGGATTGAAAACCTTTATAGTGGAAAATCCAAGCATTTTTCAATAAATGTTGTTTCTTGCTTTAAAAGTGGCAATTCACATTTTTAGAAAATAAATTTGATAAAGTAAATATTATTTATTGAATGAGAACTTTGAAATTATCCAATATTTACTCTTTTATAATTTTATGATACAGTTTTCTTTTTGGTTAAAGATTAAATACTATATAAATATATGATATTTAATATAACATCATAATAACCAAAAAGTGATGTAATAATATATATATAAGGTATAAATTACCAAATATATATTTCCCTTTTAACATATTGTGATTTTTAGTATATTTGATTAATTTTTTAATTCCTTTAGGAATCCTCCAAAACCAATAATATATTTTATGGTTTTAAACTCATTTCATTCTGAACATGAATTACTTCCAAATAACCAAGGGTATTATCTTAATGATTTCAACCATTTTTCTTATTAAATAAATGAATCCAGTACCCCCAGGTTCCACCATGTTCTCAAGAAACTCCTCCAAGGATTTTAGAATCACCCTATCAAGATAAGGGATCATTTCTTTCTCATCTTTATCAGAGCATCATCTCTATTTTATACCTTATATTTCTAAATAGTAATGTTGTGATACATTTTTACAGAACCCTATTGCTATAAAAAAATTTCAAAATCATGAGATACCTTTTTTTCTCTAATTAAACCATTTTATTATTCTTTTATTACTTTCATTATGATTCTTAAATTTCCCAATGATTTTTCGAACCGAAAGGTTATTTCATAAACATACATCTTTTTTTCCACTCAAGGGTATTCACCTAGATGTATATATACCTATTTTGTTGATTAATTACACATATTAATTCAAAAATCCTTCATCATGGAATTTAATGTGGTGAAATATGATCCTGTTTTAATTATTTATGTGGCACACTTATGCATGTGCATAATATGAAAGTGTTGAATGTGCCCAAAATTATATCGTACTCCATTGCATTGGTTAATGTTTTAAGTCTCATGAGACTTCATGAATTATATTAGAGGGTGAACCTAATAAATTATAGGGCTTTTCCACCGTGTTATGATGTCTTGGATGTTATCCTTGACCAATATATTTATATTCATTTTTAAAGTTGTTGATACTTTCCAAAGATTCCATTATGTCATCATATTATATCATGCCTCTTTTTTAATGATTATCAATATTACCAATTTTATATACCTTTGAATTGATTATTGTGAAATATGTAATAATTTATTAATTTAATGATTTTTTGTTCCCTTACTTGGATTTATATCTCAATACTTTCTTATGTATATCCCCCTATTATCCCATACATTTTTATGAACAATGGAATATTATGAGAATGTTAATTATGATTTAAATAATGTTGATGTGCCCCTTATTTTTTATTATTATATACTATTTCTAATTACCCCAAGACAATAGACTTCGCAATATTCTAGTTTTTAATATGTGTAATACTATGTAATAAATCATGCATTAACGTGTAATAAAGATAAGGGTTTCTATATCGGCCATGTTTTATCAACCATAAAAATATCCATTTATAGAATAAGAATGCTTATTCTTTATTTATTATTTTTTAACTCTCATTTCATAAATTTTATTTTGAAGTACTCTTCATTACAGTTGGATTTACTTTATATTGGATTTTCCTTTAAATTTATCAAATTTTTAATTGAATATTACTCTAAATATTATTATAAAAATTCATTTGTTTTTTTATCTTGCTTTTATATGGACTCAATATAACCTCTAAAACATTTATGTTGGACACAGGTACAACTCTACTTTAAATGACCTTCTATAATTTACACTCACATATTCTTAGACATCTAATGATCTTTAGAAAAATATAGGTTACCTTATCATTATCTCTTCAATACCCCACTTTATCATCATAACTCCATATATGAGATCTCCTCCATTTATACATATTATTTATTATTGAAATATCCATGTAACATGACAAAATGGTCTTTAGGTAATCCTCACATTAAATTTCCTTCTTGGTCAATGGTGTGGTCCTCCATCTTTATCTTTTACAAAACAAGGATTGATGAGGTTTTCATCACATTAAAATATTGTTTAATATTATTTACCAATTTATTAAATTTCAACTTTACTAAAAATATAAATCTCTTTATATTTTTTCCATAAATAAAAATTTAGTTTCATCGCATTAATTTCAATAACATAATAAATTAATCTTCTATAACTTCAGGTTAAACATTTGATTTTCTAGGTTCCTATGTGATATCCTTTAGATATTTGTAGTTTATTTTACATAGTTTTCAATATCGTCTCAAATTACTTTATCCTCAAGTTATGAGTTTCCTAATTTCCAAATATCATAAATTTATTATCTTCTTGAGTTATTAATCTCCACATTTTTTGAATTTTTAGACATTTAAGAAGCTATCTTGTAGAAAAATTTTCTAGATTATCCTCAAAGACACTATTCAAAAAATCTAAAGCATTCAGAGTTATTATATCATATAAAATAAACATATAACTTATTCTGTCCTTGTTAGATAGAATCCAATTTTACTCTTTTTTCAATATTTCTAAACACCTTCTCACATTCCTGTTATTATTCATTATCATATGTGTGATAGAGGTCCAACACGATTTTTTATTCCTTATATTTATCATCATCCTTATTACTGAATATTATTTTTCTTTATTTTTTAGATTCACACATCAATAGAAGGATAATTTAAGATAATACTCTATTTTTTAACATCTTATACACTTTCCTTCAAGAACATTTTTCATCTTCCTTTATTCTACTACTTTTAAATTTTCATTTTTCTGTCTAAACATATTGATTCTCATTTTTTGATTTGATCGACCTGGTTAAAATTAAATAGTGAATTAAAATAGATGTTAATCATGTGTTTAAATTTTTCCATTCTCATTATTTTTCAATCTAAGCCCTTATATTTCTCATTAATTACTTATATATATTAGCTTCCATAGTATAATGTTTCAAAAATGCATTTTAAAATGAAATATAGACCATCACCAATTATCTCTAAATACCTATGTATTATAAGTACTGTATCATAAAGATACAAATTTGATTATATATTTAAATAATAATTAGATAGTGTGTCATCTTGGATTCTTATAAAACATCCATGTTATTATTTATTTCAAATTTATTACAACTTCATCTAGAAAAAGTTAATTCTATATTCCTTTTTCTCTAAAATTCATCTTCTGAAACTTCTAATTTGAGTTATTTATCTCATTCTAAAACATTCCACTTCCAAATATGGTGCTTCTGAAATTATCCTCTAGATACACAAATTCATGCATCTAATATTTAATGTTTATATATATATATCATAAAAATTAATCTTCTATAATAACAAAATTCAATTTTTCAACATCATATAAGTATAGTTCATTATTTAAATTTTTTTCATTCATAGTACACACAGGAGTGGATTCTCCCATATTTTAGAAATAATGTTAGTTTATAGTGCAATAATCATATATTTTAACTTTTAAGGTTTAAATTTTTTCCATCTCAATATTCATCAGTTGTATATATGACTTCCCCAAATAAACAAAAACAACCCCATAATTAATCATTACACAACATCTTTACATACAGATTCAAATTATATTCTATCATATGGAGTAATCATAAAACACACAATATCATTAAGTGTTACATTTAAGAAGCATATACTTGATTAGTTAGTTTTAGAATTAAATATTTTGAAACAACCCCTTTACTTCCATTTCAACTTACTATTAACGAAGTGAGACCTCTATTCCATTATTATTTTTTTATTCTGATAACTCAATGTTGAACATACTAATTTTTTTATATTCGTCAACTTCATTATTCATATTTACCATCATTACTAATTGACTTCACTTCTCATTGATAAAAAATAGAATAGTCTTCATCACAATCAATTGTGTTCTTCATTCTCCATATTTTAGTTTTTTAATAGACATTTCAATTCTTATATTATTATCATTCCCATTTTCTCTCCCAATTATTAATAATAAATTAAATTGTAGTTTTATCTTCTTATTTAGATGTTCATGAGTATGGTAAATCCTATACTTTTCATTATAAAACTTTGACTGATATATCATATTCTCCTATTTATTGAAACAAAACCTTTATTCACATTAGTTAATCGTCAAATGATTTTTCATAAGGTAATGAGATATAAATTAATCATCTCGATATTTATGAGAGAAATTATCGGGGTAAAAACTGAGAGATTAACATACATATGAATTTTTTTCATAAATAATATAATATGTTATTCCTACATAGAAACCAGTCAAAAATATTTTCATTTAATATCATAAACTCAACTAAAAAAATGGATTAAAAATATTCAAACCAATTCATGTTATGTTTATATTTCACATAAATAATATATTAATCATCCTTAAAATTTAATTGAATATTTTCCAAAAAAAGATAGGATAATTTGTTAAACATATCTTTTCAACAACAATCTCCAACCTCCATAATTTAAACAACTAAAATCCCTACATATATTTCAATTAGTTTGGAACATAAAGTCTAATATTTTCTAGAATATTTTCACTTTCACATTAACATGATAAATTTATTGAATCTAATATTCTAATTCATTCAAAAATAATAGAGTTACATGAGTTGTTAATATTTTAGAGTTAATCAATATCAATTCTCCCTAAATATAAAAACACTATCCATATGCTCTACTATTGATAAACCCAATTTAATTTAATTGATAATGAAACATAATACCAAAAAAATTAATCCATCATAGATATCTTATATAATTGTAAAATGTTGAAAAAAATTTACTTCTCCAAATAAATAAATGAATCACCCTAAATTCCATTCATATAAAAAATGTAAATATATAAAAATAATATTAATCCATTTAGTATCACTTGTCAGATAAACATGGTTGAAAAATATTTTATAACCTATAAACTATATCCTTTTTAGAAGAAAATCTATGTTAAATATCCATGTTTATTCACTTGATTTTATAAACATTATTCCTTTGGATTTATTTAGTTCATATTACATTGAAATTCATTAATATACAGAATTAGCCTTTCCATATCAATTATCCAAGAAAACACATTGTCATTTTATTTCTCCATCATCCTTTCTAAAAATAATTCATTCTTTAAGAACATGCACATCTTTCTCCTTGTGTTCAAATCTATTCACTCAAAAATCATTATGGCATATGAATTCGTCAATTTTTTTTATTTATTCAGCAATATCCCTTTTCCATGAATTAATTTTTTTAAATTTTACTATCGGTATCCTGTTTTCTTCTTATTCATGGCTTCTTAACATAATTTATTTCATATCGTTTGACTAACTTATCATAAATTTGAACATTATTTTTGTTAGTGTCTTTCACTAAACTAATACATTTTCCATTCATGAATTGATTAAGTTTCTTATTATAACTTGTATTGTTAAGACTAATTTAGATTAATTTAATTTAATTATCCATGGTATGTATTTTAATTTAAAAATAAAGTAATATCTTATTTGGTGTAAAGTCTTCCTTTATATTCTTCATTAGGGTGTTTTTAAAAACATTGTCTAATTTCACTCTATGTTTAACTCATTATCGTTATTTTATTTATTTTTTATCATGTTATGGTGAATTGTTTATTTAATATAAAATTACTCATTCTTGGAAGGTATAAACTGTAACTCATCATCACATTAACAACTATTTTTATAACTTATAATAAAATTCATAATATATTAAAATCTGTTTGGTGGATGGATTTACATTCTTCAGGGTACCTTACCTCATTCTAGGACAATATTTCTTGACCTCGTATTTTATACCTCTTAATTTATACTATTTTATCTTCAAAAGAAACAAATATTATAAAAATATTAATTTCATTATGTCTTAACTTCTCATAGAACAAAAGATGGTTAAAAAAATATAATTTCATTCATTTTTGAAATAAAATATCCAGTATTAGAACCTAGAAAATTTACTATAAATAAAAAATTATTTTTATCCCTTTTATAGGAAATAAAATTAAAAACATTTTTTAAATACACCCTGGATAATATTGTGGTCATATTAAAAAAAATCCCCAAATATATTCTATTATAATTTGAGTTATGACATGTACTTTTCATGGAAATATTTATAATTTATACAAAATTTTTTGAATCAAGGGTTACGCTTTTCTATGCGCTTATTCAATATTTATTCTTTGATAATTTTTATCTCTTCAATCAACTAGAAATATTATTTTTAATAGTAATACTCTAATAAAAAAATTACAGGGAAGAAACTCCTCTTTTACCATCTTGGGGAGACTCCTCCTATGTTAAATCTTAATTTCTTATTTTTCCTTCCATATCAATGCATGTTATGTTGAGAATATTTTTTCTCAACCTCAACAGGTCTTACATAATATCTAGATTCCATTATTATCATCCAAACTTCATATTCATGGAACTTACATGTTTCTTGTAGATAAATTTGAATCCCATTTTTCATTTCATTTGTGTTTCAAATGAAGAATTTTAGAAATTATTGATATCTTTGTGAGTTTCATACAATGAATGGATCTTTTTATTAAATGATGTATATTTATACGCATTCACATAAATAATCTTTTTCAATAAATATTTGTCTTTGGGGATTTTTTTCTAATATATCAGTTAATTATACTATTTTTCTTCATTGAGAAGGTTAATTTTGTTTCACAGTTTCACATTCTCATAGGATTCCTTTTCCATATCATCTTATTCTATCTCAAGTGATTATTTTTCATCTAGTAGTCCCTTAATAACACAAGTATATATTTTAAAATATCATGGAGAATTTTTTTAATAAATTCATTATCTTCATATAAAAATCACTAAGTGATATTATTTCCACATATTCATAGTATCATAGACATTATTCATCAAGAGGATAATTATAAAATGAAGTGAAAAAAATATTATCACTTTGAATACCTTTACCTAGTGTTGAATCTTATTTATCTTTACATATATGATTATTCTTAACCAATTTCTTAGCCATATTTTTCTTCTTGTTGTCCAATGTTCTGGAAGAATCATACAAGTTATTATGGACTAATTCATTATAATCTAACTGAGGATTTACTCAAGCATCATTAAATCATTACATTATATATTATTGATAAACGAATATAGGTAAAAATATTTAATCATAGGTAGAACCATCATTTGGATACCAATTGAGGCACCCAATGATCTAGTGTAGTCACATTTAGAGTGTTAACTTAACTTTAGTAATGTTTTTTGAACATTTTCCAACATTAATAATTCAAACATCTACACCTATTAGGTAGAATTTATCTCATACACATTATAAAAAAAATTAATAGTGAGATAAATATAAGTAGTAAAGAGATCATCAAAATTAGTATTTTTACAATGTCCCCCCCCCCAATATGGTGGATTATGTCCTTGTTTTTTTGTGACAATCCCAACACATGTATTTTTAACACTATTATAAACAATTAATTCAATAGTTGAAAAGGTATCATACTTAAAAAAACAAGCACTAGGAAGGATGGTATAATCCTTTACCAAACATAGTGGGAAGGTATCATCATTATCCCTTGGGAAGGTATTTCCTATAACCTAATGTTATCTATCAATAGATATCTATCTCTTATTTTGTTAATTAAATTGGAACCCTATAATTGAAAATGGTCCTAAAATACTCACTAATGAAGAATATTTTCAGTATGTTTCATGATTTCATTTCATTATAATGTGATTTAATTATCCATAATAGTAGTTTGTGGACTTCTAATAATTTTATACCATAAACAGCATGCAGATTGACCATGATTTCATGATATTCAAAATAATCATCACAATAATAAGATATTTTAATCAATTTTTCCATCCTCGAATCTCTATAAAAAACTCTACATTAAAAACAATATTATTTTGAGTTTCAATTACTTTTGAATAGAAATACTTTTCAATCCATTAACTTTTGAATTAACTCTCTCTTCGATTCATCTAATTTAATATTGATTATGTTTTACAATTTCACCTATTCTTGTTTCAAATCACAATATACCACTTCTTTATTTATAATTATTAAATTTATTATCATTAATAATTATAATTTTAAAAAATGTACAATATATTACCTTTAGTTTTTTATTATTATATTTATTTATAAGTCCTAAAACAATGATAACATTAGTTTTTTTATTCTATTTAACATAAGTCCAATTGATGTGTTATCTTTTGGATGGACAATTAAATATTTATTAATCTATAATTTACATTTATTTGTTTATAATTTAGTTTTTCATTAATTTTAATCTTATGTGTTTATTAAATTATGCTTTAATCTGATTAAATCATAGAACATTTTTCTTAAAATTTCATTAAATTTCATGTTTTATTGGTCATAAAATGTTTCTAAAGTTTTACATAGTTTTCCAAGGAAAATGGATATTTTGGGACCTTAAAATATCTATTTTTACATGATTTTTAGTATTTCCACATATCAAATTCACATAGAAAATTATGCAATATAGCTGATACATGTAGTAATTTCTCCCATATAGTTTATTTTTAAAAAATATGTATCTATAATGTTTTAAATTATGGTATAATTAAATCTCTGCTTTTAGACATAATTATATAGATTTTATGATTTTTTTTATAAGGTATTTTTATGATAACATGAGAAATAGGATTCCAATTAATGTTATTCTCGATCATATGGAATGATAATGATATAATATAAATATATGTGACTACATCTAAATATAATTAGATAAATTTAATGTTCTGTTTTAGTTCTTAAAATTTTTATGTCGAACTGTTTTCAAATTCATAGAATCATATACATGAGAAATATTCCTACATGAGAAATTCCCCTATGTAAGTCACTTATATAGATTCTTCTACATTGATACACTTATATTGTGATATTTGGATATGTAGTGAAAAGTGATTATGGGAAATCTTTTACATGGATTTTCCTACATGGTACTGTGAATTTCTACATGATATTGTAAAACCTTGAAATTTGATCTATTTTACGTAATAATCCACATTTCAATTTTTGGAATGTTTATTATGGATATAATTTCTCTTGGGTTTGTTCTAAAAATACATATTAATTTTCTATATTCTACATGAATATTATTTATGTTTTTTACATATGAATTAAATATGATTCAAATGATATTAAGCTTGTGTTGATATTCACATAGAAATTTTGGGAATATAAATATTCAATTCTAAAATAAATAAAATACAATGGATCTATTTTGATTATTTTTATGAATTATTCTAAATATATAAATTATTTCTATTTATTATTATGCTAATATTTTTAACAAATTTATTTACATAGTACTTAATTCCCTCACAATGTTTTTAGGTTGACTTATTTTAATTTTTTCATTTATAAAATATTTACAAGTGGAATATCATCTGGGAAACTAGTGTGGAAATTTATAATGTAGTTTTTTTATGTCTCATTAATGATTGATTCTTCGAGAAAATAAAATATGAAATATCCTTTACATTTTAATGTCATTTTGGAAAAGTAAAATATTTTTATACATATTTTAGAAATCTTGTTGAAAGATATATAGGATGAGGATATTCCTGAATTATAAAAGGGTTTTATTTTTTTGGTGTTCAATTGTTACTCTCAACCAAACTCAAATTTTTTTATCCATTATTGTTGGAGATTTTTTTTTGTTTCTTCAAATCTTATACTAGGATATATTCATTTGGATCAATTTTTTCACTTCATCCAATTATTAATTTTTTTATGCATTATTGTAAAGGTTCATACTAACAATTAAAATATATGTAATTTGATTTTGACTCCCAAAAAATTGGCAGGCATCAGTTTGTGCCTCTATGGAAAACAATTTAAGTTATTTGTGTTGTTTATACTTAGGAAAAAGGCATGTCGAACGGGTTTTAAAATCAAGTAGAAAAAAGTATGTAACTTTGGTTTACATCCTATAATGTGAAATGAAATTATTATTGGTTTCTGACTCTTGGTGGGAAGAAGTAATTAAAAGATTTCATTATAAGGGTTACATAGGGTTCCATCAGTCTTCATTTGTGGAAGGGATACGAGTGAATTAGGGACATTTAGATCTGAACCACAACAAAATATCTTCAATTTTTTCTTTTATATTCCTATATATTAAAATTTAAATAGTTATATAATTTTAAATTCATTAATTATTTTTTATGTCCAATCCCCCCTCTTAGTAATTTTTCAATATTAACTATGCCCCAACAATTGTAAGGGAATATCTTTTATATCATATTTATTTACGTAATATCTTAATTATAAATCATGTATTAGTGATAAGATTTGTGTAACATATTATAAAAAAAGGTAGATATATAATGGAGACAAGTTACTCAGGGAGATCCTAGAAATAATATCGTGAGGATCATTAATTAGAGAATATGATAGATAGTTTCATCTATAATGATGGTTATAATGTGACATGTTATAAGTGCCGGAAAATATATAACATCAAACATGATTACCCATGTGTAAATAAGTAATATAATAAGTGGTACTAATATAAGAACAAAAAAAGGAAATTGTAGAAAAACAGAATTTTACTGGGGATTTAATTCCTGCTGAAGAATATTTTTTGGAAAGGATTTGGAAAACTGATGGTTAATGATTCATCAAAGAAGGTAAGTTATTCTACTTATTATTCTTCCTTTGAATCTTATTTTTAAAAACCCTCTATTGTTGAATTTATAAAACAATTTGATAGGATTTAACATAAAATACAAAAATAAAATGGTATATACAAGAACCATAAGATAAAACATAAGGATGTTCTTAAAAACCATGAAAATATAAAGAAATATCTCAAGGATGGAAAAATATATCTAATTAAAATATGGAAATTGGTTAAAAAAATATTAAATATTACCTTGATGAAAATAAAAAATTATGTAGACAAGTTTATTTTATGTCTACGTTTCAGGAATCTGGGATAAAGGATTTTGATATTTTTATTAAGGAGAAAGAGAATCTCAAAAATAATGTTGATATTTTAAAGTAAAATATATTAGTTTAGGTTCAAGGAATTTTTTTAAAAAATTTATGAGTTTCAATGAATTGGAAAAAAAGTTATCTGGTCTTTCTTATTTTAATAATATTCCTAAAAGTTCTAATAAATTCTTTTTTAGAGCTATAATGGAAGCCCATCTACTACTTATTTTTTAAGATGTCACATGAAGGGTCATTGTGAAAATGACTATTCCTTGAGACTTCAATAATCTCTTGGACATAGTAAGGATTTAATTTATAAGTAATTATTACTATATTAACACTAAATAACTGTTTTAAATCAATTTGTGTACTAACTAATCCATATAATAATATCATCAAACCTATATTTCCATCGGTACAAAAAAGTATATTAAATCAATTTTTATAAGAACTATATCTTAGGAGAATAAAAAACGGTTGTTTGGTGCATGGACTATAGATACTAAAGACAGATAACATGTGACACTTAAAATTTTATGTCATTCAATAAATGTGATACTGGTAATGTTATATTTAGTGATAATTTAAAACAAACGGTAAAAGGATTCAGGGAGGTTTGAATTTCACATTCTATTATTATAATAAATTAATATTTTAGAAGTTTTCAAAAATTAATTAAATAATAATTTTTATGTTATGGGATGATGGAATATTTCTTAAATATCAAAATGAAAAAATCATTATATTTATGGATAAATTGATTTTGTTTTACGAAGATAGACGTGACAAAACATATTTCATTATTTTTTCTGAAATAAGTGA
This sequence comes from Viscum album, assembly GCA_963277665.1. Classification (NCBI taxonomy): domain Eukaryota; kingdom Viridiplantae; phylum Streptophyta; class Magnoliopsida; order Santalales; family Viscaceae; genus Viscum; species Viscum album. Next base: position 469,373,747 of record OY728132.1, read on the forward strand.
CCAAAATTACACATGGTTAAATGTTATAAAATTCATTGACATTAATTTTCATAGGAGGTTTGGACATGATAATTTCGAGTTGAAGAAAATAATATCCATGAACCAAATTTTACTATAGATTCTATTATTGAAATAGGATATAACATTTTTTTGTGACTCTTTAATGAAAGGTAAAAAACAACAATGTATTTTCATGTCTGTTAAAGAAGAAAACAAATTTAAGGCTTCTTGATCTCATTCATTTTTATTTATTTGGTAATGCTAAATAAACTATTTTTTGTGTTAAAATATACTATATTGATATTAATAATGATTTTATAGGACACACATGGGTTTACATTCTCGCTATTAAATATGAAGCATTATCTATTTATATTAATTTTTTTAGTTGATTAAAAATGAGAAATGAATATTAATTAAATTAATTATAATTTATATTTGTGTTAAATTATAATATCTAGAATATTACTTATTTTTTGAATAATATAAGCATTTTCACAATTTTCCAGCCTCAAGGACACTACAAAAACGATGTAATTTAAAGTAAAAAATATAACACTTCATTAAATGGATAAGACTATGTTTAATGATTTTAATCTCCTAAAATATTTTTGTAAATAATATATGAATACTTCACACTATGTTATAAATATAGTCATTTTATAGCCTTTGTTAAAGAAGAAACCTTATGAACATAAGATTGGGATAAAACCTAAAATTGGCTATTTTATAGTATTTGGTTGTCGAGTTTTCATTATAAATACTAACAATGATTTGGATAAATTTTATGAAATATATAATGAATACATTTTCACAATATATTTAAATATTAGTTGTCATAAATAGTATATAATAAGAAAATCATTGTTGTTAAAGAATCAATTCATGTTATGATTGAGGAAATCTTTTTGAATAAAAGAGATGATGATATTAAACAACATAAGCATGAATTTAAATATTTTAATTTTGAAGAAGATGAACCTTAAGATAAACAATAACATATTGAGAGGGAGAATGTTTCTTATCAATTTAAACATATTTCAGAAAAATTGTGGAAGACTCATAGATATCATCCCATAGTTAATGTGCTTTTTAATGATGAATAAAATGGTCCAACTATAAACTAAATTTTTTGTATTTTTTAATTATTTTGTTTCTTATTTTTAACCAAATATTTTTTATGAATATTTATATGATGTTAATTGCAACTTGGCTATATAATATTAATTAATTATGTTTTCTTAGAATAATATACAATCTATAGTTGATCCACAAAATGAATTTCATGTTATTGGAACTAAATATTTCTTTTTAGACAAAAATTTAGGAATTTGGGAATATAATATAAAATTACTCTAGATTAGTCACTCAGGGTAAATATCAAGAGGAAAAAATTTATTTTGAATATTCTTTTTCACATATTTGTATGATAGAATTAATTCAGAAATTATTGGCATATACAGAATTTCATTTATTCAAATTATTTGAAATGAACATAAAACATTTATTTTTATGAATGGTTTTTTTATAGAATGATATCATATAATGACCACTAGTTTTTAATATTAAATATATAATGATTATTATTTTATGTTATATAATGCATTATATGGTTCAGAAAAAGATGCTAGAGTGTGGTATGAAAGGATAAATAATTTTCATTTCAAAACAAAACTTAAGAAAGGAATAGTTGATCATACATTGTTTATAATGAAAAATTATGATGATATTTTAATTATACAAATTTATGATGGTGATATTTTATTTGGATCTTAAAATTATAATAAATTTAATTAATTTTCAAAATTTATGAATTTTGAATTTGTTATGAGTATGATACTGAATTTAATTCTTTTGGAGATTACAAATTTTCCAAATAAATGATGTTAATTTTTTAAATAAACCCATCCATGGTAAATAATTACTTGATATATTTGGTTTAGAATCTTCTAAAACTTTAAATACAACCATGAAAACTACATACAAGTTTGATTTAGATAAATCTTGAAAACGTGATTATTTTAAAACATATAGAGGAGTAATTGTATGGATATTATTTAACTACTTTTAAGGCATATTAAATGTTTTTTGTAATCATGTGTTTCAGGTATCAAAGTGATTATATGTAATTTCATATTAAATTTGTGTAATGTTTCATTGGATATGTCAAAAGATCGTTGAATATTGGTTTATATTATCCTTATGAAACTAAATTTTATTTATCAATTTTGAATGATTTTGATTTTTGTGGATATATGATATATATAAATATAACTTTAGGTAAGTTCCATTTACTTGATAAAACATTGGTTTTGTATGTATCAATTTAAAAAATCATATTTCTTTGTAATATATAATATGAATATTTTGATGTGGTATCTTTTTATGATCAATATTTATGGATCAATAAAACTCTTTATTATTTTGGTTTTCATTTTTATAACATTACTATATTTTTTAATAATAATTATATTATTTATATTTCTAAAAATCCTTTACAGTAATCCAGAACTAAGAACATTGATGTTAAGATTGATTTTCATGGGGATCATGTACACAATGGAAATATAAGTCTGGATTTTTTTCTACATAAAATCAACTAGTTGAAATATTTAATATTCCCTAATATCTTAATAAGTTTTAGAAAATTATGTTTGAACTATGAATGATGTCTATTAAAATTTAAATTCATATAGATTTAATTTTTAGGGATTTTGTGTGTGTTTATATACAAAAAAGTTCTTATTTAAAAGAAATCTGTGAAATATGGAATCTTCTTTTGGGGATACTATTAATTAATTTCTATACATATTTTAGTATTATATTAATATTTTCAGAGTTATAATACATACTAAAATATTCCAACATACTATGTAAACAGTTATTTTCATATATTTATAGTTTATGAATGGTTTTACAATATTTTTCACAAAAAAACATTTAAAATTCATCTAGATGTATCAAGGAATCTAGTCACATATCTTGAAATTGAAGGATTTATATTTATTTCTTGACATATTTTTTTAATAAATGATTAAGAACATTTTATATTCAATTTAAATTAATTTCAATCAGATATTTTTTTCATCAAACACTATATATAAATGATTTAAATTTTTATATTTTTTATAATTTAATAATTGGGAATAATTTTGAGACTATAAATGGTTTTTTAATTATTAAAAAAGTTATAATGTTGAGTGGACCATTAAAAAATTTATTTTTTGATAATTAGAAAATATCGTATCCGGATTAATTATAATTTTAATAAATGTATTATGTATTATATTTATTTTGTTATTGATGGTATTGTTTATAATCCATTGAACATTAATACCATTAATAAGTTTTTTATCATTAAAAATCATAATTAAGTGTTTCCTTTTGGTTGTTGATAGAAATTTTGATTAATATATACTTAATATTTATTATTATAAATAATAATTGGTATTTACTTTTTTATATTTTTATTTTATTAAAGTTTGATTTAATTTTTTTATAATATAACAATTATCCTTGAAAATATCAGTAAATTTTTTTTTCATTGGTCATAATAGGTTCTACAAGATTCATTTGGTTTTCGAAGGCCAAATAAGATATTTGGGACCATAAAAAATTAATTTAACTTTTTTTAGTATCCCAACCTAGAAAATTTAGATAGATAATTTTTCCACATATCAAAATCATGTAGCCATTTCTACCACGTAACTTATTTATGTAGATTATTTTCATGAATCCATTAACTTTTGTATTTCAACCATAACATGGGATATTGAACTCTATATTTAGTAATTTTTTTTCATTGAAATGATTGAAAAAGTAATATTCATTTATTTATAGGAAATAATTTTCATAATCAATAGCTATAATGTTTTAAATTAGGGTACAATTCATTTCATGTTTTTAGTCTAAACTTGTAGTTTTCCAAAATTATTTTTCTCCTATAATTTAGTGATAACATTAGGTATAGAAGTCTGATTAAGGTGATTCTTGATTATTTGGAAATATAATTAAATTATATAAATATAAGAAAACTATATATAAATATTATTCTATCATTTTGAAGGTTTTTAGGGATAAAATTTGTCATGTTGGGCTATTTACAAATTTTTAAATCTAGGATGTCGCAATTCACCTAGGTGAGAAATTTGATAATTTAAATCACTTAAGTAGATTCGGAAAAATTAATTTCCTCACATTATGAGATATGTATATTTATTTAAAAATGACTACATTGAAATTCACAATATGTATTTTCCTATGTTTTTCTATAAGTTTCTATAAGTTATTTCAGAACTTGTAAATATAATTTGTCTTACTTCATACATGACATTTAAATTTTCATCATGTTTATTATCGATGAAATTAGTGTTTATTTGTTTTAAAATTACATAGTAATTATCAAGAATCTATAAAAAAAAATCTATCTTTTTTAGTGATTAATTAAATAGGATTCACATTTTATTAAGTGTTTGTTGATATTCATGCTGAAATATTGGGAATTAAAACATTCAAATATTGAATCAGTTGAATATAAAAGGTCAAACTAAATTATTACTATGAAGTATTCCTTGGATATTAATGATTTTTATTTACTACTATATTAGTTGTTATAATGAATTTCATTGTATAGATTTTAATTTTCTTATATTATATTAAGGTTGACTTATAGTAATATATTTTTTCATTTATAAATGATATACATGTGGAATATCATCTTGGAAACTATTGTATAAAACTATTAAGTAGTTCATTAAATATACATGTGGGATTCATTCTTTGAGAAATTAAGTGATGAAATGGTCTTTATATTTTAATATTGTGCATAGTGAAACACTGTAATTATAATGCTGATGAATCTCGTGGATGATTCAATATTAAAATATATTCATTAACTACAAAAGAGCTTCATTTTTATGTTGACCGACTATTACTCCCAATTGAGCTAAATTTTTTTGATCCTTTTCTGCTAGAGAATTTCTAGTTTCCTAACTCTCAGACTGTGAATCATTCATCAAGTTAAGTATTTTTTACTTATTTTTATTCTTATTCAATTTTAATAATTTTAAAGGGTTGTGCTACCCATAATATAGGTAATTGGATAGTGACTCTCAAACAAAATTCAGGAATTATTTTGTTCTTTTAGGGGGAAAAGATGGTTTTTAAGGTTATTCCTTGATGGGAAAATGGTAAGTTGTTCATGATGTGACTTCATGTAAAAAAATGATGTTTGTTTTTTGATTAATCCTCTAGGATTGAAGAATATTTTCAATTGTGTTGTGACTCTATGTGTAAAAAGTTCATTGTATGGTTCCATTATATCGGTTATAGTGTAATCTGTCACTCCTAGTTCGTGAGATGGGTGAAGAGTGGAGTAGGATTATTTAAATCTAAACGAAAATAAAAATGTCATATGTTATTTTTCATTTATTTCCATTACATTAAAATTAAAACCATTATACAACATTAAATTCATTAATTCCCTTTTTGATAGGAAAATTCAACATTTTCATGTATATTTTTCCCTCTTAAATCTATAACAAAAAATATATGACTCTACATATCCCTAAAAATTATAAGGTTATAACCAATTATATCTACACATGAAATTATTTATCAGAAAATTCATTTCATATTACCTTCATTATCAATTTTAAATGATATTTCAGAATAGGTGGGTCAGGTTCTATTTATATCTTCAATATCCCTCTCACTATCATCAAAACTATATGAATAATATATCGACCTATTATACCAAAACTATACTATTTTAAACATTATTCAACATTGATGTGTGGGCTCTAAGAATTTATCACTTTGAATTTCCATCTTTATCAATTACATGGTATTCCATATTTACCATCCCCAAAACTCATCTTGACCATGAATTATTTACATTCAACTCATATTCAATATTCATCAACACATTTTAAAATTTTTATTTGAATAACTGTTTGTGAATTTTGATATTTTAGCATTAAAAAAAGAACTCAAAGTCATGACATTTATTTTTTCAACTTAATTATTCAATCATCTATAAAATTAGACCAAAATTCCAAAACATTTAGATTACTCTGATGCTGCCTTTGGATCTTCTATATTAATATTATGGACTTATTAAGAACTTATCACATCCAATATCCTCATATTATGAACTTATTCTTCTTTCATTCTCCTAAAATTCAAATCTTCTTTAATTATTTATCTTTTCAACCTCCAAACATCTAGTCTTAAGTAAATTTTCTTCTTGAACCACCATTCACATTAAATTCAATGTCAATTTTCATTAATTCCAATACATATAGAGATAATATCATATATCAATGAACCCTTCATACTCCTTAATATTTTTTCTTCAAGAATCCATTCCTATTTTCTTTTTTACATATTTTAAACACCTTCTGACATGGTTATTAGATTTAATTATCATCTAAAAATATGCTAATCATACTACTTCTTTCACTTCTAGTTTTTATATTTTCCTCCATGATAACCCTTTATTTACATTTTTTTAGATTCACCCTTCCAAAGCATGATTCTTCAAGATCATCCTCCACATATTTATTCACTTCCTCCAAAGTCACTTCTAGAACATGTTTCATATTTATTTATTCATCTTTTTTCTTTCTTTGATAATTTTATTTGAATATATTTATTCCCACGATTCTTTTAGAGTAATCCATATTAAATATTATATGAAAAATGAAAACATAGTGTAGTCTTATATTATCCATTAAACATTTTTATAATTTAACAAACTCAACAATTGGATTTCATATCTATTTGGTCTTCATATCTTCTTATAGAGAAATATATTTCTTAAACAATGTTATCAATAGAATAATTAAACTTTTCCAATTATCTAAAAATAACTACGTCTTATAAATACTTTGTATTTTGGATGCACATTAGTTTTAATTTAAAATAATTTTCTGATATTCTATTAGTATGAATTATTCTTGAACATATTTTTAATTATTCATTTAAAATGTAATATAATTTCTTCTAGAACATGTTACTTATATTTATGTTTTTTCATTCATGTGGTCCTATACAACTTATACTTTGAGTTATTTATCTCATTCTCAAGTATTTCTCTTATTGACATGTTCCCTATATAATTTCCCTCTAAATACACATATGAATACATCTATGATTTAAATTTTATATGTGTATTATCTGATTTCAGAATTTGAAATAACAAAATAAACACCATTAACATCATCCCAGTGTATTTAAACATTTACCATCAATATTACATCTTAATAAATATATGTATGTATTATCACAATCATTATAAAGAATACATATTTTTTGGTTCTATAAAAAAATTAACACTTTTCCTTGATTTATTTTAATTCATGCTAAAAGCAATAAAATATATATAAGCTTCTTTCTCAAATAAACATGAATAAAAATTTCTTTAATATTTACTCAACTTCATTTTCTTCTTGGATTAAATTCTCTCCAGTCATATGGATTAATAATATAGCCTCAAAATAATCATTAATTTTATCTTCAAGAATGATATCTAGACATTGTTTATTTTTTTATGATATTTTCCAAAGCAACCCATATTCTTTTATATAAGCATATAATCATCCATGTGATCCTTCTATTTCATATATATTTCTTCATTATAATAACTTGTGTATGAGCCTTTTTTTTTATATGGTTATTAACATCATTGTATGTCATTACCTTGAAAACCTATTTATAATACCACTCACTGATATCAAATACAAAACTCATTATCGCAATCCATCAGGTTCTTTAATATATTTTTAGGCACACGTGATTTATGGATTATGATGGAGAATTTTTTAGGAGTATGTTGATTGGTACACCCCATAGATATGATTTGAGGGAATATGTTTATATCCTAGGTGTGTTATTATGATTAGTTTTTATCAATATCTATAGATAATTATTTATATTACATATTAATGGATTTAATTTCTTCCATGGATTAGATTGGTTAAATAAATTATGATCTAAAAAACATTTATATGTGGAAAGTGTTCTTCATATTAAGTATGGTTGTTTTATATAATTTTTTGAGGGAGTGGTAATTTTTTGTAATTTTTTCAAAAACATGACATTTACAGTATGTTGGGATCACAACCAATATAACAATTTTTATTTTCATAGATTAGAAGACTAGATAAATGTTCCTTCCAATATTTTTATCTTGTTTCATGAAATTTTTTCAAATGAATTCCCTAAGATGTCACTTGAGATAAAGTTTAAGTTCATTAATGTAAATTATAGATACTATATATATTTTTTAATACATTATGGATCCAGTAGTGAAAATAAATATTTAGGTTTAGATATAAAAATGATATATTAAGATATTAATTTTCATAAGTAAATCCCCTTAGGGTACTCATATTTCCATTTTAATGAATAGAGAAGTTTGATTAAATTTTAAAGTGGATAACTAGAGGTTCATCCATGTGATGTTCAAGAATTTATTTTATCTTCCTTGTATATGTAACCTCTTCAATTAGATAATGAGATCTATGTTGTCCATAAAGATCAACGTGTGGTAAAGATATCATAAATTAGGAGTAATTCAAATGGATATTCCTTAAAAATATTTTAATAGCTATTATAGAATGTTTAAGTTCCTCGTTATATTGATTAGTCTGATGAAAGAATCATTGGTTTATAAATCCATAATGAATAGGGTTTTCCTTCCATATTTTGACTTATTTATGGTAGTATTTATTGATCATATTCTTAGGTACTCTTATATATAATAATATTATGGTCAATGTCTATAGATCGTATTGAGAATAATATGGTACCATCGACTATATTTTATGCCATCAAATATTCATTTCTAGATCAGAGAAGTATGTTTCTTAGGGAATGTGAACTATGAGGTAGGGTTATTAGTATAATCTAAGAAGGATGAGGCTGTAGTATCCTGGGAGAATCCCAAGAATTTTTTGATGGTCCTCATCCTCCTAAGATTGGAAGGATTTGAGAAGATAATAATTGGACACTTTTTCGGATTAGAAGCACCAATGAAAGACCAATTAATGAAAGGGGTTGATTATTTGACCTAATACAAGTGATAGATACATCAACAATTTGAAAAAGGATGTTGGATACAAATTTTTTCATGACCTTACATTATCCATGTATGTTATATTTATTATATTATGATGCATCAAAAATTATTCTCAAATAATAATTAATTCATGATGGGTTAGTTGTTGCTCATGGTTTTTGGGGACTGCAGTCATATAAGAGGTAATAAATCACACTTTTTTAGATCTAGTATTAATGGTGTTCATTCTAATGTTCTATTATCAAAAAATATTTTGTGAGATGTTAAAGTCTTATACAAACAATAAGAACAAAAAATTATATTCTTATAGTATCACATGAACTATTAATAGAGAAGGTTGGAAAAGTAACTTAATTAATTTTAATTTATGAAAAATTACACCCATAGAATGGGAAAGACTATAAAATATGAAATGAAATCTTAGTTGATCCTAGTATATGAGAGAGGATAGTATAATGTAGTGGTTTTTAATCCACTTCATAGAGATACATCATGATTTTCTAGAGTATCAAGGAAAATATAAAAACAAATCTCTATGAATTACCTCTTCACAACTTAATAGATTGAATGAGAGATAATTACAAATAATATATTTATATTCTATGTGGTAAAATATATATGGTGGGGTTATATGAAATTTTTTGACCCAATATGTTGGTGGGATAATTTATGTTTGAGTATGTGTTTTAATTCCATGGAGCTTGTGTATATATAATATTTTGGGTTCACATGCCTGATGATGGGATGTCTACCCAACAAATATAATGATATGTCATGACATAAACTAGAATTATTGGTGACCTTGAATGAATAAAGACATCATGTGGTTCATTTCATGATGCTACACCTATCAACATGTGATGGTCAAGCAGTAAACAATATAGAGACTTATTTATCCACAGTTTCTTCTTATTTTGAAGATGGATGATGTGACAATAAATTTCATTATGATGTTTCTATGATCTCCCCAATACAATTTAATTGTATTGGTTATTATGGACTAGTTGAAAAATGTTTCTTATTTCCTACTGATCAGGGAATCCTAGAATGTTGATAGGCTAGAGAAGTTATATTTTTGGGTAACAGTATCATTATATGTTGTCTCAAAAATTATGGGATTTGATCATCATGACCAATTTATATCTTGTTTATTGTAGGGATATGGTGAATATTTGGATACATGGGTGTATTAGAGAACACCATACCATGATAAGGCTAATTGGATATCAATTATATCATTCATATTCTAATGTGCATAATCCTATAATGAGTCTTAAATTTTTTTGGTTCATGATATAGTCAAATGGTGTTAGATAATTTTTACAATAACAATATTTATTAAGTGAATACTCAGATTACACACATTGATTCACTATATGTAAGGCCTTATTGATCATATTTGTACGAGATAGAGGTATTTAACTCTTCCATTGTTGGGTACAGTTTTGTGAAGGAAACATCAGAGAATTTCCTATTTATTTGGGTGCATTTGAACACATATTAGAGTATTAAATAATTATAATCATACCAAAAACATCATCCAATATAATTTTAGGTGGGTGGAAACATATTCTCTATAGTGCTTCCTCTATCAGGAAATAATTGAATATACGGATATGTAAATTCAGATCCTATGTTAATGCTAACATTCAAGTTTTTCAAAAGGATTATTATATTGGAATATCATTTATCTCTTTATTATAGAAAACATGTGATGTGCTATGAATTTCATATATCTAAATTTTTTATATTTCATCCAAACCCTTTTCACATTATTTGTATCATTGATATTGACCTATAAGATTATTCATTATTTGATAAATTACTAATATGTATAATAACCAGAGTGAGATGATTCTTCATGATTAGATGGTACCTATGGAATACATATAATAGTCACACAGTCATATCCATGAGGATAAATTGGAGAATGAGATGGATATATAAGTGAAGTGGATGGATATTTTCACTAGTGACACTTAATGAAATGTTTTAAATAGGTGATTCCTTATAGTGGTGAGATCATAAAAACACATATATATTGAGATACAATTTTGATTTAATTATTTCAAAAACATTTTAATTTTATAGGGTTTCATCTAGTGTTGTAGTTGGTTGAGATCAATGTTTTTTTATAGTGTTGCGATTAATGGTAATTATATCAATAGATGGTAGATAGAACTGGGTACTCAGTGTCCTTACATCAAGTACCTAGTGGATGAAGCAGAAGGAGGAGTGCCTGGGGGGCTAACAAAAACCTGTTAACCCTAGAATAGATACCCATTGGATTAATATCCATCCATTATAAAAGGACTATATACACATTAGCTAGAAAATTTGTTTTTTCTAACATAAATTTTAAATTAAAACAAGTAAATGATAAAAAATCACATTATCCCCACATAATATTCTAGATGTGGGATTGTAACTCCTCCTCTATCCCATTTATCTCCTCTTACAAGGTGGATATTCCACATTTATACTCCAAATCAAATATTGATCATTGTGGTGGTTTACTAGAGGTAATTATATAACCCCTCTTCCATATATTCTAGGTATATCTCACTACTTCTTCATTCTTTTTTTTAATCAATAAGTTATGGTTTTATGTAATTTTTTTGGATTTCATCAAATTTAAGGTGATTTCTTTACTGATCTTTGATGATTGGAGTCCTAAAAATTTTCTTTTAGTGGTCACTAAACATTCTTGTTGGTTTATATCAATGGGTTATATCATTTTTTTCAAGTGATAAATGATATGTGGATTGTATTGAGAACCTATGTATGACTAATAATGTAATTATTTTTTATTATGAGTATCCTAAATACTATTAGGTCCAGGAGTGCTCCATAAATAATTTGTCTTAAATCCATAGTCATTAATAATCAAGGGTGAAAGGGAATATCTACCGAACTCATGAATGTAGAACATAATCGGGTTATATGTTGACATGTGATAACAAAATCAAAATTTCTAGGTGTCTTTGAGTGTCCACCTATATGTGAGAGCTTGATATTAATAGGTATACTACATTGATAGCCTTATTGAGAGAATTTAAATGGGTTATAGATTATTAAGAAGTTTTAGAGTGTGATATAGGTGAGGGGATCCCACCTTTAAACAGTTTGGTTATAGGTATATTATACCTCGGATTTGTTACAATGATATGAGGTTGAGTGTGAGAAACCTAGCCTGTTATTAATTTTAAAAGATAATTGAATGTCCTAAAAAACCTGATATAATATATGTGTGATATGTTCCACATGGTTTGTTTAATATACATTGATATGCATTGATTAGAAATGATATACCGAATTTTATTGATGTTAATTAGAGTATGGGATGATATTTTCACTTACTATGATTTTTAATATAGAACATAATGTTATTCTGACTCATTTGATAAATCCATGGAATGTCAGGATATTACCACTTTTCCAGGATGTGTTCATATTTATGGAGTGATAAAGCAATTTTCCATGATATAGATAATGTGATGGGATTATATGATCAATTATAGTTTTTATGGTTAAAGGAATGGGGTGATATATCCCCATGGTGTTGATATTGAACAAGTCATGTGATGATATTCCCACTTTCTCTCATATACTGAAGGTGTGGGATGATATTACCAATTGGAATTTATATTGTAAAAGTCATGTTTCAATATTCTTACATGAAATATTTATTATTAAAATCATGGTATGTTATTCCAACATTCTTTGACTAGGTTTTTGAATGTGATAATATGCATATGTATATCCCTTATCCTAATACCACTCACCTAGTGTCCAGATTCAGTTTCCAATGGGCCTTAGGTGCACCTTCTGATACACTAACGGTTTTCAAATTTAGATGGTGATATATTGATGGCCACGGTGAGACTAACACTCTAATGAAAATAATAATATCAAATCAACACATAATAGTGAGATAAATATGAATAATATGAAACAATAACACAAAATATACATATGGTCATATTTTTAACATCTACCATGTCATGATAGTCATACAAGAGTTAACAAGATTTCTCATCAGAAAATAACATATATATATATATATATCAAAGTAAATAATAACCAAGAAGAATAACCAGTCCAACATAATGGAATCACAAAATCTATTTTCAAACTCCTAGATACCAACTTTGAAACCACTCATGGTTCAATATCCACTAGGTTCTATGGGATAAACCATGGAATATACCTATACCAAGTACTATAATGTATGAACGTGTCCCTATGGTCCAACAAAAAGATAGATTATAATCTCAGTATGAAACCACCGATGGTGTACCTACATTATCAAAAAATATACCATCAAATAAAAAACAAGATAAATAGAATCTAAATTTAAATTCACTAACATACTCCAAACGAACATGACCAGTCTTAAGCAACCCTTTACATTCCTTATGAGTGCTAGAGTGGAACAACATATCCATAGTATAACTTTTTAAACATTCCATCATCCATTTAAAAAAATCTAAAATACATGAAGTCACATGTAAATATAAGAATATAATAATCTTGAGTCTCCATATCACCCGCAATGGAATTTCTAAAGTCTATATCAGTAAGACCGTGACTATCTAATACCTTTTATTATTTTCTAGCTCAATAACATGATGAACCAACTGGATGATGAATCTTTGTAATGAATCTGGCTTTTCATATTTCATCCTTTGAATATTTCTAAATATAACTCTTTAATTTTTCAAATGGTTTTCTCTGTGTTTTGGGTTTTATAGGATCCTTTAATTAATATGTTAAAAATATTAATATATACTAAATCATGCACGATCATATTTTGATAATAATTGGTTTTCCCATCAAATCGGATCTCATATGGTAAATATGATACTGTTTTTTTTTCAATAATGGAATGTTCACCCTAGGTACAACATAATGTTGGTCGGATTAATACATTCGGATGAAGTGAATTGTTTGAATGTTTGTTAAGTAAATTAAATATGTTATTTATTTAATATAATTAATCATGGTACTGGGTTCATAACAGATATTTATGGGTTGGGGATTTAAAATTTTAAATCACCTTAGTGAAGAAAAATTCATCTCCGATGATCCATACCATGGTAATTCTTTGGGTATCTCTCATGAATTAATTTTGAAAAAAATAAATCAATTAATTTCATAATTTTGATCAACGAAATGTAGCAATTTCATTGATCAATAGTGATTGTTTTTTGAATTATCCAATCATGAACACCATTATATTAGACACACGCACTACAAGAGTCTACATGAATACATTTCATCAAATATTGGCTACTAGTATGGAGCTCTTATTAATTATTTGGCATCGAGATGATCACCATGATCTCGTTACATCGATCCATGATGGATATGTGATATTAAATGCTTAGACCAGACCTTTATACCACATAAATGAGAAAGGAGATAGAATTTAACAATTATTATTAGATTAATAGTACATGTAATAGAGCTTCTCATATTCTTGTGTAGTTGTTGTTAATTATACATAATTGGTTCTCAAGCTCAATATAAGAAACACCCACTAAATAAGAAATAATTGAAACAACATAATGATCAAACATCACCACAATTGTCATTTATATTATATCTCAATCTTGTAAAATATATTAAATATATTTTTTGATAAAAATAATTAATTAAATTTGACTCATAATTCATACAATATTAAAAAAACCACAAATGTTAAAATAATAATCATTCATATAATATTTTTCAACGTATTCCTTTAATACATTTTGAATACTTTTAGTAATTAAATCAAACCAAATTACTCTATAATTAAATAATAATGAATTGAATTATTTATTAGCAACCAATTCTTTCATGGACAACTCTCAAACCCCATAGTGGGACCAATCATATACTATATTCCTATTCACTAAAATCAAGTAGAAACTTGATTACTGTATTTGGTGTGACCATCAAGGACCTAATCTTAATTGTATTTGACACTATTTATAGGTCATGATAAAATTATAAAAACCCATGATATTACACTAAGGAAATAAGGAATTTTTAAGTCAATGATAACCATACAATGATCACAAGTCATGTAATATAATCAATTTGTCTCATGATATCTCATAAATTAGGATGAACAACATGTGTCATCATCTATTATTAAATTATTATTTGTTGATCTAATATGACAATATTACGTTTTTCTACCATGTCCATGGATTTAATTAAGTTACTACAGTCCTGATCAACTAGTCCAAAGATATAACATCATCAACTCAAATGTGAATAATTTTATCTTGATCATCATCAAATTCCCTATCACCAAAGATGCACCAAACACAAGATACCTCACCTTTACATCAATGTCATGGTTTTTTCATTGAACCAATGTAAGAAATCATATGGTTTAAATTGATAATGATATCATGTCCAAAGAACAATACACATGTTTATATATAATAATAACCAATGAGACATGAAAATAGTAGTGTTCCTATTAATGGGTTAGTCATCATGATCTCATGTACTCCAGATCATATAGTGATGACATTACGGGAAAGAGAATCAATTTTGTGAACCCCCAGAATGTAATATTCAAACAAAATCTTTTTCCTATCATCATAATGTATATTTACCATAGGGAATAAATTTTAAATTATTTTATTGGTATCTCTAGGTTCTCATTATATCTGAAGAATAGCCATAAACTTTTTATATTAAATATAATCAAAGAAATTTTTATAATTATAGTGGATTCAAAATTATCTACACTATTATAGTAAGATAAATTCATGTATGTATCAAACTATATACATGTAATTGTGATCGAAATACATACATCATTCTGGTCTAAGGGGCCACTTAAAACACCCCCACTTTAACTAAATCCAACTATTTACTAGTCTCAAACTACAAACTCTCACATGAAAATAATTATTCTACTAATATATAGATTTATTCTAGTGGTATACCATGTAATATACTATGGATACACTACTAACTAAAAATTCCCTCTTTATGTAAAATCCATCTAGAGAAGAAACTTTGAAAGTATATCAGTTTTCTTCTAGTGTAACATTTGATCATTAGATAGATCCAATGTTGTAGGTTTATCATAAAATACCAGAATATGGTCTATTGTTATAGGAATACAACCACTATCATAGAAAAATATTTTTGTCTATACTACCACCTTAACTGCATCATAACCCTCCATATACTTTTATTCTGTAATAGAGTTGGCCATCATAGTCTTTGTTGAGACTCTCTAGCACACTACAACACTTTTTTGAAAAAATAAATATCCTAACAATGATTTCATATCATAATGATCAATCTGAATACTAGAATAAGGGTATCCTATCACTCTTAGTTACTCAACACTTCCACACACCATGAACATATCATTTGTACCTCACAATTAATTCAGTATAGTTTTTCTAGATTTCCAATACATCTCTCCCAAATTGGATTGATATCTACCCATCATGCTTAAAGAAAATAAAAAATCCACACTAGTATATATCATGGTATACATGAATGATCCTAGTATCTAGTAATAATTTATTGCACTTATTCTTTCAATAACCTCTTATTTTTGTGGACATAGTTTCTTGAAGAGATTGATACCATATAAAATTTTCAACAACCCTCTCTTGGATTGTTCAATATTATACATTTTGATTACCTTGTCAATATTTGTACTTTAGCATAGCCCAAGAATCATATGATATCAATATCGAAATATCTTCTTCCCAAGAATTTATTGTGGTCACTAAAAGCATTCATGGAGAAACATTCGTTTATCCAAATATCAATTGATTGTAAGACATGCGATTTAATTCCAATAATTAATATTTCATCAACTTATAGTACATGTAAAATGATAGCACTCCCACTAATCATACTATAGACACATGGATCTCCATTTTTCTAGTTGAAACCATATTCTCTTATGAACCAATCAAAATAATCATTCCATGATAGTGATGGATGCTTTAACTCATAAATGGATATTTATAACTGTATACTTTATTGTAGTTCTTCGACATCGTGGACCATTTTGTTTGAGTTATATATATTTCTTCAACCAACTTTTCATTTATAAATGCAATTTTGACATCCATCTGAAAAATATTATAATAATGGATGAATTTTATTTCAATTAATATTTTGATGGACTCCTGCATCTCTCCTAGTAAAAATATGTATTTATATTCTATTCCTTGATATTTTCTGAAACAATTTAATATAAGCATGTGCTTATAGGTATTGACATAAGCATCCATGTTTATCTGTTTATTGAGTATCCTTTTTCACGAATGGTTTTACAATAGTTGGGGGTCTACCAAAATCATAAATTGATTTTAGTCCATGAACTATATCTCATAATTCATGGAATCATTCAACTTAGCAGCATCATTTTCATCTAATACTTCTATGTATATTAGACGTCCATCATTATCTAAGAGTAATGTTTCACCTGACTTGGTGATAAGAAAACTATAATGATCTAGTTATCTAAACGATGAAGTTTACCTATATAGTACTTACGTATTGGGAACATCTTCATCACCCACTTTTTTAGTGGATATGATTCTTGTTCTAACTCTTGGGCATCATGAGAATCACCTTCATGGAAATCAATATTTATCCAAATATTTTCTTTTGGAAATGTGGTTCCTTTCAAGAAATATGGAATGTATTGCTAAAATTAGATTATTATCAAAAGTATTTTATGGTTAATATCCTTTAGTTTCTTTAAGATTCCCTATAATGATACACATCAAGATTCAAGATGCCAAATTTTTAGGAGTCATTTTCTTGGAAGAACCTACCATACCCCTTACATCTATAAATGAATGATTAGGTTTCATTCCACAAAAACACTACTAGAAATTTTAGTTTTACCAACAATTTAAAACCATTGGTAAAGGCTGGACAACAGTTGGTATAAACTATACCAATGGTTGTCCAAACTGTTGGGTCTTGAGCCGTAGGGAGAGACATATCCCAACGACTCTATGAGAACCATTGGGATATGTCTAAAAAAATAAGTATATACCAAAGGTTTAAGTAGAACATTGGTAAAAATGTTTTCCAATAGTTTTAAACCATGAGTAATAGCGTGAAGTATCTCTATAACAACGGTTGTGTAATCCATTGGTGTTGAATTTTACCAACAGTTTGCCACAAACTGTTGGTAAATCTCAAGTTAAATAATATATTCCAACGATTTACCAACTGTTGGAATATACTTATACCAATAGTTTACATAAAACTGTTGGTATAAGTTATGGTTTTACACATATGCCAACAGTTATGAACTGTTGGCATATCTTTTTTATACCTACAGCAGAAAGCCAACATGGTGGCCTCCCCTTGTGCAGCTGCATCAATTCCACCAACAAGCCTACAAAATTGATACACAATAGAATATCTTCATAATACACAACAAGTAACACAATACACCCTTAACAAGTATACCTGCATAATACATACAGAATTCTGTATGAATTCATACAGAATTCATCAAACACAAAATTCAAACATAAATCTGAATACATCCAATTCTGTATTTAATTACCCTCCACACACAAACCAAATTAACACATATTTTATAAGCTTATTACAACAATTATACACATCCAACAAGTATAACCATACACCATTAAAACATAATTAATAAGTTAATTAAATACATAAAGAATTGAATTCAGAATTCAGGGGGTTGGGGAATTGTTCAGGGGTTTGGAGTGGTTGTCCAAGGGGGTAGGGGTGTCCAGAGGGGTGTCGGTTTCCGGGGGGATGGGGGTGTTTGGGGGTGTCAAGGGTGGAGGTGGGGGTGTCCGGGTGGGGGGGGAGGGTTGTCCATGGGGGTGTACAGGGGTGGGGTGGTGTCCAGGGGGTCGGTGGGGGGGGATTTCTAGGGGGGTGGGGTGTCTAGGGGTGGTATTTTCTAGGGGGTGGGGTGGTTTCCAAGGGGTGGTGGCGGTCTAGGGGTTGGAGGCGATATCCAAGGGTGTGGGGTGGTGTCCATGGGGGTGGGAAGTTGTCCCGGGGGTGGGGGATGTCCATGGGGGTGGGGGAGGTCCATGGGTGTGGCGAGGGCTGTCTAGGGGGTCGAGGGTGTCAAGGGGAGTGGGTGGGGATATCTAGGGCGTACGGGGTGTCTAGGGGGGTGGGCGGGTTGTCCTCAGGGTGTAGGGGTGTCCTAGTTGGGTGGGCATGCAGTCCACAAGGGTGGGCGCTATCCATGGGGGGGGGGATTTCTAGTGGGTGGGAGGGGCTATCGAGGGGGTGGGTGGGGCTATCCACGGGGGTGGGCGGGGCTATTCAGTGTTGTATGGGGTGTCCCAGGGGGTGGGTGGGGCTTTCTAGGGGGTATGAGGTGTCCTTGGTGTGTGCGGGATATCCACAAGGGGAGAGGCTATCTAGGGGGTGGGTGGGCTTTCCACGGGGGGTGGCAGGGTTGTTATGGGGGTACAGGGTTTCCAGGGAGGATGTAGGCGTCTATCCATAGTTGTGGGTGGCGGGGTGTCCATTTGTGTGGTGGGGGGGTAGTCTATGGGTGAGTTCAGGGGGTGGGGTGGTGTCTTGGGGGGGGTGGGGTGGCAAGGGGGTGGGGTGGGGTCAGGGGGGTGGGGTGGTGTCTAGGGGGTGGGGTGGTGTCCAGTGGGTTAGAAGGCTTTCCATGGGTGGGGGTGTCCAGGGGATGGGGGTGTCCAGGGGGTGGGCGGGCTGTTCACAGGGGTGGCCTTGCTGTGCAGGGGGTAGGGGGTGTCCAGGGGGTGGTCGGGCTATCCATAGTAGTGGGTGGGGCTGTCCAGGGAGGTACGGCGTGTCCAGTGGGGTGGGTGGGGTTGTCCACACGGGTGGTCGGGCTGTCCACACTGGTGGTCGGGATGTCCAGGGGGTAGGGGTGTCCAGTGTAACACCCCAAGATTTTATGAGATATATTCTATTTAATTTCATTTATTGTACACTACACCAATATTAGCTTGTACTATATGCAACACTTTATTTTCTTGCAATGTATGCAACACTATTCTTGGCTCGTGTTACAAACAATTTCAAGTTCGTTTTGTGGAAATTATTCTATGCAACATTACGTATAGATTTTTTTAATGTATAAATGAAATAAGTTTTGATTATGTTATACACAACATAAAAGGGAGGTTGCACTACATGCAGCCCTAACTTGTCTTTCATTATATGCAATCGCGACCTTCCTTGATAGCGTGTATAGTACGCAATACCGGATTTCACTAAACAACGATATCTTATAAAAATATTATATATACTAGACATTATGAATTTTAATACCCAATTTTTGAAATTTTTTAAATTTTATCACACAAAATGAACTTCATTTTTTGATTCGGAATATCGAAATTAGCCATGGGTGAATTTTTGGTATTTTTCTGAAAACATTCCAGATTTGATGAATAATGAAAAACACTGAATTATATTTTAAAAATGAATTTTTATTTAAAAAATTATTTATTTTATTTAAATTTATTTTAGGTAAAAATTTATACATAATACCTATATAAGTTCAATTTAATTCATTATAGTCATTTTACAGTAATTAGAGATACATAAACATTTTATTGAACTTTTCACCGTCTTTTACCCACCTCCTAGGAGAATTCGCAAATTTACATAAAACATATTTTTACCACTATGTGAGTGAAATTTCGAAAATCTGAGAGACAAGGTTAATATCAAGGAATAAAAGGTGGTTCAATAAGATAAAAATAATTTTTGTGAATAGTTACTTTTTACTTTTATTTAACACGGTTAAAAGTGAATAGAGTAATTACGGGTAAAAATGATATTATTATTACCCTAATACATGCCCTAATTCTATTGGATAAGTGTAATTCGACAACAAACAACCTTAGAAAAAAAATATTACCCTTTTGGTCAACTTGGATTAGATTAAGTCATTTATTATTATGTTACTTAAAGAAGAGTTAAAATAGTTAAAATCAATGTTTAATAACTACAACATTTTTAATATAGGGTTATACATAAGATAAATTCAACTATAAATATTTATTAGAAATATAATTATATTTCCTATATAATGGTATTTTATTTATAATTTTTAGACTTCAAATAATTTAATTTATTTATGACACAATGGTGATGTTGTAATTACCTAATTAATGAAATATTAAAATAATTGATATTATAAATACCCAAATAAACCTAATTTGAGACTTTTTATGAATTACAATAATTTTCTAGGTTAATATAACATATTCTTGTTGGTTAGATGAGTTTTTTTCAAAGTAATAATGCAGTTATGAATTTAGAGAAAACAAACTACCGAATAGTGTCAAAATATACATAAAAGTGTTTTTAAAAAGAAAATTATATTATTATATGATATAATGGACCTAAAAACCTAAGGTTCGTCTAAACGAATTATATAATAATATATATGACATTAATGAACCAATTGGTTGTTGATAGGTAGTTTTTGGTAAGTTTATTAACCATATAGTGTAAGAATACAAGAAGACACGGTAAAGGTCAAATTATTTAACTTAGAGTTAAATATAAATGATATGGTTAAAAAGGTAACATAAACATGTCTAAAAACTATTGGTTGAGAATCTTGAAACCCATCCCCATCCTAGACTTTAAATAAGTCACTTTGGGGCCCTTATAAACCGAATATAAATTTATTATAAAATAATATTTTATGTTTTTTTTAAGGTTCCCCTCACCCCTTTATAAAAGGGAACCTCCTCCCTCTCCTCTTCACAAAAATTTTAGCCTTCAATCTCGGCCAACCCCTGTCAATTTTACTTATCCACATCCATATAAACCTACTAGAGGTCCTGTTATTCTTTAATGACAAAATTTTGTGCCCTAAGAGGAGTTTAAGAGGAGGCGTTCCCAAGAAGAGGTAATGTCTTATACCGATTCTTTCAAGATTATTTATTATTCTACTTCCCCTTCATTAGTTGTTTCATTATAAAGTAATGAAACCAGTAAAACTAATATACTGATATGTTATTATAAATATGAAATAACCCCATTTCACCGTCTATCCATCCTACGGAAAATGAAATCACTCCACGTGCGTACGTACGGAATATCGTCTCCACGACATAGTGTAATCTATTTTTCCACCACCACCTTACTTTGATGGGTATAATGTTGTAAAGAATAACTATAAATGGTTATTATAACATCATATGGATTCTGATATATTATATCATCCACTCCAATTCCATTCAATAATTATGGGAATGATATCATCGCCCGTGCGTACGTACGGATTACCGTCTCCACGACGTGATGAGATTCATTCTCCATATTAACAATTCAAGAATGATTATAAAGTATATATAATGAAAGATAATTATATATATGACATAATAATGCTACTGTATTTATGTATATATATGTGTGTGTTTCATCTACTTACTTCCATTCATGTCAATAAGGAAATTAAAATAGTGTTCATGCATACGTACGGCTTACCGTCTCCATGAACGGTGTGTTTCATTTCATTTATCTATCTATTATATTTAGATATATATATACTGAATATATATGATATATAAATCATGTTTTACATTCTTAAAGTAAGTAAATCATGATACAAGTAATAATAATGTCATGAACAACAATTCTAATCATGTACGATAAATGAAACAATTTTACCCAAAACGCTTCTTTAACATGGAATAGACAAAAGAACGGGTAATATAAATTCATATGTGAACCATATATGATATCATAAATATTATTATTGTTTTGTTACAAGTTAATAATATGTTTAAAGCCACTATAGAGGATTCTCGGACATATACCGATGAAATTGGACATAAGGTAAGGGATAATTTTGAAATCTCATTTTTATCCGAGATTGCTTATACGTAAGTATTTACTGGTGTTATATTTTTCATCCATGTCTATAAAAATGTTTTTAATAAAGTGTTTAATATTATTCCATGTTTGTTTAAACTCTGGTTTACCCCTCTTTGACTTTTAATTTGTTTTATGGAAGGAATTTTTCTTTTGTTTACCATATAAGGTACTTTTTGACTTTTCTGGAAAAAGTACAGGGACAATATTTTTTTCAACTTATACGACATGAATGGATTTTTACGGTTTCATAGGGCCTAATTTTCATGAAGATTTTTCTACAAGAATTCATGATTATTTTCAACAAAATCTTTCTCTTTTAAAATTGATTTTCATTTTGTGAAAAGAAAATGATTTTGAAGAAGAAAGGATATTTTCCTCAAGAATTCATTTCAAGTGTTTTGTCAAAACTATTTTCCATCTAAGATTCCATTATTTAGTATGATTAGGTTTCAAGTATAATGACTCTCTTAATTACATTGTTTGATTCTTCTTATGATGAAATGATATCCATTTGTTTTATACGGATTACATTACGATGGGATGATGTTTATGAAACCCATTTTATTATTTGGGTTATGATGAATGATTTATGTTTAATTTGTGGCACAAGTAAGAATGATTTCATTATGAGATGGGTGGGACCTATATATCCCTCCAATGCATTGGGTTATGATTTATAACTCATGAGATAGACATGGCTGGAATGGCAAGTTAATCTGGTTCAGTGATACAGGACTGGAACGAGGAGTGAACTTGTTTCAGAAAGGTACTTTGTCCAATATGATGGTCTTGGAAGTAATGCCTTGACTACTATGGAAATCATATCATGTGGTTAATGTTTTTCCACAATTACAAGTTTTATTCACATTGTATTTTATCATGTTTAATGTTCCTTTATGATCTATGCCTTATGCACTGCCAATATTCATGTCATTACTCATGATTTTGATGTTTTATGTTCATGTTCTTACATTCAAATGTTTAGGGGTTGTTTTATATTCTCCATGTTTAACCATACTAAGAATTTGAGCTCACCCTTTTTATATTTTTTCCCTAGGATATAAAGAAAGGTTTTAGGTAAGAAAACCAAAGGGTAATTTCATTATGGGAGATGTTGAAGATCTTTCACCATAATTAGAAGATTATGTTCTGAGTTTCCAAAGACACTAAACTAATACGGCCTTTGGGCATCTGTTTTTTTCATGTATTAAGTATTCGGAAAAAGTAATGCAATGTATATGTACGTCAAGATTGGGTCTCTACAGTTGGTATCAGAGTGAAGGTTTAGTTAACCTTTGGAAACTAGGATGTGAAAACTTTAGTGAAATCCCTAGAGATATTTCTAAGGTATGTCAAGGGATGTCTCTAAGGTTAAGTATATGTATAGTTTATAGTCCTAGAATTACAGTAATGATCTTATAATTATTCCTAAGATGTTATATATTGAAGGTAATCCCCCTTTATTATGTTATTTTCCTAGCATGATTTTTTCCTCTTACACTGTTCTTTTTGGGTTTTAGATGATGGTTGGAACCTGAAGGAACCATGTTTATCAATGGAATGGACATTGCAATGATTGTCCTCCCAAACAATCAAATGTGATGGGAGATAGAGTGAAAAATCTTATTTCTATACTTACCCAAGCTATGAATCATTATGGACTTCCAAATGAGCGGAGAAAGGAAAAATATTCTTTTGAGTTCTTCATGAGGCAACGACTGTCACGACCCGTCCTCGGGGCCCGTGCCGTGACTACCCCAAGCCTGCCTTCCATAGGCCAGGGCCTGGCGACTAGCACCAAGGCGTAAATCCCAGAAAAAAGGAAGGCATTGCCTTTGAAAAGTAAACAAGCACCACAGAGTAAGAAAGCGGAAAAGTAAACACTAAGTAAAAACTGTAACAAGCTGTGCTGAAAGTAAAAGGGACCGAAAATACAAGCCCAACTGTAAAGTACAACTGAAAGGGAAAAACAGCAACTGAAAAGAAAAGCCACAGCGTCGAGCCGTCCTCTGAAGGTACCACCTGAAGGGTGGGTACAGATAGCCTCCACAACTCCTCGGTCCAGCTGTCCGCTCTGAGTACGTCCCGCCCAGTGGTCCACCTCCAGGTACCGTCCTGCTCCGCACGCCTCCACCACGATCAGCGTTGTCCGTCGTCTGTAACCAACACAACGAAGTGCGGGCATAGCCCGTGCAGGGGTGAGTATAAGCTACTCAGTAGGGACCCCGAGACCCCCGAAGGTCTCCTAGAATCCAAAAAGGATAATCCACAAAGGAAATATACAATCACGAAGTAACATCTGACATGGCTTAGGTATATGCCCATACATATACCTAAGTCATCGATTCTCGTTCGGCTCCAACGTCCGAGCCCAAGCACAACCCAGTCCACACAGGAAAGAAAACGTATACCCACACAGGATAGCACAACACAATCTACAAAGGAGAGTAAACAGTAATCCACATAGGATAGCTCAACACAATCCACAAAGGAGATTAAATAGTAAATCCACACAGGATAGCTCAACAGAATCCACAAAGGAGAGTAACACAGAAGATTCAGCTCACACAGGTATACTTCTTCGGATGACGATAAAGATGATCACTGATCCATCTAAGTCGTCGGACCCACAAAGGATCGATAGGTAACTAACCCCCGCAATGACCCACACAGGATCGGGCCCACACAGGACCTGTAGGCGCTGGCTCACACAGAACCGCTGAGCGCTGACCCACACAGAATCGGACCCACACAGGATCGGGCCCACACAGGACCTGTAGCACTGATCCACATAGGATCGTTGAGTGCTGTAGTCGTCGCAGTCCACTGAGGATCTCTGCACAGTCGTCGTCGCAGTCCACTGAGGATCTCTGCACAGTCGTCGTTGTAGTCCACTGAGGATCTCTGCACAGTCGTTGCTGTCAAAGTAGCAGTCGCAGCCAGCTCTAGGGTTCCCGCACACAGCAAGCTCGTTCGGGAGGGTCCGCTCCACGAGCCGAGAGGCCGATACATCAACTGTCACAAAGTCTGAAGTTGATGTATCCAAAAGTTCCGTATCATCAACAGGAACTCAACTTCGCAGACGGCGCGTCAATCGGACGCCCGGTCTGAGAGTTATTGGCTTTTTCGTCCCAGGGGCCCGGTTGGTTTTTAAGGCAAAACCAACCCGACCGTACTCCACCTGCATCCAAACCTCGGGCGGAGTATGCCAAAAGATCCGTCTCACTTAGAGGAATTCAACGAAGTCGACGGCACGTCAATCGGACGTCTGTAGCTCAAGATATGAGTGTTTCCGCTCCGAGGGCCCGGTTGGTTTCGTGTACGAACCAACTCGGCCGAACCCAAAATATTCCTAAACCTTGAGTGCGATATACCGAAATGACCGTCTCGGTCCAAGGATCGTGTTGCCGCTGACGGCGAGTCGTTTGGAGGCCCGTAGCTCAAGTTACGGGCATTTGACCGAAAACGGTCCGAAGACGGGGGGTCCGGGCCCGGGCCGACCCGGCCCGACCCCCCCCCCCCCCCCCTGGGTCAGCCGAACCAGGTCGACCCGAACTGGGTCGACCCGACCCGGTCTGACCCGGTCCGGTCCGGCCAGGGCGCGGCCCGGCCGATTGGACCGGCCTGGCTCGGTTCGGCCAAGCGGTCGAACGGCTGTGCGCCGCGGGGCGCTGCCCCCGTGGTCTGGAGATGCCGCAGCCCCGTGTAGGCCACGCTGGAGAACCACGGACGCGGCTTCTGCCGCGTCCCATGCGGGAGAGCCGGACCCGCGCGGCCACGGGTCCGTTGGCCGCCGTCGGCGCCGCCGGAATCTTCCGCGGGCCACCGGAGTTGCTCCGGTGGTCCGTTTTCCTTCTCGTCTGCGCCGGTGTTCCTCCTGGGTTCCGTTCTTCACTGCGGGATCAACAAATTTCCGTTGTGGCACGTTCCGTCATCGCCCGTCAAATCTGCACAACAACGAAGAACGGCGGAGGGTTGTCGGGCCGTGTTCGTTTGGTCTGCACCCTCCGCGTTAGAGATAAACAACGGGAGAAATAATCCAGCACATGAAACAACAATTTTAATTAACTAAAATTGTTCATGAGAAATTCGGTTCTTTAATTTAAAGAAACGTTCACGGGAATAAGGGAATTTCCAAAACAAAATCCCTACCTCGTCACGTCGTCGTCCGCGGGTTCTTCGCGGAAATTGATCGTCGCGGAAGGAGGCGATCGTCGTGTCGTGGAAGGCGTCGCGTCGTCGCGGAAGGGCGTCGCGTCGTCGCGGAATCCGGCGTTGCGTTGACGAACTCAACGGACCAAGAAACAATAGATTTAATTTTTAAATAATTAAATCTGCGTTTTGTTAAAAACCACAAAGGAGATTAAAAAGAAACCCGAGATCTCTTACCTCAAGCAGTTGGTGGTCGGTGATCGGGGTGGGGAAGAACGTCTAGGATGAAGCGTCGTTAAACTCCGAGGGTGACGGCGTTCTTCGCGTTCTTCACGTTCTTCGTGTTCTTCGCGAAGGAGGATGAAGGTTCAAGAACTTCTGTCAAAACCCTTCAACGTGTAATCCTTCAAATGTCATGTTGGTCTTATTTTATTATTACGCCAACAAACGAAAAAGAGGTAAGTAACGACCCATTAATTCGTAGAATTAATTCAACGAAAGAAACTACCCATTTAATTCATGAATAAAACCGCCCAATTAAATGGTCTGTTAAGAATTTAAGAAAACGCGTCAGTTGACTTTCATAATGACGGGTTTTCACGAGTGCGTTACTTAGCGGAAAAGAAACGGCGGGGCTCGTGCGGGCCCCACCTCACAAATATCCTACCAAGAGGGTAAGATATTTTTGGATAGTACCCTATCCCTTTCAACTCAGTTTAAGTGGCTTTCAAGTGGCTTCAAGTGGCTTAAGTGAAATAAAATAAAGTTTTTCGAACATTTTATTTTATTTCTTAACTTTAAGCCCAAAAATTAAAAACCACACCCGAGAAAATGCAACTCCGGAAGAGGCGTTTCTAAGAAAATACCAGCGCTACAATTTCACCGGTGCCCTCAAAATTCGATTTCGGGCACCGGTTCAAAAGTTAGAAAAACTCGCTTGTCCATTCACTGAACGTACCCAAGCCAAACTTCGGAAAATGATTCCGAGCACACCGGGCCTCGGAATCAGGTGCTGTCAGAAACTGCGTTCTTGTAAAATTCCAAAGAAAATTAAGAAAAAAATTTCCTTGAAATTTACGGGTCTTTACATTACTCCCACCTCAGGGATTTATGTCCCCATAAAGATACATCAATAACTAGGGAAACAAATGTGGGTACTGAGCACGCATCTGATCCTCCCGCTCCCAAGTGCTCTCCTGGAGGTTCACGTGCTGCCATCTAATGCGCACAAGAGGAATCGATCATCCACATAGGACCCACTCCTGTCGATCCTTGATCTCCACTAGGACCTCCGCAAAAGTCGCCCCATCATCCACGTTTAGCTCCCCATGGTCAATGATGTGCGTCGGGTCGTGCACGTATCTCCTCAGCTGAGATACGTGGAAGACGTCGTGCACCCGGTGCAACTGAGGTGGTAGAGCCAGGCGATAATCCACCTCGCCAATCCTGCTGAGGACCTGGAAAGGTCCGATGAAGCGTGGAGACAACTTTCCGCCTTGGCCAAATCTCCGCAAACCACGTCGAGGTGAGACACGCAAGAAGACGTGGTCGCCATCCTCGAACTCTAGTGGCCTCTGCCTCCTGTCAGCATATGACTTCTGCCAGCTCTGAGCTGTCCTCATCCGCTCCTGGATGACCTGGACCTTCTCTGTCGTGGCTCGGACCATCTCTGGTCCCACAAGTGCTGACTCCCCAGGGTCTGTCCATCACAAAGGAGATCTGCAAGGTCTGCCGTACAACGCCTCGTATGGTGCCATCCCGATGGTGGAGTGGTAGCTATTGTTGTACGCGAACTCCACCAAGGGTAGGTGGTCCTCCCAGCTATGACCAAAGTCGAGGACACATGCGCGAAGCATGTCCTCGAGAGTCTGAATGGTCATCTTCGTCTGACCATCCGTCTGAGGGTGAAAGGCGGTGCTCAGACGTAGTCGGGTCCCGAACGCCTCCTGCAACCCCTTCCAAAGCCGGGAAGTAAAACGAGTGTCCCGATCGGAGACGATAGTCGATGGCACACCGTGAAGCCGTACAATCTCTTGAACGTAGAGACGCCCCAAGCTCTCCACTGAGCCCTGCTCTCTGATGGGCAAGAAGTGTGCCGACTTGGTGAGTCGGTCCACAATCACCCAAATGGAGTTGTGACCTCTAGAAGTGTGTGGAAGTCCAGTCACGAAGTCCATAGACACCCGTCCCACGTCCACTCCGGGACCTCCAAGGGCTGTACCAAGCCTGCTGGTACCTGATGCTCTGCCTTCACCTACTGGCAGGTGAGGCATCGTGAAACGAACTCAGCCACAGCCTTCTTCATGCCCGGCCACCAGTGCTGTCGTCTGAGATCCTAGTACATCTTCACCACTCCAGGATGTACCGCCAAAGGAGAAGTGCGAAACTCTCTCAGCACCTCCTCTCGTAAAGTGACTGGTACCAGGGTACGTCCTCTGAAAAGGACGTCATGCTCTGCCCCAAGGGAGAAACCATCAGGTGTCTGTCCCGAGGATATATGTACACGCTGCGTCTCACAGTCAGCGTCCCCACGCTGTGCCTCTCTGACCCACTGCAGAAGTGGAGGAGAGACTGTGAGAGACTGAAGGAAGGCTGCTCCGTCCCTATCCACGAAGGATATCTGCAAGGCGGCTAGCTGCTCTGTCGCCTCCTCAAGTAGCTGAATGCCCGTCCTCCTGCTGAGGGAATCATCTACTACGTTCCCCTTCCCAGGAGTATAGACTATCTCAAAGTCGTAGTCCTGGAGGAACTCGAGCCATCGTCGCTGTCTCAGGTTCAGGTCCTTCTGAGAGAAGATTTACCTGAGACTCTGGTGGTCAGAAAAGACTGTAAAGCGCTCGCCCATCATATAGTGTCGCCATGTCTTCAGAGCAAAGGCCACTGATGTTAACTCCAGGTCATGGGTAGCGTAGTTCTACTCATGCGGCCTCAACTGATGTGATCCATAGGCAATCATGGCCCGCTCCTGCATTAGGACACACCCGAGTCTGGTCCCTGATGCATCGTAGTAGACTACATAACCAACTCCCTCCTCAGGAAACCTCAAGATAGGTGTGTTGGTCAATCTCTGTCTCAGCTCCTGGAAGCTCTGCTGACATCTGTCTGACCACACGAAGGGTTTCCCCTTCTTCGTCAACGCTGAGAGTGGCGTCGCAACTCTGAAGATGTCCGGTACAAATCTCTGATAGTATCCGGGTAGACCCAAGAAACTCCGCACCTCCATCACACTCCTGGGTGGCTCCCAAGCTAGCACTGCCTCGATCTTCGTGGGATCCACTGCAACTCCCACCTCAGAAATGATGTTCCCCAAGAAGTGGACCTCACGTAACCAGAACTGGAACTTTGAGAGCTTTCCATAAAGCTGGTTCTCTCGGAGTGTGTCTAGTACAACCCGCAAGTGGTAGGCGTGCTCCTCCTCTGTGGTCGAGTACACCAAAATGTCGTCGAGGAAGACCACGACAAATCAATCGAGGTATGGCTGGAAGATCCTGTTCATGAGGCTCATGAACACTGCTGGAGCGTTGGTTACACCAAAAGTCATAACCAAGAACTCATAGTGGCCATACCGACAACTGAAGGTCGTATTCTGCACGTCCTCGTCTCGAACTCTGAGCTGATGATAGCCTGACCTGAGGTCTATCTTCGAGAACCACCGTGATCCCTTTAGTTGATCGAAGAGGTCATCAATCCTCGGTAGCGGATACTTGTTCCTCATTGTCACCTGGTTCAGGCGACGATAATCAACACACAGTCGCAAGCTCCCGTCCACCTTCTTGGCGAACAAAATCGGTGAAGCCCAGGGTGAAACACTGGGTCGAATGAACCCCTTGCCCTGCAAGTCCTCCAACTGTACCCACAGCTCTTGAAGCTTAGCGGGGGCCATCCGATATGCTGGAGTGGATATTGGGGCTGTCCTGGGGTACAGGTCAATATAAAAGTATACCTCTCTGCAAGGAGGTAGCCCTAGAACGTCGTCGGGGAAGACGTCCGTATACTAATCCGCCACTGCAGGAAAACTAGGACTCCGCACGTCAACTGCTCCAAGGATGAGGCTAGCCAACTGATGAGTGATGGGTTGTCCCCTCCTCTGCGAGAGTCCATCCTGTGCTGCAAAGGCTCCCTTCTCGCCGGTGAAGGTGAACCTGCTCCCGTCGGTGCGCACACATCGCACCTTGCGCCTAAAACAGTCAATCTGAGCATAGACTGTAGATAACCAATCCATGCCCAAGATGACGTCATAAGGCCTCGACGCCGCTACAAGAAGATCCTAGCCAAAGATCTTGCCTCCTAGAGTAAGATCACACTGCCGGCACCAGTGCGTAATCGTCGAGTCTGCTCCCGTAGGGGTCTCTAGCCGTAAGGATTGAGCCAACGGCTCCGTCGGAATCTCTGAGCTCCGAACAAGGGCAGCGGCTATGAAAGAGTGACTAGCTCCTGTGTCTATAAGAACTGCAGAAAGGTTGGAATAGACACAGATCGTACCTAGAATCATCTCTGGCGCGCCGTGGTTGTAGGCCTCCGCTTCCTGGAGCTGTGCATGTCTCTTCCCGCCAGCTCCATGTGGTCGGGGCGGACCTTCTGGTGGTGGTGGTGGTAGAGCCTCAAAGCGTCGCCCACCACCTGCTGCTCGGCCAGATCCTCTGCCTCGTCCGCCTCCTCCCTGCTGACCGCCACGGTCGACCCTCTGCCTCTGCCTAGGTGGCCCCTCCACCGTCTGCTGCTCCTCGGTACGGTGGGCCGGGCAGTCACGAGCCATGTGGCCATGCCCGCCGCACGCGTAGCACTGCCTGCCTCTCGGAAGACTGGCTCCGCGCTGTGTGCCCCGCACTGCTGAGCCAGTGTCCCGAGGTCGTCTGCCGGAAGGTCTGGTCTGCCTGGAACCTTGAGTCATCCGTCGGCTACCTGCTGCCAAAGACTCCGCTACCAGCCGCCCTGCGGTAGGTCTCGCTGTGGACTCAGTCAGAAAGCTCTCGATCAGAAGGGCTCGCTCCAGCACTCCTGCCTGGGTCGGGATGCTGAGGGATATCAGAGATGCCCTGATCTCGTGTCTCAAACCCTGATCAAAGGTCCGAGCCCAGAAGAAGGGGTCCCGTACCATGTCTATCGAGTAGCGAGAAAGGTCGGTAAACCTCGCCGCGTACTAGGCGACTGTCAAGCTGCCCTGTCGCAGCTGAAGAAGCTCCTGGATGCGCACCGCACGGAGGGTGGCCAGGACGAACTCTGAGCGGAAGAGGCTCTCGAAGTCCGTCCAGATGAGGGAGGCCTCATCGTGTACCAGAAGCATCAAGCTCCACCATCGTCCTGTTGCTGCATGCAGTAGGCTCTCCGCGAGGATCACCATGAGGTCTGCTGGTGTCCTCACTAGCCTGAAAACTCGCATGACCGCGTCCAGCCAGTCCTCGGCTGCCTGGGGGTCCGTCTCCCCACGAAACCTAGGTGGTCGCTAGCGTTGGAACTCGTGTAGAGCTCCGAGGCGATGTTCATCGTCAGCGGTCGGCGCTGGAAGCATCGGGGGCTCGGCGGGTAAAGGTACCGTCGGTGCCTCTACTGTCAACGGGCCCTGTACTGAGGCCTCGTCGCTCGGCGGGCTGCCGTCGCGCTCTACTCTCGGAACCCTAGCTGGCTGCCGTCGTAGGGCTATCCTGAAATGGAAACAAGTGCGCCACAGTCAGAACAGTATACCTGGTGAGCTGACACAAGTAATCACAAAGAAAACTTGAAACACACATGCAATCAATGTTTTCATGCATTAAGTCGGAAATCAGAAGTCAGGGTCCTGGTGTACGGATACGTCGGCCGCCGCACCAACACTGGACTCCCTGGACTGATAACCACACCCAATACGCTAAACACTATTGCTTCACATAGAATAAAGATCAGAGTCTGCGGTAGAACGACCACCTCTGATACCAATTTGTCACAACCCGTCCTCGGGGCCCATGTCGTGACTACCCCAAGCCCGCCTTCCATAGGCCAGGGGCTGACGACTAGCACCAAGGCGTAAATCCCGGAAAAAGGGAAGGCATTGCCTTTGAAAAGTAAACAAGCACCACAGAGTAAGCAAGTGGAAAAGTAAACACTAAGTAAAAACTGTAACAAGCTGTGCTGAAAATAAAAGGGGCCGGAAATACAAGTCCAACTGTAAAGTACAACTGAAAGGGAAAAACAGCAACTGAAAAGAAAAGCCACAGCGTCGAGCCGTCCTCTAAAGGTCCCACCTGAAGGGTGGGTACAGATAGCCTCCACAGCTCCTCGGTCCAGTCGTCCGCTCCGAGTACGTCCCGCCCAGTGGTCCACCTCCAGGTACCGTCCTGCTCTGCACGCCTCCACCACGATCAGCGCTATCCGTCGTTTGCAACCAACACAACGAAGTGCGGGCATAGCCCGTGCAGGGGTGAGTATAAGCTACTCAGTAGGGACCCCGAGACCCCCGAAGGTCTCCCAGAATCCACAAAGAATAATCCACAAAGGAAAGATACAATCACGAAGTAACATCCGACGCGGCTTAGGTATATGCCCATACATATACCTAAGTCATCGATTCCCGTTCGGCTCCAACGTCCGAGCCCAAGCACAACCCAGTCCACACAGGAAAGAAAACATATACCCACACAGGATAGCACAACACAATCCACAAAGGAGAGTAAACAGTAATCCACATAGGATAGCTCAACACAATCCACAAAGGAGAGTAAACAGTAAATCCACACAAGATAGCTCAACACAATCCACAAAGGAGAGTAACACAGAAGATTCAGCTCACACAGGTATACTTCTTCGGATGACGATAAAGATGATCACTGATCCATCTAAGTCTTCGGACCCACAAAGGATCGATAGGTAACTAATGCCCGCAATGACCCACACAGGATCGGGCCCACACAGGACCTGTAGGCGCTGGCTCACACAGAACCGCTGAGCGCTGACCCACACAGGATCGGACCCACACAGGATCGGGCCCACACAGGACCTGTAGCACTGATCCACGTAGGATCGCTGAGTGTTGTAGTCATCGCAGTCCACTGAGGATCTCTGCACAGTCGTCGCTGCAGTCCACTGAGGATCTCTGCACAGTCGTCGCTGCAGTCCACTGAGGATCTCTGCACAGTCGTCCCTGTCGAAGTAGCAGTCGCAACCACCTCTAGGGTTCCCGCACACAGCAAGCTCGTTCGGGAGGGTCCGCTCCACGATCCGAGAGGCCGATACATAAACTGTCACAAATTCCTAAGTTGATGTATCCAAAAGTTCCGTATCGTCAACAGGAACTCAACATCGCAGACGGCGCGTCAATCGGACGCCCGGTCTGAGAGTTATTGGCTTTTTCGTCCCAGGGGCCCGGTTGGTTTTTAAGGAAAAACCAACCTGACCGTACTCCACCTGCATCCAAACCTCATGCGGAGTATGCCAAAAGATCCGTCTCACTTAGAGGAATTCAACGAAGTCGACGGCACGTCAATCGGACGTCCGTAGCTCAAGATATGAGTGTTTCCGCTCCGAGGGCCCGGTTGGTTTCGTGTACGAACCAACCCGGCTGAACCCAAAGTATTCTAAAACCTTGAGTGCAATATACCGAAATGACCGTCTCGATCCAAGGATCGCGTTTCTACTGACGACGAGTCGTTTTGAGTCTCGTAGCTCAAGTTACGGGCATTTGACCGAAACGGTCCGAAGACGGGGGGGTCCGGGCCCGGGCCGACCCGGGCCGACCCCCCCCCCCCTGGGTCGGCCGCACCAGGTCGACCCAACCCGGTCCGACCAGGGCGCGGCCCGGCCTGGCTCGGTTCGGCCAAGCGGCCGAACGGCCGTGCGCCGCGGAGCGCTGCCCCCGCGGTCTGGAGATGTCGCGGCCCCGCGTGGGCCGCGCTGGAGAACCGCGGACGCGGCTTCTGCCGCGTCCCGTGCGGGCAAGCCGGACCCGCGTGACTGCGGGTCCGTTGGCCGCCGCCGCGGAGGCTTCAGCCCCGGCGGTCTCGTCCGGCGGCGCGCCAGGGCGCCGCCCCCTCCGGCCGCCGGCGCCGCCGCGCCGGCGACCCGCACCTCCGGAATCTTCCGCGGGCCACCGGAGTTGCTCCGGTGGTCCGTTTTCCTTCCCGTCTGCGCCGGTGTTCCTCCCAGGTTCCGTTCTTCACTGCGGGATCAACAAATTTCTGTTGTGGCGCGTTCCGTCGTCGCCCGTCAAATCCGCACAACAACGAAGAACGGCGGAGGGTTGTCGGGCCGTGTTCGTTTGGCCCGCACCCTCCGCGTTAGAGATAAACAATGGGAGAAATAATCCAGCACATGAAACAACAATTTTAATTAACTAAAATTGTTCATGAGAAATCCGGTTCTTTAATTTAAAGAAACGTTCACGGGAATAAGGGCATTTGCAAAACAAAATCCCTACCTCGTCAAGTCGTCGTCCGCGGGTTCTTCGCGGAAATTGATCATCACGGAAGGAGGCGATCGTCATGTCGTGGAAGGAGTCGCGTCGTCACAGAAGGGTGTCGCGTCGTCACGGAATCTGGCGTTGCGTCGACGAACTCAACGGACCAAGAAACAACAGATTTAATTTTTAAATAATTAAATCCGTGTTTTGTTAAAAACCACAAAGGAGATTAAAAAGAAACTCGAGATCTCTTACCTCAAGCAGTTGGTGATCGGAGATCGGGGCGGGGAAGAACGTCTAGGATGAAGGGTCTTCAAACTCCGAGGGTGACGGCGTTCTTCGCGTTCTTCGCGTTCTTCGCGTTCTTCGCGAAGGAGGATGAAGGTTCAAGAACTTCTGTCAAAACCCTTCAACGTGTAATCCTTCAAATGTCGTGTTGGTATTATTTTATTATTACGCCAACAAACGAAAAAGAGGTAAGTAACGACCCATTAATTCGTAGAATTAATTCAACGAAAGAAACTGCCCATTTAATTCATGAATAAAACCGCCCAATTAAATGGTCTATTAAGAATTTAAGAAAACGCGTCAGTTGACTTTCATAATGACGGGTTTTCGCGGGTGCGTTACTTAGCGGAAAAGAAACGGTGGGGCTCGTGCGGGCCCCACCTCACAAATATCCTACCAAGAGGGTAGGATATTTTTGGATAGTACCCTATCCATTTCAACTCAGTTTAAGTGGCTTTCAAGTGGCTTCAAGTGGCTTAAGTGAAATAAAATAAAGTTTGTCGAACATTTTATTTTATTTCTTAACTTTAAGCCCAAAAATTAAAAACCACACCCAAGCAAACACAACTCTGGAAGAGGCGTTTCTAAGAAAATACCGGCACTGTGATTTCATCGGTTCCCTCAGAATTCGATTCCGGGCACCGATTCAAAAGTTAGAAAAACCCGCTCGTCCGTTCACTGAACGTACCCGAGCCAAACTTCGGAAAATGATTCCGGGCACACCGGGCCTCGGAATCAGGTGCCGTCAGAAACTGCGTTCTTTTAAAATTTCAAAGAAATTTAATAAAAAAATTCCTTGAAATTTACGGGTCTTTACAACGACCACCTTCTTTCAGTGGGTCTTCTGATCGACTTGTTTCTAAAAAATGGATCAGTACCATTGAAAAAATATTTTCCATACTTTGATGTTCGGAACATGAAAAAGTCATTCTGGTTGTTTACCTTTTAGACGGTGAAGAAGACCAGTGGTGGACTCTAATTAAGAATACAAGGCCCCAAGATGAAATTGGATCCATGGAATGGGATGAGTTCAATAACTTGTTTTCAATAAGTATTTCCCTCGTATTCTTAGAACAATGATGGAAAAGGAGTTCCTTGAGCTTAAGAAAAAGTATGATGAATCTGTTGGTATATACAAGGCAAATTTTACAAGGCTTGAAAGGTATGAATCTGGCTTTATCATCCAACCTGAAAGTAAAGTTCATCGATTCTTCAGTGGATTAAAACCAAGTCTTCAAAGAGCATTAGCTATAAGATACTTCAGTAGCTATGAAAAAATTGTGTGTTGTGCTATCAAGGGAGAAATGGAAGTTGGTGTTACATATCCATCTCATGGTTTTGACAAGAAATGAAAGATTGAGTTTAAGGAAAAATCTCAGAACAATGGTGAATAGAAGATGAATGTTTCTTTATGCTCAATGTGTTGAAAGAAGCATGGTGGAGATTGTCTAAAAGGTACTAGAAAATGTTTCAAGTGAGGAAAAGAAGGTCGTTGATAAGCTGAGTGCCGAAGTAATGGGAAAAAGGTTGCTAATGATGTGAATAGAGAAAAGACTATAGATAATGTACCACCAACACTCCAATGCTTCAAGTGTAAGGAAATGGTGCATTATGATAACCAATGCCCTAATCCAAGGGTTAATGATGATTGACATCAAAAACCTCTTAAGTCAAAGGACAAAGGGAAGTCACATGTGATCACTATGTAATGGAGATGTTGAGTAGGACAACGATGTGGTGGAATGATTATGTATTTATGTAATGGGATTCCAAAATAATGTTGTGGAATCTCATTCATAGTATCGTGGAATATTATAATATCCATGTAATAGTTTGTTGTGGTTACTGATAATTATATGGTACAGGTCACCATGAAAAGTGATTTAAATATTTATGGAAAGAAGATGATATGTGCATAATGAAGGGATAAGGAGAAAATAATATGTTCGATAGTATTCATGAGCTCATGATGGGTATAAAGACAAATTGATATCATGGTTTTAGTATATAGAATTTTTGGGATTTTGGTGTGTGGAAAGAGTTAACTTTTTATGGCATTCATGTTTTTACTAAGGTTTTATGGTAATACAGGTTTCAAAAGAATACATAATTAAGGTAATCACATGTTTGGAATGGGACCAACAAGATATATCTTGTGATATATGAGGGATAAATTATGGTATTCACGTTCTCGTTATGTGACCTTTCCAGTAATTTTTTTCTTTATACTATTAGATTGGACAGATTTATTTTGGATAAGTCTCAATATTCGAATAGATTATGTCGGACATCAGATAGTATTGTTTAAGGCTAGAAAAATTTTCTATATTATTTCTAGAATGGTACAATATTGTATTTTTAGAAAAAGTACAACCTGTGGGATGGGAAACTACCCATTGCGTCAGACAAAGTTGTGGGAATCGAACCCACAACCAATGTGTCACATGCCTTTATCGCCTACCACTGGCCTACAAGAAGTCTTTGGTTAGTAGAAATTAGTTTTATTTTATTAAGCATAATGATAGTTGGAGTATAAGTCCATTTATGGAATCTTATACAGTTAATCTCACCATAAGATGGACTTATGTATATAATGTTTTCTAACCTTATGTGTGAGACAGATGGAATGACCTATAATTCTATAGCATGATCTTATAACACTTCACGGAAGACAAATTCAACTTTACTTCATTAAGAGATGATGTGTAAATTGTTCGAGGCACAAACAACACTGAGATTGTACCAATATCAAGTAAATATTTCTTTTAATTCTTCAACATTAGGGAACTGATCTTGAAAACCAAAAACATTGTCCTAGTACCCTCATATTCGATGAATCAGATGGTACCTTAGATCATCACAAATTTATGGTTTTGTGATTGTTGGCTTTTTCATAGCCATGTTCTCTACCACTCTTTATCAGAACATGATGGCTAAATTTCTTTTCCATATCCATATTTTCACCAATGTTCTCCTATGTGGAAACCCAGTGATGAGTTAATTTGGGTAACCATTACGTTTCATAGTTCACTTTTTAAAATTAAGTTTTAGTATTCCTTTTTATAATGTGGGTTTCTATCTATGAATCTTTCAAGTAGTAAATAATTTATAACCCTGATGAATTTTGAGGCGGAAATTCGTTTTAAGGGGGGTAGAATGTAACACCCTGAGATATTATGATATATATTCTATTTAATTTCTTTGATTGTACACTACACCAAGATTAGATTTTACTATATGCAACATCGTATTAGCTTGCAGTATACACCAACACTATTCTTGACTCGTGTTACACACAATTTCAAGTTCGTTTTGTAGAAATTATTCTATGAAACATTATGTATAGATTTTGTTTAATATATAAATGAAATAAGATTGTATTATGTTATACACAACACCGAAGGGAGATTGCACTAAATACAGCACTGACTTGTCTTTCATTACATGAAATCGTGACCTTCCTCGATAGCGTGTGTAGTACGCAATAACGGGTTTTACTAAAAAATGATATGTTATTAAAATATTATATAAACTAGACGTTATGAATAGTAATACCCACTTTTTGAAATTTTATAAATTTTATCATTCAAAATTAACTTCATTTTTGAATTCAGAATATCGAAATTAGACAAGGGTGAATTTTTGTTATTTTTCTAAATTTTCAATTTTTGATGAATAGTGAAAAACAATGAGTTATAGTTTAAAAACGAATTTTTATTTAAATAATTATTTATTTTATTTAAATTTATTTTAGGTAAAAATTGATACATAATACCTATATAAGTTCAATGTAATTCATTAGAGTCATTTTATAGTAATTTTAGATAAATAAAAAATTTATTGGAGTTTTCACCATCTTTTACCCACCTCCTAGGAAAATTTGCAAATTTACATAAATCTTAATTTTACCGATTCTGTGAGTGGAATTTTGAAAATAAAAGAGACACAGTTAATATCAAGGAGTAAAATTTGGTTCAATATGATAAAAATATTTTTTTTCGGAACATTCTCTTTTTTACTTTTATTTACCACGGTTAAAAGTAAATAGGGTAATTAAGGGTAAAAATGATATTATTATTACCCTATTACATGCCCTAATTCTATTGGATAAGTCTAATTCGACCAAAAACAACCTTAGGAATTAAATATTACCCTTTAGGTCCATTTGTATTTGATTAATACATTTATTATTGTTTTACTTAAAGAAGAGTTAAAATAGTTAAAATCATTGTTTAATAACTAAAATTTTTTTAATATAGGTTTATAGATAAGATATATTAGACTATAAATATTCATTAGAAAAATAAAACGATTTCCTACATAATGGTATTTTATTTATAATTTTTATACATTATATAATTTAATTAATTTATGACACAATGGTGTTATAGTAATTACCTAATTAATGAAATATTAAAACAATTGATATTATAAATACAAAAATAAATTTAATTTGAGACTTTTTATGAATTAAACTAATTTTATAGGTTAAAAAAACATATTAGGGTTGGTTAGATTATTATTTTCTGAAGTAATAATGCTGTTATGAATTTAGAGAAAACAAACTAACAAATAGTGTCAAAATTGACATAAAAGAGTTTCTAAAACAAGGATTACATTATTACATGATATAATGGTCCTAAAAATATAAGGATCGGAAAAAATACTTATATAATATTATATATGACATTAATGAACCAATTGTGGTTCTATTGGTAGTATATAGTATGTTTATTAACCATATAGTGTAAGAATACAAGAAGACACGGTAAAGGTTAAATTATTAAACCTAGTGTTAAATCTAAATGATAAGGTTAAAATGGTAACCTAAACTTTTCTAAAAGGTACTGGTTGAGATGATTTCAACACATCCAAACCCTATCCTCTAAATAAGTCACTTTGGAGCCATTATAAACCGAATGTGAATTTATTATACAATAATATTTTATATTTTTTCTAAGGTGCCCCTCACCCCCATTATAAAAGGGCACCTCCCCCCTCTCCTATTAACAAAAATTTGAGCCTTAATGCTCAGAAAACCCATCTCATTTCACTTCTACACTTCTATAGAAACTTTTTAGAGGTCCTGGTCTTCTTCAAATTCCAACTTTTGTGCCCTAAGAGGAGGTTAAGAGGAGGCACGCTGAAGAAGAGGTAATCTCTTCTACTGATTCTTTCAAATTTCATTATTATTATACTTCCTATTCTTTAGTTGTTTAATTATATAGTAATTACATCAATATAAATAATATAATGAAATGTTATTATAAATATGAAACAACTCTATTCCACCTTCTATCCATCCTACAGGAAACGAAATCACCGCACATGCGTACGTACGGAATACCGTCTCCACCCCACGGTGTAATCTGTTTTCCCACCACCGCCGTACTTGGATCGGTATAATGGTTTAAAGAATAACTATAAATGGTTATTATAACATCATATGGATTCTGATATATTATATCATCCACTCCAATTCCATTCAATAATTATGGGAATGATATCATCGCGCGTGCATACGTACAGATTACCATCTCCACGACGTGATGAGATTCATTCTCCATATTAACAATTCAAGAATGATAATAAAGTATATATAATGAATGATAATGATATATATGACATAATAATGTTACTATATTTATGTATATATATGTGTGTAATATACTTACTTCCATTCAAGTCACTAAGGAAATGAAAACAGTGTTCATGCGTACGTACGGCCTACCGTCTCTATGAATGGTGTGTTTCATTTCATTTATCTACATATTATATATAGATATATATATACTGAATATATATGATATATAAATAATTTTTTACATTTTTAATGTAAGTATATCATGATATAAGTAATAATAATATCATGAACAACAAGTCCAAACATGTATGATAAATGAAACGATTTTACCGAAAATGCTTCTTTAACATGGAATTAACAAAAGAACGGGTAATATAAATTCATAAGTGAACCATATATGATATCATACATATTTTTATGGTTTAGTTACCAGTTAATAATATTTTTAAACCCACTATAGTTGAGTCTCGAACATATACGGAAGAAATTGGACATAAGGTAAGGGATAATTTTGCAATCTCATTTTTATCCAAGATTACTTATACGTAAGTATTTAATGGGGTTATATTTTTCATCCTTGTCCATAAAAATGTTTTTCATAAAGTGTTTAATATTATTCCATGTATGTTTAAATTCATTTTTACCCCTCTTTGACTTTTACTTTGTGTTATGGAAGGATTCTTTTTTTTGTTTACCATAAAGGTACTTTTTGATTTTTCCGGAAAAAGTACGAGAAGAATATTTTTTTCACATTATACGACATGAATGGATTTTTACGGTTTCATAGTGCCTAATTTTCATGAAGCTTCCTGTACAATAAATTAGGATTATTTTCAAAAAAATACTTTTCTTTTAAAATTGAATGTCATTTTGTGAAAAGAAAATGATTTTTAAGAAGAAAGGATATTTTCCTCAAGAATTCATTTCAAGTGTTTTGTCAAAACTATTTTCCTTATAAGATTACATTATTTAGTATGATTAGTTCTCAAGTATAATGACTCTATTATTTAAATAGTTTGATTCTTCTTATGATGAAATGATAACCATTTGTTTTATATGGATTAAATTATGATGGGATGATGTTTATGAAACCCATTTTATTCATTGGGTTATGATGAATGATTTATGTTTAATTTGTCGCACAAGTAAGAATGATTTTATTATGAGTTGGTGGGACCTATATCTCCCTCCAATGCATTGTCTAAAGATTTATAACTCATGAGATAGAAATGGATGGAATGGAATGTTAATCTAGTTCAGTGATATAGGACTGGAACGAGGAGTTAACTCATTTCAGAAAGGGACTTTGTACACTATGATGGTCTTGGTAGTAATGACTTGGCTACTATGGAAATCATATCATGTGATTATGTTCTGAGTTTCCAAAGACACTAAACCAATACAGGCTTTGGGCATCTGTTTTTTTCATGTATTAAGTATTCTTCAAAAGTTTTGTAATGTCTATGTACGTCAAGATTGGGTCTCTACAGTTGGTATCAGAGTGAAGGTTTAGTTATCCTTTGTAAACTAGAATGCGAAAACTTTAGTGAAATCCCTAGAGATATTTCTACGGTATTTCTAGGGATGTCTCTAAGCTTAAGATTATGTATAGGTTATAGTCCAAGAATTAAGGTAACGATCTTAGAATTAAACATAATATGTTATATATTGAAAGTACTTCCCCTTTATTATGTTGTTTTCCTAGCATGATTTTTTCCTCTCACACTGTTCTTTTTGGGTTTTATAAGATGGCTGGA
The DNA here is from genome assembly GCA_963277665.1 of Viscum album. NCBI lineage: Eukaryota > Viridiplantae > Streptophyta > Magnoliopsida > Santalales > Viscaceae > Viscum > Viscum album. The sequence continues at coordinate 469,416,853 of OY728132.1, forward strand.
ACCCAAAGGAACCATGTTGATCTATTAAATGGACAACGCAATGATTGTCCTCCTGAACAATCAAATGTGATGGGAGATGGAGTGAAAAATCTTATTGCTATACTTACATAGGATATGAATCATTCTGGACTTCCAAATTAGCAAAGAAAGGAACAATTTTCTATTGAGTCCTTCATGAGGCAACGACCACCTTCTTTTTGTGGGTCTGCTGATCCACTTGTTGCTAAACATTGGATCAGTACCGTTGAAAAGATAATTTCCATACATCGACGTTCATAACATGAAAAATTCATTCTGGAAGTTTACCATTTAGACAGTGTAGCAGACCAGTGGTGGACTCTAATTAAGAATACAATTCCCCAAGATAAAATTGTATCCATGGAATGGGATGTGTTCAAGAACTTGTTTTTCAAAAAGTACTTCCCTCTTATTCTTTGAAAAAAGATGGAAAAGGAGTTCCTTGAGCTTAAGAAAATGGATGATGAAACTATTGGTATATACGAGGCGAATTTTACAAGGCATGAAAGGTATGCATCTAGATTTATCATCCAACCTCAAAGTAAAGTTTATTGATTCATCAGTGGCTTAAAACCAAGTCTTCGAAGGGCATTAGCTATAAGATACTTCAGTAGCTATGAAGAAATTTTTTGTTGTGCTATCAAGGTAAAATTATAGTTGGTGTTACATATCCATCTCATGGTTTTGAAAAGAAACGAAAGATGGAGTTTAAGGAAAAATCTTAGAACAATGGTGAAAAGAAGATGAATTTTTCATTATACTCAAAGTGTGGAAAGAAGCATGGTGGAGATTGTCTATAAGATATTAGAAAAATTTTCAAGTGTGGAAAAGAAGGTCATCGAGCAGCTGAGTGCCTAAGTAATGGAAAAAAGGTAGCTAATGATGTGAATAGAGAAAATACTACAAAGAACGCACCACCAACACTTCAATGCTTCAAGTGCATGGAAATGGGGCATTATGCTAACCAATGGCCTAATCCAAGGGTTAATGATGATCGACATCAACAACCTATTAAGGCAATGGATAAAGGGATGTCACATGCGATTACTATTAGAGATGTTGAGTATTACAATGATTTCCTGGAATGATTATTTATTTATATAACGGGATTCCAAAATAATGCTATTGAATCTCATTTATAGTATCGTGGAATATTGGAATATCAATGTAATGCTTTTTTGTGGTTTTCAATAATTATATGGTACAGGTAACCATGAAAAGTGATTGAAATATTTTTGGAAAGCAGATGATATGTGCATAATGAAGGGATAAGGAGAAAATAATATGTTTGGTAGTATTAATGAGCTCATGATTTGTATAAGGACAAAGTGATATCACGGTTTTAGTATATAGATTTTGGGGATTTTGGTGTGTGGAAAGTGTTAACTTTTGATAGCATTCAGGTTTTCACTAAGGTTCTAGGGTAATACACATTTCAAAAGAATACATAATTAAGGTAATCACATGTTTGGAATGGGACCAACAAGATATATCTTGTGATATATGAGGGATAAATGATGGTATTCACATTCTTGTTATGTGAATTTTCTAGTAATTTTTTTCTTTATACTATGAGATTGGATAGATGTATTTTCGATAAGTCTAAAGATTCGAATGGAATATTTCAGACATCAGATAGTATTGTTTAATTCTAGAACATTTTTCAATATTATTTCTAGAATGTTACAATAGTGTAGTTTTATAAAAAGGACAACCTGCAGGATAGGTGACAACTCATCGCGTCAGAAAAGGTTGTGGGAATTGAACCCACAACCAAAGTGCGACATGCCTTTATCACCTACCACTAGCCTATAGGAAGTCCATGTTTAGTAGAAATTAGTTTTATTTTATTAATCAGTATGATAACTAAAGTATAAGTCAATTTTTTGAATCATATATAGTTAATCTCACCATAAAATGGACTTATGTATATAAATTTTGCTAACCTTATGTTTGAGACTGATGGAATGACCTATCATTCTATCGCATGATCTTCTAACACTTCACGGAAGAAAAATTCAACTTTATTTCATTAAGAGATGAAGTGGAAATTGTTCAAGGCACAAACAATAGTGAGAATGTACCGAAATCAAGTAAGTATTTCTTTTAATTCTTCAACATTAGGGAAATGATCTTGAAAACCAAAAATGGTGTCCATGTACCCTCATATTCAATGAATCAGATGGTACCTTAGATTATCACAAATTTATGGCTTTGTGATTTTTGGATTTTTAATAGCCATGTTCTCTACCACTCTTCATCAGAACATGATGGTTAGATTTCTCTTCCATATCCATATTTTCACCTATGTTCTCCTATGTGGAAACCCTGTGATGAGTTAATTTGGGTAACCGTTACATTTCATACTTCACTTTTTAAAATTATGTTTTAGTATTCCTTTTTACAATGTGGGTTTATATAAATGAAACTTTCAAGTAGTAAATGATTTATAACACCGACAAATTTTGAGGATGAAATTCATTTTAAGGGGGGTAGAATGTAACACCCTGAGATTTTATGAGATATATTCTATTTAATTTTTTTGATTTTACACTACACCAAGATTAGCTTGTACAATACGCAACAATGTATTAGCTTGCAGTTTATGGAACACTATTCTTGGCTCGTGTTACACACAATTTCAAGTTCGTTTTGTGGAAATTATTCTATGCAACATTAAGTATAGATTTTGATTAATGTATAAATGAAATATGTTTTGATTATGTTATACACAACACCAAAGGGATATTTCACTACACGCAACCCTTACTTGTCTTACATTACATGAAATCGCGACCTTCCTCGATAGGGTGTGCAGTACGCTATACTGTGTTTCACTATAAAACAATATGTTATTAAAATATTATATAAACTATCAGTAATGAATAGTAATACCCACTTTTTGAAATTTTATAAATTTTATCATTCAAAATGAACTTCATTTTTGGATTCCGAATATCAAAATTAGCCTAGGTTGAATATTTGGTATTTTTCTGAAAACATTCAGTTTTTGATGAATAGTGAAAAACACTGAGTTATAGTTTAAAAATGAATTTTTATTTAAATAGTCATTTGTTTTATTTAAATTTATTTTATGTCAAAATTGATACATAATACCTATATAAGTTCAATTTAATTCATTAGAGTCATTTTATAGTAATTTTATATATAAAAAAATTTATTGAACTTATCACCATCTTTTACCCACCTCCTATGGGAATTTGAAAATTTATATAAAACATAATTTTACAAATTCTGTGAGTAGAATTTCAAAAATCCAAGAGACACAGTTAATATCAATGAGTAAAATGTGGTTCAATAATATAACAATAATTTTTTGTGAATAGTAACTTTTTACTTTTATTTACCACGGTTAAAAGTAAATACGATAATTAAGGGTAAAAATGATATCATTATTACCCTATTACATGCCCTAATTCTATGAGATAAGTTTAATTCAACCAAAAACAACCTTATGAATAAACTATTACCCTTTAGGTCCACATGAATTAGATTAAGGCATTTATTATTATTTTACTTAAAGAAGAGTTAAAATAGTTAAAATCAAAGTTTAATAAAGAAAACATTTTTAATATAGAGTTATACATAAGATAAATTTGACTATAAATATTAATTAGAAATATAAAAATATTTCCTACATAATGGTATTTTATTTATAATTTTTAGACATAAAATAATTAAATTTATTTATGACACAATGGTGTTACAGTAATTACCATATTAATGAAATATTAAAACAATTGATATTATAAATACCCAAATAAATGTAATTTGACACTTTTTATGAATTAAACTAATTTTATAGGTTAATATAACATATTATTGTTGGTTAGATAAATTTTATTCTAAGTAATAATGCTGTTATGAATTTATAGAAAACAAACTACCAAATAGTGTCAAAATTGACATAAAAGATTTTTTATAACAGAGATTATATTATTACATGATATAATGGTCCTATAAATATAAGGTTAGTCCAAAACACTTATATAATAATATATATGACATTAATGAACCAATTTGGGTTCTATTGGTAGTTTATAGTAAGTTTATTACCCATATAGTGTAAGAATACAAGAAGACACGGTAAAGGTTAAATTATTTAACTTAGAGTTAAATATAAATGATAAGGTTAAAATGGTAACCTAAACATGTCTAAAAACTATTGTTTGAGAATATTTCGACCCATACCCACCCTATCCTCAAAATAAGGCACCTTGTAGCCATTATAAACCTAATATTAATTTATTATGAAATAATATTTTATGTTTTTCCTAAGGTGCCCCTCGCCCCCTCATAAAAGGGAACCTCCTCCCTCTCATCTTCACACAAATTTGAGCCTTAAATCTCGGCCAAAACCTACTCATTTCACTTATCCACTTCTATATAAACCTACTATAGGTCCTGGTCTTCTTCAAAGTCCATCTTTTGTGCCCTAAGATGAGGTTAAGAGGAGGCGCGCTAAAGAAGAGGTAATCTCTTCTACCGATTCTTTCAAGTTTCTTTATTATTCTACTTCCTCTTATTTAGTTGTTTCATTATATAGTAATGACATCAGAATAACTAATATACTGATATGTTATTATAAATATGAAACAAACCCATTCAACCTTCTATCCATCCTATGGAATATGAAATCACCGCACGTGCATACATACGGAATACCGTCTCCACGCTGTGGTGTAATATGTTTTTCCACCACCACCTTAATTGGATGGGTATAATGGTTTAAAGAATAACTATATATAGTTATTATAAAATCATACTGATTCTGATATATTATATCATCCACTCCAATTCCATTCAATAATTATGGGAATGATATCATCGCTCGTGCGTACGTACGGATTACCGTCTCCACGACATGATGAGATTCATTCTCCATATTAACCATTCAAGAATGATTATAAAGTATATATAATGAATAATAATGATATATATGACATAATAATGCTACTAGATTTATGTATATATATATATATATGGCATCTAATTAAATCCATTCAATTCAATAAGTAATGGAAAACAGCATTCATGCGTATGTACGGCCTACCGTCTCCATGAACGGTGTGTTTCATTTCATTTATCTATCTATTATATATAGATATATATATATAATGAATATATATGATATATAAATCATGTTTTATATTTTGGAAGTAATTATATCATGATATAATTAATAATAATATCAATAACAACAAGTCCAATCATGTACGATAAATGAAATGATTTTACCCAAAACGGTTCTTTAACATGGAATTAACAAAAGAATGGGTAATATAATGTCATAAGTGAACCGTATATGATATCATAAATATTATTATTGTTCTTTTACAAGTTAATAATATGTTTAAACCCAATATAAAGGAGTCTCGGAAATATATGGAAGAAATTGGACATAAGGTAATGGATAATTTTGCAATCTCATTTTTATCCGAGATTACTTATATATAAGTATTCACTGGGGTAATATTTTTCAACCATGTACATAAAAAAATTCATAAAGTGTTTAATATTCGTCCATTTATTTTTAAACTCATGTTTACCCCTCTTTGACTTTTACTTTTTGTTATGGAAGGAATATTTCTTTTGGTTACCATATAAGGTACTTTTTGACTTTTCCAGCAAAAGTATGAGAAGAATGTTTTTTTAAATTATACGTCATGAACGGATTTTTACGGTTTCATAATGCCTAATTTTCATGAAGTTTCCTCTAAAATATTTCATGATTATTTTCAACAAAATCTTTTTCGTTTAAAATTGAATGGAATTTTGTGAAAATAAAATGATTTTAAAGAAGAAAGGATATTTTCCTCAAGAATTCATTTCAAGTGTTTTGTCAAAAATATTTTCCATCTAAGATGAAGTTATTTAGTATGATTAGGTTTCAAGTATAATGTCTCTATTATTTACATGGTTTGATTATTCTTATGATGAAATTATATCCATCTGTTTTATATGGATTACATTATGATGGGATGATGTTTATGAAACCCATTTTATTTTTTGGGTTATAATGAATGATTTATGTTTAATTTGTGGCACAAATGAGAATGATTTCAATATGAGATTGGTGGGACCTATATCTCCCTCCAATGCATTGGGTAAAGATTTATATCTCATGAGATGGGCATGGTGGAATGGAAAGTTAATCTGGTTCAGTGATACAGGACTGGAATGAGGATTGAACTCGTTTCATAAAGGGACTTTGTATACTATGATGGTCTTGTCAATAATCCCTTGGATACTATGGAAATAATATCATGTTCTTAATGATTTTCCAGAATTACATGTCTTATTTTCATGCTATTTTATCATAGTTAATGTTCCTTTATGATCTATGAATTATGCACTGCCAATATTTATGTCATTACTCATGATTTTGATGTTTTATGTTCATGTTCTTGTGTTCAAATATTTAGGGGTTGTTTTATGTTCCCCATGTTTAACCTTACTTTGAATTTGAGCTCACCCTTTTTATGTTTTTTCCCCAGGATATAAAGAATGGTTTTAGGTAATAAAACCAAAGTGGAAGATCTTTATGGGAGAAGTTGAAGATGTTTCACAATGATTAGAATATTATGTTCTGAGTTTCCAAAGACATTAAACTAATACGGTCTTTGGTCATCTATTTTTGTCATGTATTAAATATTCCGCAAAAGTAATGTAATTTCTATGTACATCAAGGTTGGGTCTCTACATCCAGGGGTGGGCGGTCTATCTAGGGGGTGGGCAGGCTGGCCATGGGGGGTAGGGGTGTCCAGGGGGTGGGCGGGATGTCCACAGGGGGAGCGGCAGTCTAGAGGTGTGGGTTGGTTGTCAACAAAGGTGGGTGGGGCTTTCCAGGTGGGTATGGGGTGTCCAGGGGGTGGGGTTAGTCCACAGGGGGGAGAGGATGTCTAGGGGTGGGTGGGCTATCCACAGGGGTGGCCAGGCTGTCCAGTGTGGTAAGGGGTGTCCAGGGGGTTTTTGGGCTGTCCACGGGGGTGGGTGGGGCTGTCTAGGGGGGTACGAGGTGTCCAGGGGGTGGCGGTAGTCCATAGGGGAAGGGGTTGTCCTGGGGGTGGGCAGGCTGTCCACGGGGGTGGAGAGGCCATCCAGGGGGGTTTACGGGGTGTCTAGGGGGTTGGGGGCTGTTTAGGGGAGGGTTGAATCAGTCAAAAAAAATCATCAAGTCATGTTTTATTATTTATAGATAAAAAAATAAGATAATGTAACCTATCTAATCACACATATATCCAGGTACAACAAATCAATAAACATAAAAGGTTAGTAATACTATTAGAAAATATAACATATCAATCTATCCCTCATCAACAACATTATCATCACCATCATCCTCACCCACACCCTCATCCTCATTGTCTCCCCCATCATAATACATGACCTCCTCCTTGGCCTCGTACTCAGCCTCATCCTCCTCATCGCCCTCCTCCTCCACCTTGACATCCTCCTCGCCTTCCTACTCTACCTTGCCCTACCCCTCGCCCTCCTTTTATTCTGCCTCGGACTCCTCCTAGCCGTCATCTCGACCACCACTAGAACTACCACCTGATGCACCATATATAGAATGCATCGATGACATATACTCATCACAAGCATTTTTGTGCTTTGGTGGAAGTGATGAACATAAATCATCCATCTATTTCATAAATTCTTTGTTCTCCATAGAAGACTATTCTTCCATCTCTACTACCTTTTTTCAGCCTGTTCTGCCTGTGACTTAGCCTGCTACAACTCGGTGGCACTACAACTCATGCCTGAGGAGGGCCAATACCTCGTCGGAACTATACTCTTCTCATGTCGGCAGTGTACTCTACCAGGGTGCTCCTCTCCCAACACCTGATGTAAGTGATCATATCGCCCAAAATTGTCAGGTTCCTGGTTATCAAGGGGCTCTAAAGCATCCTATTACAAATATAAATAGATTATTATGTTATAAAATAGATATTAAAGTCACCCACATATGGAAATGGTCATGGTTTGTAGACTGAGTGTAAATACAATAACTTCCATTGGTATGAGATGGATGTTAGGTGAATAAAAAACACAATAAAATGGAAAAAGAAAATGAATATATCCTTCTAGTTTTGACGATGAAATGCATTGGCAGAGCGACATCACCTCCCCTCATGAATCGGCATCCCTGATCATAGAATCATACCCTTATATTTATAGAATTTTAAACTAAATGGTTTGTAGTGTAATATAAATAGGGTGTACTATGGTAGAATAGAAATTTCTTAGTTTTCTTCATCGGTAGGTGGCCAAATAACCCACCCATTGATTTTATCCTGTCATCGGCCGGTTAGTGGAAGTACACAGTGTATGGTCCTATCATACATGGCATTTATCTTCTCTATAATCCACCAAACACTTTTTGAATAGGATTCGGCAATGTGTATAATTAATACATGTAATTTTGTTTATGGTCTACATATTGGATGCGACATCAAGTTGGTTGAGACATTAACCTTGTAACTGTATAGGTAATATGCATATAGAGTAAATTTAGTGTATTTTCCATTTTACTATCATTTTTCTCGATGTGTGAAATTCACTAAAAAATCATGAAAATCACCCATTCACATCAAACTAAATTATTTGATGCATAAAACAATATTATCTAGTGTAAATTATTTTTATACTCAATAAATAGTATGGATTAACATGCAAAAATCAATAACATAAAACACCACCACACATAATAATTTACGTTACCTCAAATAAAATATCAACATCAAATTAAAATAATCCAAACTCTAAAATGAGAAGTGTTTGAATAATTTCACATATAAATTTAAATTCATATAATATGATTTTAATAAGGAATTAAACATATTTTAATATCAATGATATTATAATAACGCCTCATATATAATTTAATTACAAAATTTCATCCTCTTTTATTTAAATTTGTCATATTTTCATAAATATGAATTCCACTTGAAGTTTTACCACACCATGAAACTAATTCACTCATCACTCTAGACAATGTAATCATAGTTATTCCCAATATCAAATGTAATACTCTATCCCTAATATTGTATGTAATCTAATTCTCTATATATAAATTAAATCACCAAAATAATATGTTCTTTCAATAAGGTTCTTATAATTCTAAGGTAAATGGGAGGTAGGTAATGATGTGAAAATAATATTAGTGGAATGGAAAAAGAGGCCATATTCTTTAATAACGTAAAATGATATTCAATGACAAATCATTATGAAAATACATAACTAAAAAAGTCTCTCAAAGGTAAACATAATCATACTCATAAATTTCTGACATCAATTCATGAACCATCTATGAGAGTAAGGAATGAATATGTTCGTATTTTTTAATTTCTAAAAAATAAATTAGAGGAACTCTTAGGAATAGGAGGAATGGTGGTTTTTGAACCATTTTCCAAAATGAAAAAGATATTGACTCCCCCACACAAATTTCATGGTTTCCTGCATTAATAGACCACAAATATCTAAACTCCCTATTTAAATCCCGAATGAATAATAATGAAGTATAATCAAAGAATTGTGGTTTGAAGGATAAATAGTCTAATAATTTGGATTCCTTTTTCATGATTCTTTTTTAATTTTATAATGATAAAATATCGAGTGGTTATCTAATTAAAAAGGGTTTGAAAATATCAATTAAATTCAATAGTCATTTTATTGTGATTCAAAATATACTTGTTTCGATAAACATTAATGTTCTAGTAGGTATTCATATCTCATGATTCTCTCTAGAATGTGGTATTATGTAATCCTATAACAATGTTTTTATAATAAAACTCATTAACAAGGATGAAAATGGGTCAAACATTTGTTGATACGAATAATAATTATTGGTATAATAAATGAAAATTGATAAAAATAAACATATCAAATCAAAAAATATCAGAAATCATTTTAAAATACATTAAAATTGAACTAATCATGTATCATTTTAAAATTACCACTTCTTTATTTATTATTTATAATTATAATTAATAGAAATATCTAAATATTAAAATATAGCATTTAATTAATGATTTCTCCAAGATTAGTCTAATATAAAATATTTATGTAGCTAGGGACTCTTCCTCACACTTAATATTTCATGTTTTCCTCTAAGAAAAACCAAATTTAGTAGAAGAAGGTCTATAATTTAAATATTATAATAATCATTGAGATTAATGAAATAATTAATCTAGAGAAAACAATTGGTATTAAGAGAAAAAACTATACTCCCTTAGTAGATAGCTCAAAAAGAGGGAAGAAATCGAATGTAAAATTCCCAAGGAACTACAGTGAACCTTTTATTATTAATGAATGGAAAATTAGTCTGGACCTAGGAAAACCATATCATAAAATAAAAAATGGTATATATATGTGTGTGTGTGTGTGTTTGTGTTTTTGTGTGTGGAAAAAGTAGTCAATCAATATCCTTTAGGGAGGAAACAACAGGTATTAGGGAATTCTATAGAGTGGTGGTAACTAAAGTGGATGGAGGCATGACATGGAGTGTTCCCCACTGTAATATTGTAGAAAGTAGATCCCAGTCCACAGTAGTAGTGGTCATTCCCACACCCTTGAAGAAATTAATCATGTAGTTCATGGTCGGGATATATAGCTGAGGATTTTGTTGAGTAGTAGGATCCAATGGTAATGGAAGCAGTAGGTTCTACAAAAGAAGTCTTAGCATCCCCTCTATTTAATTATTAATGTTTTCAATGGATTTGTGGTGAAAATGGATAGAGGGTTCAATCTCATTATGGGTGGATGTTTGGATATGATTTGGTTACTAGATGGAATGGTAGGAGATGAAGGATTAAAACTTGTTGTGGGAAGTAATGGAGAGGAAGGTCCTACTAGTGGATGAGGGGGAGATGGTATCCTGTTAGAAACAACAACTAAGGAAGGTGTGTCCTCTCTCAGTGAATATGGTATTGAGAAATCCTATAGGATCACATAGGTGACCCACTCTTTAGGATTATTAAAATGTGAATAAGCATGAGATATTCCATTAGATGAGGAGATACTAATTTATTGTGAGGGAGACATAGCTCGAACCCCCCAATGTTGTGGGATAACAATGTATCATAGAATCCACATGTTATGTGACCCTGATGGACAGTGAACATGGAGTGCGAGTAATATGTAGAAAAGTATAGGAGGTTGGGATAGTCATTCTAGATGATAGATGTCAGAAGCTCAATGTCTTATCTAGAAAAAAGGACCTCGTCCTCATATAGGGGACAAATAATGGAGCTCTAACCTCGATGGAAGAAATGAATGGGTGGGTAAATGATATATGTGCTCTATTATGAGGTGGGAGCATTCCCAACATCGGTTCTAGCAATATCCTACCACACAATTGTTAGGTCGGAACGGTCAAGGTGGGTAAGAGAGACAAAAGGGGTGGGGTGTCTGGATGTGGGAATAAGTTGCACCCTTGGACAAACTCTTCCATCATAAGGGAGAATAATTTCCCACCTAGTCGAGATCACACCGACACCACCATGTTTCATGTCATCTCTTGGTATGGGGGATCGTCAAACTACAAGTCCACTGAGAACTACAAAAATAATTTCTAATAAGTATTAGTGATAACCTAAATAATCTTATTCATATGGGTGTGGCCCAAAAAGGCCTCGAAATTCTATAAAATTTCATTTATCCTTGGATGATGGTTTCTATGAACCTGATACTCAATTGGATCATCCTAAATGAGATTTGACACAAACATTCATTGGTAAAATGACACTCATCAAAACAATTAGCATGTATGGGGTTGTGGTTTTATAGGGGGTGGGCAGGCTGGCCATGGGGGGTAGGGGTGTCCAGAGGGTGGGCAGGATGTCCACAGGGGGAGCGGCAGTCTAGAGGTGCGGGTTGGCTGTCAACAAAGGTGGGTGGAGCTTTCCAGGTGGGTATGGGGTGTCCAGGGGGTGGGGTTAGTCTACAGGGGGGAGAGGATGTCCAGGGGTGGGTGGGCTATCCACAGGGGTGGCCTGGCTGTCCAGTGTGGTAAGGGGTGTCCAGGGGGTTTTCGGGCTATCCACGGGGGTGGGTGGGGCTATCTAGGGGGGTACGAGGTGTCCAGGGGGTGGAGGTAGTCCATAGGGGAAGGGGTTGTCCTGGGGGTGGGCAGGCTGTCCACGGGGGTGGAGGGGCCATCCAGGGGGGTTTACGGGGTGTCTAGGGGGTTGGGGGCTATCTAGGGGAGGGTTGAATCAGTCACAAAAAATCATCAAGTCATGTTTTATTATTTATTGATAAAAAAATAAGATAATGTAACCTGTCTAATCACACATATATCCAGGTACAACAAATCAATAAACATCAAAGGTTAGTAATACTATTAGAAAATATAACATATCAATATGTCCCTCATCAACAACATTATCATCACCATCATCCTCACCCACACCCTCATCCTCATTGTCTCCCCCATCATAATACATGCCCTCCTCCTTGGCCTCGTACTCATCCTCAGCCTCCTCATCGCCCTCCTCCTCCACCTTGACATCCTCCTCGCCTTCCTACTCTACCTTGCCCTACCCCTCGCCCTCCTTTTCTTCTGCCTTGGCCTCCTCCTAGCCATCATCTCGACCACCACTAGAACTACCACCTGATGCACCATATATAGAATGCATCGATGACATATACTCATCACAAGCATTTTTGTGCTTTGGTGGAAGTGATGAACATAAATCATCCATCTGTTTCATAAATTCTTTGTTCTCCATAGAAGACTATTCTGTCATCTCTACTACCTTTTTTCAGTCTGTTCTGCCTATGACTAGCCTACTACAACTCGGTGGCACTACAACTCATGCCTGAGGAGGGCCAATACCTCGTCGGAACTATACTCTTCTCATGTCGGCAGCGTACTCTACCAGGGTGCTCCTCTCCCAACACCTGATGTAAGTGATCATATCGCCCAAAATTGTCAGGTTCCTGGTTATCATGGGGCTCTAAAGCATCCTATTACAAATATAAATAGATTATTATGTTATAAAATAGATACTAAAGTCACCCACATATATTCATTTTCTTTTTCCATTTTATTGTGTTTTTTATTCACCTAACATCCATCTCATACCAATGGCAGTTATTGTATTTACACTCAGTCTACAAACCATGACCATTTCCATATGTGGGTGACTTTAATATCTATTTTATAACATAATAATCTATTTATATTTGTAATAGGATGCTTTAGATCCCCTTGATAACTAGGAACCTGACAATTTTGGGTGATATGATCACTTACATCAGGTGTTGGGAGAGGAGCACCCTGGTAGAGTACGCTGCCGACATGAGAAGAGTATAGTTCTGATGAGGTATTGGCCCTCCTTAGGCATGAGTTGTAGTGCCACTAAGTTGTAGCAGGCTAAGTCACCGGCAGAACAGGCTGAAAAAAGGTAGTAGAGATGGAAGAATAGTCTTCTATGGAGAACAAAGAATTTATGAAACATATGGATGATTTATGTTCATAACGTCCACCAAAGCACAAAAATTATTGTGATGAGTATATGTCATCGATGCATTCTATATATGGTGTATCAGGTGGTAGTTCTAGTGGTGTTCGAGATGACGGCTAGGAGGAGGCCGAGGTAGAAGAAAAGGAGGGCGAGGGGTAGGGAAAGGTAGAGTAGGAAGGCGAGGAGGATTTCAAGGTGGAGGAGGAGGGCAATGAGGAGGTTGAGGATGAGTACGAGGACAAGGAGGAGGGCATGTATTATGATGGGGGAGACAATGAGGATGAGGGTGTGGGTGAGGATAATGGTGATGATAATGTTGTTGATGAGGGACAGATTGATATGTTATATTTTCTAATAGTATTACTAACCTTTGATGTTTATTGATTTGTTGTACCTGGATATATGTGTGATTAGATAGGTTACATTATCTTATTTTTTTATTTATAAATAATAAAACATGACTTGATGATTTTTTGTGACTGATTCAACCCTCCCCTAGACAGCCCCCAACCCCCTAGACACCCCGTAAACCCCCCTGGATGGCCCCTCCACCCCCGTGGACAGCCTGCCCGCCCCCAGGACAGTCTCTTCCCCTATGGACTACCGCCACCCCCCCTGGACACCTCGTACCCCCCTAGACAGCCCCACCCACCCCCGTGGACAGCCCGAAAAGCCCCTGGACACCCCTTACCACACTGGACAGCCTGGCCACCCCTGTGGATAGCCCACCCACCCCTGGACATCCTCTCCCCCCTGTGGACTAACCCCACCCCCTGGACACCCCATACCCACCTGGAAAGCCCCACCCACCTTTGTTGACAGCCAACCCACACCTCTAGACTGCCGCTCCCCCTGTGGACATCCCGCCCACCCCCTGGACACCCCTACCCCCATGGCAAGCCTGCCCACCCCCTAGACAGCCCGCCCACCCCCTGGACACCCCTACCCCCCATGGCCAGCCTGCCCACCCACCTTTCTAAGTGAGTGTATATTGCAGTGTTCTAATCTTCTGTTCCAAAGCCAAGACTCTTTATGAAAATCATTTAAACAAGTAATATTCTGCATGGATAAAGAATTTAAATCAACAGCATAAACATTTTCATTTCACAGGGCAGAAAATACTAAATCATTTTTAGAATTAAAAACATTGCAAGAATCATTTTCAAATTTAACATTAAAACCATCATCACATAACTGAGAAATACTTAACAGATTATATTTAATTCCATCAATTAATAAAACTTTAGAAATTAATACTGAGTCAGTGTTACCAATCTGGCCTAAGCCGATGATTTTCCCTTTTGAATTATCACCAAAGGTGACAAAGCCTCCATCAATTCTGACTAATATTTTAAAGAATGAGAAGTCTCCTGACATATGTCTTGAGCATCCACTATCCAAGTACCAAGTCTTCCTACAGGATCTCTTTAAGCAGTTTTCCTACAAAATAGATTTAGATAGGAAATGATTTTGGTACCCAGATCTTCTTGGGTCCAGACAGGTTAGCAATTAAAGCTTTCGTTACCCAAATTTGCCTTATGGGTCTCATAAAATTTGTAGAATCAACAGACTTTGAAAGATAAACCTTATTAGATCCGTAACTATGAATATAACTAGTTGAATCATATAAATGTCTAGAACTAGAACTAGCAGTATTCTGTCCAGATTTAGGAATAAATCTATCCTTAGTAAATTGTCTCTGTCCAGGTTTGTAGCCTATTTCAGTAGTGTATTTTGGTGCAACTTTCTTTCCTAGCATTTGAGTTATTGTATCCTTTCCATTTGTGAATTTATCTAAATCCTTTCTGAGTTTCTCATTAGACATTTTCATTTCAGTGTTCTCCTTTAACAGTTGAGCATTTTTCTCTTTTTCAATAGTAAGTTCAATTTTAAAAGTAGTAGTGAGAGCATGTTGTTTCTTTAATGATTTGTATTTATCCTTAAGTTCATTGCATGTCTCTTCCAGCATATTATAATATTCAAACAATTCCTCACTAGTCATGTTTTCAGAATCAGAATCAGATTCTGCACTATCTTCAGAATAATAAGAATTTAAAGCAGGAGTATCTAAGATTACCTCAGATGTGTTTGTCATAAAACACATGTTTTCCTTATTTCTGGTTTCAGTCTCATAAGCTTCAGATTCACTGGATCTATCCTCAGAAGCGCTCCAAGTAGCCTTCATAGCCTTTTTGTACTTACTGTCCTTGTAATCATATTTCTTCTTGAATTTGAGCTTTGGGTAGTCTGATTTAATATGTCCTTTTCTTTTGCACTCATAACAGAAAACTTCATCACTTTTATCTGACTTTTTCCAATCCTTCTTCCAATGTCCCTTATTGTCATACTTTCCTTTGTAATTTTATTTTCTGAATAATTTCTTCTTCCTATAAAATTTCTTAAAACTTCTGGATATCTGAGCCATTTCAGCATCACTATCAGAGTCTGAATTTTCACTGGTTGAACTGTCAGTAGGTAGTTGAGATTTATCTTTGTCCTTTCTCTTTGAAGCAGTAGTCTTGAAAGCCACTGATTTCCTCTTAGGTTCATCATCTTCCTCTTTATTCACCTTGAGTTTTTCCTCATACATCATAAGCTTACCAATGAGTTATTTGACAGGTAGAGAAGCAATGTCACATGACTCTCTGATTGAAATAGATGTGCCTCTCCATCGGTCTGGTAAACATCTCAAGATTCTCATAATTTGTTCCTTTGCTGGAACAACCTTTCCAAGTGAATTCATTGTATTGACTATCTCATTAAACCTAAGATACATGTCAGAAATAGGTTCATTAATTTTCATTTTAAAATTATCATATTTAATAGTATAATTATTTAATCTCATTTCTTTAACATTGGTTGTTCCTTCATGAGAAACACACAAAGTATCCCAAATTTCAAAAGCAGTTTTACAAGCAGAAATTCTGTTAAACTCTTCATCTCCTAAAGCACAGTACAAGTCATTCATGGCTTTATAATTATTATTGTAAGTAGTCTTTGTAGGTTCATCCCAAGTGGATCTAGCAGTAGTGGGAAGTTTATATTCTAATTCTATGGCAGTCCAAATATCAAAACCTATGCTTTCTAAATGAATTTTCGTTTTAAGTTTCCACTAAGCATAGTTTGTACCATTGAAGAAAGGTGGCATGTTAGTAGCAGCACCCTCTAGTCTATTATCCATAACTAGATTTTAGAAACATAATTTAAAGAGATACAAATTTAGAATTAACATAAATTTAAGATCTTTAAAGATGCAACTAAAATCAAAGTTGAAAAACAGAGTATTTAAAAATCTTTAAACAAAAAACAAAGTCCTCTGATACCAAATGTTGGTCAGAGTGGACACTCAAGAGGGGGGTGAATTGAGTTCCAATTAAAATTTCTGTTAAAATATTGTCTAGTTAAAATCCCCTGATTTATAAAATAAGTTAAACTGTAGTGAATTTATACAGATTGTAAATTTTTACTTATCTTCTCAAAGATTGATTAGGTCTCAGTTAATTTAACCACAAGGTCAAACTAACTTTTGAAGCTAACCTATTGATTTAAAATAAGTGTAAACACTTGCTAATTTAACTATCAAAGTATCTTTAAAATAGTTTTGTATTTCAAAGTAATAGAAGCGGAATAAATAAGATATATGTAGTATACTTTAAACTTAAATAAAATATGCACAGCAGATATAACAAGAGGTTCAGTATCAAGTCGAGACTTAGTCCTCTCAAATATATATAAATTTGATCCACACCCTGGATCGGGGTTAATAATAGTTTTACAAAACTGTCCAGGCCATGCAGGGACCTCTACCATTGTTCTTCGTGGGAAACAAAACAAAGACCAGGTCACACAAGGACCTCTTCCACAGTTGACGTGGGTAAACAGAAGTTAATAGAATTTGAGTGAGGATTTTGATATCCTTCAGTTCAGTGTAGGAGACAGTGTGTGTAAAGATATACAGAGTACACCACACTGCTCGAAAGTTAATAAATAAATCACGTAGAGAAGATAGATGAGAGTTTAGAAAGATCTAGTGATTATCAATGTAGCTCTGGACTCGTTGGATTCAGTAGGAATGCTTCTGAGTCCTTCTCTGGTTTTTCTGTTGAAAAACAGAGTGTCGTAGTTCAGCTTGTCTTCTTCAGGAGTGAGAAAGATCTCTTGATTCATCGTGTGTTCTTTAGCAGTATTGGATTGCACTCATGAGAGTTCTTTTAAGGTCTTGAACTCTCCTTCTTGTTCAGGATTGTTCTTCTTGTTCAGCACAGTGCACTTGGGTGTATGTAAGTTCTTCGTGTTGTATATTCACACTTGCACACCGCTTTTCGTGTACTGCATCTCAGTCTTTCTTATATTCCATGAGTTCTGAAGTAGGAATGATTCCCTTCTCATAGGTATGAGATACGGTTTCCTAACATGCCAACAACTATCATTAAATAACATTAATTGCATTAAAAACAACAAATATGACTGTTAGCATTATTTAAATAATATTGACAAAAACTTAAGAAATGGTGTCACAGTGATTATGGAAACGATGACTTCTTCACGGTATGTGGTTCACGGTATGAGCTTCACGGTGTGAGCTTCACAGTGTCTGGTCACGGTGTCTGGTTCACGGTGTCTGGTCACGGTGTCTGGTCACGGTGTCTGATCACGGTGAGTCCTTCACGGTGTCTGGGTCACGGTGATTCCTTCACGGTGTCTGGGTCACGGTGTCTGGTCACGGTGTCTGGTCATGGTGAGTCCTTCACGGTGTCTCCATACTTAGACAAATATCTGTATTTGGACTAAGACAGTGATATTCAGAATATGGATTAAGGTTAATCATTAGAGAGTAAGAGAATGTGAATCATAAATATAAAGGTTTGATAATATATGTGAGATTTGTGATTATGCATAAGACTTGTAAATAATAAAGAGAGTAATTAACATCCATAAGATTTGTTATTATAAAAACATGATGTGTAGCTATTATTGAGATTGAAGAGCATTAGCAAGATGTGCAATGAAGATCAAGATTAAGTAACAGTAATGAGATTTTTTATCATTAAAACATCAATAACACATGAGGAGTCCAACAAGCTTTATAGCCATGGTTCAAACCATGGATAAATCCCTATAGACACAGTTTAAAACTGTGGCTAAAACCTTTTATCCACGTTTTGAAACCGTGGTAGAAGGTAAAACACAAACAGGTTTTATAGCCACGGTTAGAAACTGTGACTATAGATTAAACTTCAATAAAAAAACACACCAAGCCTGAAGGCCTACCTTCCACCCCCTGCTAGTCCCCCTACCTTCCACCCACCTACTAGTCCCCCTACCACCCCCCACCCTGCATGTCTCCCCCCTATTTTCCATCTAGCTATGCCCCCTGCCAGTCCCCCTACCTGTTTTCCCCTGGTTCCCCACCCCCTACCAGTCCCCCCCCCCTTTTCTATCACCCCCCCTGGACACCCCCCACCCCATCCCCTGCACACACCCCCCTGGATAGACAGACAACCCTGGACACCCCCACCCCTGGACAGACAACCCTAGACACCCCCCTCCCCTAGACAGACCCCCCCCCCCCCAGACAGACACCCCCCACCCTGGACAGACACCCCCCTGTACAGACAACCCTGGACACCCCCCCTCCTAGATAGACCCCCCCCACCCTGGACAGACACCCCCCACCCTGGACAGACACCCCCCTGGACAGACCCCCCCCCCCCAGACAGACACCCCCCTAGACAGACAACCCTGGACACCCCCCCTCTCCTGGACAGACCCCCCCCCCCCCCGGGACAGACACCCCCCCACCCTGGACAGACACCCCCCTGGATAGACAACGCTGGACACCCCCCCCCCTAGATAGAACCCCCCCCCCCCCCCCAGGACAGACACCCTCCCACCCGAGACAGACACCCCCCCACCCTGGACAGACGCCCCCCCCCCCCCCCCCCCCACCCTGGACAGACACCCCCCCTGGACAGACAACCCTGGACACCCCTCCTCCCCTAGATAGACCCCCCCCCCCCCGGACAGACACCCCCCCCCCCTCCCCTGGACACCGGCTCCAGGGCTTCTGGGGTCGGGGCGTGACAAGGAGAGCATTCACTCTAATAACCAGAAGGAGACATGAATAGAAGGATAGAAAATCTAGTTCACTCGAAACCAGATTCAGTATACTGAATAATGGTGATGGAAAAAAGAAAATGGAGGTTCCATATGTATCTCTAATGGCCTGGTCATAGAAGTCGTCATAGAAGGAAAGAAGGCTATTGTGAGTAAGGGAGAATAAAATTTGAGGCAATATGTTCTAGAGAAGAACAAGATTTCAATTTTGAAAAATAGTACTGAAGAAAGACAATGAGGAATGTTTCAAGAACCAAAGGGAGTGTACACTCAACAACCTACCTGGAAAGAGATGAAACTGGTATGGAGAGAAAAAGAGGAGGAAGAGATTGCTCTCATAGTAATCATGGAAGAAAAACAAGAATCTTGCTTGATTGGGTTCATTCATACCACAACAAAGAAAAAATAGAAAACTGATGGAGTAACCCTTGAATGGAGAAAGAAGTATGCCAAAGGAAGATGCAATAATGGTGCTCTAATGGAAGGAGCTTCCACTAGTGGGATTAGTCTCGCTCTAGAAGAGAATCTTGGGCCAACGGTGGGGATGAACTCTAAATAAAACATTCAAAAGTAGGTATGTACAAGTGGTGTCATGAAAAATCACACCATTACAAAGTCTTGGAAGAAAACTAGGAACAAATGGTTGGTACACCAAGACCAACCACAATCCTCAAGTCGAGGATGATGGAGGTACCCTCTCTCTCCATGAACTTAAATGTTACTAATTTCTATTATAAGTGATACATTCATAAGGGGGAGATAAAATCCATGAGTTGTATGCATTCCAAAGATATGGATGCATGGTGTGATTGTGCCAGAAAGGCACATATGTATGAAACTGGATGAGAATCTTGATGAATCTTGAAATTCATGATTTGATGGAGGTATTCAAGTGGCAGAAAGTCAAAGATTGATCACCCAGTCACCTTGAAAAATCAAATCTGTATTTGCTCACACATGCTTGAATAATGAAGTCCAAACATAACAAGTCTGATTTTGAGTAAGAAATGAGGTGCCAAAGCCTTTTTTGGAACAACCAGTGGTCTTATGTTGAATCTGGTTTACCATTAGTGATATCAAGCCATGTTACTAGTGGAATCAATCAACTAAAGAGAAGAAGAAAAATTGAGAGGTTGTAACAACAACATGTTTGAATCTCATGCTTACTTATGTATAACGTAACAAGTGGAATTAGTTTTTTTGTGATTACAGGATACTAAAAGATGCTGAAAAAGGAGGAATTATTCTCAACAAGTGGTGCCTCAAATTGAATAATTTTCAAATATGTGGTGTTGAAATTCAAGGGTAGCTGGTTATAAACACACAAAGACTGATATGGGAGTTAGGCCACCCGTAGTCCATACTTACCAAAGGAAGGGGAATCAGGCTACTGCTATAGCTGATGTCTAGCTAGTGTAATTGCCTCCGGCTGGTGTAACTGCCTCTTATTTGTTTTACCATCTTTGGTGGGGGGAAACTTGTAATTTTCTTAGTTAGTTAGTCAGTTAGATGGAGGTATTATATGGGAGGCGTGGGGACTGTCCTGAGGGGATATCTGTATTTTCTGGAAGTTGTGGTTGTTAGAGAGAGAGGCTCTAGGAGGGAGTGACTCCCTTAGAGAAACTTCTTGTATTGATCTAAATCCTATTGAAATACCAAGGTTTCCTATCAATTTTGGTGTTTTCATTGAGAGAATTTGCTGCCAAGAGATAGGAAAGGGAACTGTAAACTGTTGTATGCCCACGCGAATGGAAGAGCGAGTGTTGAGACTGGAATCGGCGATCGCCAAACTGCAAAACGACAACAGACGACAGGAGGCAGGGCAACTCCGCCAGGACAAAGATCAACTACGACAGGAGGAAGCGCTTCGGCGATTGGAGATTCAAATGCAGGACTTGACATTAAATGTGTCTCACCTAGTAGCAAGTCAGAAAGATCGTATAGAACGAGGAGAATAACAAGGAAAGTATATTGTTGCAGAGGAAAGAGGAAGTAGTTTACGAAAAGAGGAACAAAAAAAGAGTTCAATAATGTCTACCAAGCAATGAAATATGATACCCTTTTCAATCTCCCATTAATTGTAGTTTTTGATATTTAAGACTGCAGTCTTCTACAACATTGAGCTAAACTAGAAGAGAACTTATGACATAGGTCTTCCCATCTAGTGATTAAATGAGAATGAAAACTCATATACCACACAAAGGCTAGCCTCTGTAGTGATTATATGAAACATATATGTTTTACTAACTCTTTTTTTAGTGGTCCCTTTCATGGGAATTATAGTTAAAGACCAAATTCAGCTGGTTATTCTCTAGGTATACTGATCCATTGATCATTGGAAATGTAGGATTCCCAATATTTCATGGGGGGAGAGTTAGATCTATAAATTCAGGATAAGGAATATTTTCCTGCTGTATAGGAACAATTCATTCTTCAATAGCGTGTAATTGATCCTTTAGCAACTCTATTGCGTTCATAAGAATTTCAGGAATGTGTAGCTAACTAGGGACCTGAAGAGGTGTGGTTAAAAGACCAAGAAAATGTATGAAAACTTATAGGGCCATCAGTGAGGGCAATGTTGGTCTCGATCATGGGTAACCAATACATGAAGGCATGTAAGGATGTGTCGGACCCTATTTTTTTATGATCTCAATGGAGGGAATTCCTGATCATCTATTGTGGGTTCCAAATATATTGGTGGTTGGTATCCCATGTTGAGTTAATATTCTAGATCTTCTTTAGTTGCTAAAAAACCCTCTTGGTTGAGGTGTGCATGCTGAAAGTAGGATTTAATGATCTTCATATATAACTTATATAACAAGAAGGTTTTCTTAGTGTAGTTCTTCATTTAGTCTTCTCAACTCCCTAATCTCTCCTTATCGCTATGTATATTATTATTCTAGATAAAGGGGATTAAACACTTTAGAAGGAAGGTGAGTTATAATTTGACCATTACATTTAATCATTTTGGGTTCCATTAAAGGAGGTAATGACTGACTGTTGAAGGGAGTTCACAAATTCATGGAAAGCCTTTGGTTGTAGGTAAGAAATCCTCTTTAATTTTTTTCAGTATAGACCACATTGTGAAATAGAACATCATATTATGAATCCATTGAATTGGTCCACTACGGGAAAAATCAGTATTTTCAATGGGTTATTTGCGACGAGATCTCTTCCTGTCGCAAATAACCTGTCCAAGAATCTATTTGCGACGGGGAAAGTAGCTCGTCGCAAATAACCAAGTATTTGCAACGGGACCCGTCGCAAATACCCAGCAGCGGTCAATACCCTTTTGCGACGGGATGTTGTCCCGTCGCAAAAAGACTGTCAGCAGGTACTATTTGCGACGGGTCCCATCACAAATAACCTTTTAACCGCCGACTGTAATTAATGCGGGCGAGAGTAATTGTGACAGGGCCTGTCGCAAATATGACCATTTGCGACGGGGCTCGTCGCAAATACGACCATTTGTGATGGGAAGCCCGTCGCTAATAATCTCGTCGCAACTAATCTAACCTATATATACCCCCATCCGTTTTTTTCACAAATCATTCGGATCTTGATTTTTCTCTCTTTTCATTCTTCAATTTTAAAGAGAAATTTTTTCTAGTTGAAGTTTTCTATACGAGATCAATCGGAGGGCGTCAATATCTTTAGAATATCAAAGTTTAAGGTATTTATATTTTATTTTTTCCTGTTTTTTTTATTTTTTTATGTTAATTTTAATTGTTGTTTATTAGTTCGAATTTAATTAGATTTTAATTTATTTTTATTTTTATTTGGTTTTAATAAGAATTTGATATTGTTAGTTATAATTATAAATAATTATTTATAATTAATATTAATTAGATATAATTATGAATAATTAGATATAATTAGGAATAAATAGTATTAATTAGGAATAAATAGTATTAATTAGGAATAATTAGTATTAATTAGGAATAATTAGTATTAATTAGGAATAATTAGTAATAATTACGTATAATTAGTAATAATTAGGTATAATTAGTATTAATTAGAATAATTAGTATTAATTAGGAATAATTAGTATTAATTAAGAATAATTAGTATTAATTAGGTATAATTAGTAATAATTAGGAATAAATAGTATTAATTAGGTATAATTTGTAATAATTAGGAATAAATAGTATTAATTAGGAATAATTAGTAATAATTAGGAATAAATAGTAACAATTAGGAATAAATAGTATTAATTATGAATAATTAGTATTAATTAGGAATAATTAGTAATAATTAGGAATAATTAGTAATAATTAGGAATAATTAGTAATAATTAGGAATAATTAGTAATAATTAGGAATAATTAGGAATAATTAGGAATAATTAGTAATAATTAGGAATAATTAGTAATAATTAGAAATAATAAGATATAATTAGGAATAATTAGATATAATTAGGAATAATTAGGAATAATTAGGAATAATTAGTAATAATTAGTAATAATTAGTAATAATTAGTAATAATTATAATTATTCCTAATTAGGAATAATTAGTAATAATTAGTAATAATTAGGTATAATTAGGTATAATTAGGTATAATTAGGTATAATTAGGTATAATTGGTACTAATTAGGTTGTAGTAATTAGGTTGTAGTAATTAGGTATAATTAGTAATTAGGTATAATTAGTAATTAGGTATAATTAGTAATTAGGTATAATTAGTAATTAGGTATAATTAGTAATTAGGTATAATTAGTAATTAGGTATAATTAGTAATTAGGTATAATTAGTAATTAGGTATAATTAGTAATTAGGTATAATTAGTAATTAGGTATAATTAGTAATTAGGTATAATTAGTAATAATTAGGAATAATTAGTAATTAGGTATAATTAGTAATAATTAGGAATAATTAGTAATAATTAGGAATAATTAGTAATAATTAGGAATAATTAGTAATAATTAGGAATAATTAGGAATAATTAGGAATAATTAGGAATAATTAGGAATAATTAGTAATAATTAGGAATAATTAGTAATAATTAGGAATAATTAGTAATAATTAGGAATAATTAGGAATAATTAGGAATAATTAGTAATAATTAGTAATAATTAGTAATAATTAGTAATAATTAGTAATAATTAGAAATAATTAGTAATAATTAGTAATAATTAGGAATAATTAGTAATAATTAGAAATAATTAGTAATAATTAAGAATAATTAGGAATAATTATGAATAATTAGGAATAATTAGAAATAATTAGAAATAATTAGGAATAATTAGTAATAATTAGTAATGATTAGGAATAATTAATAATAATTAGGAATAATTAATAATAATTAGTAATAATTAGTAATTATTAGTAATTATTAGTAATAATTATTAATAATTATTAATAATTAGTAATAATTAGTAATAATTAGTAATAATTAGTAATAATTAGTAATAATTAGTAATAATTAGAAATAATTAGTAATAATTAGTAATAATTAGGAATAATTAGTAATAATTAGTAATAATTAGCAATAATTAGCAATAATTAGTAACAATTAGAAATAATTAGCAATAATTAGGAATAATTAGCAATAATTAGCAATAATTAGAAATAATTAGCAATAATTAGCAATAATTAGCAATAATTAGCAAAAAAATTATATTATCAATATTTACGAAAAAACAATACTAATATTATTAAAATAATAAAAAAAATATAAAATATTAAAATTATCAATATTCGCAACATGATTTGCTCTATTCTTAACATGTTCAAATCATAAAGGGTCTCCAATTGTAAAGGCATGATTAGATATTTCCCCAATTTGCAGGCAACCATAACTTGAATTATTTGAAAATGTCAGATTACAGAGGTTAATGAAGCCAACAGCAGCTTATACATTGTCCAAAGAGAGTCGCTTATTATTTTCTCAGTGGATTGTAGATTTGAGACTTCCAGATGGCTATGCTTCCAATTTGGGCAGATGTGTTAAGAATGGTTATATTACTAGATTAAAAATTCATGATTGTCAGTTATAATGGAAAGACTAATGCTGATTGGATTCAGAGGTTTTTTGAATTCTACGATTTGGGATTCGATAAAAGATATATCATTTTTTTTGAGACATGTGTGCATCGAAAATAGACTATGATGCGCTAAGAAAACTGGCAGAAGATGTTGTTGTAATTATATGTAAACTGGAAAAAAGCTTTCCGCCAGATTTCTTTGACTCAATGGAACATCTGATATTACATTTGACACATGAAGCTAAATGTGGAGGTCCAGTACAGTTTCGATGAATGTACCCATTCGAGAGATGCATGTAGAAATTGAATAAAAAAATACATAACAAATCATCAGTTGAAGGCTCAATTGCTGAAGCTTATTTGCAAGAGGAAATTTCTTTTTTCTGCTCTCATTATTTTGAATCTCAATATCCCTCAAAACAGAATCGCATGGGGTGAAATGAGGGGAATGTTAATGATAAAATGGACAATCAATTAATAGTTTTTAATCAGACAAATCTTGGTTTCGGTGGAGTTCATGAATGATGGATTTCAGATGATGAACATCACAGAGCTCATACATACGTTCTTCTCAACTGTGAAGAAATGACATTATTTTTCCTGTGAGTGATTCTATCACTTATTCTATAATTTATGTTACAGTATTTAAACTTATTTTATTTGTAGGTTATATGATAATCATATCAAGAAACAAATTCCACAAATTACAGCAGCTGCTCTTGAAGAACACAGACAAAAAAAATTCTCAATGGTTTCAAAAACTGGTAACATAAATTATTGATGGTTTAATATCAATTCCGTTTATTATTTATTATATTGATAATTGTTTTAAAAAATTTCAGGTGTCTCAATATGCTGATAAAATTGATAAGTGACTGTGTATATTGAGTAACCCACCATCCAAAATGGTTAAATCTTATAATGCATATGTGGTGAATGGTTTTCGATTTCATACACATGCATACAGGGAATAAAAAAAACAATGAACAGTGGAGTTTTCTTGAGAGGATCACATCACAGAGAAACTGAAGTTGACTTTTATGGCATTTTGGATGAAATTATTGTGATGTGTTATCTAGGACAGAATTACATAATAATGTTTAAATGTCGGTGGTTGGATACTAAGAGAGGTTTGTGTGTTCAACCAACTCATGGAATCGTCGATATTAAATATAAAAGTCTTCTTGCAGTAAATGAACCATTTTGACTAGCTCAACAGGCACATAAAATTTATTATGCAAAGTACTGTGCTACTTCAAGAGACTTGAGCGATTGGTGGAGCATAATAAAAATGAAATCTCGGGAAAATCAGTTTACTCAAACTGAATGTGATTCCACTGAAGTGGAAGGAATTGAAATTTTTTAAGAGATGGCTCAAAATCCATCTGATTCACAAATAGACGTGAATATCGATGATGAATCCCCACAATTAAGGATCAATGGTGATGAATATGTTAATGATGTTACAAATGAATTTGAAATGACAAGAGATGCTGAAAATGAAACTTATATGGATATTGATGATATTGAGGAGGAAGATGAAGACATTGACATTGACAACTATGGAGAAGAGGATGAAGATAAATATTGACATAATTAAATGCTGGTTATAATCATAACTAATATATATCTATATATAATATTTATTTTCAACTATCTGCTAACAACAATCATTTTGTGTTTCAGATATACTCTGATCTATTGCGTGAGTTGGAGGAGGCTGAGCTACCTTTGGATAATGAGAATGTGGGATCAGCTGACCCTCAGCCTACTGGTGGTTCATGAGGTACGCGGAGGGGGCGCGGTCTTGCGCAACTGATGATTCCTGACCCTATCCCCGAGCGACGTCCACATCTTGGTTTTGATCCACGCACACAGAGGTATGGTAACCTGTATATTTTAGTAAGATTTCATTAATTTATTTATATATATACTAATTGTTCGATTATTTATTCCTCTTTTACAGTTTTCAGCATGTAGCTATTGGACAGGGGAGCGCTATATTGCGTAATTATTTTTCTCATCCATGGATCACATGGGAACAGATTCCCGTTGATGTGCAACGTGACATGTTCCAGCATTGGCTAGTACATAAATAAATAATATTTATTTTGAAATTTATTTTATTAACAACTTTATTTTAATAAATTATTTGTAGGGTTTATGGCATTCTATCGATGATAGTATGCGCGATGTTATCCACATGGCATGGTAGGTTTCTATGTGTGATCGTTTTCTCCAGTTTTTTCACAATTTGAGAAGGACAACCATTAAGAAAGCAGGGGTGATATAATTTGATGAGTCGTGTAGAGCCCACCGACCAAAGTACATTTCATCACACGTTTGGGATGGATTATGTTTACACTAGTTGGGTGGTGGATTTCAGAGGAGATCTTCAGTGGGACGAAAGAACCAGGGGAGACAGGAGGTGACGCATCGAGATGGTATCCGTACATTCAGTTCTCATAGAGAGAATTTGGTAAGTATATTTTTTAAATATTTTATATAACTTTGAATATAAATAGTTTATTTTATATTTCTGTAGGCATTTGAGCATCTCGATATTACGGAGTTCGATGTTTATCAGAGGATGTACAGTGATCCAGCTACTGGAGAGATTAGAGGTGATCGCCAGTGTCAGATTGTGGTTAGTATTATTTTTTCAGTTTAACAAATAACTATATATAATATTTTGACAATTTTAATTTTAAATTGGAATTGAAGGAGTCATATGAGGTTGTGACCTCTCAGACACAGGCTGAGGGTCAGGATAAGACGGCTAAGAAGACCAGTGCTCACCATTTCGATGAGGCGGCATGGATGCAGGTGACTCAGTATGGATTTGAGAAGGGCAGAGTAGTTGGCATCGGCTCTCATTTGACTCCTGGTACTTATTATGGTACTGCTGCAATGTCGGCATCCAACTCGAGAGGATTTTGTGGAGAGGCATCATCTTCTGGCTCACAGTATCAGGAGAAGTTGCAAGCTCAGGCTGAGCATATAGAGACTTTGTAGAAGTAGTAAGAAGAGATGTGTCGGCGGCAGCAACAGCAGGAGCAGCATTACGAGGAGCAGATGCGTCGATGGCAGCAGCAGCATCACGAGCAGATGGAGTACATGCTCTGTCTAACTCGTAGTTTAGGGATGGAGTTTCCTCCACCAGCTCCTTCAGCTCCTCCACCTCCTCCAAAAGACAACCCCCCCCCCCAGTGATTTTTTTATGTTACAAACATTTGAATTTAACATTGTAATACGAATTATTTATATTTTCTGTCTTTCATATCGGTACAAATATTATAAAATTTAATTTTTAATATTTTATTATTATTTTTTGTGAATATTGAGAATTTTAATATTTTTTATTTTTCTATTGTTTTAATAATAGTAATATTATTTTTTCATTAATCGTAATTTTATTAAATTTTATTTTTTAAAAAATTAATTTATTATTTGCGATGGGACCTTTTGTGACGGGGTCCCATCGCAAATAGTCTAACTAAATATTTTTAAAAACATATTTGTGACGGCCAAGTAGTACTATCGCAAATAATTTGTTGCGATGGGCCCGTCGTAGAAAGTGTTATATATATATTTTTTGCGACGAGACGAGAGCTCGTCGCAAATAGTTTTTGTGACGGGCTCATCGTGAAAACATTTCCGTATATATAATACATATAATCATAATATTATTTGAAACGGAGATGTTTCCGGTCACAAATAACTTTTTTTGCGACGGGCCCATCGCAAATACTTGTATTTGCGACAGCGTTTTCTGCAACGGGATATTTGCGATGGGGCCCCGTCGCTAAAGCCTATTTGCGACGGGATCCCGTCGCAATTACCAAGTATTCAAGTAGTGGTCTCTAGTTCTAGAGAATATTTGAGGGTGGATTTGATGACATTCACTTAGATGAAATGAATTGTAGGAATTATATCAGTTTCATTATGTGGATTTATTATTCTACACCCTCTATTTGGCCTTTTCTTCTCCTTTTCTGACTCATTGGGAGCTACTCGGTGGATAGTAATCCAAATGGAATCTTTAGAAAATTATGTTTTTCACATCCATAATGAGGATACCAGATCAAGTGATGGTATTTTTTTTGAATGGCCCGAAGGCCTTAGTTTTATTTTATTATAGATAATCCCCCTTTTAAGGGTTTAAGGGGAACCCGTACATGACCCGTATGAATCGAGGTTTCTTCTGATCTATGGTGGATGATAATTCCACAACTACCCTTTTGTTTTTATCAATTTTTTCTAGACATAGGATGGGTTCATCATTTGATATTCCCTTGGATCAACCATTTATGAAGAACATTTCACTATTTCAGAAATTTTTACATTTTGATGGCTATAATACTATAAGATAAAGACTTTCTCAATATTATCGTATGTATAATGAAAATTTCTCCTATCAGTTAACCCTATAATGGGACGATGTCAGTGATAGTAGGTTGGGGCAAGTTTTTGTTTACAAAATCATTGGTCATGGATAGAGTCTGTTTTCTGTAGACAATGTGAGGCTATGATATTTCATGCTACAAAATTTGGAAACATTTTCCAGTTACTGGGTATTGTGGAATGTAGTGGTCCATGTGCATCCAATCATCTAATGTGAACACCTAATAGGGAATTATTGAAAAGGTGTCCCAAACACATTAATGTGTAAAATCATGCACATTGAAGGAATCCTTACTATTTTTCAATCATTTGATGTTTTGAATCCATGAGAGATGTCATGTCAATTTTTCTTTGCAACCACTTTATTACCTTGACTTGAATATGATAAGAATCAAAGGGTAATAACTTTTAATTCAAATGAAGAATACTTTTCTGCATATTTATGGAGATTTCATCCGTGCAATATTCTGACAATTCCTTTGGAATGATGTATTTAATGGTGGATGATGGTCCTAACATGAATGGTATGCCATATTTATCAAAAAAATTACCCATGATTAGAATGTATTATTCATATTCCTGGAGCAGGGCTAAACCGCGGCGTGACCGCAACATGACCGCGGCGAGTGACCGCGGAGTGACCGCGGCGTGACCGCGGCGTGACCGCGGCGTGACTGCGGCGTGACCGCGGCGTGACCGCGGCGTGACCGCGGAGTGACCGCGGCGTGACCGCGGCGTGTTGGCCCGGTCCAGCGACATCTGTG
Organism: Viscum album; assembly: GCA_963277665.1. NCBI lineage: Eukaryota > Viridiplantae > Streptophyta > Magnoliopsida > Santalales > Viscaceae > Viscum > Viscum album. The sequence goes on from OY728132.1 coordinate 469,447,633, forward strand.
TGGTAGCATCTTCCGGCCAGGAGTGAAGGGAGTGGGAGGAGGCGAGGAAACATTCCATCCATCACCCCACCGGCAGAAATTGTGATTAGTCGATCTCAACATTGACCGACATCTGTGTGGTAGCATCTGTGTGGTAGAATCTTCCGGCGTGACCGCGGCGTGACCGCGGCGTGACCGCGGCGTGACCGCGGCGTGACCGCGGCATGACCGCGGCGTGACCGCGGCGTGACCACGGCGTGACCGCGGCGTGACCGCGGCGTGACCACGGCGTGACCGCGGCGTGACCGCGGCGTGACCGCGGCGTGACCGCGGAGTGACCGCGGCGTGACCGCGGCGTGTTAGCCCGGTCCAGCGACATCTGTGTGGTAGCATCTTCCAGCCAGGAGCGAAGGGAGTGGGAGGAGGCGGGGAAACATTCCATCCATCACCCCACTGAAAGAAATTGTGATTAGTCGGTCTCAACATTGATCACAAGACTCATGGAATACTATCACTGCGAACTGTCGCAGGGTGTCATCTTGGAGCAGGGCCAAACTGCGGCGTGACCGCGGTGTGACCGCGGCGTGTTGGCCCAGTACAGCGACATCAATGGGGTAGCATCTTCTGGCCAGGAGTGAAGGGAGCAGGAGGAGGTGAGGCACCATTCCAGTCATCGCTCCATTGGCAGAAATATTGATTAGTCAGTCCCAACATTAATCACAATACTCATGGAATACTATCACTGTGAACTGCTACAGGGTTTCGTCCTGGAGCGGGGCCAAACCACGGCGTGACCGCGGCGTGTTGGCCTGATCCAGCGACATCTATGGGGAAACATCTTCAGGCCAGGAGCGAGGGGAGCAGGAGGAGGTGGGGTGCCATTCTGGTCGTCGCTCCACCGGCAGAAATTGTGATTAGTCAGTCTCAATATTGATCACAAGACTCATGGAATACTATCACTGCGAACTGCCGTGGGGTGTCATCCTAGAGCAGGTCCAAATCACGGAATTACCGCGGCGTGACCACGGCGTGATCGCGGCGTGTTGGCCCAGTCCAGCGACATCTGCGGGGTAGCATCTTTCATCCAGGAGCGAAGGGAGCGGGAGGAGGCGGGGCAACATTCTGATCGTCACCCCGCCGGCAGATGATAGAACATATCAACTATTTAATATGCTATAACAAGGGATCACCAGAGAAGGTTATAATGAGCGGAACAGTGACACAACGTCTAAAGGGAAACAAGATGATAGAAAAGAATCATACACCCTACACAAACCATTTACAAATTCATTCACTTTTCCTAAACATGGAAATTTTATTTATAATATTCAAAGTGTGAAAAGGAAAGTGTCATGGTCAAGGCATGTGCCTACTCGGGCAATGTTATTTGAGTTAAACGAGTATGATAATCCAATTTATATTATTTGAATAAAACAAAAACTAACTAGCCACAAAACAAACACCAACAAGAGGCATATGAAAGACTAAAACCAAATCTAAACATGATACAAATTACTATCACTACTCTTTGGTTTAGAAGACAGCGCATCTCTGTTGGAGGGGTTTTATTATAAAATCATGGAATTTCTTTATCACACAATTCATTTAATTATATTTAACATTTATTCTAAAACTCATTCATCACAAATCAAATGCAATAATTTAAGCAACTATATCAACATAGCTATCACTGTGAGTTTTTGCAAACAGCGCACCTCCATTGGAGGGATTTTATTATAAAAACATGAATTTATTTATCAATTGAAACAATTATATTAAAGAAAACTTATTCAAGATATGCAATTCAATATAATTAAGCATAATTAATAAAGAAGCTAAAATCAAGGAAATGACCAATGCACAAGACGTAGTCAATCGGTGAGTTCATCGAGTTGTTGTGAACTATTTCTCCCAATATGCGATCAATCGTTTCACCCTACTTAACATACATTCAAAAGAAAAAACAATGAATATTGCAAAGTGAAATGATAAGGCCCATTTATTCATGAAAAACAACAGTGTTTTTTATTTCAATTTAGCATAATTAAATAAAACATTTATAGGTTTAACTTGAAGTGCGCTAGGAGAGAGATTGAGTCTCACATTAAGTGAAAGCTTACGATCTTTAGTGGTGGCTCACCAATGTAGGCAGTTAAAATAAACCATTAAAACACTAAATAACATGTTTGATTAAGTCCAATTACCTTTGTAACACCCAATGGTTGCACCTCAATACACTGGTTTCCCCGGACAACGTCAATTGATGAATTTGAGATTGGGCCTATCTAGAGATGTTGCAAAACATCCCTTACTTGAATCCTTCCAAATTCATAATCTTCTTTGAAAAATTCAAAAAACAGAAGCAAAATGTAGGGGGGTGATGAGTCAAGCTGCATGTTTAAATGAGCATCCAAAACCATTTTGAGTTGTACCTGCATACTTGAAGTTCCAAACAACTAAGGTTTCCCGAGGGTCAAGAATTGATCTAGGTGTTCGATCAGTAAAATACTGAAAAACATGTTGTAAAGGTTTTCATAAAATTAAATATTAAGATATCAAAACTAATGCCTCATATAGAACATTGGAAGTTCTTTCGATGGAAGGGAAAGAGGTGTGGCATGGAAAAGTGGCAAACAAAATGGAAAATAAGTGAGGTTTAAAAAATGATTTTGGTATATAAAAAATAATATGGAAAATAGAACAAAATAACCAAAACATTAAAAAAAAAGGCAGGTGGGCATGATAATGAAAAAGTTTGTTTGGTCATTTAATGTCACTCCTGCACCTGTTTCATAGGATACAAGTGAGCTCAACCTATTTTGATAGAAATTAATTTCATGGATTTAAAATTCATATAAATCCTAAAACCATAAATCTTAAAACCCCAAACCCTAAAATTCTAAAAATTAAAACCCTAAACTCAAAACCATGACTTCTAAAACTAAAAATCCTAGAATATAAATCATAGAATCTAAAAATCAATAAGGATAGAGGTTAAACCCCAAATTTCAAAATCTTAAAGCTAATGTTGGATTGGTGTATCCCCCCTCCATCCTTCCCCCCTTGCACCCTAAAACAGTATACACAACAACATCTACCAAACACTAACATCATTATATGGTCGAATTCAATGTATAAACCAAGAATAAAATTTACATCTAAAATGTACCTCAATATCAGTATCATCAAAACCATCATGACCCTCATCATCTCCTTCAGAAACACCAACATCATTATCTCCTCCTCTCATACCACCATCATTATCAACATCCGCATTGGCGTATACACCTAAATCAATGGCAGGAGCAGAAGAATCCTCATAAACCGAACACAAATAAATGAGAATACATTTAATTAATGAAAACACATTTAATTAATGAAAACATAAAAAGGTTATCACTAAAATCAACAAATCAATCCAGGTTTATTTTACTCATAGAAAATCATACAAAATGTGAAAATATAGCAATGCCAAGGATTTTAATGGAATTTGAGGGAATAAAACAATGAATTACATATAAAAATTTATGAAATTTCTAATTCGATCACTCCCCCACACTTAGTTTATTGAACTCCAAGGAAATGCATTGTCTATTTGACTTCCTAAAAATGAGAAATAGCTAATGAATATGATTTTCACATCCCTATCAGCTCATCCAACAAACAAATTTCAAATAGTTTAAATTGTATAAACCTCCGCCGTCATTTGGATATAACAATTCCTATTAATATAGTTTCGGAACACTTAGATCTTTGTAATAACTCCTTTATTTCCCGGATCTCTTTATCTAAAGGTACACAACCTTGGAAAATTTCTGATTTAGTTGCTCGTCTTGCTACTATTTGGGGATTTCATGACTTTAAATGTGTTTCCTTAGGAAGAGGTTTTTTTCACTTGTTTTTTCCCTCTGCTGAATTGAAGGGTAAAGCATGGAGCTTTAGTTCTATAAATTTGAATTCAGGAACCCTTAGGATCCATGAATAGAAGCTAAATTTTAGTCTCTATGATTTTAAAGACACTTTTTCCCAGGTTTGGATAAATATTTATGGTTTAAATTGGGTTTTTGTGGCATTTTGAAATTCTTTATGACATCACCTTTGTGATAGGCATTCCAATCCGGGTGGATTTGGCTACTGAAAATGTTAGCTATGGACATTTTGCCAGAATTTTAGTTGAGGTAGATTTAAGTTCTACCATGGTTGATAAGGTAGTTCTATCCACACCACAGGATGAAATTAATCTTCGTATTGTGTATGAAAAGTTTCCTTTGTATTGTGAAGTCTACTGTATGATTGGACACTCAAGGTCCAACTGTTGATCCAATATTTTTTGTACTATATGCATGTTGAAGGGGCATGATGAAGCTCATTTCATAAGAATAGAATGTAATAAATTGCCCCAAGGGACTGATGTCCAATCTTTAGAAAAAGATGCAAATGAGATTTCTCAAAGCTCTCCCAACAGACTTCTAATCTCTGAAAATGTTCTGACAATGTCTCAGACTGAACATCTGATCAAGGATGATAGTAAAAGCCCCAAGTTGGACTCCACTTATGTCATCTTGAAAGATGGAAAGCCTCCTACTTTTCAGTTGATTGATAGACCCAATGTCACTTGGGCTGATTTAGTAGAAGAAAGTGACTCACCTGAAGTGGTCCTGTCTTTCAAAGATGTGTTGATTAAAGATATGAACCAAGATCAAAATGAGACAGAATCTGTGGACAATCAAATAGAGATAGAGCTTCTAGCACAAACTGAGGCTGATGAAAGAATTAAACATGAGAAAACTTATTTTTCTTCAAAATGTAGAAAAGTGAAGCACATGTTAGAGACAACGACCTCAAGTAAGGTTAAGAATAAAAACACAAACAAGGAATCCAAGGAAGTGACTACTGACAATGGAAATTCAAAGGTCCGCTTCCCTGACAAGTCCAAGGAATCTGTGAAAAAGGATGATGTTGCTAGCCCTTCAATAAACTTACAACAAACACAAGGTGTGACTTCAAAAAAATCTTGTCTCCTGAAACCTGCTCCTACAGTGGGAAGTGGAGTTAAAAAATTTCCTGCAACTGATAGGGCGCTGCATGTTCCTATAAATCTGCAATTTTTGAGTTTGAGCATTAACCCTCCTATGGTGGGAAGTGAATTTAATCACTCTACTACTGAATTTGGACCCAAACTGGTGCCCAGTGCTCACCCTGATAGTACTCTTGCTGGAACTTCCATAGGAGTTCATGGCATGGATGTTCAACCCACTTGTGTGGCATCTAAGATGCCCATCGATGAACAGTTACAGGAGAATTTTAAGATACCCAGCACAATGGAAGGGGTGATTACCACCCAAATTCATCCATCTCAGAGTGGAAAGAATCTGAGGCTGAGAATCCAGCCTGATTCTGATATGATGAAAGAGTTAACTCCTGCTCGAGAGGAGGAAAATTATGCTCTAAAAAAGGGTTCTCTTCCAGACCCCATCTCTATTTTGGGTGTTTCAAAGCCAATTGGACAAACACAAAATGTGACGAAGTCAACTACAATGCATCCTATAGCAAGAGAGGCACATACAACTATGAAGAATGTTGAACTGTTGAGATCAATGGTTTCTACCTCTCTTACAAGCAGCACCCCGCCTCAAGCATTGAGGACCCGGACAAACAGAAATGTTGGTACTCATAACACTTTTGAAATCCTTTCCTCGCTTAGTAGTGAAGATGATGGTAATAAAAGTGAAAGAGTGAATAAAGATGAAACCATAAAGACTGATGTTGTTGTGGAGCACCTTGATGATGTTGATGGTGAAGGTCCATGGATACAAGCCAGAACCGGGAGGAGAGGTGAGGACTCCTGCAGCAGGGGTGGAAGACTTCCTTTTCATAGTATGAATACCTGTTCTAAAATGGGTTGATGTCTTTTTAAGTGTTGTGTTCTTGTATTTCCTCTGAACTTTCTTCTTTTTCTTTATAATTTAAATAAAGAGGCCTTTGTTCCCTTAAAAAATTCCTATTAATTTAGAGATTTTAGTCAACTACTCTCATAAACCTAAAAAAAATTGAACATTTTCAAGCCTTGAGTTCCAAGCTACATGTACTTGTTTTAAGCCAGAAAAATAATTCTTAAAAATGCACAATTTATTATCATCATCATTTATTTTAAATCCACATAGTTGACCAATTTAAACATCCTTAAAAAAACTCCAATGAGAAAAAGAATAATTTTTATTATATACATTAGATATACCTTGATATTCTCTATATAAATATGGTATGAAACAATTTGATAACCTCAATACAATCAATTGGTGAAAATATTTTGTCTACAACCACCCTACCAATCAATGAATATCCCTTTCACAAAATTTTGACTATGAATTTTATAACTTCTCTATTTTCATTAAGCATATTTCTGAATACTTGTTTCGTGAATATGATATTTTCATCTATTGTTTGTGGAAAAAATTTCTATGTGTCATTATTTTCTGTCTAATTTAACTCCTCATTCATATATTTAATCCAATTTTAATCATTAGATGCTTAATAAAATCTTTTTTACTCAAATAAATATAAGAGGGCATTTCTTTTAATTCTATACATCCTCCTAGTTTATACTACAGCATATTTGTCTCCCAAAATGTTCTCTTCATCAATATTTTTAGTTTTAGTAAATCTTTTAGGTGTAATTGGAATCTTTATCTCTTTTTATTTCTCATATTAATCAAAAAATTCTATGATGGAGTCCTCACTACCCCTAAGAGACTCTCTAGGCTCTTGTAAAGATTCACTTTTCTCTACATTATCTTCAATGCTCCTATCATAGATTCCTTTTTCTTTCCTATCCATTATTACATATTTTATTTCCAAAATTTTAATGAGAATCTTATTAAAAAAATCTATAAACCTTGATTATTAAAAAATATATATGAAATATAACTTCATCGTGTTATTTTTATACTTTTCTTGATTCCCTTCCATGTTAAGAATATAGAAATTACTACCAAAGACTCATAAATAATTCAATTTTGGTTTCCTTTTATACCTTAGTTCAGAAGGAAACTTTTTTTATACCTTATAATACCACTAGATATCACCATAGTTTGTGTTATATTATTGATGGTTCTACTTTACCTCTCAACAACCCCATTCTATTAGGGTTTCAACATTACAGTAGCTTGTTGAGCATTATCATACTTCTCTAGATACTTCTTAACTAAATAATAAGTGAATTCAATTCCATTATTATAACTTGTCACTTTGATATTCATTCCAAATCATGGTGTGAATCTAAGGTTAAATTTTGAACCATATAAACCTATTATTGTACTCTATTGAAAGCACTGACATTTCCTAACCCAATTATATTGGTTTATCACAAGCCATCCTGATCTTGATGATGATGCATAGACTCCAAACGTTGCCACATTTTCAGAACATTCAATTTACAATCCCCCTCTTTCAGAAGGCACGTCATGTTCACCATTATAGACTAATGAATTAAACTCTTGAAACATGGTGAAATTCTTAGGTCTGGGCCTCCACCAACTAGACTACCATCAAGCCCTATCGCCAGCTTTGACATAACCATGATTTAACACATTTGGATCATCAAAACCACCCCAAGTACAAAAAACTAGTGCAATTCTTTCATTTGGGTCATTAGTCGATCAATCCCATGTCATTATTTCCATAAGAACAAATTAATTTTCAAATCTAAAGAAACCTTGTATCTTTACTATTTCCACTCAACCCAAATGCCCATGTTCGGACTCTGATCTCCAAGAAAAACCAAATCAATTTAGGCACTCATTGGGTTATTGGAACCTAATTTCCATTTGAAATACCTACCTATTGGTCTCCCAAAACCAAGACTCTACCCTCATGGGTTTATATTTTCCATGACTGATGTCACTCTCTCCACTATAGGATAACCCATGTCACAACATCACTTGATCAAAATCCAAGCACCACAACCCACATCCTGTCTATCCCCAAACATGATGACTGGATTCATCCAAAACCCATGCATTCCTAAGAGATAACCAAAAAACTACTCAATACCCATTCTCGATGCATTATAATTCCATTCTTGGCATGTGATGAGTTTTCTAGAAAAAATATTATCACCTACCACACCATCCATTGGTGCACTCACCACCACATGGATTTACTTAAAATTTCTCCACAAGAAACACCTCGAAGATCCAAATCTAAATCTGTATACCACTTCTCCCAAGCCATTATCAAATCACCCTAGGAAACACTTTTCCTTAACCAAGATCTGGTATAACCATACCCAATATATTTCCAAAGAGCCCTTTTTCATAGGGCACTTCCTCCTTTCATTTGAAGCTATGGGATACCTCACCTATGAGAATCTCACTAAAATTTCCATAGATCCTCTACCCTCTTTCATCTAACACTGATAAAAAAATACACAACTTCCATGCATGAATTGTTTGTGCTTACTCAAATTATGTCAAAGTCAATAGGTGTATGCTCCCGTACCACCCAGTTGCAACCCATATCACAGCTCCAAAAGTCACGTCACAACTGAACTAGGATTACATGCCTAATTAAAAATATGACCATTCCTCTTGAATGTTAGTTCCATGAAACCCAAGATTAGAATAAATTGAACCATTGATCTAGATAAGGGAAAACATGAGACCTAAATACCATGTTGGAGCCAAAAAACAGAAAATACCTGGCGAGGCAAGGAGTGCAGTAGGTAGGGATTTTTCATGAGAAATTGAAGAAGGGTGGATTTATTTAGGGTCCCCTGAGTGGGGTCAATGATAAATCACGGGAGGAGGATGCCAAGGTAGGACTTGGTTCGACTGAGAAATCAGGAAGGTGGGGTCGCTGCATCGGAGGAGAAGAATTGGGGGTGGTCACATGGAAGGAGGATCCCAAGAGGTGGAGTGGTCGTGTCTGATTCGGTTGGGGTAGTGTTGAATCCGTTTCAGGGCAGCATCCAAGAAGGAGAATTGCGGTGAAGTGGGGTGGTCGCATCGGAGGCACGTCGTCAGAGGAGGTGGGGAGTCCGCGTCGGAGCAGCGACGGCAGGGAAGTGGATTGGCTGCACTGGAGGAGGACAATCGTGGGGAGGTTGGGTGGCCCGTCGGAGGATGAGGATCGCGGAATATCAAGGAGAAGATTCGCGAGGAGGAGGGGAATTAGGAGGAGGGGCGTGAGAGGGTTACGGTAAATTGGGGAGTGGGGTGGGTTAATTGCCATGGACAGCGAAATTACCATGGATGTAAACAGGATATAGCCATGTTTCCTATTTTCTGTGGGTATAGCTCCGTAGCTGTAGCTCTAAATTCTAGTAGTGAACAGGCCGTACAGCAGGCGATGGGCAATGGTTTGAGGTACTTCTGCCACCATCCCCATGCGGTCTAGCCCGACCTCAGGGAGTAGGTGGATAAGGACAAGCTCATATTTAGACGGCAGAGGCATATGACCATGGTGCTCCGAAGATAATTCATGGTACGATTTGTGTCAACTCCACCCTAGTTGTAGTTCTTATAGACACATGTTTCAGTCACTCTTTTATTTCCATGGCTCTCGTTCGGGGCTTGGAGATTCCAGTGGAGTCGTTGGCTCGATCCTTACAATTAGAGAGTCCTACGGGAGAGGATTCGATTATTACAAACTAGTTCAGGTAGTGTGAGATTACTCTAGGAGGCGAGAGCTTCAACTGGGATCTTCTAATAGTAGCGTCAAGGGATTATGACATCATCTTGGGTATGGACTGGCTATCCACAGTCCATGCTCAAATCGACTATTTTAGGCGCAAAGTGCGGTGTGTCCGCAAGGATGAAACTTGGTTTTCTATCACCGGTGATAAGGGAACATTTTCATCATAGGATGTACTTTCTTAGAGGAGGGTGCATCCGATCACTCATCAGTTGGATAGCCTTACCCTCGGTTTAATTAACAAGGGGAGTCCGAGATATCCTGTAGTGGTGGAATAGTATGCGGATTTCTTTCCTGAGGATGTTCCAAGACTACCTCCTCACAGAGAGGTAGAATTATACATCGAATTATACCCTTTTAAGGCACTGATATATACACCAGAATATTGGATGGATCCCGCGGAACTTTGTGAGTTGAGGATATATTTGGTGGACTTGTAGAGGAAGGGGTTTGTAAGGCCCAGTGTCTCTCCATGGGCAGCCCCAATTTTGTTTTCCAAGAAGGCAGATGGGATCTTGAGGCTTTGCGTGGATTATAGACACTTGAACTAGGTGACCGTGAAGAACAAGTATCCCCTATAGAGTATTGATGATCTCTTCGACCAACTGAAGGGAGCTTAGGGGTTTTCGAAGATAGACCTCAGATCAGGTTATCATTAGCTTTAGGTGCGGGATGAGGATGTACCGAAGATAAACTTTAGATACTGGTATGGCCACTATGACTTCTTGGTGATGCCTTTATATGTGACCAATTCCCTATAAGTGTTCATGGGAATCATGAACAGTATCTTCCAGCCTTACCTCGATCGCTTCATGGTGGTCTTCATTGATGACATCTTGGTGTACTCAGCGTCGGAGGAGGAGCGTGTCACACATCTACAGATAGACCTTGATACACTCTGAGAGAACCATCTATATAGTAATCTATCGAAGTGCCATTTTTGGATATAGGTTGTCCACTTTCTAGGAAACTTCATCTCAGAGGCTGAATTTCCAGTGGATCCAGTGAAGATAAAGGCAGTGTTTACTTGGGAGCCACCCAGGAGCGTGACCAAGGTGTGGAGTTTCCTAGGTTTGGATGGGTACTACAGGAGATTTTTACCCGACTTTTCTAGAGTATAATCACCCTTGTTATCTTTGAAAAATAAGGGACAACCCTTCGTATGGACAGAGAGATACCAGCAGAGTTTCCAGGAGCTCAGGCAGAGATTGACGAGTGCCCCCATCTTAAGGCTACCAGAAGAGGAAATTAGGTATGTAGTCTATCGCGAAAGTTTATGGACCGGACTGGGATGTGTCCTGATGTAGGAATAAGTGGTGATCGCATATGGATCATGACAGCTAAGGAAACATGAGAAAAACTATACGACTCATGACCTAGAGTTAGCAGTAGTGGTCTTTGCGTTGAAGATGGGGCGGCACTAATTGATCAGTGAGCAGTTTACTGTCTAATCTGATCATAAGAGTCTTAGGTATATCTTCTCATAGAAGGACCTAAACCTAAGATAGTGGTGATGTCTAGATTTCCTCCATGACTACGACTTTGAGATAGTCTACACTCCTATAAAGGGAAATGTAGTAGCAGATGCACTCAGCAGGAGGTTGGGTTTATAGCTGCTGAGTGAGGCGGAAAAGTATTTAGCCACATTAAATATATCCTTTATGGATAGTGATGGAGAATATTACCTCCAGTCTATGACTATCACTCCCCCACTCCTTCATTGAGTTCAGGAGGCACATCTTGGGGACATTGACTGTGAGGCCTTTTGTGCTCAGATATCCTCAAGACAGGCTCTTGATGGATTTTTAATAGGTGGAGAGCATGTCATCTTTTTTAGAGGATGCACCATGGTACCAGTGATGTTTCGGGAGGAGGTGTTGAGGGATTTCTATACATCCCCTTTTGTAGTACATCCTAGAGTGGTAAATATGTACCAAGACCTCTAACGTCAGTACTGGTGGCTAGGGATGAAGAAAGAAGTGGGAGAGTTTGTTTCATGATGCCTCACTTGTTATCAAGTGAAGCCTGAGCACCAGATTCCAGCAGGCTTTACTCAGCCACTCAAGGTACTAAAGTGGAAGTGGGATGGTATATCCATGGACTTCGTGACGGGGTTACCACGTATTTCCAGGGGCCACAACTCTATATGGGTGATCGTTGACCAACTCACCAAGTCGGACCATTTTCTACCCATCCGATAGTAGGGATCAATAGAGGGATTAGGATGCCTCTAAATCCAGGAGATAGTACGTATTCAAGGGGTACCATTGATGATCATTTCATATAGTGATGCTCGTTTTACATCTCGGTTGTGGAAGGGATTACAGGATGTGTTTAGGACTCAGTTATGCTTGAGCACCTCCTTTCACCCTTAGATGGATGGTTAGACAGAGCGAACCATACAAACACTTGAGGACATAATTCATGATTTCATCCTTGATTTTGGATGTAATTGGGAGGACCACCTTCCACTGGTGGAGTTTTCATACAACAACAGTCATCACTCCACCATCGGCATGGCACTATTTGAGGCCATGTACAGGTGACCATGCAGATCACCTCTATAATAGACAGACCCAGGAGAGTTAGCACTTATGGGTCCAAAGTTGGTACGAGCTACCACTAATAAAGTTCATATCATCCTGGAGCAGATGACGACTGCACAGAGTAGGCCAAAGTCTTATGCCAACAGAAGATGGAGACACTTGGAGTTTGAGGAGGGAGGCCATGTCTTTCTATAGATCTCACCTCGATGAGGACTATGTAGATTTGTCTGGGGCAGAAAGCTATCTATGAGATTTATCAGACCTTTCCAGATTCCTAGCAGAGTTGGTGAGGTGGCGTACCACCTAGCTCTTCCCCCACAGATGCACTTGCCGCATAATGTTTTCCATGTTTCACAGTTGAGGAGATACGTTCATGATTTGTCACAGGTCATCGACTTCGGTGAGTTAGACATTGATGATGGGGTGACTTTTATGAAGTTCCCAGTGGAGATAGAGGATCAAAAGGATTGGGTCCTTCATGAATATTCGATCTCTCTAGTTTGAGTTCGGTGGCAACATGGGAAGCTCCAGGAGATTACATGGGAGCGGGAGGCTCAGATTCATGCTCAATACCCCCCATTTATTTCTTTATCTTTTGTTATGGATTTCAGGGATGTAAAGACCTGAGGGGGGGAGAATGTAAAGACCTAGAAATTTTGTATAATTTTTTTTTAATTATATATAATTATTACGAGACAATGAAAATTGACATCATGTGATTCCAAGGCCCAGGGAGCCCGGAACGTAATTTTGAACATTTTTTAAGGTATGTTCAGTAAACATGTGGTCGGGAATTTATATCTTTTGAACCGGTGCTTAGATTGGAATTATGAGGTCACTATTAGATTCACAGTGTCAGGATTTTCTTAGGCAAAGCTTAACTTTGACCATCAAGGGTCGGATGAAAAAATTATTTTTTGGACTTCCAAAAAAATAATAAAATAACTATATTTTATTTTATTCTTTTTCTTCCACTGTTGAGAAGCAATTAGCAGAACACTAGTGTAATGAAATTCAATAAATGAGGTTCATTTAATGAATCATCCCTTTGTTTGTGTAACCACAATGTCGTGTGTTTAATAGGTTCATTAATTAAGATTCATAAATGAATCATAATAATGAACACAATGTGGAAGATTATTTCTTTTATTAAACAAACAGTTGGCAAGGGAATTCACATGGGAGGAAGCTCTGACGAAACATTGGCGACGTCACCCTCCAATAAAAAATGGTGATCGATCGACAAATGTTGGAGAATTCTAACTGGAAATTAAAGAACGATGATGAACGTCTTAAAATGCGGATTCCTTTATTCGTCCGTAGTGGATTCCTCTAAATCTAGGTAGGGAAATTAAATTGATTTCTAAGTGTTTTATGATTCCTCTCATCCTATTCTTTGAAAATACAATGAACGTGGATCGACTAACTAACAGGTTGATCCATGTATCATTTTTTTAAGAAGGTGGTTGTTGAGGGGTTTTAAATCGGGGATAATTTTAAACTTTTGTTGATTATTATTCCACCCCTTCAATAAAATGGTAACGCAAAGGGCGCAGGCCAATCTGAACAAGGCTCGGACCCTCCAGCATTCTTATTTTATGTGCGCTCATTATGAACAACCAATAAATAAGGCAGAAAGGCAATTTTGTGGGCTTTGCAGTTAAGGCGGTGACCCGAGAGGCCCGTAGGCTCAGACGGTAAGAAAAACAGACCACCAGAGCATCTCCAATGGCCCGTGAAAACAACCATCGGCGCATGTAGTTGGGTTAATAACAATAGTGTAAAATATGGTGAATATGGATTTAAACTTGTTGATTTTAAAATATTTAGTTATAAAGAGTAACCATTTATCATGAAAACACATGAAAAAGATGATATTTTATGTTATTGGCCCATCAAATGCTCAGTGGTCTATCATTTTACAAGGGAAAAAATCGTCTAGGTAATGAAAATGTGAATGATGTTGTAGACTTATGTGAGGTTTTGTTATTTATTACACAATTATCCAAGGATAAAAATGATTTTGATGTATACATGTTCCATGCTATATTTTGATCATATATAAGGGATGTAGGAAAACACTATATTACTCATCTAATTATTCAGGTAAGTATCTATTTTTTATTTTTTTATGAAACTTACACATGTAAAAAATATATTTTTTAACTTGTATATTTAAATCAATGTATATTAATTATTTATTTAATTTTTGTATTAAAATTTATATTCATGGGTTTCAATAAAACATTTTTTTGTTTAAGAAGCCTAAAGTCATTATTTTTCTGTAAAACTTACACGTGTAAAAACTCTATTTTTTAACTTATATATTTAAATTTATGGATATAGATCATTTATATTATTTTTGTATTAAATTTTATATTCATTGGTTTTAATTAAACTTTTTTTGGATGAAATATCCTTACATTATTATTTTTTTGTGAAACTTACACATATAATGACACTATTTTTTTACTTGGATATTTAAATTTATAAATATTAATCATTTCCATGATTTTTATATTAATTTCTATATTAATCAGTTTCAATTGAACAATTTATGGTTGAATAAGTCTAACATAATTTTTCTGCAACTATTTCTTTATATTCAACATTTTTAGATATTCATTTTTTTTAGTTGTATTTATTAACATAATAGATATAATTAGTTTTCTATTATTAAAAAAATAAACTACTAATAATCATTTAATTCTAATAAAATGTAGGAACAGTAAATTTTATTATATTAATCTATTGAAATTAAGTTCGTGGTGTTAGAGAGTAATTTATCAAGGTATGTGTATGTTTTTTCATATTAATATATCTGTAAGAATTAAATTATTAAATTAAATTAAATTTTTTTGTCAAAATTATTTTTAGTACTACTTGAGATCATACTCTAGTAGAGTCTTCTTATTCTATAAATAAGATGATACCCATAGTTGGTAATCATGGGATTACATCTTTATCAAAACTTTCACTTTCTCATGGGGATAAAATACTGCGGATTAAATTAGATGCTAATGATAACCCAATTGGATAGAATGTAAAGTATTTTAAGAGTTATATGGACATATAAAGCCATTTTAAGATAATAATTTTATATCTGGATTGGAGGATCATCAACCAGAAGGTGAAATATTAGTTTTAGGAGTCTGTGATGATAAAATATATCAACTAATTTATTTATTTTTCAATTCTTCAAATATTATATATTTCACATGACTAATATTTAATCTATTCAATTACCATTGAATTTCAAATTCCACAATATGAAAGCAATTTAGAAGATGTGGATATATTTTAAAGTAATTATATGGAGGGATTTTAAAACAAAATTGACTTTAGTTCATATTTTTTGGAAAGAACAGAATAAAAACCCATGCCTCAAATATGGGTTTTTATATACAAATACATGTGGGAAGTTTGTTTCCAACTAATGAGACGAAGCCTTTATGGTATGATAATTATTATGTATAAAATAAATTTGTAAAATTGTTTATTAATTACTTGAGGACTCATTCATTTATTCTTATATAACAGACCTCCAGTGGATCTCACCAATATATCTAGTCACATAATGTATACCCTCATACTTTATCAAATGGAGGGTATCCTTTACCGAAAGAGAAAATTATTAATTAAAAGTCTGATGAATTAAGATCTAAATTCAATAACAGCTTCAAAGAGGTTTAGTATGTCCCTCTATCACCCCCAGTCTCAATGAAAAAAGGAAATGGGTGAAGGTGACAAAAAAGTGGAAGTTTCTTATGGATCCATCAAAACAAGTGATTGATAAGATTAATAGAAATTAATTATTAATTTTATTAAATATTGGTATTTTTTAAATTTATTGAAATAATATAACATTTATATATATCATTTTAGGATTCCATTCATGAGTGAGTGATTTAGGGGGAATTTATCCCTGATGGTAGTATTTACATTTTGGTTACTACATTAGGAAAGAAAGAACACTTGATTCATACAAGAGAATGTGAAGCAGGTGTCAGTATTGTTAAAAAATTTAGTCATTTTAGTGTGGCATCAAGGGAGGAACAATATTAGGGTGAAATAACTTCCTTGAATACTAAGTTTTGAGATATTAAGTAGTCAATAAACAATAAAATTAAATCATATTTTCATACTATGTTTTTAGAAATGAAGAGAAAAATGCACCCTTCCAACCCATATCCTTTACCTCCTCATTCAGACCTAACCTTGTGTTGTGAGTTACATACTGGGGATCCCTATGTACATATTGTAACATAGAGAATCGTATATAATTTGGGAGATTATGTACATCATAATATTATGTAGTTAGTCTAGGTAAGAGTAGTGGTATATGATATTATTTAACTACCCCAGTGTCGTTGTCTACTAAGGAGGTGACCTGAGTTGGAGATAGAATGGGTCATTTTTTTACTTTAGTAAGATATACTTCTTTGTAAGTTAACATATGAGGTATGTGTTGTTTTTTAATTTTTTTTTACTTTTGATTTAAAATTACTTGTAATGTTTTCTTACATTTACCTTGTATGGGAGTATCTAAAATAAAAGGAATTATTTCAAAATAAATAAAATTCTTAGGAACTAGAACCTTGAGATACTTCTCAGATTTCTATTGGGATAAAAAAAATTAGCTTTGAATTATTTTATATTGGATTCATATTTTGAGTTTACAATGGCTATTAAAATACATGTGAGATACTATATGATAAGATATTTAAAAAATATATAATGGATCTTGTTATTGGTGATGATACTTTCATACTCATGTTGCAGTTTTTTTTATGTATGTAAATTTCAATTTCAATTTTCATTTATTTAATTAAATATTACTTATAGTGACTTAAATTATGACATATCTAATTAGGTATCATCACACTATTTGAATCTAAAATGATATCACTTTCATTTATGATTTTACAAATCCAGAATACATTCCAATTATAGTGTTATATCTGGATAAGGATGTTATAGTTAATTATATATCTAAAAGATTGACAAATATAGAGATTAAATGTTATTTTATTTTATTCCTTGATATGAAATAAAGATTATATGATTATAAACTATAATTAATTATAATGTAATTAATGTTAAACATTTTATATTTTAGTATAAATTAAATGTTATGAGTATTTTTCCTATAATAATGCATGGTATATTGGATATGCTTTTTATAGGTGGAGTCCATAAAAAATTTCAAGATTTTTTGAATTCATAAGATTTATTCTATTCAAAAATTTCTTTATTCTTAAATTTTTCTTGTTATATATGTTTTGGTAATTAATATATGAAAATATCATAGGTCATGGAAAGATTTTAATATGCTTCACTTATCAATAAATAATCCACATAAAATTAATTATGTGAAATTGCATGTGGATAACTTTTATATTAGTTAATAATTGTTTTTTATTACATATATGGTATTTATTATTTTCAAAGTATTGTTTAATAACTGGATTTTCATCATCAAAGAGGGATTGTTGATATAGTTATTATGTTTTAAGATTTATTTTTTAGATTATCATATCCATAATGATAACAAATTTTGAAAAGGTTATAGTTCAATTACAATTCATGTGTTTTAAACTAGTAGGTTGTATTGTCAATTATATAATATTTATTATTTTTACGGGTTTTTATGATGTTTCAATATTCATGGATAAATCCTTAAACTATCATTGAGGTTTATTGTCATATTATTTTTAAGTTTGATTAATTTTTATATATGAATCAAAAAGTTTAATATATATTTATTTTTCTTTTTATAAATGATGTTGTATTAATGTTTGAATTGGGTATTTTTCCCCTATTTTCTACTATTTTCTATTATTTTTTTCTAATATAATTCATGTTACATGTATTGGGTTATTTTATTTTATTATATTTAAGTCTCAACATCAGTTTTTATTGGGAATTTTGATGTTGGTTTTTATAGTAATCAACATTGAAGGTCATTTTAATTTTGGTTTTAAATAATCAATGTTAAAAATATTCTTTTAGCATCGTATTTATTAATGTAAATTTTAATTAATTCTAAAAATGAAAAAAAAATATGTTAAAATGTTATTTTCTAGTGGTGAAATCCCTCCTTCATATTTGGCATAGGCTCAAAAGGCCTTCTTCAATGAAGTTTTTTGATATTTTTAATAAAGATATAATTTTCTTTGAAATTCTCTCCAAAACAACTTTCACTATAAAGTGTTATTCCCTATGTAAAACTCTTATAATAGAAATAATCATTCTTTTTATCTAAAATACCAAATTATTTTGGTTAGGACAACATCAATCCTAAAATGACTTAGTTGACATTCACTATGGTGTGGATTTTTATGTGGTTCCCACGATCATGGTGAAGAAATTTTTTGACCACACCATTGTGGAAACAATTGTGACACTCTATTTTTGCACATTTTTTTGAGATGCCCATAATTATCATTTCAAAAACTCTATAAAATGGTATTTTATCTTTTATAAGAACCATGCTTTTTTTTCAAACTATTATGTTGTGGTCCTTTTATTTGAAGAATCAAAAAGACCATTTTGTATAGTTTATGTCATGAAACCTAGGAAATCATATAATATAGTTTCTTTATTCATTCAAATATCAATGATAAAAACCTCTCAAATACCACTAATGGAATTTGTATGGATGAAACTCATATTATATGTAGTTAAAGATAACTCTAAAACCTAATTAAACCTATAATCTATCTATATATTTGTAATGGGTAATAAAATGAAGAAATAAATGATGTACCTTACACCTTGATGATCCAGTACATTCAAGCCTCGCATGATCTTGATTAAGGTCACTCAGGATTGAACAATGGGTTCCTCCCTCCTAATATTTCCATGGATTTTGGGAATCTCCTAATTCTTAGGAAGGATCTTCCTTATTACCATAGTTTTCTAGAACCTTATTCAAAGGTAAAAGAGAAATTAGAGTTTGAGAGTAATTTGTACAAGGAGTTTCAAAATAGTTGGATGCTTAGGAATTATAACAAGAATAAAAAAATAATATCCAACTTATATAGACATCAATTTAGATCCTTTATATACCAAATGTATATAAATATTAAATAGAGAATTTTATAATCGCTTCTTGAGTTACATTTATTGTAACTCCAAACTCTTAATTTATAACTTCATCATACAATTTTTAAACAATAAAGTTAGATATTAAAACTCCTATAATCATCATCACATTATTATCTAAATCAATCATGATAGATATGGTATGTTGAGGTTGAACTACGTGATATCATATATAACATAAACTGCCATGAAGAATGCCACAACATAGTGACCCTCACTACATTTCGGTTCACCACAACATAGTCTAAACCACTATGCCAAGGTGAATCATTTGGAACATAGTTCCATCACCCTCAACCCCATGTGTTTGATACTCTTCCCTCCTCCCTTTATCCTGGTTTTTCCTTCTAAACTTCATATAGTCTATCTCAACCATTTGATCTTAAATTTATGAACCGTTTATGAAATTGGGAATGTATCAAACCCTTCTACTTTAATTTTAATAAATTTAATTGAAATTATCAACTTAAATTGTGTATGACTTCTTTGATACAAATTGAGGGAATCTAGGCACAACTAAAGGGTTCAGTATTGGTGTTTTAAAAAAAATACTATATCTACATTATAACATCAAATCTAGAATACTAGTCCCAAAATTCTCCTATGGATATTTTTATGGTATAATTTAAACATGATTAAATTAATATAAATAATTAAATTATAACTTGGTGGAATGAAAGGATATCAACATGATCTATTCATTATTAGATCATTATATATCCATGGACATGGGACCCACTTGTTTTAAAATCTAACTCATTCAAATTAGTGTAACTTTAGGATATATTTTATGTGTGACCCTTTAATCCCTTACATCAATGGTAATGAGTCATTCTCAAAGTCTAGGAGTGGTATATGGAAACACATCTTAGATCTTAAATAGATGATACATAGCTATGAAAACCTCCTATAAACACTAATTATGTAATGTAATCTTTTTTTCTTTTGATATCTCATATAGTAGGATCCACACTTTATGTCATCATTTTTCATAATTTATTTATCTTTTTTTAACTATATTGTAGGAAATTTCCTTTATCTATCATGGTCATGTATTTAGTCAAGGCATCACCAACCTTGTAAAATGGTCAATTATACCTTATTCCTATACCCATAAGTGATATATCTCATCTTAATTATTAAATCAACGTTTTACCACTAATGGAACACCTGATGTAAGATATTTTTGGTATTTTTAATGGTTAATAAACACTTTATATAAGAAATATAAGTTATTAAATCACATACCTATATCACCCATGTATAGAAAAATGAGACATACTGTAAAAAAAGAATAAATAACACTAGTAAAAACATACCTTTAATTGTAGAACCTACCACAACACCTTTAAATGATTTCTTATGTTCATAATTATGGTCACTAGAGTGGCGGACGTAAGTCTCCCGCCTCCATTTGTATCAATGAGAAAACTAAATCATTTCAAAACTCAAAATAAAATTATCAATTCTCCCATGACATGTTAGTATCTCTTGATACAAATGAACAAGATGATTAGATCTATGGATCAGGGAGTATCGACCATGAAAGATACACCACACACTACCATCGGGTTTATATAGATCTTAAGGATACTCCTTGGTTGTTATATGCATTAACTCATGAAATTTATCACATGAGTTTATACCAATACATAAATTATATGCATTTGATTCCCTATGTGTATAAAATTAACCATTTATATGATATCCATTTTGGGAATAATTTTCAACATACCATAATCAATGGAATATGATAAGAAATTGTAAACTTTGATTGCATTAAATCTCATCTCATACATGGGATGCCATTATTTATATTTCCTCAATCATTTTTTATTTTATAAAAATTAAAATATGGGAAGTGGGAAACATAATATGATGAACAGTACACCTAATAGTCCAAAAACACAAACATAAGGATAATAATAGGAAACAACTTCCAATTTCAAATTTCAAAACCAACAATCAGACAACACATGATTTCTTCTATGGGAAGGTCAAGGCCGATTGAAGTGTCATGACCCAATCCTATTACCTCACTTATAGACCTAGGTCACATATCTAAAATTCACTTTATTCCCCCACCACTACTCTTCTATAGAATATCCATCACCATCGGAACCAACACATTAAGAGGGATAGAAACCACACCCAAAATCAGTTTATATTCATCATCGGAAGTGAGTGAAACACCAATAAGATCCCCCAAACTAGAAATAATATGACCGAGATACACAACCCCCAAGAATAAAATAAATAAAGAAACCATATAAAATCCTTAACCATAAAAAACCAACCATCATTGATGATCAAACTTCTATAAATAACTATCATCCACTATGTGAGAACAAACATCATGACTTAACCCATGTATAAATATATACATGAAAAACACTTTTGGAGGATATTTATTTCATATAACATGATATATGATATATAATATATACATATCTTATATATAAATATATACTTTAGGGAATATCCCTATATTCACCTCACCACAAACATAAATTGTTATAGTTTTTATCACACATCAAATCACGTGATTGAATGATGCACATTGATAATGATTTAAAGATAACAGATCGATACATATTTTTTTAGATAGGAAAATTCAATGACACCAAATACACATGGTGTTCCTATTTGTGGTTCAATCATAATGATCTACTATAATCAATATCACCAAGTGAAAACTTAATATGAATAAGTCTCAATATTTATAATCCCCCAACACCTAATAGCTATAAATTACTTATGTCTCATAAGTATTATGTATCTAAACCACATGGAATATGTTTAAGATTACTAATATAGTATTTTTAGATTATCATTATAGTTGATAATTGGTATATCCTTTTGATACAACATGTAATAAAAGGACATTACCATATATGGTACATGAAAAATTATTGTCACTATCATAGTAAGTATAAATCATGCATATGATACACTATATACAAGACATATTAATCATAATTTACAGGTTTGATTTGGATCTAAGACACCCACTTTCACAACATTATACTCTAAAAAAATAGTCCCATGTTTTTTTAATTTTAGATAAAATAATTAGCACATACCACTATAAATATATATTCTATTTTATTTTCTATATTTTCTTTAAATCTTAATTCCTCGTCATTTGAAATTATCCCTAATTATTTATAGTAATATGTTTTGACTTGTAGTCCCGCATTTCACTCACATGAAACATTGGATAACCTTTAATAGGATTTGAAGTTACTTCCCCAAAAGTGATATATTTTAAAGTCATGTGGCCCATAAGTAGCTAAGCAGACAATATCCTTTTGGTTCGGGTATCGTGTTCATAACACATTATTAGTACAATATCTCCATATAGGTATTATAGAGGTAGGTTAGTATTGGAGTTTGTACCCTAGAACCAACTACTATATACATTAAATTACCAGAATATTCATGTTGTTGAATATTAATTAATATCTTATCACATCATTATTGTTCTTTGATGTGACATTGTATGTGATAATGTCCTAAGGGTACCTATTGCACTAAAAGGTATTAAGAGTTCTCTGTTATGATGATAAACTATAAGTGTTGTGATATTATTCATAAATATATGTTCTATGGATGGATGATATCATTTCATGGGACACAAATGGTATAGGTTATTAGGGTGGTGATTCATAGGACTTTGAGGCACTATCTCATGGTGTACGTCCTTGGTAATTTCAAGAAAGGAGGTTATAATAACTTGAGATGATGGTTGTAAATCCCCATTTATATGTGTCATTGGATGCTCCTATATGTTAACATATGTAATGTTCCATATAATTTAAGATTATTATTAATGTATATTATGATTTTCATACTTTTATGTATTGACTAAAACTATGATGACATCTGTTTGTAGGGAGTAGTGTACGTTGGGTTCATGTTGAGTTATATGTATTAATGAATAATGAAAAAAAGGATTTTTTTCCTCCTATCATTTAAAAGAAGTTGATATCTTATTCCCTTTTATAGAAATGTAAATACTTGATTTAGTCTATGGTCATGACATTCTTTCAGTGATTTCATTTCTATAAAGTTAAATAAATAGGCATTGATCACATAGGTTGATGAAACTGGTATACAACCTACTTGATTAGAAATATCATGATAAAGGGATTATATTACACAGTGAGCATTTGTCTGTGGTTATTTTTAGTGATACATTTGTCTTATTTCTTTATGGGTGTCTTGGTGTGTTGTTAGACGATAACCATGAACTTTAGGCGGTTTTTCCTAATGCTACTAATAAAGGGGCCTAAAGGGTCACACACTAAGTGTATTCATAACCTTAGTTAAATTCTTTATAGATTTAAAATATTGAATAAATATTATTCTCATGCATGGTATAATAATTATTATTGTTGAATTGATCACATATATTCAATCTTCGGTTATTAGAGAGAATATTATGTGAGTTGAATATTGAATAAATATTTATTTTTTAGGTGAATGTTTATTTAATTATATAAATATAATATTTATTTATTTCAGTTTATTTTCAAGGTAACAAATATTTATTTATTTTGTTGTGAAATTATTTAATAAATATTTATTTTCTATTTTAGTGAATATAATATTTATTTATCTGTGAATAATTCAATGGCATTTATTTAAATAAACAGTCATTATTAAAGGTCCAATAAATATTGAGGAGAATTGTCAAACCAAGTATAAGGGTCTGGTGAGAAATTATATATTAAATATAATTTGAATAAATATTAATTTATTTATTCAATAAAATACTATTTATTTATCCATGAGTTTTGTGCATGTCAAGTAAATAATATTTTCATTATTATTATTTAGACATGGGGTTCACTAAGAATTAAGAGGATAATAAGGGCTCATGTGCAATTATTATTCTCTAATCCTAGTTCTATATAAAATTGATTATATCATTCTATAGGGATGGGAAAATATTATTTTGGTTCAATTTTAACTAAAATCCAAACCAAACCATGATTTTCTATTTGGTTTTTATACATAAAAAACCTAACCATTTGATATTAATTTGGTTTGGATTAATTTTTTTCTAAATCATTAATTTGTAGTTTGGTTCGATTTAGATTACATATTAAACTATTTTTTATAACATCCTAGATATAGATACATGATACTTTATAATGATTGGTTGATAATTTGAATATAATTTATACATAATCATCGGTATAGTTACATAATATTATCCTTTGACTATTATCAAAATAAAATCTAAAATAGGGTTTGGATTAAGGAATTGATGCATGGGATGAACCGATAAAAAACTATAAAATTATGTTTTTTTAAAACAGGTGCATCTTAGTTTAATAGGTGTAGTTTAGTTTGACAACTGAACAAAAACAAAAAGTATAAGGGTATATTCAATCCATACTACTAAACAAACCATAAAAAACTACAATTTTGTTTTGGTTTGGTTTATTTTACAATTTGGTTTAGTTTGGGTGGTCTTTTCCCACCCCTATCATTCTCAACCCTAATGGTTGATGTACACAATGTTTTATAGAGATAATCCTCTCAAGAACTATAGAGATATTTATATATATAACTATAAAATATAGAGTGATCCTCCTCCTCTACCCTCTTAAATACAAATAGAACTGTAGTAATTCCTTCTCACCTTAGAGGATTATATTGCGATCAACAGTGATCTACACAAGCATTAAAACCATCCACGATAGCACCCATAGAGTTCTACGGTAATGATCAATGTTTCATGGAGTGAAAGTGGATTACCACTAGTGTAATTCTATCCTTGAATAGTCTCACCGCAATTATGGTACACCAAGAATTGGTCAAATGAATTATCAATGAAAAAATAAGTCTAATGCAAGTTAATTATTAATCTACATAAAATAATTATAAATTATATGTGATGATCATATCTCATGGATTTCAGAGTTGTTATTCATCTAATTCTGAGGATAAATCTAAATAATCTAATGAAACCCCATTATTGGGTATGGGCCTAACCATTTTTTTGTAGCCCAAAACCTTCAAGTGGTATTAAAGTGGTTATGTGTCAATTTATAATTATTTATGGTTCGTTGATCACTTATATGTATTTATTGGTAGTTTTTCATTTTAATTTTATTTTTTATTTAATCTAAAAGTTATTATTACCTGATAATTATGTTACATGTTATCTCTAATATATTAAATACAGGTGAATAATGATCAGAGATGGCACTAGGAGGTGTCAGAGATTCTGGTCGATAGACACGATTACATGGTGTGTAACTAAAAATTGGATGTTGTGTACTGAGGTTCACTGCACTTGGATGTGTCATGGGATAAATGACATGTTGAGTGGTTAATAACATGTAGTGTGAATTAAATGCACACTATGTTGAACAGACCAACCTAGCACACAATTTTCCGAATTACAAGGTGTGTAGCTGATGTACATGCCATGTAGTCTGTATATATTTCCAGTAAAATTTATAGCATACATGTGGTCAAATCATGTCATATATTTATTACATGATATGTGGTATTGGTGGTCATGTAACATGGATATTACATAGTATGTAGTTTCCATACTTGTCATGTACATCATTAATTTCACACCCAAAATACATGTTAAGTCCCTAGGCGTGTATCATGAAATCTACTATATAGAGTGTATCCCATTGTACATGTTGTGTAACTCTAACATATTTATTTTATGTACATAAAATTCCAACTATACATGAGTAAATTTATTACATGAATCGAAAAATTAATTATGGCATTAAACCTTGACTGCATGGAATGTTTTGGTAGAAAATTCATGTAACTCGGTATAAAGAATAATAAATGCATAATTAATTTCTATTTAAAAATAATTCATAACTACGTGGTGTGTGGATGTCATACACATCATGTATTCATCTCTTACATTTAAGG
Organism: Viscum album; assembly: GCA_963277665.1. Taxonomy (NCBI): domain Eukaryota; kingdom Viridiplantae; phylum Streptophyta; class Magnoliopsida; order Santalales; family Viscaceae; genus Viscum; species Viscum album. The sequence goes on from OY728132.1 coordinate 469,473,879, forward strand.
TGGTACATTCCATGTAGTTTCATGCATGTATGTGTGTCTTAAATATGATGAGTTATTACTCATCTTAACACACTATATTCCATGTAATACATGACATACTATGCACATAGTATATGTTGTGTGAATGCACAATAAATTACTAGTAAGGCATTAGGTAGTTCAAACAGGTACACATCGTGTTGCCTCATAGTACATGATTTGTATTTAATAAATTTTAAATAAAATTAATTTGTTTAAAAATTATGATGTATGGTTATCTCCAAAACTCTTCATATGGAAAATTTATATTGACTGAATAAATTAATTAATAAGATAATTAATTCATGTATAAATTTTATCTTAATAATAATGCATGAATTGAATGTTAGCTAGTTTATTTTTTCTTATTTGTTGCATGTGTATAGATGATTATGAGCTTATACTAACTAATGTATGTGCTTGGTTTCTTTTAATTTAATTATTATTTCATGGGTTTTTTAATAATTATTTTATTAAATTAAAATTATGGTCTATGTGTCATCATATTCTCTATTATATAGGGCCTTACGTGCCTACATTTTCTTTTACATAAACCCCATAATCAATCCTTTGGTCTACCTCACTAATTTGTGAGTCAAATATTATGTAATGAATAGAGCTCCCAAGTGAGTGGAGGTGGTTTAATAATGGAGTTGAGATGAAACTAACTTGGGGGTAATATTGGACTATAGGTGGAATGTTGCAGCTCATACCAAGTTACAGTTTAAGGATTTTTCCCCCTAGGTCAAGGGTTGGTTTATCATCATCTAGACAAACTAAAGATTATATAATATAATGATCATGCCACATTTATTATCTTATTTATGTCAGTTTCATGGTTAATTATTTATGGATGTGTTATCATTATTACTTAAAAAATGAATTGAAAAACATGAAATATGGAATTAAAATAAATTTTATTGTGCATAAATTTTATCTAGACACATCTAATCACTTAAGTAAAATCCAATTAATATTAACAAGCGTGCAACAAGATAAAATGGATAGTTTATGTATAAATATAAAAATAACTCAATTAAAATGTTAATTCATCATAACCTTCCATTACTTTATTTAGAATAGAACGACTAGATCATAGTGTTTGATCTAGCCCTTGCTGGGACACTTCCATTTAATGGGGAATTATAAAGAAGGTTTTGGGTTGACTTAACCAAATTCATATCAAGATAAGTATCCCTTGCTTGACTTAGTGTGAATTTAGAAGTAATTGTTATGGAAATCCAAGTTAAGATTTTGGGATTGGGAATCCCACTCAACGAATCAAGCAGTTTTGAGTTAATGTCGTTGGAAAAAATCTACTTACCTAAATACCTTAGATTAATTGACTCAAAATTCACTTGGTTTATGATAAGGTAAATATGGATCCTTTCCACTAGAATATCCACATGACAGATTATTCTGAAACCATAGGTGTGGGTTATTGGTTTTTGATAAAATAGTGGAATACTAATGGATTAATAAATAAAATCTATTATGTTATGTCTTTTGGTAATCAAGATAAAAACTAAAATCTACTTTTAATTAATTTTGAATATGGAAAATGAAATCATCGTAACACTATGATTATTTGGAAAAAGTTCATGTCCATACCAGCTCATATTTTCATGGGTGGTGCATTTTTTATATAATGAACTACAATAGGAAATTTTATACTATGTGATGGAATCCCCTATACTTGTTTAACCAACTCACCAAGAAAGTAGATGTGATAAGTATTCTCAAAGTAAGTATATGGGTATGATCTTACTATATTTTTCATTGGATATCATTTATGTTTGGAGAACTGATAATTTAATATAAGGACATGGATGCTTATTGTGAAATCTCAAACCCTCACATCCAGATTCGGTACTAAATCATATTGTGTATTTTTTTTATTTAAAAAAACTAAAAAATACATAGTACATTGCACAATCAAGGATATTTTCTAGTCTAGGTTATGTATAATTAGACAAAACATTACAATTCATAAAATTTATTCAAAATTTATACAATTAACTAATTATCTTCATGTTAAATACCTCCTTATACGAAATAATCACCTTTGGAATTTCAACTAAAACTGTGAAAAATATTTTAAAACATGGGATGAGCATAAAATTGCCTAGTAAGGGATTTTAAAACTAGTGAAAAATATTTTTATACTTATTTATTTTAAAAACTATTTTAAAACGTTTTATATAAAATTTATATATATATATATATATTCTAAAATAATTTTCAAACCCTTTTAAAAAATACTTATAATTTTGAAATCCATTCAAAAATATCCTTTAAAAAATACTTAGGATTTATCCTTTGAAATAATTTCAAAATAATATTTTATTTTATATATTAAAATGATACTTATAAGTTCTTATGAAATTCATGTGGCAACAAGAAATATCACTTGTATTATAATATCCCCTTAAGTTTATGGGTTCACTATTCATACCACATCATCATCTCATTTAATACCCCAGTACTGAATTTTAAGAAAACATTTTTAAAAGATATGATTTTCTCATTTCAAAACCATTAAAAACCTTTCCAAAATCTTACATATTGTATTTTCATAAAAAATAATTTTATAACTTTAATCTTGGAAAATCTCATTTTTCATAAAATAGTTAAGAGAAATCCATTTTTTCTAAAATTAATTATATTTAAAACACTTAATCATAAACACTTTGAAATTAAAACTAATGCTTGCATGAAATGTCAATAATTAGATATGATGGTCGTATCTAATAATATGCATGAAATTTTAATAAATTAAAAACAATATAAAATAATAGATTTTATCACTTAAAAATATAGATTTTAATCAAATAAATTTCCTTTAAAAACAAAGGTTTTAAAATAATAACAAAACAATGTTTTGTTATTGATTTAAATTTTTCAATAAAACTTTGAATTAAACAAAATAAAATATTTTTTTAATGTGTGAAAATAAAAACTTTTTAAAACATAGTATATATAAAAAAATAATAATTTGGAATAAAATATTTTTTTGAAAATTACAATCTTTCTCTTACCTCAAAAAAAGATTGACTATGGAAGCCTTCACTGAAACAGCCTTATGTCGAAGCAAGAACACACTAAAATAAAATATTAATAAGAAACCAGAGTTTTAGATAATTTAGTTTCCAAGAGTTAAATTGTTATATATTTATAGTGGTTTTGTGTAACTGTCTATTCCTAATACACTTAAGAGAATAAATTTAGTTGACACTACATTTTTTATTTTAAATTCATTGTTTGAAAAAATGGGGATTTAGTATCTAAAGTATCTTTACAAGGTTCATTGAATTTATATCATGATACAGAATATATTATTTCTATATGTCCTTTTTTTGTTGCTGAAAACCAAGAGTATCAAAGAAAGAAGCCTTTCAGAAAAAGACATCAAACAATATCCAGTGTATTTGAAGATGAAAAATACATGTCAATAAATGTGATTCATCTTCATGGTCCACAAAATAGTGTATAAACTGAACTAGCCATAGATTTTAGATAAGACTTTGACCGACATTGAATAGAGTAATGTTTATTACACTCAAAGGAAGAAGAAAAAACCATATTGATAACTTTTACTACTGATGTCGACCAAAATATTTGAAAAAAATGATTTCAATTTGATACCACCATTTAAAATAACCATAGAGGATTTAGGAGTAAGAAAAATAAAAAAATGAAGAACAAGGTATTAATAAACCAAAAATGATGGATTCGGACTCCTAAAAATAAAATACACCAACTTGTAAATCACTTTTCCAAAGATGACAAAGGCTGAACTCAATTTTTCCCCCATCCATCTGTGAATCTCCTCCAATAAATCGATTTGCTTCTGGATATAGAAATTTTATCTGCTTATGGTGGTTGATCTCCTTCATCCAGGTTCAAACCTTCATCAACTCTCGAAGCCTCATCCATAGTCAAACCTCATTCAGTGTTTGTCCCATATTACCTTAGTCCCCTAAAATTAAATCCTTTAGGTTTGATTTCCCCTTCTTCACTAACCCTAATCCTCTTTTCATACTTGATCCCTCTCAAGGAAGACCACTATTGTGCCTCTCAAAAAAGAAACCCTTTGATTTTTATCTCCCTAAAAAAATGAGTTCAAGCCTCATTTAACCACATATACAAATATTTAAAAATAATAATTTAAAATAATATTGATATATTTCACATATTATTTGTAATTTTAAAATTTATAAAATAGGTTTTAATAAAAACACATGTTTTCATAATTTCATATATACAAATATTTCCTTCAAAATTTTATTTATTACTTTTAAAATAACCTTTTTTTGTTCAAATATTTATTTTTACAAAAATAATAATTTATTCATATAAATATATATAAGGTCAATAAAAATTAATAGTATTTTTGTAATTGGAAGTGATAAAACATATAGTTTTGTACATTAATGTATTAACTTATTACAACTATGAATAAAAATATTATAAATATTCCAAAATTATAAATTTAGCTATGATTTTTATAATCAAATAAATAGTAAAATATTCTTTTAAAAAAAATAATAAATTTTTTAAACAATATTTGTTTATAATTTTAAATATTAATTTAAAATAAAATCTTATTTCTTTAAAAATATTATAACATAATATTTTAAAACTATAAATTTTTCATAAAATCATAATTGATAAAATAATTTAATATTTAATCATTTTTAATAAAGGTATTATTTTTTAAAAAATAATACAAAGTAATATTACTTCTAAGTATTATTCTATAATTCTAAATATTCCACTTAATCAAATTTTATTTTGATTAAATAAAATACTTGGTTTTAATTTTCACAAATTGATTGATTTAAATTATAAAATAATCCATTTAATAAGTAATTTTTAATATTCAAAATTTTTCAGGGTGTTACACTTTTACCATGATGTCTCATCTATTATCTATTGAGAAGGAGAAAGATAAGCTTAAGATAAATGAGATTTTTACTACATTGTTTCAGTGTAAATTGGAAGAAAGCATTTACCTAATGATCTTGTCTTCAATAAACTGAAATACATCGATTAGTTGGAAAATTTGTGCTTCTATATGGGTATGTTATTATCCATTAATATCATACTATTATCCTTACCTTCCAAAATCATCTTATTCGTCTAGCATTATGAGATGAACAATGCAGATGAATGGGTAATGACTCTTTTGAATAAGCTTTTCTAGGGAGATAATGGTTGTGGGGAACTCAGTTACACAACCCTTATAGTGAACAACATGAAATGAAAGGTTAAAAATACCATAAAATGTGTTTCAAAGTGAAAAAAGATTTATAGGTAGTGTGGTGAATAGTGTACTATTTTCTTCTCATGTGGACAGAAAGTCCATTTTGAATAGAATTTCAAAAAATTAAAGAATACACAAGAAATTACATCTAATTTAGATATATTAATCATAGAATGTAATTTCTCTATTTCAATTATTGGATTTTAAATACTAAATTATATTTATATACTAAAAAACAATAAGGATACATTATAATAAGTAAGTTATATTCTTCTAAGTTTTGAGGAAGGGTGATTCCTATGTCAGTTGTGAGAAACACATGGCTTCAATAAGTAAATATAAATTCTACCAGAATCTAAAAAAGTGTGATTCCCATTTCAATAGTGATAATTTCACAATTTCTCATTACTCAGTAGATAAATTATATTTGAACTATTTTTTATATTAAGAGTTTTACCTATAAATTTATATCAATGTTCTATTATAAATAATGAGACATTATTTGTTTTTAAAAAATTTATTTTATTTTATTCTACACTTAATTAATAGTTTAGTGTAATTGATATCCAATGGAGGCAATAAATGATTAATGTAAATTATAAGACTCATAGCAGTTGTGGAAAAAATAATTCTTGATAAAGTAAAACTAAAGGTTGATGTAAAAATATGACTATAAGAGTATTTAGTCTCCTTTCAGCTAAAAACATTATAGGTATTATCAAAATTCTTACTTATTAAGTTTTATACAAATAATCTTTTAGAAGTAAAGTTATGCCACAAATATTTTTGGAGTTAGTTCAATTACATAAGAAAGAACTATTCTAAGGTGATTCGATAGGTAAATTCATATACTTTATTAAATTCCTTTAAAAATTAGGAATGATAGATGAAAGTAATAAATTCATTTGATAAAAGATATATGATCCTCTAGGATGGTATGTCATAGTATATCTTAAACAAGAATACATTGATCATTAAATGCAGAGTAAAGTTTTTCCTAAACTCACATTACCTTATTCACATCCTAAAGACAGTGATTACGTAAGGTTGTTTTATAAGGAGTATTATATATATTACAAGTCTTCAATGATACCTTTCCATACATGCCTCACAAGATAGAGGTTTAATAACTAAACATATGTCAAATATATTTAATAATAGATATAATATAAGTTACGATTTTATGGGATCTTATTATGACACAACCTAAGGTTTTTTGATGAAAATCATTTGTTAAGTTGACCTTAGCTTCAAATGTACATCAAAGGAAACATAAAGTGTATCTCATTTAATCATACTATATACCATGAGGATATTAAAATCTTTAAAATAGAAAGTTATTAATAATACCAATGAAATTTATATGCGGTAAGTTCATCTCTTTTGATACAGTGGGTGCAAGCAAGGCTTCGGTTGAATCGTGGCTCCAGATGCGCAAGTTTGCATAAAACAATTAACTTCTCAAGTTTTGGTGGAAGGAATTATTATAGTGAAACATACTATGTAGGAAAGTTAAAACCATAGTGGTAGTTTCATATTCACTATTCTAGGTGATATGTATTTGGTAAGAATAATGATTCTTATAGGAATTATTAAGTGGAAAATTGTTTATGATTGACTATTTCATTTGAAATTAAAGATGGATTACATCTAGAAAAATATATATCTTCATTTTTATAGTTTCTCTAGTTGATGTAAAACCATTGGTAGGTATTAAATAGAAACAATACATGGATTATATTACTCTAAAATTATAATATATGATTATATTTAAATAATTCAATGTGTTTGATAGCTTTCTCCACACACAACACCAGACTTGAATGAAACCATAATATAGTTAGATAAAATAAAAATATTTAAATATAACTATTAAAAACCTATATATTGAATTAGAAAGAATAAATAGGAGTAACCACTTTATAAAATATAGTTATAAAAAAATGAACACTATTTTTAATATAAATGAAATTCATTTAGTTTACCTAAAATGACTAATAAGAACGTTTATTGTTTAGAAAAATATTTTTCTAAAAAAATTCCTTTATATGTGAAACACATTTATATTTAAAGAAACATATGATTTATGATAAATTAAATTTCATATTAATAACTTCTTAACATAAATTTAGTTGGTAAATGATATGAAATAATAATAATAATTAATATTTGAAAATGTCAATTTCCAATTAAAATGGGTTTTCAATTATATTTTATGATTTTATTTAAAAATTGGATTTATAAATTTTGTAAGAAGAAATTAAAAAACTTAATTTTTTAAATATTTATATAAAATTGACTCAGTGTAAATTTTTGATATTTTTCTAAAAAGGTCATTTTTAGTCAAAAAATACAGTTTTCATAAAACTTGTAATTTGAATAACATTACCATTATATAATAATGGCCTAAAAATTTATATTACCTTTTAAGTTATCAAATATGAATTTTAGAAATACAATTATAAATTTTGAAATATTCATTGAACTTAGAAAACCTATGGGAAACATTTTTATAACTAATTAAAATGTTTCTTTAATATAAAAATTATTTTCAGTCTTTTTCATTGAATCAATTATTTTTCTAGGGTGAATTATTTTTGTATTTACTTGTAAGATTAATGTACTTTATTTTTTTATAATAATTTAATTTATGTCATTATAATTAATATCAAAGATAATTTTACCTTATATATAAATTTAAAACTTAAAAATGTTATTTCTCTAAAAACTATTGTTACGTAATTAAGTGTATTTTTTTAAATAAACTTCTCACTCTATTAGAAATTTAATTTGAAAAAATTATTTTCAAATTTGAAATTATAAGTATCAAATTAGGTATATTTTTAATCTTAATATTTGTCATTAAAATTAATTACTCAGGTTTAAAAAATAATTACCAGGGTAAAAGTAAGTTTGGGTAAAAGGACATAAGTTGAAACAAAAATTCATAAAACACTCAAATTTTCCTAAAAAAGAGTTTTTGAGGTTATTTTAGACCCAAACTCATTTTAATCTCATTTTTTATTCATTTTTTTCTTTTAAACTTGAATAGTAACCTTTTATTATTATAAATGTAAGGGTTACTCTCAAAATTACTCATCCCTTCACTTGTAAAAGGGTAGCATCTTCACCACTTCAAGACATGGATTTTCTTATAATTTACTCTTGAAAATATACCAATTTTCTATTAATATAACCCTATTACACCTTCAAAATCTCTTTGTCACCATTAGTTAGCATAAGTTCTTAATTTTCAAGAAGGCTTCCAAGGGAAATTCAAGTCCCCGACGTGAGTATTATCAACTGCTTAGTTTTTATTCTTAATTGTCATATTTAAAATTTATTATACACACACTAATATAATTATATTATTATCATTTATATACTATAATTTTATTATATTAATTTTATTTTCAATTTTTATTCATATACCCCATCCATTAAGAAAAAAAATCATTGTTTGTGCGTTGTGCGGACTATCGCCTCCATGATGCAACGTGTTTAGTTTTCCTTCACCACCTTAAATGGTAGGATATAAGTATAATATTAAAGGATAAATATAATTTTTATGATATCATTAAGTTTTTGGTATATAAAATTTAAGAGCTTATTAATGATACGATCAATAAACGATTATTAATCATTCAATCGTTTAAAATGAGCAAACAAAAAGGAAAATGATCTATCTCTCTTTAAGTAATGAATTTATATAAATTAATTATTCTTATAATTCCTTAAAATTAAGATTCATCATACTAATAAACACTAAATAACAGCATTATGCATCTTTTATAATGATATTTTAACAAAACTATCTCATAATCATTCATTAAATCGGGGTATATTCATGTTTGGGTCAGTTTAACCGCCTAAATGAATAATACTATAAATTTATATCATGAATGACTATGGGGGATATAAATATTTATATAATATGATTTAAATTTCTAAATAATGGTTTTTTTCTATATATATTATATCAATATTTAATTACTTAATTAAGAAAACACTGAGATCATCAAGAATAACCGAAACATGCTTATTATCAGTTTCATCTTCAAGGATAAAGACTAAAACACTCATGAAAGTAATTTCAGACATAATAAATAAATATAAATCATACCTAACATTAACTTTAATGATATAATAATTATGAAAATTGGAATAATAATGAATACATACATCACTATTATGAAACTAGTACAAACAATCAAGAGCATAAACACCCGATGTGGAAAATTGTAGATTTTATATAAATAATTGATATTTATAAAGTTTATAAATGAAAATATATATGAGTAATTTTATTAATTAAATTATTAATATATCCATGTTTTTTATATATAATCTTAAAGTACATTCGTGGAAGTAGGGACAAGAGGTAAGGGTTTTTGTCTCAAATTCCTCTCTTCGAGACATGTTTGGTATTATACACTTAATTTAAATTATTTGGTGTATATATTTCCTGTTTGAGATATAATATCATGAATTATATGGTACTCTCTTATTTTTTTCTAGGATATACATTCCAACCACATAAACCCTTTAACAAATGTTTCTCACTTCTTGGGATATATTATTTTGAAACCATAAAATTTTCTTCTCTAAATGAATTATGATCATGTTATTCCATTATTTAATTATCCCTAAACTAATTACTCTATAAGGTGTGAAAATCACATTTTACATAACTAGGATTGGATGATTTTCACCTAAAAATAATTTTATTTTATTGGAATTGGGAAAATTATTAGCATTTCGTATGTTTTTATTCCAATACAAATGATTATTATCAAGTTTAATATGTATTATTTAACCATTAACCTTATTCCTCTATATTAATTATGATAGTTTTATCCCTTTTATTAACATGGGGAAATTATTGGAATTATATATGTTGTTATTCCAATATGAATGATTATTGGAAAGTTTATTATGTATTATTTAACCATCCACTTTCTTCCTCGAGATGGGTTATGATCATGTTATACATTTTATTGACATTGGGAAAATTATTTATATTTTTAAGGATTATTGACTAGAAACATAGGTTGATTATGTATTTGATTTCTATTTTTCTCATTATATGGAAATCAAAGTTTTATTCAGTAAGAGTTCCCTTGGGGAATGGTATGAAAGGTATTGTTGAATCTTATGGTGAATGCATTGGACTTAATCAGGTGATGAGTGGGCCCCATAATTATATATCTTCTTGATGCATTGGCAGGTATCATGAGACATAATAGGTTTGGGTATTTGTTATATTCATGCCTAATTCAACAAGATGCCTTGATTTTGGTCTCAACAACAAGTAAAATGTCTTGGTATAAGGCCTTGATAGTATGTTTTTTATGTATTTAATTATTCATTATATCAGTATGAGATCAGTATTATTGATATCCATGTTTTCATTTATTTTCATGGATATATTATGCTCCTAGTTTCAAGTTAGTTATAGATTCATGTTGTTTACTGATTCCTATAAAATTATTTATGCCATGTTTATGCCATTATTTCTTCAGTTATATGTTTCCATTACTGAGATTTTGATATCACCCCTTCTTATATTTCTATTTCTTAGGTTATGGAGAAAAGTGGTACATGCGACATTTTTAGAAGGATAACACACGTGAAAGAATTTTTGGGGGATGTTGAAAACTTTTCATGAATTTATTAGTTTCATATATAATAGGAAAATGTCTATTTGATACCAAGGACATAGGATTTATCAGTTTATGTTTTGTCTCTATTCTCTAAATCTCTAAAACTTAAAAGATCATTTGGATCTAAGAGATGTAATAATAATTTTTATTTTTGTAATTATGTATGGTTTTATCCAAAATTTTATAGATGGTATCAAAGAAATTATATAAATTATGTGTCTATGAGAATGAGATATGGGAGTGTGGATCTAGGGCTTCACAATTAGTATTAAAGGAAAGGGTTAGATAACTTTAGAGATCGGGATGTTTGTTGAGGATAATTTAAGGTTTGATAAGTTAGGGTTTATCATAAGTTCAAATGTATAAATAACCCTTTGGGATAAGTATGTGATTTAATTTTAACGTAATAATGCACATTTTATTTGGGTATTTAGATAAGAAAACTTTAGTGAAAACCCTAAAAATAAGTCTAAGTATTGGATAACATATTATTGTTTTGGTAAATTAGAGATTATATGTTTTTTCTAGAAATAAATTATTTTATGGATACTGGAAAGTGGGTGCGGTTTTCTAACAGATACACCTAGAGGTAATCACTTTAAAAAGGGTTGGTTGAGAATTAACTCAGTCATCACTTTTGGTCAGAGTAGAGTACTTAAGAGAGGGGTTAATTGAGTATCTATAAAAATTTATGTTTAAAATGTATTCTTAAAAGGGTCCCCAATAAATTTAAATACATCCCAATTAATCAAAGTTATACGGTTATGAAAGTTTGATTGTTTAAATAACTTCTTAGAATATTGATTAATTCTTAGTAATCTTAATATCAGTTATTAACATTACTTTTGAAGTTATTCTAATAAGGCAAAACAATTATAACTTCTTTCCAATATTAACTATCAAAGTAAATTTAGTGATTTCTGAATTAAATAGTAAAACAGAGAAAACTAAAATAAATAGCACAGTGGATATAAAAAAAGTGTTTTAGTCTCAAGACGAGACCTAATCCACTTCACTTGATGATCACTTTCCACCAAGTAGCTTATATAAATAAACTTGATCCACACCCCGGATTGGGGTTAACAATAGTATACAATACTATCCAGGTCACATGACCTCTTCCACAGTTCTTCATGGGTATGAACTACGAGGTCACACAAGGACCTCTTCAACACTTATCTATGGGAATACATAAGTGTAAAAAGATATAAGAGAAAGGATATCTTGTATCCTTCAGTTTGATGTAGGAGACAGTGCATGTTTTTATACAGATACACACACTGCTCGAAAGATAAAAATAATACACAACAAAGTAGAAATGATGAGATAATGTTAGGAGTGCTCTGAGTGTTAATCTATGCAGCTCTAGACTTCTGGGGTGAAGTAGATGCAGAAATTGAGTCCTCTCACGGAAAACATAGTATCGTAAGTCAGCTAGATCTAGCCCGTGTTCTTCTTGGAGTTGATAGTGTGGAAATGTTCTTGACTCTAGGATTCGAGTATGCTTCGTGTGTTATTCAATAGTGTAGGGTTTCATTAATGCCCATACTACTTTTTTATCATGCACACACTTGTTTTTCTATTATTTCCATTTTCTCCACAGTCACCACGGTCACTCAAGTCATGTTGTTCTTTTTATTCTTAGAGTCCATGTGTTGGAGCTGATAGTATGCATGTATTCTGCACCTCGTACCTTGTACTATTAGGTGACATGTCTATAAAGAAACATTAATTATGTTAGTTCATTTAAAAACTTCAAATATGACCGTTATAAATTAAATTGAAAAACAAAAAAATAGATTAAGAAATGGTGTCACAATATGTCTGTAAACGGTGTCTCCATGAAATGATGTCTCTTTGAAATGGTGTCTCCTTCTTTGTCTTTGAGCGGTGATACAGCTATGATGGCATAGTTGTATAGAGATTAGGAACTGGTAGCACAGATGCAGTGTTAGGATTACGGTGTCTGGTCATGGTGTATGGATGGTCATAGTGTCTAGATGGTCACGGTGTCTGGATGGTCATGGTGTCTGGATGGTCACGGTGTTTGGATGGTCATGGTGTCTGGATGGTCACGGTGTGTTGATAGTCATGGTGTCTGGATGGTCATGGTTTCTATATAGTCAAGGTGTTTGGATGTTCATATTGTCTTGATGGTCATAGTGTTTGGATGGTCACGGTGTCTGGATGGTCATGGTGTCTGGTCACGGTGTTTGGGTCCTTTTTCAGAAAAACACAACTGGTGGCAGACTCACGGTTTCTCAAACACAGTCAAATATCTATATACAGACTTAAGTAGTGATATTCATAGAATGAATTAAACTTAATCATTCATAAGATAATTTCATTATAAACAAAATAGTTTACAATAATTATTTAAGGCATAAAGAGACTAATCATCTGTACACATGATTTTTGATAGATTAAACAAGATTAACAAGCTTTATAGAATGTATAGGATTTGTGATCATTAAAATATGATTAACACATGAGGAGTCCAACAATATCCCCCTTTTTTATGATCACAAATCATGTGAGTGAGATATTTATTCTTAGGCAATGTGTCTCTTCTTTAATGTGCATTTAGTGCATATAGAATACATATTTCTCCCCCTTTTTGGATTATAAAAAAGAGTAAACAAGAAATAGACAATAAAAGTGAACAATGCATTCGATGGATAAAAAGTGTCATTACAAACAGTAAGTAACAATAATATAGAAAACATCCCTATCAAAATATAGTAGTCACTATTCTTCAGCACTGGATTGTCTTCTCTTTTCCCTTGGTAGAAACATCAGAAGAAGAATCCATAGGAATAGAGGTAGAAGTGGAGGAAGGGAATGAACCAGTGGGTAGAGAAGTTAAAGGGAGTCCTTCAAAAATAGAAGGGACGAAGGTAGGTGCAGTGGAAGACCGAGGAAACTGTTGATCAAGGATAACAGTCTGGATCTGACTCAGAGCCTGAGAGACAGACATAGAGGTAGGGGCAATGGAAGAGGATGAGAAAGTAGGCAAACCAGATCTCAAGGATGCAGCTGCAGGAGTGACAATTTTAGTACTCTATACATGAATATAAGGCCTCAAAAGCTTGATTAATTCATAAATGATCTCACCACCATATTTCATGGATTTATCAAAGTCATCCTTGTTCTATATAAACTTATCCAACAAAGGAGTTAAATATTTTAGCTTTTGGACTTGAGTTTTGAAATCTTGAGTGACAGGAGGAATCCTCATATTCTCCACAAGGTACTTGAAGTGGTTGGTCATGTCATTCTTAGAGAAGATCCGATTGAAGTAGAATTCCACATTATTAGAAATTTATTGTTGAGCATCATTGAAAATCTTGGAATGAATTCTCACCAAATCAAGAACTTTGTCACTGTTCTTGATAAGTTCAGATAGAGATTCCTTGTCAAAGCCACTGAGCACAGATTGAAGTTATTCTTTGATAACTGTTTGGAGTATATCATTTTCTAAATAAGGTTGAGATGATTGTCCAGAAGTATGATAAGTAGTGACAGCCAAGGTAAGGGATTTCAGTTGATTTAGGAATTTTTGGAGATAGACCTTATACTCATCAGTGAACTTGTTAATACCAATAACAAGCTCACTGTAACATCCCAAGTAATTAATGAATAATATATATTTTTATCTATGTCTATTAATGATTAAGATAGTGTTATAGAGGCTTAAAATGAAAATAAATACAATCTTATGCATGGAATACACTAATATTCTTAAAAGATTGTTTTACTGCCTTTTGATGGCAAACCATTTTTGAATCTATATTTTGACAATTTTATAAACTATTTTTGTCAAAATAAACTTATTCTTTATGATTGGGACATCAAAATTTACCTTGTGTGAATTTTTGGTATTTTTCTGACAATGTTCATTTTTTAATGAATAGTGAAAAATACTGCATTTTACATCAAAACTGCTTTTTAATCTAATTTATTTATATGATTAGATTATGTTTTGAATTGGTTTTGAAGTGAAATTAGAATATATTTTTACCATTTTATCCAATGGTGGTCATTGGAATCAATTTCACTTTGAAATTAGACTTAAACTGGTGTCAATCTTTTGATACTTATTGTTTTGTAAAAACACGCTATTTGCTCTGGCAGCGGGAATTAATTATTAAATTAATTAATGTGACTTATATGATTTGAATTTTGTAAAATAGACTTCATTTTTGAATTCTGAATATCAAATATAGCTTAGGGTGAATTTTTGGTAATTTTCTGAAAAACTTCAATTTTTGATGAATAGTGAAACCACTAAGTGGTAATCAAGCAAACTGATTTTTCAGTTAAATGAAAGTTTACCACTAATGTGTATTGAATTTTGAAAATCCAACATACATGGTTGTCATTAAGAAGTAAAATGTGGTTCAATGAGATTAAAATAATTTTTTGGTGAATAGTAACTTATTAAGTTTTTAATCGCGATTAGTGGTAATTAGTGTAGTTTAAGGTATAAATAATGCTTTAATAATATGAAATGACCTAGACACATGTCCCAACCTTATTGGTTGTGTCATTGCCGACCAAGACAAGCCATGGGTCAACTTGGGGACCCCATGGAGACATTTTGGTTGGGAAATGACATAAATAACTTTTTATTTAATGTAAAAGTAAAAATGACACAAACATAATATGTTTCACGAAAACAATTTTTACATGGAGTTATAAAGCTCAGATATTTGATTATAAATAGTCATTGGAAATATAAAAATATTTTCTACATCATAGTATTTTTTTATGATTTTTAGACATTAAATAAATTAAATATTTTATGACATAATAATGATGCAGCGATGACATCATTATTTGACGATTTAAATAAAATGGAAAGATAATGTAAAATCTATGAACTACACATGTCCAAAACCAATTGGATGAGTGGATTTCGAACCCTTATCACCTTATCCAAGAATGATATCAATGTGGGACCTTTTAAAACTGAAACACATTTTCAAATAAAGTAATATTTCTTTACTTTCCAAAAGTGCCCCTCCTCTCCTCTTATAAAAGGCCCCCACCTCTACCTCATTTCACACACTCCTCAAGCCTTTGGCTCGGCCAAACCCTGCCCATTTACTCTCTCCACATCCCTCTCCTCATCCTAGAGGATTCCCTTTGGGCAGAATCCTTTCAAAAAAAGCCTTTAGGCTCAAATCAAAAGGAGTTACACTTTTAAAGGTAATTCATTCTCTCATGTTCATTTGTTTTATTTTGCTTCTCCAACCCCATAAACTCTTTTTATTTACTTATTTTGTAACAAAACCAGTATCTTAAATATACTAGGATGTTGTTATAATATTTATTTGAGCTACACTCTCACACAAATACATCAAATGGTTAAAGAACATACGGTTTCCGTGGATGGCGAAATTCTGCCTCCCGAAACGATGATTGTTGAATACTCATTTAACACCTTAAAAGGTGGCCATTATGATGTAACTATTTTTATATATGATATATAATATGTTTATGTTTTCCTTAAGCTTCTATTTTTTTCATTTTGGGCATACCTTTATGGTTTCCATTATGGGTAAACACGATATCTTCATTTTAGGAAGTGCGGACTACCGCCCCCTGAAAGTGATTTGATTCGTTAATACCATATGTGGGATGTGTAAAGGATAAAGTTAATGATATTATATATGTTATTATACTGGAATTATAATATACTCTTATATCATTATGATTCCATTCCAGAAAATATGAAATAGAAATGGAAGTAGCGTTCATGCGTACGTACGGCTTACCGTCTCCATGAACGGTGCATTTCATTTCTTACCTCTAAATGTGATGTAATATTATAAATACATGTATATGATGAATATATATGATATATATTTTATCCAAATCATTAATATCATTCTGGATATAATGAAACTATGATCAAATTAACAACATGTAAGTGTAAGAAGTCTATTTTGACTTAAGAACCAAATACCGACAAAATGAACATTATTAACTTAAATGATTACATGATGTTCATAACATGGTATAAAAGGAATAATGAACTTGAAAAAGATTCTTAAGCAAGTGGAGATTAACTCAAGTTTATTATTCAGGAGATTAAAGAACGGTCGGGTCAATTCAGATACGAGGTATGGGACTTCGTCTCAATATCCTTTCATTGAGGCATATTTTATTTTACACACAACTTTCTTTTATATGGTGTATAAACCCATTTGACTTTTACGTTTATTCAAAAGGAATATTTTTTATACGAAGCGTTTACTAAACGACAAAAGGGAATGTTTTTGTCGTACGAATGCGGCGACAACGACTTCTCTGTCGTCGTGACCGTTATTTGAGTTTCGGCTTCCTCTACAAGCCATACCTTCTTTTTAAAAGAAAAATAAATACCATGTTTTACTTTTCTTTTATTTTGGTATTGAAAATGGTTTTCACAATGTTTTTTGTGTTGTATTGATATCTTGTGATTGAAATGTGGAAATGTTATGTTTCCTTTATGCATGTTTTATGTGATACGATTATGTTATGGTTCTTGGGCATTATTATGAAGACGGGTGGTTCCGTGATAAACTAAGGGCGGGTGAGCCCGATATAGCTCTCCAATGCATTGGGTAATGCGAAGGAGTGAAACGTTAAGGTTTCTCCGAAGATATTTTAGGGAATATACTGTGATGGGTATTCCAAATGTAACCAAGAGGGTTACTCCCTACGTAAGAATGTTATGAATGCCTCAAGTTACCTTTATGTCTTATGATTTCTATGATTTATTCATGATTTTATGAGGTATGTTAAAGTGCCTATGTTTTATGGGTAAAGTATGATTTCATTCTTATGTATATATGAACTCATTTTTCCTTTCAATGTTTTTTTTATAACCCATACTGAGTTTTTATGCTCATCCCAAGTTTTTGAAATGTTTTTCACAGGTCAAGGGAAAGGTACATGATAAGATGATAGAGTCAAGGATGTGTCAAGAAATAATCCATGTTTTATTTTAAATGTGTTTCCATTGATGGGAATGAAGAATACTATCTTTATGTAACCACTTTGTTTATATGTGGAATGTAATGCAAGTTTTATGATCTAATTCTCTAAAACTCTAAACCCGAAAAGATCCTCAATGTGTAATCTTGTAATAACTCAAGATTAAGTAAGGTTTAAGGCTGGGGCCTTATAGTTGGTATCAGAGGTCGGTTTAGATAACTTTAGGAGTTAGAAATCTATTAAATGATTATCCAAAAAAAAATTTTGAAATGATATAGCATTTAAAGATTACCATGTTGCTTCATCTAAGACATGTTTGTTCAGAATGGTTTTCCGCAGAGGAAACAGGGAAGCAGTGCTAGGAAGGCATACAGAAGGAAATAACCTTCCGAATCAGCATCCAAAATGGTCAGAATTGGAACTGAACAGTTTGTTGCAGTAATGGTGCAGTTGACTCAAGCGATAAATGGTGGTGGTATCCATGCACGAGATCATCCAGATCAACCGCAGAGGAACATGTCAGTGGTGGAACATTTCATGAGGCAACATCCACCATCATTCAGAGGATCATCTGACCCTGTGCTAGCTGAAGGGTGGATTAAAGCACTGGATAAGATTTTTGATGTCATGGGGTGTTCAAACAATTAAAAGGTTAGTCTTGCTATTTATCGTTTGGAGGTGAAGCAGATCAGTGGTGGTCTATGGTTAAAAATATTAGGGACGCCGATGAGATTGATGCTCTTGACTGGGATGAATTCAAAGGTATGTTTCTTGAGAAGTATTTTCCTAAGGCTGTTCGACTTAGGATGGAAAAGAAATTCTTAGAATTGAGGCAAGAGGAAGACTCAGTGGCTGCCTATGAAGAAAGGTTCACTCGATTGGCAAGGTATGCTCCAAATTTTATCTGAGACCTTGATAGTAAAATCAATCATTTTTACTTAGGATTAAAGCCAAAATATCGAAGGGCATTAGCTTCTCGTGAGTTTAAAAGTTATGAAAAGCTTGTTCGATGTGCTGAGAAGGTGGAAATGGAGTTTGCCGATGACCAAGTTTTCTATAACTACCAGCAGAAGAAGAGACCGAGGTGGCAGGAGAAAGGTAAGAATTCTTCAAAAAAGTCTGATGGTAAGAGAACTAAGTTTCCAGTTTTTGATAAATGTGGAAAAAGGCATGCTGGGGAATGTCTTCTGAATTCTGGAAAGTGCTACCGATGTGGTAAGATGGGACATAAGGCTCGTGATTGCACTGAAAAGGATCAAGGTGAAGGTAAGAACAAGTTTGATTTACAGTTAGTGAAATGTTATAAGTGCAATGAGATGGGTCACTATGCAAACGAGTGTCCGACAAAGAGCTTGAGTGATGGGAAGCAGTTAGACTACAAGCAGAGAGGGGTGGTGAAATCCTTTGCAACTACTTCAGTAGATGTCGGGCCATCAAATGAAGTTGTATCAGGTACTTTTTTTGTTTTTTCAGATTATGCCAGTGTGTTGTTTGATTCGGGATCTACACATTCTTTCATCTCTGAAACCTTTTCTAGTAAAATGGGAATACCATCTCAAGAAATGACTCTTGAACTTTTGGTAAAAACACCTGGGGGAAATGTTGAGGCAAAAAGAATTTATAAGAATCTTCCTATCCTTATCTGTGGAAAGAACCTACTTGCAAACCTTATTGTTCTACCTCTAGTAGAGTTTGATGTTATCCTGGGTATGTATTGACTCTCTATTTACCATGCTAAGATTGACTGTAGAGATAAAGAAGTTTCTTTTCAGAAAGACTTTCAGTTTGTTTACAAGAATGAACCCTTAATTTCGATAACATATCAAGAGGCCGAGAAACTTGTAAAAGATGTAAATGAATGTTACCTTGCACACGTCGTTGAAAATAAAGGAACTGTTCAGATTAATGATGTTCCAGTGGTAAATGAGTATCCTGATGTTTTTCCTGATGAGTTGCCTGGAATAATACCAGATCGGGAAGTTGAGTTTACTGTTGACTTAGTTCCTGATGCTAAGCCAATTTCAAAAACCCCTTATCGAATGGCACAAATTGAACTTTTAGAGTTGAAGGAGCAATTGCAAGATTTATTAGAGAAAGGTTACATTAGACCTAGAACATCACCATGGGGTGCTCCTGTTTTATTTGTTAAAAATAAAGATGGTTCTATGAGACTTTGCATTGATTATAGAGCCTTGAATAATATCACTGTTAAGAACAAATATCCTTTGCCTCATATCGATGATTTGTTTGATCAGCTCCAGGGAGCTCAGTTTTTTTCAAAAGATTGACTTGAGATCGGGGTACCATCAGCTGAAGGTAAAGGAGTCAGATATTCCGAAGACCGCGTTCCGTACGAGATATGGCCATTATGAATTTGTAGTAATGCCTTTTGGGCTAACCAATGCACCTGCTGTATTCATGGACTTAATGAATAGAATTTTCCATGAGTTCTTGTATAAGTTTGTGGTGGTTTTCATTGATGATATTTTGGTGTTTTCTAAAAGTAAAGAGGAGCATGAAAAACATTTAAGGGTTATCTCGCAAACCTTAAAAGAAAATAAACTGTATGGGAAATTCAGAAAGTGTGAGTTTTGGTTGCAACAAATTTCTTTCCTTGGTCACATTGTTTCTAAATATGGAATAACTGTTGATCCTGCAAAAACAAAAGTTGTGGAAGAATGGCCAAAACCCACAAATGTAACCGAGATTCGTAGCTTCCTTGGTTTGGCGGGCTATTACCGAAGGTTTGTTAGAAATTTTTCACGGTTATCTAGTCCAATGACTAAGCTAACTCGGAAGGGTGTTAAGTTTATCTGGACAAAACAATATGATGATTGTTTTCAGGAATTGAAAAGAAGATTGGTGAATGCTCCAGTTTTGGCACTACCTTCCAGGAATGGTGAGTTTGTTATATACAGTGATTCTTCATTTAAAGTACTTGGTTGCGTCCTAATGCAGAATGATCAGGTAATTGCTTATGCTTCACGACAGTTGAAAACTCATGAGGTAAATTACCCTACACATGATTTGGAATTACCTGCTGTTGTTTTTGCTTTAAAAATTTGGAGGCATCATTTGTATGGAGTAAAGTGTGAAATATGTACCGATCACAAAAGTTTAAAGTATATATTCACTCAGAAAGAGTTAAACATGAGACAAAGGAGATGGCTGGAATTAATCAAGGATTATGATTGTACAATTCATTACTATCCGGGAAAAGCAAATAAAGTGGCTGATGCTTTGAGTCGAAAAAGTAATGCTTCATTAACAATGTTGTGTTTGGAACGTGATCCTTTGGTTAAGGATTTGATGAACTTTGGCATAGAAGTTGTTGGTGCAGGAAGTCCTTCTGTTTTGTTTCAGGTATCAGTGAGATCATCTCTATCAGATAGAATCAAGCAAGCACAGAAGCAAGATAGTGAGTTGCAGAAAAAGGTAGAGCTGGTTCAGAAAGGTAAGTTGCCTGAATTCAACATTGATAATGATTGCGTTTTGAGATTTGGGAAGAGATTGTGTGTGCCTTGTGATTCACAGTTGAAGAGAGAGTTGTTATGTGAAGCTCATAGTTCTCCGTTTTCAGTTCATCCGGGCAGTACTAAGATGTATAGAGATCTGCGGGAGTATTACTGGTGGGATGGAATGAAAAGAGATATTGCTGATTTTACTGTGAAGTGTTTGACTTGTCACCAGGTTAAAGCAGAGCGGCAGTTACCGAAAGGGATGCTTCAGCCTTTACCAGTGCCAGAGTGTAAATGGGAGAATATATCCATGGAATTTGTTGTTGGATTACCGAAGACATCTCGAGGTAATAATGCAATCTGGGTTATTGTTGATCGCTTGACCAAATCTTCTCATTTCCTTTCTATACGAGATATTTTCTCTCTTGATCAACTTTCCCGTTTGTATCTTAAAGAGATAGTCAGGTTACATGGAGTTCCTCTCTCCATTGTATCGGATCATGATCCCAAGTTTACTTCTAACTTTTGGAAAGGCCTTCAGAAGTCGTTGGGTACTGAATTAAATTTTAGTACAGCTTTTCATCCTCAATCAGATGGGCAGTCAGAACGAACAATTCAGACATTGGAGGATATGCTACGAGCTTGTTCTATGGATTATCAGGGATGTTGGGACCAACATCTTTCTTTGGTTGAGTTTTCATATAATAACAGTTTTCATTCCAGTATACAGATGGCACCATTTCAGGCATTATATGGGAAGCGGTGTCGAACTCCAGCTTTCTGGGATGAAGTGGGTGAAAGGAAGTTGATGGGACCAGAATTGGTAGAAGAGATGGAAGAAAAAGTTCAGCTGATTCAGAAACACATGAGAACAGCTCAGAGCAGGCAGAAGAGTTATGCGGATAACCGGAGGAAGGATCTATCTTTCGAGGTAGGTGATCATGTTTTTCTCAAGGTTTCTCCTTGGAAAAGTGTGATGAGATTTGGTAAGAAAGGAAAGTTGAGTCCAAGATTCATTGGACCATACGAAATTCTGGAGAGAGTTGGATCAGTTGCATACCGAGTGGCTTTACCTCCGAGTTTATCTCAGGTACACAATGTTTTTCACGTTTTGATGTTGAGAAAGTATATGCCAGATCCATCTCATGTTTTGAGTCCAGAGGTAGTTTAGCTAGAAGAGAACCTATCTTATGAGGAACAACCAGTCCAGATTCTTGACCACAGGGAGCAAGTGTTACGGAATAAGGTGATTAAGCAGGTAAAGGTTTTTTGGAAAAACCACATGATTAAAGAGGCAACATGGGAATCTGAAAATGCAATGAGGGATAAGTACCCCCATTTATTCGATAAGTAAATAAATTGCGGGGACGCAATTTTCTAAAGGGGAGAAGGATGTAACATCCCAAGTAAGTAATGAATAATAGATATTTTTATCTATGTCTATTAATGATTAAGATAGTGTTATAGAGGCTTAAAATGAAAATAAATACAATCTTATGCATGGAATACACTAATATTCTTAAAAGATTGTTTTACTGCCTTTTGATGGCAAACCATTTTTGAATCTATATTTTGACAATTTTATAAACTATGTTTGTCAAAATAAACTTATTCTTTATGATTGGGACATCAAAATTTACCTTGTGTGAATTTTTGGTATTTTTCTGACAATGTTCATTTTTTAATGAAGAGTGAAAAATACTGCATTTTACATCAAAACTACTTTTTAATCTAATTTATTTATATGATTATATTATTTTTTGAATTGGTTTTGAAGTTAAATTAGAATATATTTTTACCATTTTATCCAATGGTGGTCATTGGAATCAATTTCACTTTGAAATTAGACTTAAACTGGTGTCAATCTTTTGATACTTATTGTTTTGTAAAAACACGATATTTGCTCTGGCAGCGGGAATTAATTATTAAATTAATTAATGTGACTTATATGATTTGAATTTTGTAAAATAGACTTCATTTTTGAATTCGGAATATCAAATATAGCTTAGGGTGAATTTTTGGTAATTTTCTGAAAAACTTCAATTTTTGATGAATAGTGAAACCACTAAGTGGTAATCAAGCAAACTGATTTTTCAGTTAAATGAAAGTTTACCACTAATGTGTATTGAATTTTGAAAATCCAACATACATGGTTGTCATTAAGAAGTAAAATGTGGTTCAATGAGATTAAAATAATTTTTTGGTGAATAGTAACTTATTAAGTTTTTAATCGCGATTAGTGGTAATTAGTGTAGTTTAAGGTATAAATAATGCTTTAATAATATGAAATGACCTAGACACATGTCCCAACCTTATTGGTTGTGTCATGGCCGACCAAGAAAAGCCATGGGTCAACTTGGGGACCCCATGGAGACATTTTGGTTGGTAAATGACATAAATAACTTTTTATTTAATGTAAAAGTAAAAATGACACAAACATAATATGTTTCACGAAAATAATTTTTACATGGGGTTATAAATCTCAGATATTTGATTATAAATATTAATTGGAAATCTAAAAATATTTTCTACATCATAGTATTTTTTTATGATTTTTATACATTAAATAAATTAAATATTTTATGACATAATAATGATGTAGCGATGACATCATTATTTGACGATTTAAATAAAATGGAAAGATAATGTAAAATCTACGAACTACACATGTCCAAAACCAATTGGATGAGTGGATTTCGAACCCTTATCACCTTATCCATGAATGATATTAATGTGGGAACTTTTAAAACCGAAACACATTTTCAAATAAAGTAATATTTCTTTACTTTCCAAAAGTGCCCCTCCTCTCCTCTTATAAAAGGCCCCCACCTCTACCTCATTTCACACACTCCTCAAGCCTTTGGCTCGGCCAAACCCTACCCATTTACTCTCTCCACATCCCTCTCCTCATCCTAGAGGATTACCTTTGGGCATAATCCTTTCAAAGGAAGCCTCTAGGCTCAAATCAAAAGGAGTTACACTTTTAAAGGTAATTCATTCTCTCATGTTCATTTGTTTTATTTTGCTTCTCCAACCCCCTAAACTCTTTTTATTTACTTATTTTGTAACAAAACCAGTATCTTCAATATACTAGGATGTTTTTATAATATTTATTTGAGCTACACTCTCACACAACTACATCAAATGGTTAAAGAACATACGGTTTCCGTGGATGGCGAAATTCTGCCTCCCGAAACGATGATTGTTGAATACTCATTTAACACCTTAAAAGGTGGCCATTATGATGTCACTATTTTTATATATGATATATAATATGTTTATTTTTTCCTTAAGCTTCTGTTTTTTTTTCATTTTGTTCATACCTTTATGGTTTCCATTATGGGTAAACACGATATCTTCATTTTAGGAAGTGCGGACTACCACCCCCTGAAAGTGATTTGATTCGTTAATACCATATGTGGGATGTGTAAAGGATTAAGTTAATGATATTATATATGTTATTATACTGGAATTATAATATACTCTTATATCATTATGATTCCATTCCATAAAATATGAAATAGAAATGGAAGTAGCGTTCATGCGTACGTACGGCTTACCGTCTCCATGAACGGTGCATTTCATTTCTTACCTCTAAATGTGATGTAATATTATAAATACATGTATATGATGAATATATATGATATATATGTTATCCAAATCATTAATATCATTCTGGATATAACGAACCTATGACCAAATTAACAACATGTAAGTGTAAGAAGTCTATTTTGACTTAAGAACCAAATACCGACAAAATGAACATTATTAACTTAAATGATTACATGATGTTCATAACATGGTATAAAATGAATAATGAACTTGAAAAAGATTCTTAAGCAAGTGGAGATTAACTCAAGTTTATTATTCAGGAGATTAAAGAACGGTCGGGTCAAGTCGGATACGAAGTATGGGACTTCATCTCAATCTCCTTTCATTGAGGCATATTTTATTTTATACACAACTTTCTTTTATACGGTGTATAAACCCCTTTGACTTTTACATTTATTCAAAAGGAATCTTTTTTATACGAAGCGTTTACTAAACAACAAAAGGGAATGTTTTTGTCGTACGAATGCGGCGACAACGACTTCTCCGCCGTCGTGACCGTTATTTGAGTTTCGGCTTCCTCTACAAGCCATACCTTCTTTTTAAAAGAAAAATAAATACCATGTTTTACTTTTCTTTTATTTTGGTATTGAAAATGGTTTTCACAGTGTTTTTTGTGTTGTATTTATATCTTGTGATTGAAATGTGGAAATGTTATGTTTCCTTTATGCATATTTTATGTGATACGATTATGTTATGGTTCTTGGGCATTATTATGAAGACAGGTGGTTCCGTGATAAACTAAGGGCGGGTGAGCCCGATATAGCTCTCCAATGCATTGGGTAACGCGAAGGAGTGAAACGTTAAGGTTTCTCCGAAGAGATTTTAGGGAATATACTGTGATGGGTATTCCAAACGTAACCAAGAGGGTTACTCCCTACGTAAGAATGTTATGAATTCCTCAAGTTACCTTTATGTCTTATGATTTCTATGATTTATTCATGATTTTATGAGGTATGTTAAAGTTCCTATGTTTTATGGGTAAAGTATGATTTCATTCTTATGTATATATGAACTCATGTTTCCTTTCCATGTTTTTTTTATAACCCATACTGAGTTTTTATGCTAATCCCAAGTTTTTGAAATGTTTTTCACAGGTCAAGGGAAAGGTACATGATAAGATGATAGAGTCAAGGATGTGTCAAGAAATAATCCATGTTTTATTTTAAATGTGTTTCCATTGATGGGAATGAAGAATACTATCTTTATGTAACAATCTGCTTGTTTCTTTCAGCTACCTTCTCAGCTAAGGAAGTGATATTAGGTTGAATTTGGGAAGAAATTTCCTATGGAATATTACTAAAAACATCCTCAACAGGATAAGAAACAAGTTCTGGTCTTGAGGTTATCACTCTTTTAATATCTTCAACAATACCTCTGAGAGTTTTTACTTCATCACTGAGTTGTTTGTTCTCAATTATGACTTCTTTAATCTCATGAAGCATCTTGGTCTGATACTTCCATATAACCTTTTCCAAAAATAGGGCAGCATCTCTATCACTTAAATTGGTTATAGGAGCCGGTTGGGTATTCATGAGTTTCTCAACTCCAGCCAACAGGGTAGATCCAAAAGCTTTCAAATAATCCTTATTCACCAAGTTTGGAGGTTCTTGTGAAGGTTTGGGAATAGAAGCTGAGACAGGCTCAGGTTCTTTGGAAGAGATATCTTCAGGAGCATATGCCAGTTTTAAATGAAACATAGTAGACAGATCAATTCCTTTAACTGAGACTTCTTGGGAATCATTCACATCAAAATAACTATGAAATTTATACCATGTACCCACTGAGCTTGGATCAATCGAATTAAGGACTTCAACAGATTCCAAATTGGGGGGATGCTCCCCCTTAATAGGTGCATCTTTCTCAGGACTGAGAGATTTAGATCCTTGATCTATATCCATGGTTTCATCCCTAATTTCCTCAACCATTTCGTTTTTATCCAAATAAAAGGCTTGCTCTATTATCTCTTCAACAGATGGAATAACTTCAGGAATAGCTTGTTTCTATGGGTGTTCCTCAAGAGCAGTTTCTTGTACAACAGAAAGATCTTCTTCTATATGCTATTCTACAACATCCTTTTCACTTACCTTAGAAACAGATTCTTCTTTAGAAGCGATTTGTTATTCCAGATCAAAAAATTCTTTAAGAATGGTCATTTCCTTCTCAAATAAGACTTTAGGAGAATATCCACTGTCTTCCTCAACCAGAACAGTTTCTCTCAGAGGTACAATAGCCTCTTCTTCTTCTTCCTCCTCATAATACTCAACGAGTTCATATAGTTCCAAACCAGGATCATAAATATCCTTAGGTCTTGAAGGGTGTTCCACCATATGAAACTTTTCATAAACCCTATCATTATCTTCCACCCATGCTTTTTTCCATGGATTCCAACTAATTTTTATTCTCTTTACTGTAACTTTTGAAAGACAAAACTCATAGTCCTTAATGGATTCTTTGTCGGGTCTAACCAATCCTTTTGCATGAAGCATAGCTAAGATAATCCTTGAATAGAATAGAGATGTTGACTTGGAGGTTGTTTTGATCAACTCACACATATGGTGTATAACATACTTTCATCGGTTGATCTTATGTCCATTTTTCATGAGATGTATCAAAAATACATCCTGATACATGAGTATAGAAAAATCACCTTTTCTAAGGCTAATAAAATTCTGAAAAAACTTAAATAAGAGTCTAGTTTCACCATATATCTTGGCAGTTATGGCTCTCCTCTTAGTTTCATTTCCAGTTAAACTTATCAATGCTTATTCCAAAACAAATAAATCACTTGGAGGTGGAGGAACTCTCTGGTAGTCCTCAAAAATACCCTCATGAGGTATCCTAATCCGTGCAGCCCATAAACTCGAAGAAAAGGTACAAATCTAGCCATCGATCTAACTTTGCACAACATAGCCATCTTCTTAATCAAAAGAGAATTGAACATACTGATAGAACTGTGAAACTAGCTTTGGGTAAATAGGAATATCCTCCTTTGTGAACCAATCCATCCATCCATTCTCTATTATCACTTTCAATACCAAAGACTTACTTGATAGAATCCACTTAGGGCATATCTCCTTTTTAGGTACCACTATTATGTTCACCAGATTTGGATTCAGAGGGCCTTTGAGTGCTAACTTTAGCATGATTTCCAACTTCTTTGAACTGTGCTTCTCAGGAGTTGATGACGATGGGCGTTTCATCCTGGGCATTCACCAAAGCTTTGAGAGATATAAGGGTTAAAAGAGGGGTTACAGTTTGAGAGAAGAGAGCTCGAGTGAAGAACGAGTGAAACTTATTTTATTTTATCATTCAGAGATATCAAGCATCGCAAGATCAAAATCATGGGAAAGTAAAAAGAATAAAATAATGAATTATCGCGATACGGGTTATAATGTATAAATAAAACAATAAAGTGTCTTTATAGTGAGACTATAATCAACTTTCATGGTGAGATCGTAACAAGCCTTCATGGTGAGACCATAACAAGCGTTCACAGTGAGACCGTAACAGTGTGATTTCTAAATTGTGCGACCGTATTGTTTGAGATAGTAAGTTCCAGATAGTAACAAATAAATAGTAATTGTGAGACCATAAAAATGAAACATAAACTCTTAAGATAGTAAAACTATAGAGTTGTTAGAGTTAAACAGTAATCTTAAGACAATGAATTGTGAAACCGTAAACTGTGAAACATTATATTTACTACTTAAGATGTATCATTACCAATTCATGTATGATGTAATCTATTCTTTCATAATTTAATGGTTCGGTGAATATATCAACAATATGATATTCAGTTCCAATGAATTTCAAAGTGATGTCACCTTTTTGATAATGATCTCTCAAAAAGTGATTTCTTACATCAATGTGTTTTGTCCTAGAGTGTGAAATATGATTTTTTGAGATGTTAATAGAACTTGTATTGTCACAATTTATAGGTACATTCCTGAATTGATATCCATAATCAATTAATGTGTGTTTAATCCACAAAATTTTTGCACAAAAACTACCAGTAGCTATGTATTCAGCTTCTATAGTAGATAATGCAATAGAGTTTTGTTTCTTACTACACCATGATACAAGTGACTTGCCTAAAAAGTGACATGTTCCAAAGGTGGTTTTTCTATCTAACTTACAACCACAGAAGTCAGCATCAGAATAACTCACTAACTCAAATGATTGTCCTCTGGGATAGAACAGTATTAGATTGGGTGTATGCTTGAGGTATTTGAAAATTATCTTAACAGCATTTAAATGATATTCCTTAGGATTTTCTTGAAAATGAGCACACATACACAAACTAAACATAATGTCAGTTCGGCTAACATTTAAGTAGATTAAGCTTCCAATCATTCCTCTTTAAGTGGTTTGATCAATAGATTTTCCATCTTCATCAAGATCCAACTTACAAGTAGTACTCATTGGAGTGTCACAACTTTTAGTGATATACAATCCAAAACGTTTTAAAATATCTCTAGTATATTTTCTTTGATTTAAAATAATACCGTAATTATTTTGAAAGATTTTAAATCCAATAAAGAATTTGATTTCACCCATTAAACTCATTTCAAATTCATTTTTCATCATTTTAGAAAATTAAATACATAAATAATTTTTTTAATATCCAAATATAATGTCATCTACATAGATTTGAACTACTAAAACATCATTGGAAATTATTTTTATAAAAAGGTTAGGATTATCTATTCCTTCTATAAAACCTTTTGAAATAAGAAAAATACTTAATCTATCATACCAAGATCTTGGATCTTGTTTTAAACCGTATAAAGATTTTGATAATTTAAAAATATGGTTTGGAAAATGAGGGTTTGTAAACCTAGGGGGTTTCTCAACAAAGACATCCTCATCTATATACCCATTTAGAAATACACTTTTGACATTCATTTTATATAGTTTGAAATTCAGATGTACAGCATAAGCAAGCATAATTCTAATGGCTTCAAGTCTAACTACTGGTGCAAAGGTCTCTTCATAGTCAATTCCTTCTTCTTTACTATAGCCATTTTGTGAGAAAAAATATTCAAACTCTTGATTTTCAAACTCACGACCATGATCACTTCTTAAGTATTTAATTCTAATTCCACTAAGACTTTCTACAGTTTTAGCATATTTGGTAAAATGAGAGCAGGCTTCACTTTTGTGAGCCAAAAAGAAAGTATAGGTATATCTAGAAAAGTTATCTACAAAAACATAAACATAGTTCTTCCCATTTAAACTATAAACTCTATATGGTCCAAAAAAATCCATGTGAACCAGTTTGAGAGGTTGATAAGTTGACACTTATTTATTTGGTTTGAAGGAAATTTTGTGTTTCTTTCCTTTTTGACAAGGATTACATACTTTATCATTTGGAAACTCAAGTTTGGGTAGGTCTTGACTAATATTTTTCTAGTTAACTTTCTAAGGGATTGAATGTTATAGTGTCCTAGTCTCCTATACCAAAGCCAAGAATCTTTGTGAAACACACTTAAACATGAATCATTTTGAGAAGATAAAGAATGTAAGTTAACAGAATATACATTTTCATTTATTAATGTAGAAAACACTAATTAATTTTTAGAATTAAAAAAATTGAAAGCATCATTTTAAAATTTGACATGAAATCCATCATCACATAGTTGTGAAATACTAAGCAGATTATATTTCAATCCATTAACAAAAAGTACTTTGGAAATCAAAATTGAGTTAGAGTTACTGATTTTTCCAAGTACAATAATATTTCCTTTGGCATTGTCGCCAAAGGTGACATGTCCACCATCAATTTTTATTAAATTCTTGAATCATGAATTGTGTCCTATCATATTTCTTGAACACCCACTATCCAAGTACCATAAGATTTTATAGGAACTCTTTAAGCAAATTTCCTACAAAATAGTCAAATAAAAATAGATTTTGGTACCCATACCTGTTTGGGTCCAGTAATATTAGTGACTAGTGATTTAGGAACCCATATCTACCTCATAGGTCTTCTATAAGCATCATGTAAAGTATTTGAAAAATAAACTCTATTTGGTATAGAAAATCTTGAAACAGTAAAGAGTGTATCTTGACTTGAACTAGATGAATTTTTTCAAGAACTGGGAGTAAAGTTGTATGTCCTAGATTTAGAAACAAAATTAGTTCTTCCAAAATTTCTTTTACCAGGTTGATAGCTAATTCCAGTGGTATATTTATGATCAATTTGTTTACCTAGAATTTGTACTGAGGTATATTTACCATTATTAAACCTTTCAAGATCCTTTTTCAATTGCTCATTAGATAGTTTTAGTTCATTGTTCTCTTTGAGTAATTGAGCATTTTTCTCCCTTTCTACAGTGAGTTCAGTTTTAACAGTTGAGTTAAGAGAATGCTATTTATTTAAAGACTTGTATTTATCTTTTAGTTCATTACATGTCTCTTCAATCATATTACAGTACTCAAACATTTCTTCATTAGACATATTTTCATAGTCACTCTCATCTCCAGAATAATAGGAATTGTGTATAGGATATTCCAGTGTTACCTCAGATGTGTTTTTCATAAAACACATAATAGCTTTGTTAGCCTGTTCATCATGTGAAGATTCTGAGTCACTTGAACTATCCTCAGAAGCACTCGATATTGCTTTCATTACCTTTTTATACTTTCTATCTTTTTCCTAAAATTTCTTTTTGTACTTGATCTTGGGACAGTTAGCATTGATATTTCCTTTTCGCTTACATTCATAGTATAAAATCTCGTCAGACTTGTCACTTCTTTTCCATTCCTTCTTCCAACTTCCTTTTTGATCATATCTTCCTTTGAAGTTAGGATTTATGAAAAATTTCTTCTTGTTTTAAAATCTCTTAAACCTTCTGGCTAATTGAGCCATCTCCTTATCACTGTTAGGTGATGATTTTTCACTGCTGTAACTTTCTGCAGAAACTTCCAATTTCCCTTTCTCTTTGTGTTTAAAGGTTGTGGTCTTGAACGCAATAGATTTTCTTTTGGGTTCATCCTCCTCTTCTTTGTTGACTTTCAGCTCCTCTTTATATATAATCAGTTTTCTAATGAGTTCTTTTATAGGTATCTTTCTGATGTCATGTGACTCTCTAATAGAGACAAAGGTTCATCTCCATCTGTCAGGTAGGCATCTGAGAATCCTCATGATTTGTTCTTTGGCAGTAAATTCTCTACCAAGAGAAATCATTGTGTTGACAATTTATTTGAACCTGAGATACATGTTAGAAATAGGCTCATCAGGTTTCATTTTAAAGTTATCATATTTAATAGTATAAGTATTAAGTCTCATTTCTTTCACATTATAAGTTCCTTCATGTGAAACAGATAAGGTATCCCAAATTTCATGGGCGGTTTTACATGCAGAGATCCTATTAAATTCCTCATCTCCTAAAGAGCAGTATAAAGCATTCATAGCTTTGCAATTGTTATTGTAGGCAGTTTTGGCAGGTTCATCCCAAGTGATTCTATCAGTAGCAGAAATCTTATATTAATCTATAATTGAAGACTATATTTCAAAGCTCATACTTTCTAAATGCATTTTCATTTTGATTTTCCATTGAGCGTAATTGGTTCCATTAAATAATAGTGGTCTATTTGTTTCAGCACCTTCCAATATATTATCCATAATAAAGAAATACTTTAAAAGAGTTAGAAATTTAGAATTAACAAAAATTTACAGATCTTTAAAGTACAACTACAATCACAGTTGAATAGGTTCAAAAACATAGTCTTAATAAACAACCCTTTGGTACCAAATGTTGTCAGAGTAGAGTACTCAAGAGGGGGGTGAATTGAGTATCTATAAAAAAATTATTTAAAAGGTATTCTTAAAATGGTCCCTAATAAATTTAAATACATCCCAGTTAATCAAAGTTATATGGTTATGAAAGTTTGACTATTTAAATAACTTCTTAGAAAATTTATTAATTCTCAGTAATCTTAATATCAGTTATTAACATTACTTTTGAAGTTATTCTAATAAGTCAAAATAATTATAACTTCTTTCCAAGATTAGCTATCAAAGTGAATTTAGTGATTTATGAATTAAACATTAAAATAGAGAAAACTAAAATAAACAGCACAGTGGATATAAAACAAGTGGTTCAGACTCAAGTTGATACCTAATCCACTCCACTTAGTGATCACCTGCCACCAAGTATTTTATATAAATAAACTTGATCCACACCCTGGATTAGGGTTAACAACATTATACAATACTATCCAGATCACACGACCTCTTCCACAGTTCTTCATGGGTATGAACTATCAGGTCACACAAGGAAATCTTCCACACTTATCTGTGGGAATATATAAGTATTAAAATATGTAAGAGAAAGGATATCTTGTATCCTTCAGTTTGATGAAGGAGACAATGTGTGTTTTTATACAGACAAACACATTGCTCAAAATATCAAAATAATACACAACAGATAATAAATGATGATATAAGGTTAGTAGTGCTCTAAGTGTTAATCTATGCAGCTCTGGACTTCTAGGATTAAGTAGATGCAAAATTCGAGTCCTCTCGTAGAAAACAGAGTATCGTAAGTCGGCTAGATCTGGATCATGTTCTCCATGGAGTTGATAATGCGGAAATGTTCTCGACTATAGGATTTTAGTATTCTTTGTGTGTTCTTCAGCAGTGTAGGGTTTCATGAATGCTTGTACTACTTTTTTATCATGCACACACTTGTTTTTATGTTATTAACACTTTCACCACAGTCACCACGGTCACCACAGTCACGTTGTTCTTTTTATTCTTATAATGCATATGTTGTAGCTGACGGGATGCATGTATTTTGCACCTTGTACCTCGTACTATCATGTGACATGTCTATAAAGAAACATTAATTATCTCAGTGCATTTAAAAACTTAAAATATTACTGTTAGAAATTAAATTGAAAAATGACAAAACAGATTAAGAAACGGTGTCACAATCTGTCTGTAAATAGTGTCTCCATGAAATGGTGTATCTTTGAAATGGAGTCTCCTTCTTTGTATTTGAGCGGTGATATAGCTATGATGGCATAGTTTTATAGAGATCAGGAACCGGTAGCACAGATGTGGTGTCTGGTCACGATGTCTGGTCATGGTGTCTGGATGGTCACGGTGTCTGGATGGTCACAGTGTCTGGATGGTCACAGTGTTTGGATGGTCACGGTTTTTGGATGGTCACGATGTCTGGATGGTCACGGTGTCTGGATGGTCATGGTTTCTGGATGGTCACGATGTATGGATGGTCACGGTATCTGGATGGTCATGGTGTCTGGATGATCATGGTGTCTGGGTCCTTTGTCATAAAAACACAACCGGTGGCAGACTCACAGTTTCTCAGACTTAGCCAAATATTTGTATACATACTTAAGCAGTGATATTCATAGAATGAATTAAAATTAATCATTCATAACATAATTTCATTATAAACAAAATATTTTATAATAATTATTTAAGGCATAAAGAAACTAATCATTTGTACACATGATTTTAGACAGATTAAACAGGATTAACAAGCTTTACAGAATGTATAGGATTTGTGATCATTAAAACATGATTAACACATGAGGAGTCCAACAATCACTCTGATTCATTATGAGTGGGCCTAAGACTACACACTTTTTGATACACTCTTGAGGGATATTCTTTGGTTAATCGCATTCTCTTTATAAACCATTATGAAATATTTAATAATGATGTTAACTAATTATGTTAGAGAACCTAATAGAAAAATGATCATGGATAACCAATGATTGAATAAATAAGATTCATAGATTTATATAAAAGTATCATATGTTAAAAATAAAGGTGTCATAAAGGGAGAAATATTCACATTAATGCTTTCATATACATATTTTGGATATTATCATAACCATTTTGGTTTTTTTATTTGGTTGAAACGGGATCAGAAATATGAAACTAAGAAAGGTATGTATCTAGAAACCACTATGTCTTATAACCAAATAAGGGAGCATATGTAAATAGTTAAGAATTTTATTATATTCCTATTATAATTGAAAAAAGTTAGTTTTCATGTCTTACCTAAGGTAGTGAGATTAATGTTCTAATAATCTTGTAACCCTTAGTAATTTTTATCAATGAGTGATATTTATCAATGATATTATGGTATATTCTAAAAGTTATGAGGATTATTTGAAATATTTTTGGATTTTTCTTTAGTAGTTTAACTTTAAGGTATGTAAACATAAATTAAATGATATTAATAACATTGAAAAGTTATTTAATGACAATTTTATATTTTATGGGGTAACTATTGAGGAACACATGATTGAGTTCTGGATAACTCTTAATTTTAATATTCAAATAATGTTGAGATAATAAAGGGTGGATTGAATTTGAATAAGTAAGTTAGATAGTAATTGGTAACCTTGGGATTGATAATTGATTCATTATATTTTTGGTGAAGTTCATCTCATTTTTTGGGATTATGATATATAATGACTAGTGTGTAACATTATGAACTAGTGGATAATACCATTTAAGGGTTAAAGATAGAGTTAATTTTTGGAGAAATATATAATATCAACATGTATTAATGACTTTGGATTCAAATAGTTTTTAGGAAAGGTATTTTATTGAGATTATATGATTATGGTAATGAATAATATTATTTGAGGAATGATAAGTTGTATTTTGAGAGCATAAATTTAAATGATTATTGAGTTTATAATATTTTAAGAAATTTCATGGTAATTTGGGATC
The DNA here is from genome assembly GCA_963277665.1 of Viscum album. Classification (NCBI taxonomy): domain Eukaryota; kingdom Viridiplantae; phylum Streptophyta; class Magnoliopsida; order Santalales; family Viscaceae; genus Viscum; species Viscum album. The sequence continues at coordinate 469,509,600 of OY728132.1, forward strand.
TCTATTTTAAGGATTAGGTTAATAAGTATGAGAGAACCCAACTCAAAGTATTCTAGGTTGAACCAAGAGTGATATATGTTAAACTGATAGTGATATATGTTGAACCAAGTTTGATACATGTTGAGTTATAAAAACTATAAGATAAAATGATAGTGTTATAAATCGATACATCTTAAGGTAAATTTTTTCAATGGTTATTAAGTATAATTCAATTATAATGATCATCACTCATATTAACTCTTTTGGTTTTAGTAATGGATGAATCCTGAAGGAACCAGGTTAACAATGGATTCCATGGGAAATGCAGAAACTATCCCAACTAACAACCTAATGGGATAAGGGGTGGAGTGAGAAACCATGTGATTATGTAAAAACATCTATCAAAAAATATGATTAACAATGTGAACATTGTCTAAGTATTTAATACACCAATTAAGAGAAATATGGAGTCTCATGAAATATCAATTGATAAAGATGATGAAGGAAAAAATATTTAATTTATTATATGTTAAAAGTGTGGGAAGAAACATGGGGAAAATTATCTTAAAGGGAAGGCTAAATTTTATAAGTGTGGAGTTTAATGTCATCAAACTCACAAGTTTAAAATAAATAGAGAAGCTACAAAAAAAATTGCTCCAATTACAAGATTGTTGGGCATTATGCAACTCAATGTCCCAATCCAAGGTCTAATAAGGGTGATAGTCACCAATAACCACGTGAACAAGAAAAAACCTATGAAACTACTACTAATGAATTAGATAGTTATTTTTCACTCTGTATTTTCTCTATGTCATGTATTTTTTCACCAACTACTAAATATTGAGTTATAAATAAAAACCCCTAGTGGTATGATTATCATATAAATCATTTTAAAGGTTTGTGTGAAGTTATTACTTATGGATATAGATATAAATCTCTAAGTAAAATTCTATATCAAATTAGGAATGGGTTATCTATCTTTATAAAGCTTTTATAATTATTTTTCATATTGATAAATCTTATTCTATATCCTAAATAAACTCATTATTATCTAGTTGTGTATGGTTAATTATGAGTTCCCTAGAGAAATTACTCTAATCTTATCAGTCAAATTATGATAATGTGATTTATTTAAGGTTATATAATGTAACACCCTAAAATTATAATATATTATTACCTTTAAATAAGTCAATGTGTTCGATAGCTTACTTCACACATAATATAGAACTTAAATGAAACCATGATAATTTAGATAAAATATAAATATTTAAGTATAACTGTTAAAAACCAAGCTATTGAATTATCATGAATGATTATGAGTGTCAAATTTATTAAATCTATGTATAAAAAATAAATGTTACTTTTAATATAAATGAAATTTTATTAGTTTACCTAAAATGACTAATAAGATCATTTATTATTTAGAAAAGTATTTTTCTAAAAAAATGTATTTTATGAAATACAAATTTTTTAGGAAACATATTATTGATGATAAATTATGTTTTATATTAACAATTTTTTAACATCAATTTAGTTTTTGAATGAAATGAAATAAGAATAATAATAGTTAATATTTAAAAATGTCATTTTCCAATTAAAATAATTTTTCAATTATATTTTATTACTTTATTTAAAAACTGAATTTATAAATTTTGGAATTTGAAATTAATAAAAATGAACTTAATTTTTTAATTAATCATATTAAAATTGACTTAGTATGAAATTTTTATCTTTTTATGAAAATGTTGGTTTTTAGTCGAAAAATAAATTTTCACAAAACTTATAATTTTTATGACTTTATCATTATATAAGAATGACCTATAAATTTATATTACCTTTTAATTAATAAAATATAAATTTTAGGAATAAAATTATTCATTTTAAAATTCTCTTTGAACTTAGAAAACCGATAGGAAAAAAATTATAACTAATTAAAATGTTGGTTTAATATAAAAACTATTTTCAATCTTTTTCATTGAATCAAGTACTTTTCAAGGTAGATTTAGTTTTGGATTTACTTGTAAGCCTTGTATCATTTATTTTTTTATAATAATTCAATTTATTTCATTAAAATTAGTATCCAAGATAATTTTACCTTATATATAAATTTAACGCTTAAAAGCATTGTTTCTTTAAAAACAATTACATGACTAAGTGTATTAATTTTGAAATTAACTTTTCACACCATTAGAAATTTTATTGGATAAAATTATTTTAAAATTTTAAATTATAATTATCAAATTAGGAAAAAATTTAAATATTAATATTTATCATTAAAATTAATTTTTAAGTTTTAAAATTTAACTACCAAGGTAAAAGAAAGTTTGGGTAAAAGGACAAAAGTTAAACAAAAAATCCACAAAACACAAAAAGTTGTCTCAAAAAGAAGTTTTTGAGGTGATCTTTAACCCACACTCATTTTACTCTCGATTTTTTATCATTTTGTATCCTTTGAAACTTGAATAGTAACCTTAATTTATTGAAAATGTGAGGGAAACTCCCAAAACTACCTTTCCTTTCACTTATAAAATAACAACATCATCACCACTTCAAGACATGCCTTTACAATGAATTTCTTCTTAAAACACTTACAATTTTATCCTCATAGAACCCTATTATACATTAAAAATCTTATGGTCACCATTAGTTATTTGATGTGTCTTTGTCATGTGCGCTCTCAAAAATATTTATAAGTGCAAAACAAGGGATGACCTAGTTTGTTCTCTTGAGGAGCTGTTTCGGTCAAGTGCTCACTACTTCTAATTCACTTTTTTATATTTTTTTATATATATGAAATAAAATTACCAGAAATAGATATTTGAGAATTTTAAATTCATTACTAAAATTAAACATACAAATGAAATGGAAACAGAATGAATGCAAACATAATGATGTTGGACAGAAAGAAGATCCTCCTAGGAGAACACCCAAAATGAACCTTCACTGTCTCTTTTTTTAGTTTCAAATAATCTTAATGAACATGATTCATATTATGAATGAACATATTCTCTTTCACATTCTTCTAATATATGGTACACTTTATTATCATCGAGAGACCACACATCCACCTCCTCGACCGAGGTAGAATATTGCACAAAGAAGAAGCTAAGCTTCGGGTGGAAAGTGGAGACACAAAGGCGCATTGCCCACTAATATCACCCTAAAACTAAATCTAATAAAATAAGAAACATTAAAAATTATATCTCATAAACTTTGGTTCAACACTGGATTGATCCCCCTGGAAATTCCTCAGGTAAGTTACTCATGGTCATTAGTATAAGAGATCACAGTGGAAAGAATGAAGTGGAAAACACAAAAGATAAAAATATGAGAGAATGAGGGGAAGAAGAAGACTAAAACATAATAAAAATTAATACTACTATTAAAACATAAAAAAAACTAAAAAACTAAATAAAATTTCCAACAAAGGCTACCCCCAAGTTGTCAACCCTTTGAAATGAATAAGAAACGCTCTTTTATAGGAAAAAGAGGTGAAATTTTTTTATCCAAAAAAATAATTTGAATTTTGACATGTGGTAGACCTATTAAATATAATAATTGGGAAAATTTGTATTAAATAAAGTTCTTGTTCTATATATTCTCTGTATATAAATAAATTAAGCATCATTTGACAAGTGTGGTGAGAGATATAGCCAAATTACTTATAAAATTTATTCTGCCTAAGCTGATTGTTCATCTTCTAATGCAGCAAGTTCCCATGAAATTAACACCTTGATAATGAAATAATCAGGCATGGAAACATTAATTAAAGTTTTTCATTTGTATATTATACAGATAATTGTAGAATTTAATCTCTATTGGTTTGTCCCTTTATGATATATGGGACCAACAAAATAAATCTTCATATCTATGCACAAATTTCGAGGTCTGATTGTGAGCTAGATTTGGGCATCCAAATGGTGGATTGAGCTTTGGGTCCAGAATAATGAAATGAATCCCAATGAACATAAAAACCTATAAAATAATAATTTCACAAATTTTATAAGTGTAGAAAAATTTATGTCCTGAATACATAAATAAATTTAAATAGTTAAAATCCAAAATAAGTCATTTTACCAATTAAGCTCAAAATACTTCAAAATCCATAAAATGTGACAATTTACCTTAAAATAAAAAAATTTTGGGATTAAAACATTAAAATTAAATGTAAAATAATTGAAAATATTTTCCCTATAAATTCTCCCACACTTAAACATTTCACTCCTAGGTAATCATCTTATACCAAAGTCAAAACAAACTTCCCAAAGCATAAATGTCAACACAGCTCAATTATCATATCAAGGAAAATATCATGCCTCCTACATGGATAAAAATTACCTAAATCCACAAAAATCATAAAAATTCATTCAATATCATGTTAATTCTCACATTCATTTTGTACCTACCTCCCTGTAAAAATATTTCTCTCTTCACTCAAGGATATTTAATGTTGAGTTTTTCTCATTCTCAAAAACATGTGTGATCTCCATAGGTTTTCTATCATCCTAATATCTTCACTTCATAGTGTCACAAATGTTTCAATAATAAGGTTTTTTCATGGTTTATTCTAAGTCTGAGGGTTGGCATGTTTTAAATGAAAAAACAACTGAGGTAGAATGAGGAGGGTTAGGCTCTAAAGTGAAGTAAATGCATGAAAATAATTTTTCTTAAGAATGGTTTGGTCCTAAATCAGTTAAAAACTATTCACCTATAAAAAGTATTTCTTTTGGAATTTAACACTTTGAATTTAAGAATCAATGATAAATTTAATCTCTCTCTCCCTAATTTGTATCATTTTTTTAACTTGAATGCAGATCTGAATTTCTCTTCAGAATAATTTTTTTTTAGGAAAAGAGAGGCATCTTTTGATCTTCAAATATTGGTGAAAACCTAGCCCAAATTTTGTGATGATGTTTTGGTCCACCCATATATATTTACAACATGAAATTTATTCCACCTAAGTAGTAATAAACATGGAAACACTTTTAATTCATCTCAAACAAATTATTTTGGGAAAGAAAAACACAACTCATCATCTCCCCCCCACGCACTTGAGTTCAATAATAATCATGAATTTAAATTCTAGAGAAGGTTCTAAAAGGATAAATGGATTATAATTTGTCTTCCTAACAAGTTATTTCAGGGATATTAGGGGCATAATAAAGTCTATATGAAAAGGTAGGCCAAAATTAGAGTTCAATGTAAAAAAGGGCTTTCAAAGTGGTGCCTCAATCATACTTAACACATTTCATGAAATCTAATAGCTTTGAAAAAGAGAAAAATAAAAAATTATAGATCAAACAACATGTATTAATAATATAAAGAAAAATATAAATGTAAATAAGATATCAAATAATTTTAGAAACCTCTCAGGTTGGGTAATATTTTCAATTTGGACAGTACTAGTACACATGAGTTTCATAATCAATCAAACTTAATCAAATGAAAAGATCGAAAATAAAGAAAAAAAATCCATTCAGAAATTATTTAAATCCTAAAATATTAAAATCCTAAAATATTAAAATCAAGGAATTTTAAAAAAATACCAATATGGTTTGAATTTTCCAAAGTATTTTATTCAAATCAATATTCCTAAAAACACACTAAAAATTAAAAAGGAAAACATGAAAAATTCATAAAAATACATGAAAAACAAAATAGAATCACACGCAAAATTATTAAAAAATATTGAAATCCTTACCCCAAACTTATTCCATTTACTACCCTCATTTTTATCTCAAATAAGATCAAGATACATTTTCATACAAAAATTATATTGGGCAGTAAATAAAATAAAGAAAAGGAAAGACACTACCTGATTTATTTTTCAGTGGCAGCCTTGGGTTAAGCTCTTAGTTGCTGCCACTTTGAAACTAAAAGAAAGAAAGAAAGAAACATAATAAAAATAAATAAATATAAATATAAATGGGATAGAAAATGGATAGTGATTGGTTTTACCCCTAAGCAAGTGATAGGTTTTTACTACCCCTAGTCAGGCAGTTAAAGTGGATTATCCCCAATCAAAAGGTGGGTATGGTTTCTTTAAGATGAACCACAACATGTGACTTTTCTAAGTGTCCATGAGTAAACACCAAGAATATAGAACCCCAAAAAATATATGAAATTTCTCAACCCCCAAGAAATAATAAATAAGGAATTTGAGATCCAAAGTGAGAGGGAAAAGAAAATAGGGGTGCTCTCTATGAACTTCGGTGGCATCCTCTTCATATAGTATAAAAGTTATTGTAGAAGAGGTATTCACACCAACACTAGATTCTATGATTCTTTTACCTAGATCACCACCACTTTGGTGGTATCTTCCTTAACATACAATTCCTGATTCATTTGTGTTGTATCATAAATTTTAGAAAAGGGAAAGTCAGAAAACAATTCAACTTGAATAAGATTAAAACATGATGAATCAATAAAGAAATATTCCCTTTCAAGTAAGTCATCTTAGAAATTGATATCTTCTAGAAAGAACATTGGAAAATCAATATCAACAGTTGAATCTTCATAATCATCTTCCAAAGAAGTAGATTGGTAGAAAGGTACTAATTTTTCATTATCAAGGATGGTAAGATCATGTTACAGTTTATCTTTAACAAAGAAATTCCATGATTGTTCTAAAAAATGTTGATCTCCCATTAGTACATCAGCTTAAATATTTACTTATGTTACCTCTTATAGAAATGGATGATTTTAAGATAATGTGATTAATTCCTTTAGTATATCCTTCTCACTCACCTTACGTTTTTTAATATAAAAATTTATTGGTGAAATCTCTTCCACCACTTGTTTTGATTCATATTCCAGCTTAGGTTCTAGTTGATCTTGACATGAATGTACATATTCAGATATCCACTCTATTTGGCTCTCAATGGTTTGAATTTTATCACTAAACCTTTAAAAATGAACATAAATATCATTGAAAACTTATTTTGGAACCATATATTGATTAGACCATGCATAATAATTTGAATTGAAATACATCATGAACAAGGATTTTTTTTTAAAAAAATTCTTTGAAATTTAGGATTTTTTGTATTTTTTTAAAATGAAAGGAAAATTATTTACAAAATGTGAATAAAAATAGTGAGTGAATACCACTTGGATCCCCGGAAGTGGTTCCAATTTTATGTAGTGTTGTCGTGTGCACTCTTAAAAATATTTATAACTAAGTGCGGCACAGGGGCTGACCTACGTCATTCTATTGAAGAGTTATTGTGGTCAAGCACTCACTACTTCTAATTCAATTTTTTTATATTTTTTTATATATGAAATAAAATGACCATAAATAGATATTTGGGAATTTAAAAATCATTACTAAAATTAAACATGAAAATGCAATGTAAACATAATGAATGTAGACAGAATGATATTAGATATAAAGGAGATACTCCCAAGAGAACACCCAGGGTGGACCTTCATCATCTATTTTTTTAGTTTCAAATAATCTTAATGAGCATGATCCATCATATGCATGAACATACTATCCTTAACGTGTTTTGAATATATTTTATACTCAACGATCTCTGAGATATCACACATCCACCTCCTTGATCGAGGGAGAATATTGCAGAAAGAATAAGCTAAGCCTCGGGTGGAAAGTGGAGACACAAAGGCACCTTTACCACTAATATCCTCCTAGACCTAAATATAATAAAATAATAAAAATTAAAAATTATATCTCATAAAATTGGGTTCAACACTGTATTGATCCCCTGTGAACTTCCTTGGGTTAGTTACTCATGATTATGAGCATAAGAGATCATAGTGGAAAGAATGAAGTGGAAAATAGAAATGATAAAAATATAATAGAATGAGGGGAATAAGAAAAAATATATATACTAAAATTGAATAATAATATTATAAAATTTAAAAACTAAAAAACTACATAAAATGGCCAACAAAGGCTTCCCCAAGTTTCCAACCCTTTGAAATGAAGAAGAAACATTCTTTTATAGGCAAAAGAGGTGAAATTTTTTGCTCTAAAAATATAATCCAAATATTGAAGCATGTTATAACTATTAAATGAAAGAATTGGGACTGGGCATCTTCAATAAATTTGTTCATTTGTCTCTTCACTATTTACAAACAAAATTTCATATTCATTTTACATGTGTGGTGAGATATATAGCCATATTACATTGGGAATTTATTCTTTCCACACTAACTATTTGTATTCTAATACAACAAGTTACCATGACATTATGACCTTTATAATGAAATAATAAGGCATGGAAACATTAATCAAAGTTGTTCATTTATATCTTATACATCTCCTTGTATAATTTTATCTTCATTTTTTGGTTTTTTATGAGATATGGTCCCAACCACATAAATCTCCAGATCGATTCACATATTTCAAGGCCTGATTTGTGAGTTATATTTGGGCCTCCAAATGGTGGATTAAGCTTCGGGTCTAGAAAAATAAAATTAATAAAAATGAAAATATAAGCCTACAAAATAATAATTTCACAAATTAGATAATTTATAAAAAGTTATGGCTGAAATACCGAAATAAATTTAAACAGTTAAAATCCAAAATAATTCATTTTTACAACTAAACTCAAAATACTTCAAAAACCATAAAATGTGAAAATTTACCTTAAAATAAAACATTTTTGGGATTAAAAAATTAAAATTAAAAGTAAAATAATTTTTAAAAAATTCATTTACATTAGTATAAATCCTTCATTTCTATGGATACTTCCAAGAAAAATTCATGTCTTGGACATGAGTATTATCAACTACTTAGTTTTTCATATTAATTATCTTATTTAAAATTTATTATATCCATAATAATATAATGATATTAGTATAATTTATATACTATAATGTTATTATATTAAGGTTATTATCATTTTTTCTATATACCCCATCCATTAAGAAAAACAAAATCTCTGCATGTGCATTGTGTGGACTACCACCTCCATGATGCAGCATGTTTATTTTTCCACCACCACCTTGCATGGTTGGATATAAGGATGATATTAATAAATAAATATTATTTTAATGATATCATTAAGTAAAATAGTATATTTTTTTAAGTAATGACTTGATATAAATTGATTCTTATTATAATTCCTTGAAATTATAATATATCACACTAATAAAAATTAAATAATAACATTATTCTTCTAGAATAATCATATTACAACATAAACACCTCATAATCATTCATTAAATCAGGGTATGTTCATGCTTGGGTCGGTTTAACCACCTAATTGAACAATACTATAAATGTATATCGTGAATGAATATGGGAACATAACAACTGGTATAATATGATATAAATGTGTAAATAATTATTTTTTTTTTGTTTTGGAGATATTATATCTATATTTAATTCATAAATTAGGAAAAAACACTACAATTGTCAAGAATCATAGAAACAAATCTTATTATCAATTTCATATACAAGGATAAAGAATAAAAAACTCATGAAATGAATTTGAAACATAATAAATAATTATAAATAACTCCTAAAAGTAACTTTAATGATCTAGTAATGATGAAATTTCTAAGAAGAATGAATACAAACACTACTATTATGAAACTAGTATAAATGATCAAGACCATAAACACCTGATGTAGAAAATCAGTAGAATTCATATAGAGAATAACAATTTATGAAGTGTATAATTGAAAATGGATATGATTAAGGTTCTAAATTATGTGATTAATATATATATGTTTTTTATACAAGATTTTAAAGTATGTTCATGAAAGTAAAGATAAGAGGTAACGGTTTTCATCTCAAATTCTTATCTTTAAGACATGTTTGGTATTATTAACCTAATTTAATTTATTTTGTGTAAATATTGACTATTTGAGATAATATATCATGAATTATATTTTAATCATGGTATTTGAAGTTCAATTATAATCCCCCTATTTCAAGGTATTTTGATTAAATTGTTACTCAAGCCGCAAGGGTTTTCTTGGTCTCAATTATAATTCTTTGATACATAATACATTTTGTGCACCATGATTCCTTTGTATGGTTTATTCACTTCCCATGTATATATTTTTATAATAATATTTTTATTTAATGGTATTTACTATCCAAATCATATCCCATTATTCAAGTGGCTATTAATTTAGTTGTTTCCTTGGTCTTGAGGATTTTTGGTAACTCGGATTTCATTCATTGAGTTATGATCATTCTATTAAACTTATTACATATAAGTTGGTTACATTCTACCCTTTTATTATATTATATAGTATTCTATCATTTTTTTTGGGATATAAATTTCTACCATATAAACCCTTTGACAAAATTTTCTCACTTATTTGGATATGTTCTTTTAAAACCATCTACTTTCTTTTTATGGATGGATTATGATCATATTATTCTATTATTGACTTAGTTGTGTGCCCATTACTCTATAATGTGTGAACATCACATTTTACATAACTCATATTAGATGATGTTCACATAGAAATAATTTTATTTTATTATCTTTGGGAAAATTATTTGCATTCTATATGTTTTTATTCCAATATAGATGATTACTTTCAAGTTGAATATGTATTGTTTAACCATTTGCGTCCTTACTTTGGATGGGTTATGATCATGTTATCTCTTTTATTGGTATAGGGAAAAGTATTTGAATTTTTTATATTTTTATACTAATATGGATTATTATTGGAAAGTTTAATATGTATTGTTTAACCATCCACCTTCTTCCTCCAGATGAGTTATGATCATGTTATCCCTTTTATTGATATGGGGAAAAGTATTGACATTATTAATTATTATTTACTACTAACACGAGTTATTTATATATTTTATTTTCATATTTCTCATTATAAGGATAGCTAATTTTTATCCAATAAGAGGTCCCTTGGGGAATGGTATGAAAGGTATTGTTGACTCTTATAATGGATGCATTAGACTTAATCTGGTGATAGGTGGGCCCAAAATTATATAACCCCTTGATGTATTGACAAGTCTCATGAGACAAAATATTTTTGGGTATTTGGTGTATGTCTACCCAATTCAGTAATATGTCTTGACTACGGACTCGATGACAAGTAAAGTGTCTTGGCATAAGGGCTTGAAAACATGTTTTTTATGTTCGAAATTATGCATTCCATCAGTATGAGATCAGTATTATTGATATGCATGTTTTCATTTATTTTCATAGATATAAAATACTCCTAGTTTCAAGTTGAGTGTGGATTCATGTTGTTTACCATTTCCTATTATATTATTTGTGCCATGTTTATTCCATGATTACTTCAATTATATGTTTCCCTTAGTGAGTGTTTGATCTCAATACTTCTTATGTTTCCATTTCCTTAGGTTATTGATAAAAGTGGAAGATGTGACATGTTTAGAATGATAACACTTGTGAAAGAGTTTGTGGGTGATGCTAAAGAATTGTACTGAATTGATTATTTTTGTATATAATGAGAAAATTTTCCATTTGATATAAAGAACAAAGGATTATAGTTTTATGTTGTGAACCTATTCTCTAAATATCTAAACTTAAAAAGATCATTCTGATGTAATAGATTCAATAATAATTTTGATTTTGTAATTATGGATGGTTATATCTATACTTTTACAGATGGTATAAAATAAAGTATATGAGTATGTGTCTATAACCACCAGATCCAAATGTAGGGGTCTGGGGTGTCATATAGATAGTAATTTTTAGACCAAAAAATCATAGATGGTTAATGGAAGGCTTAAAATATATCAATATATAATAATACCTTCTCACAAGTCATCATGTGAAATTTCTTATTCAAATTTCTCTTTCCATAGCTTCTCTATGATCATTTTATTAGGTTTCAAATATTAAGACCATGCTCTTTAACAAAAACCTTATGAGAGATGTCTATATGACATGACTAGAAAGGTTGGTGACATCAATAAATACCAATATTATATAGAAGTTTAAATTATCCATTTATAGATAAAAATAAGCATAACGATTATAGGACATTAATTTGAAATGAATATGTGATCAGGTGTTTATAATTGGTTAGTGGGAGCATAATAGTTTTCATGGAAAATATGTTTTATAACATATAGAAAAAAAGTGATCAGTCTTATGTTTAATTAAGACTAAAGTGATTTCCTCCAATATGACTTAAGTAGAAACCCAAGTTACGGGGAACAATATTTTTTTCTATAGATCAATGGGTTTTCTTAATCCAAGTCATCTTACATAGATAACATGGTATTGAAAAATATAATATGAAACAATACATCTAAATTGGTTCTAGTGTCACATGGTATTCTTGTGATGTATAGACTATATATGCCTAAGAGTACTTTGGAAATCTATTTCACATGCCATTATATGTAAATAGGTTTGATATTGATTGTGCATCAAGAATAAAATGAAAATATCAAATGAGACCAAAAGATATGAATTGGATAGTAGTCATAACTATCCAATAGTGCTTGATGAAGAAAAACTTGATGAGTTTTTGGATATTGGAGAAATAGGAATACTAGTTTTTTAGGGGATATAAAATTAGTATTATATAGATCAGTTGATCTAGTATCACAGTAAATCTTAGTTAATATAAAAGGGTTAAGAATATTACAACAATTAGTTTCCAAATCTACATTGTATTGAGTATGTTGTGCCATTTGAAGCTGCTTAAGAAGCAGGTTTAGAAACATTTTGTTCCAGATTTTGGAGTTGTACATAGAAAGTAAAGTTCAATCATATTTTGATGAAATTTTAACTATGGTATTATCCAATATGTTAGGGATAATAGATGCTCAATTATATACTTGATGATATCATCTCTTGATGTATTTTCTTAGAGATATGAGTTTTCATTAAGCAAAATATACACAAAAATTTGGTGGTATTTGTAGTTATTACCACATCTCAGTATAATAATGTTTATCATTTGAGGCTAACCAGTAGAGTTCTTAGTAGTTGGATCTAGTTTAAATGGTATTATATTGGATTCAGTGCCATGGAACCAACTAATATATACATTTTATTACCAAAATATTCATGGTTTTGAATATTAATTAATATCTTATCACGTCATGATTGTTCTTTTTTGTGACATTGTATGTGATAATGTCCTAAGAGTACCTGTTACACTGAAAGTTCATAGCAGTTCCCTACTATGATGAGAACCTATAAGTTTTATGACAGTATTATTAAATATATATTCTATGTTTGGATGATATAATTTTATGGGAAACAAATGATATAGTCTATCAAGTATCGAGACTCATAGGACTTTGATATATTATCTCATGGTGTAATCCCTTAGTAATCTCAAGAAAATGGGTTATTAGAACTTAACCCACCAATATAAAATCCACATTTATATGTGTCATTGGATGTTCCAATATACTAATGTATGTAATGGTCCTAGGACTTTAATATTATTATTAATTCATATTCTGAGTCACTATATTTAATGTGTTGACAAAAACTATGATTACATGTGTTCATAGGAAGTAGGGTATTCCAGGTGCTTCATGAGTTACATGTATAAATGAATAATGAGAGAAATTATTTATACCTTTTTCTCTTTAATATAAGCTATTATTTTAGGATATTTAATGGGAATGAAACTACCCAATTATGTCCATGTCCATGGAGTTCTGTTAATGAGTTCATTTCTAAAAAGTCAAAGAAAGAGACATTAAACACATAGGTTGATAACACCAGTATAAAACTTTCTTGATTAGAGATATCATGACAAAGATAATATATTAAACAATGTGTGTTTGTGTGTGGTTATTTTCATTGCGACATTTAAATTATTTCTCTATAGGTGTCTTGGTGTGTTCCTAGATGATAAACTTGGACTTTAGATGGTTTTTCCTAATTCTACTAAGAAAGGGGCCTAGAGGGGCATTCACTAAGTGTATTTGAAACATCAATTAAATACTATATTAATTTAATATATTGAAAAAAATATTATCCTTGTAGTTTAATATTTATTCATGTTGAGTTGAGTAAATATATTAAATCCCCAATTATTAGAGAGAATATTATATGATTTGAATATTGAATAAATATTTATTTTTAATGTAATAATTTATTTAAATACATAAATATAATATTAATTTATTTTGATTTATTTACAAGGTAAAAAAATATTTACTTAGTTATGAAAATATTTAATAAATATTTATTTGTTATTTTATTGAATAAAATATTTATTTATCTGTAAATAATATAGTGATATTTATTCAAATAAATAATTTTTATTCAAGGTCTGATGGATACTGAGAAGGATTGGAAGACTAAGCTTAATGGTCTAGTGATAAATTATATATTAAATATTATTTGAATAAATATTAATTTATTTATTTAATAAAATAATATTTATTTATCTCTACGTCAGAACATGCCAATAAAATAATATTATCATTGTAATTATTTATATATGGGGTTCTCCATGAATTAATAGAACAATAATGGATCATGTGCAATTATTATTCACTAATTTTAGTTATATAAAAACATAATTATATCATTCTCAACCCTAATAGTTGTTGTGTACAGTGATTTCTAAAGATAACCCTCTAAAGACCTAGAAATATTTTCATTTAAAATACTCTCAGGAATTGAGAGTGGTCCTTCTTCACTACCCACTCAAGTCTATAGATAACCATAGAAATTCCTTCTCACCTTAAAGGATTATATTGCGATAAAAAATGATTAGTTCAATAATTAAAACCATTTAAACTATCACCCTAGAGATTTATATGATGGTGATTAGATGTTATTGGAGTGCATGTGGATTACCACTTGAAACGATCCATGTCGTTACGAGTTATAAAATTTAGATGAAATTTAAATTTATATCTCATTGAGGGGTAATTAGGTGAATTCATATTTGGATTCAAATTTAAATAGTTAGAGCCTATTTCTGGAATTATATTAGGTGTGGTTTGAGGATTGATATGTATTTTGGGTTTTTAGGAAAATCTTGGGAGTTTTGGATGTGAGTTGAAGTTTTCAGGATATTTTTGGTCTAGCACATGGTTTGGTGTGCACAGGTTAGTACAAACTATGTGACCCTCTAAGGTTCAAGGAATTTTTAGTTCATTTTTTTCTTTCATGGTTGGGTTGGCATGGCTTACACACGGTTGAGGTCAAACCATGTGAGGTTCAAAGCTAACCATGCAGGGTGAGTGGCTTTCAGGTCTAGGGAACATGACTTATGTAAGGAATTATCCTTAAACATTATGAATTATAGTGTCGTTAGATAATAATTTATTTCTTTTATTCCCATATAACTTTTAGGTTTAGACTTTAATATAATTATTTCAAAATTCTTACATAACAATCCCATATATTATAAAGTGGATACCCATACTCAGTATTCATTTTTTTCCCACAAAAGAAAACATTTAAAAAGAGACATGTTTTATTTTCATGATAAATCTTCATGAATTTAAACATGAATTATTCTTTTTAATTACCCATTATTAACTCTTGTGAAAAAACATTTTAAAAATATGGGATGAGAACAGAAAATCTCAGTAAGAGACATAAAAGAAGAAAAATATCAGTCTAGTGTAAAACATGAAAACCCATGAAAACCCCTTTATTAAAAACATACATTTTTATATAAAAATTGAATCAATTTTCCTTTAAAATATCATTATATTTCCTTTTTAAATCAAATTATTTCCATGAAACCTCATTAGTAATCATATAAGAGTCATTTAGGTTCCTTGGGACATTACCTTAAAACCCTTAGAAAATCCTTACAATTGGAATAACCATAAATAAAATATACAATATAATTATCTGGAGAAAATAATCATTACCCAAGGTATTATATCATTATTCATGCATACCCATTGTATAATATATTATGGGATCACCCAGCACTATCTAGTCACACCCATCGTATAAGCTATATTATGATCACCCGTGAGCTATAATGGGGCTCAACCCTTCATAAACGATGTCCAAGGACCATATCATGAACAAAACCCTTGAAAAAATCTTTTAAACCCATGTGAAAAACATTTCAGATATCAAAATACCCTTTCTTCTTAAAAACCCATTTTCAATACCAAAATACCCAAAAAAAAGTAAAGAGAGTTTTTCTTTGAAGAAAACATAAAAGATTATAAAAGAAGACAAATAACATATAATGATTATGGTGATAAGAAAATTCATTTTCCCTATACATGTTAAAATAGAACATTAATTTTTTTCTTTTATAAAGAAATTCAGACATTTCATAAAAATATTCCTTTTTGAAAACCTTTGAAATAAATTCAAATAAAATCTTTTATTAAAATCTAAAAATTGAACACATAATAAAGAAATAATTTTATTTTAAAAGAACCTTGGAAACTTATAAAGGAAACTTCAAAACATTGAGGCTTCATGATAGCATAAAACTATTTTCATGTCATCTATTTAAAAAAAAATTATTCCTTTTTACTTTTTTTAAAAGAGTTGAAAGAGGAACTTTAAAAGATGATTTTTAAAATAAAGTCCCTTACCTCGAGTCTGACATGTCATGTATGTTATTTATCTTACTAAATATAAAAATTATGTTAATTTTATACTTTTTTAAGAACCTTTTTCATGTTTATTATTACATTATTTCATTTAATACCATGTTATATATAATTACTTAATCAATCAAATTTACATTGAGCATTTTGATGATGTTCAACTCTTATGTAAAAAATGACTTTGGTAGGTTGACTATGGTCATTGAGGTCATTATTCTACAATGTCTAGAATAATGATAATGAAATTATTATCATTTTTATGCATCAATTATAATTTTAAATCCAACCATTAATTATGGTTATGTAAAATGAACTACGTTACAATCATGGAGAAAGTAAGTCATACGTACGCATGAGCAATGTTTCAATTTTTCAAAGATCATTATAAAAAGAAGGTAAGTATTATTTTATATTTCTATAATGATCATAATATAATAAATATAAAATTACTCCATTAAATATACTTATATATATCATCCATTTGAAATGAATAACATCACTTCGTGGAGGTGGTAGTCCCCATGTATGCACAAATGACGTTATCATTTTTCAGTGAAAGTAAAGGTAAGAAGGTAAATGATATATAATATTGTAATGATGATAAATATTTAATTAATATATTATATAAACATTAATTCTATCACTATAATCTATACATGATATATGGTGATGAAAAATGAATTACATTGGTTCGTGAGGCAGTAACCTGTCGTACACATGAACGATGGTTTCATTTCCCATTTGATACAAGATAAGATGGATATAGGTTATGATATTAACATAATAACATATAAGTATATATATTATACTACTGTTATTATTTTATCATTTATGAAGAATATTAAAAGTATTTGGAATAAGAAATAAAAAAATTGCTCGATTAAAAATGATACCTCTTCTTCAAACAACTTCTTTTACTTGACAAAGTAAGACTTATATGGTAGGTATTGTGCCTAAAAAATACATGTAGGATTATTTTAGGTATTATAGTAATGGATTTGGGTAGATTTTTTCTGAACCAAATGGTTTTTTAAGTATTAAGTAAATGGAATAAGAGGTTCCCTTTTTTTAGAGAGGGGAGGGTCACTCTTAGAATTTCTCAAAATATTAAATCAATACAAATTAATATTCAATTAAAAATGATAAAAATGATTTATTTAGAATTTAAGATGATTATGGGTCTAAATAATCTTATAAAATAATTTTTTATAAGTTTAGGTCACATTTTTACCCCTATCATTTGGTTTTTACCCCTCATTATCCCCTTTCACACTTACCGTGATAATAAGGATTTTTACTCTTTGATGGTTAATATAGTTACCATAAATAGAAAAACGGCCCATAAATAGAACACGGTCGATATTATAAACCATATAATAATAATTTGGCCAAATATAATATTTTTATGAATTTTATATCATTTAATAAAATATTATTTATTATAATGTATCATTAATGTCAATTTTTATAACTGTTCATTACTTTGATATTAATAATATTAAGAAAACAAGTAAAATGTGAAAACATATTTTATTGTATCCCTAAAATTTTATTTTAATCTATAAAATTCATGTATAACACTAATTATTGAAAATTATTTTTATTTGAATATTTTTAATACCATTTATTTGATTTTTTCATTAATTGAATATTCATTACGTCAGCGTTGTGTAAGTATTTAAGGTAATTATTTCTTCACTAAAAATTAAAAATAAATTTTCATGATTAAGATAAATATTTTATATTTAAAAATATTATTTATATCTTCTAGTAATATCTATGTTACAAATATTATAGTTAATAAAAACAATAGTTAAATTTTTCACTTTTCTTTAAATAAAATATTATAAAGGTCATAATCACATCCAAATGAACAAAAAATGTCATATAACTGAATATTGTATGGTTATGGATGAAATGGACTCATAAAATAAAGTTAAGGTGAGTTTTAGGGTCAATTTATAGTCCTTATCATTTTATTTTTAACTTTAATTACCCAGTTTACCCTTTACCATGGTAACAAAAAAACTAAGGTTACTATTCATATTGGCCAAAAATAAAAGAAAACTATTTACCAAATTTTTAACTCATAATTAAAAATATGTAATATATTTTTCATAATTTTAAACACATAAGTGGTAGAATTTAATTTAAAATCAAACTAGAAAAACATGATAGAAAACGATCTTTTAGTAAAATGTGCTTTTTAAATATAACATGTTTTTATAATAAATTCAAGTATAAAATTCATTTAAAAACCCATAATTGAATAATTTTAAATTAAAATTATAAAATTAAATTTTAAAATTAAATCAAAATAAAATTTTACTTTATAAATACTTTAAAATAAAATACAATTTTCAATTAAAAATTAGTATTTTTCACTATTCATTGAAAAATCAATATTTTCATAAAATTCTCAAAAAATCATCATAATATTATTTTTACATGATGAATTCAAAAATAATTCATTTTTTGAAATTCATTTTCTAAAATTTCTAGAAATGAATTATAATATTTACTTATAAAAAGAAAGGAAACCATTTTTAAAGAAAATGTATTTTTGAAGAATAAAATGACAACAAAAAATTAAGTGATTATTTTATAATAATTTAAAAATGAATTTATATTAAGTTGGAAATTTATATTTATTTCATAAATCATTCATTCATATTCATACCTACCAATTTAACGGTTAGGTTATAATGGTCACATTTAAATAATAATATATCTTTGTTCGTTTAAGATTGATGTTGCGTATCTTGTATGCTATCAAAATTAGTACTTAATTTTAAAATCTTGGGATATTACAGCTTATGAAAAGGTGTATAATAACAATGAAGAAACCATTTAAGGTTTTTTAGAGGGGTTATGATGATGTTTTTTATAGTTGAAACACAGTTAGTAAACCGTACAGCCAAACAATGAGAAGGGTGTTGGATTGGAAAGTGCCTACCTCACGGTTGGCATGAAATTTAGAAAATCATACATCCAAATCATTTAGTTTACCATATTGGGTTAAAAATTAATAAATTTACAAAATCTCCCCTTATCCTTTTAATAATTTCCCTCCCTTCTTCATCCCTTATGCGTGAAGACCATCACCTCTCTCTCTCTCTTTTTCTTAAAGAAGATATGCTCTAAAGTTATAGCTTGTATATAATGAATGTAAATATCGAGTACATGGTATATTGATATGCATGCATGAAATAATATTTCATGAATGGTGTTTCCTTTAATAAAATGAGAAAATTAATATTAATTTTATTAATATTTGATTTATTCAAACAATTTTAAAGTTATCATTTATTAAGAAATTATATGAGATATAATTCTAAGAAGTAAATTCATACGATGCATTCATACATTAATGAATTGTCCATGAAATTTATTCATGTGTCTTAATGCATTAATAAATGAGACAACAATTAAAGAGTGTCCTTAAGTTTCCAATATAAATTACTTTCATGTGATAGTAGTTAATGCTTCTTCAATTATGCTTGGATGAAACTCCCAAATATCCAAAGCTCGATTCATCTTTCTTATTTATGTAAGAGGCTCAAGAAAGTCATGTAGGAAGGACGGAACTCATCAATACGATGAATGATTTAGGCACAACCCATGGATACACCTCAAACATGGGATGTCTTTTGGCTTCCCTTAGTGATATTTATCAAGCATATCAGATGAGTATAGAAGGTTTTAGATTCTCTTTGATGAATGGCATGCTTTTACAATGTTTCTTCATTACTGATTTTATATAAATTTTCATATTTATTCTATGGAATATCCTTGTACAATGGTTTTAAATCACTTCTATGACTTATGATAATTTTTATTAGACTCTAAAAACCCTTCAGTGGTATCTGATCAATCTATGATTTAGATTTATGAAAAAATGCATTGAAATAAATAAGAAACCAAAAAGCATAAAATCATTTTCATTTTTTGGAAATTCATGTAAAATTTATTACCCTTATGTATAAGAGTCTTTCGTAAGGGTCATCTTTAATTACCATTACACACAAGAATTTCACATAAGGTTCATCGTGGTTTACCCTTATACAGAATTGTTTTGTGTATGGGTCATATTGGGTTACAATTATACACAATCATTATGTGTATGGGTTATATGGACTTACCCTTATACAGATTGGTTTGTGTAAGGTTAATCCTGACTTACCCTTACATAAAGTGGTCTGCATTTGGGTCATCCTAAATTACCCTTATGCAGAACGGGCTGCGTAAGGTTCATCCAGACCTACCTTTATTTAAAAATGGTTTATGTGAGGGTCATTTGAAAATACCCTTACACAGAGTAGTCTGCTTAAGGGTTATATCATTGTACCCTTACATAAATAAGTCAACATAAAGGTGAAATATAGTTTACCTTTACATAGTGATAAGGGTCATGGTAGTTTTTCCCTTACCATGTTTTTTATTTTTCAGGGTTACCCTTATATAGAAGGTTTGCATAAAGGTAATTATGCTTACTTTTATATAGTAAAGGGTTATTTCATAAGGTTGAAGAGAAAATTTTTTAAAAAAATTAACATATACAATGATTTAAATGGTTTAAAAATGTTTATAAATCATTGTAAAATGTATTTTGAGGATATTTATTAATTAATAAAATATAATTAATTATTTAATGTTTATGATGGATGTATTATTAAATATTTCTTAAATGGTAATATTTAAAATACCTTTTAACAAATCATATGTCATGACTTATGATCTAGAAATAAAAAAAATTTATTTAAAAATCATATGTGATAATTTATAAAGGTTATAAATTATTAAATAAGGTCAAAATATAAAAAATTTATATTTGAATTATGAATTGTTCATAATTAGTTGTTTTTTAATTGTTCAAAATAAAATGTGTCTTTATTTAGATATTATTTAAGCCACATAAATAAGTTTTTTGGGGAATAATATGATCAAGGATTAAATAATGATTAAGTATATGATATTTAGATTATGTAAAATGTTTACATAATATAAGTTTGATTATAAATAGTTTATAATTTATATAATATCATATATTTAAAAATAAAAATGCCATATAATGAAGAATATGTAAGTTTTAATATTATAATTAATATAAAATTTTTGAAAATTATGGAATGTCCATAATGTTAAAGTTGAAATTACAAAAAAGGGTTTATAGTTTTCTTTTATTTATGAATTGTTCATAAATTTTTATCTTGTGTTTAAATATTTGAATTATTTATTTATTTAAGGTTTATTCTCTACTATATTCATATTTAGTAATTTTTTTAAGAAATGTGAAGG
Organism: Viscum album; assembly: GCA_963277665.1. NCBI lineage: Eukaryota > Viridiplantae > Streptophyta > Magnoliopsida > Santalales > Viscaceae > Viscum > Viscum album. Next base: position 469,531,369 of record OY728132.1, read on the forward strand.
TTTTGTATGCTTTAGTTTAAAATTTAAAATTGCTTCTAGAATAAAACATTACATTACATGATAGGTATGATAATGAATTTAGTTTTTCATTAACCTTGACCTTGGTTTGTAATTAAAGTTATGAAATTGAATTTATTTTTTGAATATATTTTTTGAATATTAGGTATTAGAGTTATGATGAATTGGATTATCTCTTGATTAAAGTATCCCCAGGTAGAGGGACTTGGGGTTAGAATGCCTACTTACCTAGAGGCTTATGTATTTTCTAAGAAAGTGAATGGAGTTGTTTATCTATTTCTCTAGGATTGGATATCATCAATCTCATATAATTATAAACCTTTACATTAAGCGTTCATATATCTTATGCATATTATGAATTTTTATGTGTATGAATTTGTTTGACTTCTATTTTTGGGTAACACAGAAGTATGGGTTATGTAAAGAGTTACACATTAATATGGTTTGAACAAATTGATTTTGTGGAGGGAATATGATTCTAAACTAAAATCAGTAGAATCATTCATATATAAAAGGGAAAAACATAAGATAATATGGTGAGATTAAAATACCATTCAAATACAAAGTGTGAGATTACTTTTAAAGTAGTACTTGTCAAGGCCTCAATCATTCAACTGGGTATTACCGAGATCAGTACGAGTACCTCTAGATTATATTATATAAGTCAATCAAGTTATAAGTTACTTTGGATTATCTTATAGTATTGTAAAACTTAGCATGAGTATCCCCTGATTATCCTTTTTTGGATTATTCTTGTAATTTTATTTGAGTTACACTAGTTGGGATTCCCTAACGGTTAGGATAACATAGGAATAGAGTTGATTATATCTATATAATGTATTGGAAAAATATTTTCCCACTCAACTATCTAAGATTAGTATATGATATGATTAAAAATTGTTGTATACCAGATTTATTCATGGATTATTTACATGATAACCAGTGTAAGTCATGGTTAAATATAGATCTTATACCACTAATCGATATGTTGTTTTTTTAAAAGGGTTTATCATTTTAGTGTGGTATCATTTAATGAAAGTCCTTATTGAATGGTTAATAATAAATTATTCTCATCAGATAAAATTTTTTGTTGAAGATGATATCATCATCATCATCAAGATAAACTTTGTGATCAATCCTTGATGAGGATAATCTTGATGTAATTATCTCTTAATATTAGTAACTTAAGAAGAGTTCTTAAGAAATATTAATGATTTAAGATAAGTTGTTGAGGAGAATTATATGTGTCAGAACAGTTCCTTCCTAAGTAACCAAGTGTTGAAATTATTCAACAACTGAATCTAGATGGTTATAAAATCATATAGTGATTCATTCAAGGTTTTAAAGGAATTAGATAAAAAATGACCAAAGTAATATTATTCTCCATTCATGTAACTAAATACGATTGGGTACATCAATGATTCAAGTATCATATAGTCAATATAATTAGGTATGTCAAATAACATTAAATATGATTGAATATGTTAAACTACTTGGTGAGATTAAAGGTTTCCTTAAATATTTATTAGTTATGGAAATAAATTTTATTATTTTAACAAATATATGATATAAATAATATGTTTTAAAAAGTGTTGTAAATATATAAAAGGTCATAAGATGAAAAGAATCAAAACTTGATGTTTGATTTCAAGTAATAGAGTAATGAATTTTCTGCATTAATAACATGGATGCTTCAAGATTGGATAAACTTGTCATAAAATTTTATCTCATTTAGATATTGATAAGATCATGTAAATAATATTTTTTTTAAATGAAATGATATGGGTGTTTTTAATATACGTGTTTTATGATTTGTTTAATTCCATTACATTCTTTAAGAGGAGGCTAAAATGGCTTGATCTAGTTGGGGAATTTATCATATTGTTAATTATGGAAATGTTCTGATTATATGATTGAATTAAAATAATTTTTACCCAATATTCTCAAAGTTTTTAGAATATATATGAACTAGTAATATTATTTATAGGTTCTAAAGTACTATATAGATAGTATAAGTAGGTAAAATTTCAAACTGAAAGAAGAAAATTTGGTTGAAAAGTCTAACAATGTTTCTTCAAGAATTCAATCATGATCATTGAAACTAAGGGTTTTCAGGAGTGAAGAGTAATAATTAAATATGATTGGATTATACAAGATATACCTAAAGTAATTTTTTAAGACCCATGTAATTTTCATGTTAGGTATGAATGTTATAGAAATTAATTCTTCAATTTTTAAAGATATGTGATACTAAATGTATATTTTACAAAGTGTTGTAAATATATAGGAGTTAAAAATCAAAGGAAGAACTAATTGATCTTGTATTTTATATTAATGAGATTAAGTAAATAGTTACTACATCAAGTAATTGAATGTAAATGATTTTATCAATCTCAAATTAATCTTAGTAAAATATGGGTATCTTTATCTCATTTATATTATATGATAAAAGAAGGTGTTAGATAATAAAAGATTTGTTATGACCAAGCTTGAGATGATTAATTGTATACACATGGTTTATGATTCATTGGGTTATATAACATGTTCAGAGAAGAAGATATGGATAATAGTTTTTTATCCAGGATAAAACATTTATGAAAAATATTTTTTTAAATATGAAGGAATGTGTTCCTGCCACCCATCGGTGTTATATTTTAATAAAGTGTTTTTTTAAATGAAAATATTATATACACTTAGAATAAAAAATATGATACATAAATAGTCTATTATTTGTAAAATATTCCTACTAAAATCAAATAAATGTCATTTCCTAACAAAAAGGTTTTTTTGTTTCTTATAAAAATATTCTAAAAATAATTTATCATCTAAGAAACTAGTGGAAGTATGTTTGAACTTAGATAAGTTCAAAATTAACAAATAAATGATTACACCAATCTTAAGTTAAAGTATTTTTCACTTTTTCTAAAAATATTTTAGAAGGACCGATAAATAATAATGTAAATGGTTATATTTTTTTATGAAAAAATTTTGATGAAATAGGGTTCCAAGGATGATGTTTATAAGGCCCCAGCCTTAAACCTTACTTAATCTTGAGTTATTACAAGATTACACATTGAGGATCTTTTCGGGTTTAGAGTTTTAGAGAATTAGATCATAAAACTTGCATTACATTCCACATATAAACAAAGTGGTTACATAAAGATAGTATTCTTCTTTCCCATCAATGGAAACATATTTAAAATAAAACATGGATTCTTTCTTGACACTTCCTTGACACTATCATCATATCATGTACCTTTCCCTTGACCTGTGAAAAACATTTCAAAAAACGTGGGATGAGCATAAAAAGCTCAGTAAGGGATATAAAAATATGGAAAGGAAACATAAGTTCATATATACATAAGAATGAAATCATACTTTACCCATAAAACATAAGAACTTTAACATACCTCATTAAATCATGAATAAATCATAGAAATCATAAGACATAAAGGTAACTTGAGGCATTCATAACATTCTTACGTAGGGAGTAACCTTCTTGGTTACGTTTGGAATACCCATCACAGTATATTCCCTAAATCTCTTCAGAGAAACCTTAACATTTCACTCCTTCACGTTACCCAATGTATTGGAGAGCTATATCGAGCTCACCTGCCCTTAGTTTATCACGGAACCACCCGTCTTCATAATAATGCCCAAGAACCTCAACATAATCGTATCACATAAAACATACATAAAGGAAACCTAACATTCCCACCTTTAACTCACAAGATATCAATACAACACATTGATATAAAAACATTATGAAAACCATTTTCAATACCAAAATAAAAGAAAAGTAAAACATGGTATTTATTTTTCTTTTAAAAAAAAGGTATGGCTTGTAGAGGAAGCTGAAACTCAAATAATGCTCACGACGGCGGAGAAGTCGTTGTCGCCGCATACGTACGACAAAAACATTCCCTTTTGTCATTTAGTAAATGCTTCGTATAAAAAAGATTCCTTTTGAATAAACGTAAAAGTCAAAGGGGTTTATACACCATATAAAAGAAGGTTGTGTATAAAACAAAATATGCCTCAATGAAAGGAGATTCAGACGAAGTCCCATACCTCAGGTCCGACTTGACTTGGTCATTATTTAATCTCCTGAATAATAAACTTGAGTTAATTTATACTTACTTAAGAACCTTTTTTAATTTCATTATTCCTTTTATATCACTTATTTCCATGTCATGAACACTATGTAATTATTTAAGTTAATAACGGTCGTTTTAACGATCATTGGTACTTGAGTCAAAAATAAACCCTTTATAATTACAAGTTGTTCATGTATCCATTATATCCAAAATTATAATAATGATGTATATATCATATATATCTAGTATATACATGTATTTATAATATTACATAATCATTTATAGGTAATAAATGAAATGCACCGTTCATGGAGACGGTAAGTCGTACGTACGCATGGACGCTACTTTCATTTCTATTTCGTATTTTATAGAATGGAATCATAATGATATAAAGGTATATTATAATTCCAGTATAATATCATATATAATATCATAGGTCCATCCTTTATACATCCCACATATGGTATTTAACTAATCAAATCACTTTGAGGGGGCGGTAGTCCGCACTTCCTTAAATGAAGATATCGCGTTTACCCATAATGGAAACCATAAAGGTATGCCCAAAATGAAAAATACAGAAGCTTAAGGAAAACATAAACATATTATATATCATATATAAATATAGTGACATCTTAATGGCCACCTTTGAATGTGTTAAAGAATGTTGAACAATCATCCTTTTGGAAGGCATAAATTCACCATCCACGGAAACAGTATGTTCTTTAACCATTAGATGTAGGTGTGTGTAAGTTTTGCTCGAATCCTTCTTATAAAAACATCCTAGTATATTGAAGATACTGGAGTTGTTACAAAATAAATGAATAAAAAGAGTTTAGGGGGTTGGAGAAGCAAAATAAAACAAAAGGACTCAAGTGAAGACATTACCTTAAAATTCGGTAACTCTCTTTGGTTTGAGCTCAAAGGCTTCCTTGGGAAGACTTCTGCCCAAAGTGAGGCTTCAAGGAGTAAGAGAGGGATGTGGAGAGAAAAAATTTGTAGGGTTTGGCCGAGCCAAAGGCTTTGGAAGTGTGGGTAAGGAGGTAGAGGTGGGGGCCTTTTATAAGAGGAGAGGAGGGGCACTCTTGGAAAGTAAAGAAATGTTACTTTATTTGAAAATGATTTTCGGATTAAAAAGGTCCCACATTGATATAATTCTAGTTTAAGGTGATAAGGGTTCTAAATCCACAAATCCAATAGGTTTTGGACATGTTTAGGTCATATATTTTACATTATCATTTCATTTTATTTAAATCCTTTATTAATGAGGTAATCGTTGCATCATCATGATGTCATAAATAATTTAATTTATTTAAAGTCTAAAAATTATGAAAAAAATACTATGATGTAGGAAATATTTTTAACTTTCCAATGACTATTTATAGTCCAAAATATCATTTATTTATACAAAATTAAAAATATTTTACTTAGGTGATACATTCTTTGTTACATTTAACATTCTTTAAAAATAAAAAGATAAAAAGTCGCTTTCTCACAAAAGTGACTCCATGGGGCCCCCAAGTTTGGCACAAGGAATCTCATGGTTGGACATGAGACAACCAGTAGAATTAGGACACATTTTGGTGTCATTTTTTATTATTATGATATTATTTTATTATCCTTAACTACCCGATTACTCATTAATCAAGATAATTAAAGATAATTACCGTCGTTACTATTCATAATGTCCAAAAACAAAAGAGTCTTGATTACATAATTTAGACCTTATGATTCCAAATATGTAATCCATTTTACCAAATTCCAAACACAGAAATTGTAATAATTGATTTAAAAATAATTCTCGTTGTCAAAACAAATAGCGGGTTTTTTTGAAACAATATCTATGAAAAGTTTGGCATTAGTTTATGCCCAATTCCAAAGTGAAATTAATCCTAATGACCGCCATTGGATTAAATGGTAAAAATATATTCTAATTTAACTTTAAAACCAATTCAAAAGATAATCTAATCATATAAATAAATTATATTAAAAAACAGTTTTGATGTAAAATGCAGTATTTTTCACTATTCATTAAAAAATGAACATTGTCAGAAAAATACCAAAAATTCACACAAAGTAAATTTTGATGTCCCAATCATAAATAATAAGTTTATTTTGACAAACATAGCTTATAAAATTGTTAAAATATAGATTTAAAAATGGTTTTCCATCAAAAGGCAGTAAAACAATCTTTTTAAAAAATATTAGTGTATTCCATGCTTAAGATTGGATTTATTTTCATTTTAAGCCTCTAAAACACTATATAATTCATTAATATACATAGATAAAAATATCTATTATTCATTACTTACTTGGGATGTTACATCCTTCCCCCCTTTAGAAAATTGTGTTCTCGCAATTTATTTACTTATCGAATAAATGGGGGTACTTATCCCTCATTGCATTTTCAGATTCCCATGTTGCCTCTTCAATCATGTGGTTTTTTCACAAAACCTTTACCTGATGAATCACCTTATTCCATAACACTTGATCCCTATGGTCAAGAATCTGGACCGGTTTTTCCTCATAAGATAGGTTCTCTTCCAGCTGAACTACCTCTGGACTCAAAACATGAGATGGATCTAGCATATACTTTCTCAACGTCGAAACATGAAAAACATTGTGTACCTGAGATAAACTCAGAGGTAAAGCCACCCGGTATGCAACTGATCCAACTCTCTCCAGAATTTCATATGGTCCAATGAACCTTGGACTCAGCTTTCCTTTCTTACCAAATCGCATCACACTTTTCCATGGTGAGACTTTGAGAAAAACATGATCACCTACCTCAAAAGTTAGATCCTTCCTCCTGTTGTCTGCATAACTCTTCTGCCTACTCTGAGCTGTTCTCATGTGTTTCTGAATTAGCTAAACTTTTTCTGCCATCTCTTCTACCAATTCTGGTCCCATCAACTTCCTTTCACCCACTTCATCCCAGAAAGCTGGAGTTCGACACTGCTTCCCATATAACGCCTCAAATGATGCCATATGTATACTGGAATGAAAACTGTTATTATATGAAAATTCAAACAAAGAAAGATGTTGGTCCCAACTTCCCTGATAATCCATCAAACAAGCTCGTAGCATATCCTCCAAGGTCTGAATTGTTCGTTCTGACTTCCCATCTGATTGAGGATGAAATGTTGTACTAAAATTTAATTCAGTACCCAATGACTTCTGAAGGCCTTTCCAAAAGTTAGAAGTGAACCTGGGATCACGATCAGATACAATGGAGAGAGGAACTCCATGTAACCTAACTATCTCTTTAAGATACAAACGGGAAAGTTGATCTAGGGAAAAAGTATCTCGTATAGTAAGGAAATGAGAAGATTTAGTCAAGCGATCAACAATAACCCAGATTGCATTATTACCTCGAGATGTCTTCGGTAATCCCACAACAAAGTCCATGGATATATTCTCCCATTTCCACTCTGGCACTGGTAAAGGCTGAAGCATCCCTTTCGGTAACTGCAGCTCTGCTTTAACCTGCTGACAAGTCAAACACTTCACAGTAAAATCAGCAATATCTCTTTTCATTCCATCCCACCAGTAATACTCCTGCAGATCTCTGTACATCTTAGTACTGCCAGGATGAACTAAAAACGGAGAACTATGAGCTTCACATAACAACTCTATCTTCAACTGTGAATCAAAATGCACACACAATCTCTTCCCAAATCTCAAAATGCAATCATTATCAATGTTGAATTTAGGCAACTTACCTTTCTGAACCAGCTCTACCTTTTTCTGCAACTCACTGTCTTGCTTCTGTGCTTGCATGATTCTATCTGATAGAGATGATCTCACTGATACCTGAAACAAAACAGAAGAACTTCCTGCACCAACAACTTATATGCCAAAGTTCATCAAATCCTTTACCAAAGGATCATGTTCCAAATGCAACATTGCTAATGAAGCATTACTTTTTTGACTCAAAGCATCAACCACTTTATTTGCTTTTCCTGGATGGTAATGAATTGTACAATCATAATACTTGATATATTCCAGCCATCTCCTCTGTCTCATGTTTAACTCTTTCTGAGTGAATATATACTTTAAACTTTTGTGATCAGTATATATTTCACACTTTACTCCATACAAATGATGCCTCCAAATTTTTAAAGCGAAAACAACAGCAGCTAATTCCAAATCATGTGTAGGATAATTTACCTCATGAGTTTTCAACTGTCGTGAAGCATAAGCAATTACCTGATCATTTGGCATTAGGACGCAACCAAGTCCTTTCAATGAAGCATCACTGTATATAACAAACTCACCATTCCTGGAAGGTAGTGCCAAAACTGGAGCATTCACCAATATTCTTTTCAATTCCTGAAAACAATCATCACTTTCTTTTGTCCAGATAAACTTAACACCCTTTCGAGTTATCTTAGTCATTGGACAAGATAACGGTGAAAAATTTCTAACAAACCTTCGGTAATATCCTTCCAAACCAAGGAATCTACGAATCTCAGTTACATTTGTGGGTCTTGGCCCGTCTTCCATAACTTTTGTTTTTACAGGATCAACAGTTATCCCATCTTTAGAAACAATGTGACCAAGGAAAGAAATTTGTTGCAACCAAAACTCACACTTGCTGAATTTTCCATACAGTTTCTTTTCTTTTAAGGTTTGCAAGATAACCCTTAAATGTCTTTAATTCTCCTCTTTACTTTTAGAAAACACCAAAATATCATCAATGAAAACCACCACAAACTTATCCAAGAGCTCATGGAAAATTCTATTCATTAAGTCCATGAATATAGCAGGTGAATTGGTTAGCCCAAAAGGCATTACTACAAATTCATAATGGCCATATCTTGTACGGAACTCGTTCTTTGGAACATCTGATTCCTTTACCTTCAGCTGATGGTACCCCGATCTCAAGTCAATCTTTGAAAAATACTGAGCTCCCTGGAGCTGATCAAACAAATCATCGATATAAGGCAAAGGATATTTGTTCTTAACAGTGATGTTATTCAAGGCTCTATAATCAATGCAAAGTCTCATTGAACCATCTTTCTTTTTAACAAATAAAACAGGAGCACCCCATGGTGATGTGCTAGGTCGAATGAAACCTTTCTCTAATAAATCTTGCAATTGCTCCTTCGACTCTAAAAGTTCAATTTGAGCCATTCGATAAGGGGGTTTTGAAATTGGCTTAGCATCAGGAACTAAGTCAACAGTAAACTCAACTTCCTGATCTGGTATTATTCCAGGCAACTCATCAGGAAAAACATCAGGATACTCATTTACCACTGGCACATCATTAATCTGAACAGTTCCTTTATTTTCAACGATGTGTGAAAGGTAACATTCATTTCCATCTTTTACAAGTTTCTTGGCCTCTTGATAAGTTATCAATAGTAAGGGTTCATTCTTATAGACAAACTGAAAGTCTTTCTGAAAAGAAACTTCTTTAGCTCTACAGTCAATCTTAGCATGGTAAATAGAGAGCCAATCCATACCCAGGATAACATCAAACTCTACTATAGGTAAAACAATAAGGATTGCAAGTAGGTTCTTTCCACAGATAAGGATAGAAAGATTCTTATAAATTCTTTTTACCTCAAAATTTCCCCCATATGTTTTTACCAAAAGTTCAGGAGTCATTTCTTGAGATGGTATTCCCATTTTACTAGAAAAGTTTTCAGAGATGAAAGAATGTGTAGACCCCGAATCAAACAACACACTGGCATAATCTGAAGAAACAAACAAAGTACCTGATACAACTTCATTTGATGGCCCGACATCTGCTGAAGTAGTTGCAAAGGATTTCACCACCCCTTTCTGCTTGTAGTCTAACTGCTTCCCATCACTCAAGCCCTTTGTCGGACACTCGTTTGCATAGTGACCCATCTCATTGCACTTAAAACATTTCACTAACTGTAAATCAAATTTGGTCTTACCTTCACCTTTATCTTTTTCAGTGCAATCACGAGCCTTATGTCCCATCTTACCACATCGGTAGCACTTTCCAGAATTCAGAAGACATTCCCCAGCATGCCTTTTGCCACATTTATCACAAACTGGAAACTTAGATTTCTTACCATCAGACTTTTTTGAATAATTATTCCCTTTCTCCTGCCACCTTGGTCTCTTCTTCTGCTGGTTGTTATAGAACACTTGATCATCGGCAAACTCCATTTCCACCTTCTCAGCACATCGAACAAGCTTTTCATAACTTTTAAACTCACGATAAGCTAATGCCCTTCGATATTTTGGATTTAATCCTGAGTAAAAACAATTGATTTTACTATCAAGGTCTCGGATAAAATTTGGAGCATACCTTGCCAATCGAGTGAACCTTTCTTCATAGGTAGCCACTGAGTCTTCCTCTTGCCTCAATTCCAAGAATTGTTTTTCCATCCTAAGTCGAACAGCCTTAGGAAAATACTTTTCAAGAAAAATACCTTTGAATTCATCCCAGTCGAGAGCATCAATCTCATCATCGTCCCTGATATTTTTAACCATCGACCACCACTGATCTGCTTCACCCTCCAAACGGTAAATAGAAAGACTAACCTTTTGATTGTCTGAACACCCCATGACATCGAAAATCTTCTCCAGTGCTTTAATCCACCCTTTAGCTAGTACAGGGTCAGATGATCCTCTAAATGATGGGGGATGTTGCCTCATGAAATGTTCCACCACTGACATGTTCCTCTGCGGTTGATCTGGCTGATCTCGTGTATGGATACCACCGCCATTTATCGTTGGAGTCAACTGTGCCATTACTGCAACAAACTATTCAGTTCCAATTCCGACCATCTCAGGATGTTGATTCGGAAGGTTATTTCCTTCTGTATGCCTTCCTATCACTGCTTCCATGTTTCCTCTGCGGAAAACCATTCTGAACAAACATGTCTTAGATGAAGCAACATGGTAATCTTCAAATACTATATCACCTCAATTTGACCATAAAAAAATATTTTTGGATAATCATTTAATATAATTCTAACTCCTAAAGTTATCTAAACCAGCCTCTGATACCAACTATAAGGCCCCAGCCTTAAACCTTACTTAATCTTGAGTTATTACAAGATTACACATTGAGGATCTTTTCGGGTTTAGAGTTTTAGATAATTAGATCATAAAACTTGCATTACATTCCACATATAAACAAAGTGGTTATATAAATATAGTATTCTTCTTTCCCATCAATGGAAACATATTTAAAATAAAACATGGATTCTTTCTTGACACTTCCTTAACACTATCATCATATCATGTACCTTTCCATTGACCTGTGAAAAACATTTCAAAAAACTTGTGATGAGCATAAAAAGCTCAGTAAGGGATATAAAAATATGGAAAGGAAACATAAGTTCATATATACATAAGAATGAAATCATACTTTACCCATAAAACATAAGAACTTTAACATACCTCATTAAATCATGAATAAATCATAGAAATCATAAGACATAAAGGTAACTTGAGGCATTCATAACATTCTTACGTAGGGAGTAACCCTCTTGGTTACGTTTGGAATACCCATCACAGTATATTCCCTAAATCTCTTCAGAGAAACCTTAACGTTTCACTCCTTCACTTTACCCAATGCATTGGAGAGCTATATCGGGCTCACCCGCCCTTAGTTTATCACAGAACCACCCATCTTCATAATAATGCCCAAGAACCTCAACATAATCGTATCACATAATGTTGGATCGAATAGTCGATATAAAAGTCTATTAGATGGAACAATACAAGAGGGGGGTGAATTGTAGGTTTAAAAACCTTTGAGATTTAGTAACAAAGAGATTAGTTTAAATGAACTTAAACTAATACAAATACAAACACCCACAATTGTATTGAATGTAAAAGGTATGATGTATTGTAATACTATTGTAAAGCAAAACAATTGTATTCAAGATGAACACAATAATCAGAGTAATACAGATATGAATGATTCTACCTTAAAGCGTATAGAACCAATCAATACAATATGTAATGGAATGATTGTAATTGAAACAATTACAATTGAATATGTAAAGAAGAAAGGAAACAATACAAATCCCTTTCTAATACAACAGCGGAAATGTAAAAGTAATACAATTCTTTTAACCCAAAGAGAAGGGTTATCCTTTCACCTAGGATAAAAGGTCTGTCTCACCAACACCTTGGTGAGCCCTCGATACGATGATCGGCACATCTGTCTGCCTATCCCCGGCAGCCCTCGATACGATGATCGGACCGTCTGTCTGCCTATCCCCGGCAGCCCTCGATACGATGATCGGCACGTCTGTCTGCCTATCCCCGGCAGCCCTCGATTTTGCAGGTAATCGGCACCTCTGTCTTTCAATTACTTGAAAGCCCTCGATACGATGATCGGACGCACAAGGCTGATGAGAGAAGTCACAGTGTCTCTCTCTAGAATCTTCGTAGTTCACAGAGTCTCTTTCGTTCTCTTCGTTCATCAGTATCTTCTCAGCTTCAAATGACCTCCTATTTATAGGCCTCGGGTTCCAACGGTCATATTGCCTCCAACGGTCATATTGAAACAGAAAGTACGACATCGTTTTGATTAGTATATAACTAACTCAACGACATCGTTTTGTTAGGATAAGAGATATATAGAAATGTAAAACATGAGTACGATTCATATGTAGAGAGAGTTTTTGACAAAGTACCAAAACAAATAATGATCATCTGAATAGCAAAGTCAGTACGATACGATTGACAGAGTCAGTACGATACATTTGACAGAGTCAGTACGATACGTTTTGGTCGGTACGATCAACATCGTACGATACGATAAACATGATAAAAGACAATTTGTTATTTACAAACATATGATAGAATACATTTGAGATTTCCAAAACATGACATAGAATATATTTGTGATTTCCAAAACATGATGTAAAAGCCAAAAGAAGACTTTTGACTTAACAATCTCCCCCTTTTTGGAAAGCACAAACACACAAAGTAAATGAATCAAGAAATACTTATCTCCCCCTGAGTTATTGAAAACTCTTCTGAATAAGAAATTGAATACAACTAACTCCCCCTTAGGTACTGACTTTCCTAAGGATTGTATTCATAGATTTTCCTTAAGAGAATTGTAATGCATTCTCCCCCTTTGTGAAACATTCTTTGCTTTGTAAATATTCTCCCCCTTTGTGATTTACAAAAAGAAAGGAGGAATCTCGAATTGTCTGGAAGAGTTAGTGAAGTAATAGAAGACAATGGATAAAAGAGAAAGGATTATAAGAGTTATTACAAAACAAACAAGTTCCAAAAGAAACAAATACAACAATCATTTGTTTTCTCTTTCCTTCTCTTTCTTTATAAGCTCATGAAGCACAGCTTTCATCTTCTTGATCTCCTTCTTGTCTTCAGAAATTGATTCACCCTGAGTTTTGAGAAGCTCCTGTTGATCCGCAAAAATCTGATCTTGATTTCTGATGGTCTCCTCCTGTACTCTGATTACTTCTTCAAGGGTATCAATTCTGTTTTGCAGAGTCTTGTTATCCTTGGACAACTCGGAATTTTGATTCTTCAGTAAAACCATTTCATCTTTGAAAGATGAAACCTTCGAGAATTCATATTGGAAAACATTCATTCTTTCTTGCAAGTCTTTCACTGAAGGAACAATGGCTCTTTGAGAAGATAAAAGGTTCAGCCTTTCAATTGTTTCTTTATCAAGCTTGTTGAAAGCAATTGCTAGCTCATTTGATAACCTCCTTATATCTTCAATAGCAATTTCATGATCATTGATTGAGCTCTCTGTTTTGTACGACCACTTAGTCATCTTATTGCAAGCTTTCTTATGAGAAACTGAGCTTTCCGAAAGGACTTTCAGATCGGCTTCTACTGACAAAACTTTCTTTCTCAATTCTTTCACAGATCCAAACTTCTTTCTCTGATTTTCAGTAATAAAATCAATCTTCCCTTCCAGCCTCGGAAAATAAGGAATGGTTTTCTCCATCCTTCTCAAAACTTGAACAATGTAATCACTCTTCTTGAGAGAGATTGTATGCTCTGAATCAGTATCTTCATCGTACGATGCTAGTTCATACGATCTGCTTGAATCAACAACTGGTTGTTTCCCTTTCGCTTTTTCTTTCTGTTTTCTTTCATCTTCCAGTCTGTCACTAATGACAACTACTTTATCAGACTGAGAAGATTGAGCATCTTGCTTTTCTCGAGATGACATCCTGTCCGGAGATTTTTCCTGATCGGCATGAGGAGTTTGTTGAACACCTTCGCTCAGCTTTTGAAGCGATTCCTCTCTACTTTTCTTTGAACTTTGAAGAAATTCTAACAGAAAATCTCCTTCTTCTACTTCCACTTCTTCTATCACTTGTTTTCCTTTTTCTTTCTCAGGCAGACTCTGTACGATGGGCTCTTGATGCACTTCCATAGTTAGTTGAGCACTAGCATCTTCAACTGCTTTCAAGACTTTAGAAATATCAAAGTCCTGAGCCTTTCTTTTCAAAAGAGTCTTCTTTTTCTTTTCAGCTTGAAGGGTTTCTTTTACCCTTATTCTTTCTGCAAAAGCCTCAGCAGGATCAAGACCAAACTTCGGATCACCCTCTTTTCTTTGTTCCTTGTCCTTTCTCCATTTGGCTACAACTTCCTTACTGTACCTCGGCTTCTTCTTCGGCTTTGAACTAGTCTGCGGATCAGACTTTCGAGTAACACCGGCGGATTGATTGTCTTTGGCTGGCATAGGTGCCGATTGATTTTCAGGCAATTCAGGTTCTACATCTCTGACAAAACGTTTTGAATTTGAATCAAAACAAACATTCAGCTTTTTCATCGTACTCTTATTAATCAAAGACGGCGACAAATCCATAGGTTTTCCTTTCAAAGGAATGTTACAAAACTTCATACTTTCAAGAATGAATTTCGTAAGGATGGCTGGATACATTATTATTTGGGATTTAATCCCTCCTTTCTTGACATTCTTGATGGTTTCAAAAATATATCCCATGAGATTCACTTTCCTCATATTCACAAGATAATCGAGCATAAAGACATCAGAAACTTTAAGATTTTCTCTATCCCCTTTCCTTGGGACAAGAAAACCTTTCATCCATAAAGTGACAAACCGATTGTCTGGTGAAAGATGATAAACTTTCCTCTTTCCCTCATTAACAACAAACAAAGATTTTTCAGCACTTTCTCTATTGAACGTACCAACTTCCTCTGGTAGTTTGTGAGATGGACAGAATGAATCCCCTTCTATAGAAACATTCAGAAAGTGTGCCGCTTGTTTCACAGACATGGATAATTTTCGATCGTACACAGCGAAGTTTATAGTCATATCTTTGTCGAAAGACACGGTTTTGTAAAATTGACAAACTTCATCAAAAAGAACTGGATCTTGAGTATCAGGCTTTTCCACACAGAGATGTTCCCATCCTTGAAACAAAATAATCCTCTTGATTGTAGAATCGTACGTGTCGAAAAAGTCTCGGGATACTAACCTTTCTCTGTGAAAGTCTTTCTCTGTAAAGGTCTTTGAAGACATTTCAGCGGGAGTGTTGGCAGAGGATTGAGACATAAAGATGATGCCGATTGAGAAGATCGTACGATTGTTTATAGCTGGGGGAGCAGAGCTTCGCCTCAATTCCTGAACAATCAATGTGGGTTTGGGGAGGGGAGGGGGGGTATTTATAGGCAATGAAGAGATGACTGTTGATCTTCTACGGTCAGGATTAGATAATAGCAGATCAATGGTTAGGATTAAAACAAAGGAAAAAAAATAAAAATAAAAAAAATGAAAAGAAACCTGTCGGAGAACATAAGGTGATTGCTGGTTTTGGTATGAATCAAAAGTAAACACAATCGTAAGAAGAAGAAAAAAACATGATGCCGATGGAAAACAAAGTCACTACTATGGATGGACCGTACGATGGAAAATAGTTGTTACCATTAACCGACAGTACGATGGAAAACAATCTCAATACTATCATCGGTCGATAAAAAAATATTGAATGATACGATGGAAAAGAATTTGAATACTATCATCGGTCGATTCAAAAACTATTGAATGGTACGATGGAAAATAATTTCAATACCATCATCGGTCGATTCAAAAATTATTGAATGGTACGATGGAAAAGAATTTCAATACCATCATCGGTCGATTCAAAAATTATTGAATGGTACGATGGAAAAGAATTTCAATACCATCATCGGTCGATTCAAAAATTATTGAATGGTACGATGGAAAAGAATTTCAATACCATCATCGGTCGATTCAAAAACTATTGAATGGTACGATGGAAAAGAATTTCAATACCATCATCGGACGATACAAAATTTTTGAACGATACGATGGAAAAGAATTTCAATACGATAAACAGAAAAATTGAAAAGGTCAATACGATAAACAGAAAAATTGAAAAGGTCAATACGATAAACAGAAAAAAGAAACATATAAAATAGAGTAAATATTTAAAGATCAGAAACATAGACATAAAGAAATGTCCTCCCCCTTTCTATGAGGAGTTTCTTACTATTAGGAGATATGTAAAACAGAAAGTAGATATAAATGATTATTTTATTGTAATCATTCCTAGCTTCTGTTTTATAAATTCAAATCTGTCGGAAGGTAAAGGTTTTGTAAAAATATCAGCAAGTTGTTCTTGCGTTCCGATGAATTGTAAAACAATATCTCCTTTTTGTGTGTGATCCCTAAGAAAGTGATGCCTAACATCTATGTGTTTTGCACGAGAGTGATATGCTGGGTTTTTACTAAGAGCTATGGCACTTGTATTATCACACAGAATTTGAGTTTTGGAGAAACTCAAACCATAGTCAGTGAGTGTGTGCTGCATCCACAATACTTGAGCACAGCAACTTCCAGCTGCTACATATTCAGCTTCAGCAGTGGAGAGTGCTACTGAGTGTTGTTTCTTGCAAGACCAAGAAACCAAAGAATCTCCTAAGAAATGACAAGTTCCAGATGTACTTTTTCTATCCATTCTACAACCACCAAAGTCAGCATCTGAAAAACTTTTTAAAACAAAATCATTTCCAGAAGAGTAGAAAAGTCCTAAATCCATAGTGTCTTTTAAATACCGAAATATTCTCTTTACGGCTTTTAAGTGAGACTCTTTTGGATTAGATTGATACCTTGCACATAAGCATACAGAAAACATCAAGTCGGGTCGACTAGCTGTCAAGTATAGCAAACTCCCTATCATACCTCTAAAAATTGTTTGATCTACTGGTTTCCCAGTTTCATCAAGATCAAGAGTATTTGAGGTACCAATTGGGGTGCTAATACTTTTAGTTTTGTCAAATCCATACTTTTTGAGTAAGTCTTTAATATACTTATGTTGAGATATATAAGTTCCTTCTGGTTTTTGAGATATTTGAAAACCTAGAAAGAATGTTAACTCACCCATCATACTCATTTCAAACTCAGATTTCATTAAATTTGCAAAAGAATCGGTTAAAGATTTCTGAGTTGATCCAAATATGATGTCATCAACATAGATTTGGACAACCAAAACATTTTTGTTTTCCATTTTGATAAAAAGAGTTGGATCAGCTGTACCTTTTCTATAATTGTTTTGTAAAAGAAATCCTGTAAGTCTATCATACCATGCTCTAGGGGCTTGTTTAAGACCATATAGAGCCTTGGTAAGTTTAAAGACATGATCAGGATGTTTTGGGTCTTGAAAACCAGGAGGTTGTTCGACAAAAACTTCTTCTTGAACAAAACCATTTAAAAAAGCACATTTGACATCCATTTGAAATAGTTTGAAATTGAAATATGCTGCGAAGGCTAATAGAATGCGAATAGATTCAAGTCTAGCTACAGGAGCATATGTTTCTTCATAGTCTATTCCCTCTTGTTGATTATAGCCTTTAGCAACAAGTCTTGCTTTATTTCTTACAATGATTCCATTTTCATCACACTTGTTTCTGAAAACCCATTTTACACCAATTACAGTTGTTTCTTTAGGTCTTTCAACTAAAGTCCAGACTTGATTCCTTTCAAATTCATTTAGTTCATCCTGCATTGCTTTGATCCAATCATCATCACCTAAGGCCTCACTTGGACTTTTAGGTTCAAATTGGGAAAGAAAAGCAAGATGTTCTATTTTATTTCTTAAGGAATTTCTGGTCCTTACAGGTTGATTTATATCACCAATGATGTTATCACTGGGATGATTTCTAAGAAACAATTGATTTGGGTTTTGTAAAACCTGTTCATCAACATATGGTAGAAAATCTTCTGTGGTAAATGTTTCAGGAACACTTTCTTGAACATTTTCCTTATCAGAATGTTCTTCTAATATAGGTTGATAAACATTTTTGGAAAACACATCCGAGGATGTAGGATTGGATTGGTTGAAAACAAAAGGGTTAGTTTCATCAAATTTTACATGTACTGTTTCTTCAACAGTACAAGTGTTTTTATTGAAAACTCTATAAGCTTTAGAGGTTGTGGAATAGCCTAGAAAGATTCCTTCATCAGATTTTGGTGCAAATTTGTGTAAATTTTCTTTTGTATTCAGAATGAATACTTTGCATCCAAAAACTTTGAAGTAAGAAACTTTAGGTTTTCGGCCAGTCCATAACTCGTAAGGAGTTTTATTAAGAAATGGTCTGGTTAAAACACGATTTATAGTATAACAGGCAGTACTTACAGCTTCAGCCCAAAAGTGCTTAGCAATTGAGTATTCACTCAACATGGTTCGAGTCATTTCCTGAAGAATACGATTTCTTCTTTCAACAACACCATTTTGCTGAGGAGTTCTTGGTGCTGAGAAATTGTGAGTAATACCTTTCTTACTACAAAAAGTTTCAAAATCTGAGTTTTGAAATTCACCACCATGATCACTATGAATAGTTATCAATGGTAGGTTTTTCTCATTTTTAACTTGGGCTCTAAAAGTTTTGAAATACGAAAAGGCTTCAGATTTCTTTGTGAGAAAGTAGACCCATGTAAATCTAGTAAAGTCATCAACTAAAACAAATACATAGTATTTGCCTCCAATGCTTCCAGATTGTGAAGGACCAAACATATGCACAAGCTGTAATGCATTAGAAGTTGAAACTTCATTAATTGGTTTAAAGCTAGTTTTATGTTGCTTGGCAAATTGACAAGGATCACAGACTTTTGAAGAATCATAACTAAGATCCGGTAGCCCTTTTACAAGTCCTCTCTTTGAGAGTTTTCTTAGGTTTCTCAAATTACAGTGTCCTAATCTCCTATGCCATAGCCACGATTGGTCTTCTATTACACTTAAACAAGGTAAGTTCTGGTTCCTAAGGTCTTCTAAGTTAATAGTGTAAACATTCTCTTGCCTATGGGCAGATAAAATGAATTTATCCTTGGAATTGTGAACTAGACACTTATCATTTCTAAAATTCACAAGGTAACCTTCATCACATAATTGACTTATGCTGATGAGATTGTGCCTAAGACCTTTAACAAACAAAACATTTGAAATAAGAACTTTTCCAAGAAAAACGATATTACCTATACCAACAATCTTTCCTTGAGCATTATCTCCGAAGGTAACTTTTCCACCTTTTGTTTTGATAACCTTTTCAAAGAAATCTTTGTTTCCAGTCATATGACGAGAACAACCACTATCCATGTACCAAATGTTCTTATTGATACACTTCTCGTTTTCCTGAAAAAGAAACAATTAGATTTTCGGAATCCAAACTTGTTTGGATCCAGAAGGATTAGATAAAAGAATTTTAGGAATCCACATTTGTTTTGCAAAATGAGCTTTATGAAATCCTAAGGATTGAGTTTTGTTAAGAGAACAATCTCTTCTCCAATGTCCACCACATTGACACTTGGAACAGAAAATGGTTTTTTGAGGAACAAAATAGTTATTACTAAAAACGGGTTTGGAATAAGTATAACCAAGACCAGAACGATTTCTCAATGGTCTAATTTGAGAGTACATCCTATCAAAGTTTTCTTTTCCATGAGTAAAGTTTGACAAGCACTTTTTCAAGGAAAAAATCTCTGACTTTAGTTTCAAAACCAAATTCTTGTTTTCTAAAACATTTGAATTAGAACTAGAGTTAGACTCTAAAAAGTTTTTCTTTGAAATAGCAGTTTCAAGATCCTTAGAAAGTTTATCTTTTTCAGATTTGACTTTCTCAAGGGTTTTCAAAATACTTTCAAAATCAGAAGTTTTCCCATCAAGATCTTTAGAAAGATCTGATACTTCTTTAGTCAAAATAGAAATTCTAGAATTTGCTTTTTCAAATCTCTTTTTGAGTTTAGAATTTTCATTTTCAAGTAACTTAGCAAATCTAGAGACTTCTTCAAAAGAAGGTAAAGTATCATCTTCTGATGATGAGGGTTCATCATTTGAAGATTCATAATATTTATTATCAACATAATTTGCATTTAAAGAGACATTTGTAACAGCTTCAGCATTATGTACCTTAGCCATGAGACAATGATCTTCAATTGGTAGTCTGGCTAGAAGTCCAATATTCCTTTGTCCTGACGTCTCATATTCTGAAGAATCATCTGAGGAATCACTACCACTTGCACTCCATGTATCATTTGCTTTCAAGACTTTCTTTGTCTTATAAAACCTTTTCTTGTTTCTTTCAGAGTGTTTTTCTTTTCTATCTTTCCTCTTCAGTAAAGGACAATCAGGCCTTATATGTCCTGCTTTCTTGCATTCATAACAAGTTACCTCTGAATCTTTCCTATCTTTCCTGTCTTTCTTTTTGAATCTATATTGAAAATCTTTCTTTCCCACAATCATTTTCATCCTCCGAGCAAGATTAGCTAACTCATTGTCTGAAAGATTACAATCACTTGAATCAGATATAACAACTTTCTTAGATTTAGACCTTGTAACCCTTTCAGGTGTTTTAGCTTTAGATGCAAAAGCTACACTTCCATTCCCATTCTTCTTCTTATTGAAATCAGCATCTCTTTTCATTCTTGTCTCGTGCTGTAGAAGAGTTCCAAAGAGTTCGTCAAGAGTAATCTGGGAAACTTTTCTATTTTCATCAATAGCTGTTCTTTTTGACTCCCATTCATTTGGCATAATATCTATAATCTTATCAACAAGAGATTCATCATCAAGACCTTTTTCTCCCATAGATTGTAAGCTGTTGACAATTGTCATAAACCTTTGTTGCACTTTGCATACTGGCTCTCCATAAGGAAAAACAAATCCATGATACTCTGCTCGAAGCATTGCTCTCCTTGTTTCTATAACCTTGGATGTACCAAAATGAGTGACTTCTAATTTCTTCCAAATACAGTTGGCTGCTTCACATGAAGATATCTGGCTATATATATTCCTGGTCATAGAGCATAATAAAGTATTGCGTACCTTGTAATTCAGTTGATATTCTTGCTTCTCTTGGTTGGTAAAAGTACTAACTTCTTTGTCAGGAATTTTGTAACCCCCAGTAAGCATAATAAAATTGTCTACACCAGTATTGATGACGGAAGTCTTCATACGATCTCTCCAATACTCATAATCATTTCCATCAAAGATTGGTGGTCTAGAAGGATTCAGATTATCTATTGATCCGATATTCATTCCTGCCATCTAATATAACAAAAACAACTTTTCCACTCCACACGTTAGTGTAGTAAGTATTTAAGAAAGTAATAAGAAATAAAGCTAGTAATACAAATCAGTGGAAAACCGCCTTTGATACCAATTGTTGGATCGAATAGTCGATATAAAAGTCTATTAGATGGAACAATACAAGAGGGGGGGTGAATTGTAGGTTTAAAAACCTTTGAGATTTAGTAACAAAGAGATTAGTTTAAATGAACTTAAACTAATACAAATAAAAACACCCACAATTGTATTGAATGTAAAAGGTATGATGTATTGTAATACTATTGTAAAGCAAAACAATTGTATTCAAGATGAACACAATAATCAGAGTAATACAGATATGAATGATTCTAACTTAAAGCGTATAGAACCAATCAATACAATATGTAATGGAATGATTGTAATTGAAACAATTACAATTGAATATGTAAAGAAGAAAGGAAACAATACAAATCCCTTTCTAATACAACAGCGGAAATGTAAAAGTAATACAATTCTTTTAACCCAAAGAGAAGGGTTATCCTTTCACCTAGGATAAAAGGTCTGTCTCACCAACACCTTGGTGAGCCCTCGATACGATGATCGGCACGTCTGTCTGCCTATCCCCGGCAGCCCTCGATACGATGATCGGACCGTCTGTCTGCCTATCCCCGGCATCCCTCGATACGATGATCGGCACGTCTGTCTGCCTATCCCCGGCAGCCCTCGATTTTGCAGGTAATCGGCACCTCTGTCTTTCAATTACTTGAAAGCCCTCGATACGATGATCGGACGCACAAGGCTGATGAGAGAAGTCACAGTGTCTCTCTCTAGAATCTTCGTAGTTCACAGAGTCTCTTTCGTTCTCTTCGTTCATCAGTATCTTCTCAGCTTCAAATGACCTCCTATTTATAGGCCTCGGGTTCCAACGGTCATATTGCCTCCAACGGTCATATTGAAACAGAAAGTACGACATCGTTTTGATTAGTATATAACTAACTCAACGACATCGTTTTGTTAGGATAAGAGATATATAGAAATGTAAAACATGAGTACGATTCATATGCAGAGAGAGTTTTTGACAAAGTACCAAAACAAATAATGATCATCTGAATAGCAAAGTCAGTACGATACGATTGACAGAGTCATTACGATACGTTTGACAGAGTCAGTACGATACGTTTTGGTCGGTACGATCAACATCGTACGATACGATAAACATGATAAAAGACAATTTGTTATTTACAAACATATGATAGAATACATTTGAGATTTCCAAAACATGACATAGAATATATTTGTGATTTCCAAAACATGATGTAAAAGCCAAAAGAAGACTTTTGACTTAACACATAAAACATGCATAAAGGAAACATAACATTCCCACCTTTCAATCACAAGATATCAATAAAACACATTGATATAAAAACATTATGAAAACCATTTTCAATACCAAAATAAAAGACAAGTAAAACATGGTATTTATTTTTCTTTTAAAAAAAAGGTATGGCTTGTAGAGGAAGCTGAAACTCAAATAATGGTCACGGCGGCGGAGAAGTCGTTGTCACCGCATACGTAAGACAAAAACATTTCCTTTTTTCGTTTAGTAAACGCTTCTTATAAAAAAGATTCCTTTTGAATAAACGTAAAAGTCAAAGGGTTTTATACACCATATAAAAGAAGGTTGTGTATAAAACAAAATATGCCTCAATGAAAGGAGATTGAGACGAAGTCCCATACCTCAGGTCCGACTTGACTTGGTCGTTCTTTAATCTCCTGAATAATAAACTTGAGTTAATTTATACTTACTTTAGAACCTTTTTTAAGTTCATTATTCCTTTTATATCACTTATTTCCATGTCATGAACACTATGTAATTATTTAAGTTAATAACAGTCGTTTTAACGATCATTGGTACTTTAGTCAAAAATAAACCCTTTATAATTACAAGTTGTTCATGTATCCATTATATCCAAAATTATAATCATGATGTATATATAATATATATCAATTATATACATGTATTTATAATATTACATAATCATTTAGAGGTAATAAATGAAATGCACCGTTCATGGAGACGGTAAGCCGTACGTACGCATGAACGCTACTTTCATTTCTATTTCGTATTTTATAGAATGGAATCATAATGATATAAAGGTATATTATAATTCCAATATAATATAATATATAATATCATAGTTCCATCCTTTATACGTCCCACATATGGTATTTAACGAATCAAATCACTTTGAGGGGGCGGTAGTCCGCACTTTCTTAAATGAAGATATCGCGTTTACCTATAATGGAAACCATAAAGGTATGCCCAAAATGAAAAAATACAGAAGCTTAAGGAAAACATAAACATATTATATATCATATATAAATATAGTGACATCTTAATGGCCACCTTTGATGGTGTTAAAATAATGTTGAACAATCATCGTTTCGGGAGGCATAAATTCACCATCCACGGAAACAGTATGTCCTTTAACCATTAGATGTAGGTGTGTGTAAGTGTTGCTCGAATACTTCTTATAAAAACATCCTATTATATTTAATATACTGGAGTTGTTACAAAATAAATGAATAAAAATAGTTTAGGGGGTTGGAGAAGCAAAATAAAACAAAAGGACTCAAGTGAAGACATTACCTTAAAATCGGGTAACTCCCTTTGGTTTGAGCTCAAAGGCTTCCTTGGGAAGACTTCTGCCCAAAGTGAGGCTTCAAGGAGTAAGAGAGGGATTTTTAGAGACAAAATTGGCATGGTTTGGCCAATCCAAAGGCTTTGGGAGTGTGGGTAAGGAGGTAGAGGTGGGGTCCTTTTATAAGAGGAGAGGAGCGGCACTCTTGGAAAGTAAAGAAATATTACTTTATTTGAAAATGATTTTCGGATTCAAAAGGTCTCACATTGATATAATTCGAGGGTAAGGTGATAAGGGTTCTAAATCCACCCATACAATAGGTTTTGGACATGTGTAGGTCATAGATTTTACATTATCATTTCATTTTATTTAAATCCTTTATTAATGAGGTAATCGCTGCATCATCATGATGTCATAAATAATTTAATTTATTTAAAGTCTAAAAATTATGAAAAAAAATACTATGATGTAGGAAATATTTTTAGATTTCCAATGGATATTTATATTCCAAAAGATCATTTATTTAGACAAAATTAAAAATATTTTACTTAGGTGATACATTCTTTGTTACATTTAACATTCTTTAAAAATAAAAAGATAAAAAGTCACTTTATCACAAAAGTGACTCCATGGGGCCCCCAAGTTTGGAACAAGGCATCCCATGGTCGGCCATGAGACAACCAGTAGAATTAGGACACATGTTGGTGTCATTTTTTATTATTATGATATTATTTTATTATCCTTAACTACCTGATTACTCATTAATCAAGATAATTAAAGATAATTACCGTTGTTACTATTCATAATGTCCAAAAACAAGAGTCCTGATTACATAATTTGGACATTATTATTCCAAATATGTAATCCATTTTACCAAATTCCAAACACAGAAATTGCAATAATTGATTTAAAAATAATTCCCGTTGTCAAAACAAATAGCGGGTTTTTTTGAAACAATATCTATGAAAAGTTTGGCATTAGTTTATGCCCAATTACAAAGTGAAATTAATCCTAATGACCACCATTGGATTAAATAGTAAAAATATATTCTAATTTAACTTTAAAACAAATTCAAAAGATAATCTAATCATATAAATAAATTAGATTAAAAAGCAGTTTTGATGTAAAATGCAGTATTTTTCACTATTCATTAAAAAATGAACATTGTCAGAAAAATACCAAAAATTAACACAAAGTAAATTTTGATGTCCCAATCATAAAGAATAAGTTTATTTTGACAAACATAGCTTATAAAATTGTCAAAATATAGATTTAAAAATGGTTTTCCATCAAATGGCAGTAAAACAATCTTTTAAAAAAAATATTAGTGTATTTCATGCTTAAGATTGGATTTATTTTCATTTTAAGCCTCTAAAACACTATCTAATTCATTAATAGACATAGATAAAAATATCTATTATTCATTACTTACTTGGGATGTTACAATGTTGTTGAACATAAAAAGGGTTATAAGTAGATAATAGAAGTTGACATCATAACATTTAATGTTGTGAAGTTTATAAGTTTCAATATGTTCAAAAGGTTGACTATTAGGAATGTGATTCCTAAGTCTCGTCATTATTCAAATTTGTTTACTTCATAAATGTTTCTCACTAAATATTTTTGTGGGAGGGTTTTATCAGATGTTCATATAGAGATGTAGCATGGATTAAATATTATGTAATGTGTTAATAAAACCTAAAAAGTGTAGAAAACATAAGGCTAATATATCATTTTATTATATATGATATGATAAATAGATGCTTATGTTAGGTTTTTTAAATATTCTTAAGGATTTTAAGAATATTAAAATTTATCATATTAAAGGAAACCTCCATTTTATCATTATTTCACATTGGATACATAAATGTATATATTGATATACATTTCATGAAAAACAATGATATTTAACCTTTCAAAGTATGACTTTGATCTTATCCGTAACCGATGTTCGTCATAGGGTATTATAGGTTATGACATGATTTAAGGTTAGTGTGAGTGGGATTCTTGTATAGAGATATAAAATATGATCATGAGGCACAAAATAAAGAACATGATTCTTTGTGTGCATTGTACGACCTTCTAATTATACCACATAGAGTTTCATACAGATGTCTTTGGTATACTATGGGTTCATGGGTCATATTTTATTCCCCATTACCTAAGTTTGGAAAGATACCTAGAATGATAACCTTTATACTATGATACCCTAATTACGCAACTCTACATATTAACTTATCTAATACAAGGGTGTTTGGGAATGTTTTTAATCATGTCATCAGTTAGAGCTAACCAAGATAGGTTTTTTCCTCTCATATGACGAGTATGACATTTTTTCCTTCAATTTAGATAGACTATGGAAGTGTGTAGATGCACCTAGATATTATATATCTATTTGGATAAGGGACCTGTGGTGTGATTATCTATAAGGATAAATGCATGTTATGTATTAATTGATCTGATCAATCTATATTTTGAGAATCAAGAATGGATGAGTTGTCTATATGGGATTGACATGTTCTGTGTCTTATGGTCACTCTATGTCTTATACAAAGGGAAAATATGAGAATGGGAATTTTTATATGATACAGATTGGTGGACATGGATATAGAGATACATGTGTATGATGGAGATCATTCCAAATACCTTTATATCTTTAGTAGCATTGATGCTTTTCTAGATCTCGATCTTTACTTATATGTATGGATCTAGAGATTCGTATTTGTTGTCAATGCTATAAATAACCATGGTTCACACTTTATGGTTGACTAAATGGGGACTGAGTTTGACTCAGAGATCTTCTCTAAAAATGTTTTAGATTTAATATAAAAGTGTTTTGGATGGGTGATCATAAGGTATTGCATATGATGTAATGGAAGGTGGAGTTAATTATAGATTTCTAAAAGGATTTTTAGAATATATCTAAAATGTTTTTGGATATTGTTTTACAAGTTATTATATATGATATAATATAAGGTGAAATGATACAAAGTCTTTTAAGCTTTAGTGAAAGTGGAAGATTGAAAGAGATATGACCAAAATTTATAGCTTGTATATGATGCATAATTATATAAATTTCATGGTATATCATGTATTAAATAATATTTCATTCAGGCCACTGACTTTGATCGAATGATAAAATTAATATTAAGTGTAATAATATTTTATTAATTCAAACTCATTTAAATATATCATTTATTAAGGTGTTATATGAGATATAATTCTAGGGAGTAAATGAATACAATGAATTCATACATTCATGAACCATACATGGAATTTATTTATGTGTTTTAACACATGAATAGATGAGAAAAAAATTAAGGATCATCCTAGAGTTTCCTATATAAACTACTGACATGTGATAGTGTTGGTATCAAGGTGTGTAGTGGAAGTAGATGGACCCAGGAATTTAAAATTTTTTATCACTGGATCAATGTAATTATGTCATCTTCAATGATTTTTATCCTAATAATAAAGATAAGGATCCCATGTGAAGGAATTAAGCACAAAAATAAAGCAAAAAATATACCTCATTCAATTTTAAGATGCGTTCAAAAACTGCTTATCTCCAACAATCGTTGCTCGAAAGAACCAATTTTAGATCCATATAGATTATACACACATGCTTAAAAATTCTTCAAGAACACTTATTATATATATTCTGGTGATATCATGGAGACTGATGATGCCTTCGTTGTCTTGACTATCACCACTATGACGATCCTTTGATCCGTGATGAAGAACTTGGATTAAAAGCTTGGATCAATAGCTTCTCTCACTAGGTTACAAGAAATATGAAAGTGGGGATGTAAAATTGATGTGATAAATAGTACACTATATGATAGACTCCTCTTCCTTATATTTTAAGGTATCAATTACTCATAAATGACTCCCCATCCCCTGAATATGTATTACCCACTAAATAATCCATAAACAACATGTTATTACTAGAAAACTATGTCATAAACATCATTTATATTTTTATTACTTACTTTTAATATAATAAAAATATTTCATGATAAAAGTCAGACATTAACTAAACTCATTTTTACCATAAATATTAAAATAACCTTGAGTATTAAGATAATATTTGTTTATTAAATAATTTACCATGTATTCACTTAAATACTTATAAGTACATTAGATAAATAAATTTAACTCTAATTATTATATACTTAGATAATAGTGAATTTATTTATTCCTTGGTGATTGTTTATACTTGAACATCACCTTGACCTCATGGTGGGTCCTACCATTTCCTATACTTCCATTCATTAGAATGGACCAAACTTTTGAATATGCTAAGTGTGTGACCATCTAGGACCTTATCTAGATATCAATTAATACTCTTTGTAGATCATGGGTGGATTCTATCAACCCATCAAGGCCCCTAAAGAGAGAATGAATATTCATAGCAATGAAAACTTTTCCTATGAATACACATCGTTTAATATAATCTCTTTTTCCTATGATATATCATAAAGTAGGATGCATTCTTTGTGTCATCATTCATTATTATTTTATTATTCATTGATCTAACTATATGGACTTTCCTTCCTCTACCATGGACATGGATTTAGTGAAAATACTACCATCCTAATCAACTGGGCCTAAGATATCACCTCCTTTTGGAAGCAAAAAAAATTATCTTGATTATTCAATCAATGTCATACCACCAATGGTGCACCCAAATAAAGTTACCTCACTATGATATAACTATAATGGATTTTTTCTTATATCAAATCATGTAATAAAATGGTATACATTGATAATAATATCGAGTTAAGAGACCGTTACACATGTTCATGGATAGAAACTACCAATGGAAACCAAAAAATGTGGTGTTCCTATTTGTAGGTTAGTCCTCATGATCTCATATACTCAAGATCACCAAGTAAAAACATTGTGAGAAGAAGTATCAATGCTTATGAGACCCTAGAACTTGATATTCAAAAATAATATGTTTCCTATCATCATGATGTGTCTAGACCATAGTACATAAGTTAAGATTATTGGCATGGTATCTCTAGGTTCTCATTATAGCTTGGGAACTATTATAACCTTTTTGATACAACATGCAATCTAAGGAAATTACCATAAAATAGTAGATAAAAAATTATCATTGATACTATGGTAATATGATCACATGTATATATCAAATTGTATACATGTAATGGTAATAAAAGTACACCAAGAAGTTAGGTATGAGGAACCCACTCATAACACTCCCACTTACGCTAGATCTAACTACTAAAAATCCTTAACCTGCTCTCTCCCACATAAGAATCATTCTTATTCTAAGATATGGATTTAGTCAGGGGGTCTTCCACATTATCCTTTTTAGATAATCTATTAACTATGACTTCACCTATTTGAGTAAAATCCCTCAAGAGATGAAACTTTTGAAGTATATGATTTATCCTTTGGGGTGACCTGGGCTCCTTGGAAAGTACCATTGTAGTAGTATTATCCCAATAAACTGGAATAGAGTCTACACTACTATTACAACAATGATATATGAGACAAATATTCATATCCATACTGCCTCCTTAGTTGAATCATAGGTTTCTATATACTTAGATTATACTTCTAAATCAGTGACCATATCTTACTTTAAGCTTCTCCATCTCACCTCACCATCATTCAAGAAAAATACATAGCCTATATGTGATTTTAAATCATCCTGATCTATATAGAAACTAGCATGAGTGTATTCCCTCACTACTAGTTCCTCACCTCCTCCATACACTAGGAATACATCCTTTATACATCTTAAGTACTTCAAGATAGTTTTTTTATAATTAATAAATATAGATCTCTTGGATTAGGTTGATATCTTCCCACCATTCTTAAAGAAAAAGAAACATCAAATCTAGTACATATAATGACATTAATGATAGATCCTTCTGTAAAATCATAAGGGATTCTACTCATTATTTCAATATCCTGTGTTTGTAGACACATTGTCTTAGAGAGATTGATACCATGTGACATTGACAATACCCCTATATTATATTGTTCTATATTGTACCTTTTGAGTAATTTTTCAATATAAATACTTTGACTTATCCTAATAAACCTCTGATATCTATATCAATATATTTTGATCCCTGATAAATAGGTTTTTTCACCTAATTATTTCATAGAGAAGCATTTATTTAACCAAGTCTTCTATGATTATAATACTTGCACTTCATTTCCCATAATCAATATTTCATCAACATATAGTACAATGAAAATGATGGCATTCACAATAACCTTCTTATAAACACATGGAACACTTTCATTATTGATGAAACCAAATTTTCTTATGGTTTCATAAAAATGAACATTCCATGATCATGATGCCTACTTCAACCCATAAATGGATCACTTCAACCTATATACTTTATTAGAATTATTTAACTTTATGAACACTTTAGGTTGATTCATATAGATGTTTTAAACCAACTTTACATTTATAAAATAAATTTTGATGTCTATTTTCCAAATTTAAGAATCATAGAAGGATTTTTATTATAAGTAATATTCTAATGGATTTCATCATTGCAACTGATGAGAAGGTTCTATCATAGTCGTTTCCTTAACATTTTTTAAAACCCTTTACAACCAGTCGTGTTTTATAGGTATTTATTTTACCATCTATTTCTATATTTTTATTGAATACCCATTTGTACCCAATGGATTTTACATCATCTGGAGGTTCTAATAAAATCCAAACTTGATTTTGATACATGGAATCCATCTATAAATGCATGGCTTCATGCTATTTAGCAGCTTCCTTTCCATCTACTACTTCCTTATAGGTTAGAGGTTCATCATTATATAGGTTTAATGTGTCACATGTCTCGATGATAAGAAAACCATATCACTCTAGTTCTTTAACCTCTCATGTAGACCTATGCAGCTCTTGTGTATCATGGACATATTTATCTCCCAATATCTCTTTTGAAGATTATTCTTATACCAACTCTTGTGCATCTGGAGAATTAACTTCATCGAAGTCAATCTTGATCCAACTATTTACATTGGAAATGTGTTCCCATTCTAGAAATATGGCATGTATTTCCACAATTACTTTTCTATTTGAAGGTTTATATAGGTAATATCCTTTAGTTTATTTAGGATAACTTATAAAGATTCAATTAGTGATTTGGGATGCTAATTTGTCACTAGGTATAGTATTGAAAAAATATTTCCATTCCCACACATGTACATGTGATGAAATAGGTTTATTTATATACCATAACTCATATGGAATCCCATATATTACTTTATTTGGTACCTAGTTAAGTGTATATATCATTTTCTGCAACTCTTATCCCTAAAAGGATAATGGAAAAATTTTCTAACTCATTATTGATCTAACCATGTCAAGAAATATCTAATTCCTCCTCTCACTATCACCATGCTCCTTTAACCAATCAATGAATGCTTGGTTTTGATTTCTTTTCCTCGATCTAAGAAGAATGCCTTAATATTCTTACCAAGATAGTTTTCTAATTCATGTTGGTATACCTTAAAAAACTAAAATTAATTTGAATTCTAATTCATTAAGTAGATATAGTCATACTTACTATATTCATCAGTAAAAGTCATGAAGTACGAAAGCCCACCCCTTGACTCTACTATAATTAGACCACATACATCAGTAATAATTAATTCTAGTAGCTTTATGGCCCTTAATACTTTCCCAATGAAGGGTGATTCAGTAATTTCCCCTTGTAAACAAGTGTGGAATACATCCAAGGGTTTTAACTCAATAGATTCTAAATATCCCTCTTGTTGTAATTTATGTAAATGCTTCTCATTTACATGACCAAGATTTAAGTTTAATAGGAAGGTGTTATATGATTCATTTTCATTGGTTTTGATATTGATTACCATTATAGAGTTTTCAAGTTAAAGTATATACAGGCCATTATTAAGATGTGTCATACTATAACATGTGTTATACTTATAAAAGAGACAACATTTATTTTCAAATTTGAAATAAAATCCCATGGTTTCCAAACTCGACACTAATATTATGTTTCTAGAAACTGGAGTTATATAATAATTATTGTTTAATACAATAACCAGGACACTAGGAAAGGTCAGGTGATAATCTCCCACCGCCAAGTCTACTAGTCTTGCACCATTTATATCCTAGAGATCCACCTCAACTTTTGAAAACTTCTATAATATACTTAGTTCCTATATATAAATACAAATGTGTGATCCACATGTTGTATCTAATACCCAACTTATAGATAAATATGGATTGAATTAAATGACAAAAATACCAAATCCATAAGCATCACCTTGCTTATTCTTCCCATCTATGTAATTATTCTTCCAATGGAAATTATTTCTACATGAAAAGAATAAAACCTCCTACTCATTTTCCTCCCTCTGTATATTTGTCTTCTTAGAAGGATAGTGTGTTAGTGTCTTCAGATTGTGTTTATCCTTAGACCCCTTATCCTTACCCTTCCTCCTCTTATTCTCCATAAGGACTAGAGAGTTGGTATTCCTCATATCCTTATCACCTTGGAAATATAAATCCAATATTTCTGGGAGTTACATTGTCATGTTATTCATGTTTTAATTAACTAGAAAATCTAAGAATCTATATGGTAAAGAGGAAAAAATGAGATCAGTCACTAATTCTTGGTTTATCTTGAACCTAGGGGATTAAAGTCTCTCAATATACCCAACCATCTTGATTACATGATGTCTTGTTTGATTCCATTATAATTTCATGCACTTATACAGTGCACTTGATATATCATACCTTTCTTTCCTTTTTCTATCCTGACACAACTCTTGGAGATGAGATAGAATCTTATAGGAATTATCATCCACATTCATTTTTGTATTTTTATATACATGATGAAAACATTATATATTGTATGTTTAGTTCATCATATTCATGGATTTTATATTTTTCTTTATCTGCCTATCTTGCTTACTAAGGAGGCTCAATAGGAAGTGGGGACTCTAACACATAAAGCTTCTTATCTTGGTGTGGTACTATGCACAAGCGCCTGTACCACCCCTAGAAGTTATGGTTAGTGAAAATATTATTTTTATTCAGTATATATCACAGTGAAATTGAACTGATGTTAGCATTTTCCATTTTATCTATAACAAATAAATTCAACAGTTAGTGATTTATCTCGATTAATGATTAAACATTACTAATTAATTAAATCATTAAATATCTCTCATTATTTTATCAAACCCTAGTATCCCTCACTACTACATTCAAAATACCTATCCTCTAGAGTATTATAGTGGAAAATATATTTAAAACCTATCCTCATAGTTCAAGTTATGGATATGCCACTACTCAGAGAGTTTCAAGGTAGTCTTTAGGTTGGTCCACTGTATTGACATGTGGCCCCTTGAACTATTGAGTGAAGTCTCAACATCTAGGATTTATAACCTTGATTTACTCAATATTTCACCTCTAAATGGCAACAAGCTAGATATAGCTACTTATTTTCTATCATATTTAGTTAAGTCAACCCATCACTCTCATAAGAACTCCACAATAGTAGGATGCACCCTCAACTAGGGTTGATGAGCACCTCATAAACCTGGTTTTGTTCAAATTTAAGCAATTAAAGGTGTTATGACTTAATATTTCTTTGAGGGTTTTATTATTACTTGATGAATGAATTCATTTTCTATGTAACATGCTCGAACTATGTGATCACACTCACAACTGAATAATGCATTAAATAAAAAACATTCATCACATCATTATTTTTATTAATCTATTCATTTTATTTTATTATTTTATATGATCACGTAAACATTAATATTCACAAAATAATAATAAAAAATGCATAAATTAAATAAACAATGAGATCGATCTTGAGCATTTACTTTTGGTTGATTCATTGAGCATAAATGGATCAACCATGACCCTAGGTGTTGAATACCTGAGTCATGTCTGACTCATATTGTAGCCTGAACTCCTTTTTAATTTATCCATGTCTCATCTGGAATACTGGATCATCTCAGCATGGTCCACATCTTATAACATCCTCTAATTTATACAAAAGACTTGGAAATGTGTAAAATACGTTTAGAATAATTCTCAAGGATATGCAAAACCTTATATATATAAATTGAGGAAACACGATGCATATAATATCAAAAATATATTAATTATTATATATATCACATGAATTTAAATAATAAATTAAATACATAGAAATCTAGATATACATTGGTTGGTCGATGCTTAAGATCAGTCGGTATGCAATAACTTTGCGGAATAAAATTAAATCTGTAGATAATTCAACTTAAGGGAATAAATTATGAATTAAAATAACTATAATTAATCTTAATTCATAACTATTATGTCACTTGGTTACAGTTTTTTATTAAATTCCAAATATTATATAGATATTTTTGGAAATTTTCATTGAATATTTGGGCTTCCTGAGTATTCAAAATACATGGGGAGGGGTTTCAGGTATTTTAACTTGCAGATGAACAGTAACCCACAGGTACTATTCATGTGAATAATAACCCATGGGGATATTCATGTGAATAGTAACTGGGTTACTATTCATGTGAATAGTAACTAGGTTTCTATTCACATGGATTAATATATATATATATATATATATATATTCATATAAATGTTTTAAAATATAAATATATATTAAAATTCATGGTTGAACCGCCAGGTAAGCCACCCACCTAGAGTTATTGTTCATGTGAATAATATTTGTGGTATAATTCACATGAATAATAATTCAATTTTTTTAAACCATTGTCTTTTGAAGGTTTTTTACAAAGCCTACAAACTTAAGACTTTTTGAGTTTCCACAAGTGTGTGTAAATTTGGGTCGGTCGGAAAATATTATTCTAGCTACTGAAATTTGGTCAGAATAGTGGGGTTCATTGAAAAACTCTAACAAAAAAAATTAAAACACACACACATTTATATCTATATATATATATATTGTATTTAATTTAAACCCACAATCTAAATGGTTTCGATCTAATTTAAATATTATGATGGTTTTAACGTGATCATATGGTATCATATTAAAGCATGGTTTGGTGCAATGAGATCGTGATGATTCCCTCTACACAAATTTAATGCAAATTTAATTTTTCTAGGATTAAACCATCATGTGATCCCTATAATATCAATTTTTGGTATGAGGGAATGTAGTGGAAGCAGATGGTCCTGGGGATTTAATATTTTTCATTGCCATCTCGATGCAACTATGTCACCTCTAGTGATGTGTAGCCTAGTAAGAAAGTCGAGGATCCCATGTGAAGGAATTGAGCATAAAAATAAATCGAACATATACCATGTTGGATTTGAATATGCATTCGAAAATCAATTGTTCCCAGTGACCATTGCTCATTGAAACTAATTTCAGATCCCTCTAAATCATTCGCAATTTCTTAAAAATGCTATGGGAATAATGATCATCGATATATGGGTGCTAGTGTGGAGATTCGATGATGCCTTTGATGTCCCTAAGATCATCACTACGATGATGCCTTTAATGTCCCGACAATCATCGCTAAGACGATCCTTCGATCCATGATGAAGAACTTGGATGAAATCTTGGATCAACAAATTCTCTCTCTAGGATGCAGGAGAGATGAGATAGGAGCTCTCAAATTCATTCAATTAATAGTATGCCAAATGAGAGTCTCCTTTTCCTTATATAGTGAGGTATCAAATACCTGGAAATAACTCCCCATTTCTTGAATATGTATTACTCACTAAATAATCCATAAATGACATGTTATTACCAACTGTGTAATAAAAATAATTTATTTTTATCACTTACTTATAATATAATAAATATACTATGTGATAAAATTGAGTCATTAACTTGACTCATTTTTCTATAAAATATTATATAAACCTTGAATATTAGAGTAATATTTGTTCATTAAATATTTGTTCACATGTATTCACTTAAATACTACTAAATACATTAAATAAATAAATTCAACTCCAATTATTCTATACTCTAATAATAATGAAATTATTTATTCCTTAGTGATCATTAATACTCATACATCTCCTAGACCCCATAGTGGGGCCCACCATTTCCTATACTCTTATTCATTTGAATAGGCCAAACTTTTGAATATGCTAAGTGTGTGACCCTATAGGATCCTATCTCAATAGTAGTAAATACTATTCACAAACTAAGAGTGGAGTCTAGAAACCCACCAAGGCCCCTAAGGAGAGAAGGAATAGTCATAGAAACAACAACATTTTCTATGAATACATTCCTTGTAATATAATCTCTTTGTCATAAGATATCTCATAAAGTAAGATAAACACTTTGTTTCATCATTTATTCTTGATTTATTATTCATTGACCACACTATATGAACTTACCTTCTTTTACTATGGTCATGGATTTGGTAAAGTTACTACCATCATGATCAACTAGGGCTGAGATATCACTTCCTTTCATATGATAAAAATTTTATCTGGATTATTCAATCAATTTCATACCACTAATAGCTCACCCAAAGTAGGTTACCTCACCATGATATAAATTTAATGGTTGTTATCTTGTATGAAAGCACATAATAAAATGGTATACATTGATAATAATCTCAAGTTAGGATACCATTACACATGTTCCTAGATAAGAACTACCAATGACACCTGAAATATATGGTGTTCCTATTGGCAAGTTAGTCCTCATGATCTCATCTACTCGAGATCACCGAGTATGAAATTCATGAGAATAATTATCAATGCTTATGATCCCCCAGCACCTGATAGTCAAACATAATTTGTGTCATGTCAGCATAATGTGTCTATACCATAGGATATAAGTTTAAGATTACTTTCATGGTATCTCTAGGTTCTCATTATAGCCTAGAAACTACTATAAACTTTTTTATACGACATGTAATCTAAGGACATTACCATAAAAATATCAAACGTGGAAGTATCAATACTACTATGGTAATATTAATACACACACATGCAAACACACACAGATATATATATATATATATCAAATTGTATACATGTGATGGTAATTAAAGTACACCAAAGATTTGGGTACAGGGAACCCACTCAAAATATATGGAAAATATTACTTCTTCAATTATGCTTGGACAAAACTCCCAAATGCA
This sequence comes from Viscum album, assembly GCA_963277665.1. Taxonomy (NCBI): domain Eukaryota; kingdom Viridiplantae; phylum Streptophyta; class Magnoliopsida; order Santalales; family Viscaceae; genus Viscum; species Viscum album. The sequence continues at coordinate 469,568,776 of OY728132.1, forward strand.
TAAATCTCTCTTAATATTTCTCCTTTACATGGAAGGATAGATCTCATCCATATGGTGGATGATTCAGGCAAAACTAGTGGATACACCTCAAAGAGGGTATGTCTTTTGCTTTCCCTTAGTGATATTTATCAATCATATCAGATGAATATAGAAGGTTACAGGTTCTCTTCGGTGAATGGAATGATTTTAAAATGTTTATTCATTATTTTTTTATACAAATTTTTATATTTCTTACATGGAATAACCTCATACAAAGGTTTTAAATCACTTCTACAACTTTTGATAATTGTTATTAGACTTTAACAAAAACCTTCATTTATACCTTTAATCCTCCATGATCTTGGGTGGATTTTAATTGTGTTCTTCAAAGTTTATAGGTTCAGTTCTTCCACTCCTCTCTTGATTCTTCTTCCTCCTTACGATTGATTTTTAGTGTCTCTAGTTAGGGTTTTAGTTCTAATTATACTGGAGCATGGTGGAATCAGTCGAGGATGATAAGGCATTGGCACAGCTTGGAAAGAGGGAATCCTGAGATGGCGTCTATATGGATATGATCATATTTTATGTTGTGGTATGATTCCTGGTGTATTTTTCTTGAATTTTTAATTAAATTGAAATTAATTTTCATGTAATTGGTCATAGAACATTAGGTATTTTTCTTTCCTTGGTGTCAGAGGTTCTATTGTTGGCCTTCCACAAATTTTTGGTCATGGTTTCAGATAGAGAATTCACCTTGGTGAGTTATTAAGCTCTATGACTCTTTGAAATTAATCAATTAATTCATTATTAATTATTTTAATTAATTTAATTTCATTGGATGGCGTGAGTTAAGTGATTTGGTTATTATTGGAGTGTGGGTTTGAGTCCGAAGCTTCGAAGATTACACCTTAAGGTAGTTTTGGGTTCTTTTTGGGTGACATTTCCTTAATTTATAATCATTTAATTGTTTTAAAATGATTGTTTTCCTATTTATATCCCTTTAGGAATGTTGTGTTTGGTTTTAGGGAAATGATTTGGTTTTGGGTACCTCATAGAGGGGGGGGGGTTTGGAAACCCCTTCTTTCCTAGCTTATCTTTTGAAAACACACCTAGTGTGTTTTGTAGTGATGCAAAAAAGTAGTAAAGGGGAGGGGATTAAATTACCTCCTCATATTTGAACCATGATAGGGATTGGTTATATTTCATTTTTTAGTGCCATATCCTGATTGGGGTTTGATGGTTAGTCTTAAGAGAAATTAGGGTACACAAAGTGGTTCTTTGGGTTGATTGAGGTTGTAAAATTCACCTATAGGTTTTACATTTAGAATCCTATAGGTGAGGTATGTGTTCTCAATGGTTTTCTTGTATTGGGATTCCAAGAGGTTTACCTTGAGAGCACTCCTAAGGGAGATGTAGTCATGAACTAGGTGAGTTTCATGTTTATTTTGGATGGATTGGCACAGAGGGTTCCAAGGGGATTCATTGAGGTTACCACGATGAATCCTAAAGTCCAAATTGAATGGTTACCTAGCTTGGGAATGACAGGGGGGGTTTTCTTGAGGCTTCTTGGGTTGGTCCTTAGGAAATAATACTATTTTCTCAGTCTTTGATAGGTTGAGGTTTAGACCCAATTGTTTGGGATCTAGTTCAGTTGGAGCCTTTAGGATAGGTTTATTTCATGGGGTGTCTTGTGTAGTGGGGTTTCATTGAGCTATATCCTGATATGGGTTTGAGGGACTCTCAACAATTCCCTTTTGGGTAGTCAATTTAGTGTTATTGATGGTTTCTTGTGGTTTTCCCTAATGGGTCTGGTGCTTCTTATAGACACCCTTATGGGTGATTTTTTGGTCATGTATGGGTCGAGTGTCGATTCACTAGTTGAATATGTTCTTTTTTGGTCATAGCCCATGTTTGAGATGGATGTGATTCAGGGGGCTATTGGAGCCCAATGATTTTGGCTGAACTAGTGAGTGGTCAATTCATAATCAATGTTGGTGACTTTATGTGTCTCTTTATAAACAAGATACATATGTTTATCCCATTATGGTTATGTTTATATTATTTGGGTTTGAGAGTTTATTGAATTGTGATTTGTTGGCCTTTGGTTAGGATGTTTGCAATAGTTCTTACTTGGGATTTTGATGTAGGGAGATACCTTTAGGATATATTTGTACTATTCATTGGCCTTGATGTTTATCTGGTTATATCCCTCATTATATAGTTACGGTTTAATGGGTATAGGGAGCTAATGTAAATTTTGGAGGAGTTCAACCCTCCCCTGGGCCAATGGATTCTTGTCTATCTAGGGGTTGGGTGTCCATAGTCCTCGATAGTTTATAGGACTCGAGTTGCAAGTTGAGCCTTACCCTGATTGTATATTTTATAAATCCAATTTTCTTTTTAGTACTATCATGTTATGGATAGTTTCTCTCAATGTTAGTATATTTTTTCACAAACTGTATCATGATGATTTAAGAAAAATAGGGGAAATTTGAATTTTTTCTCTTTTATAGTTTTCAAGGGGAAAATGGTAATTTCTTATGTTAGGAGATCTCATATAATTTTTCTAACAACTCTATTGGTCCTAGAATAGGGTTTTTACCATATGATAGAGGTTTAGTGGAATTCTTATATGATCAAATTTTGGAGAAATATTTAATATTTAATTAATTAAATATTATTGATTCATGCATGTTAATTTGGTGATATATTCTATTTAGAGAATTGGATTTTAAATCAAAATTTGTGGTTTATTCTGGATCAAGGGGTTTTTCCTAAGCAAGGAATAACCTTACATCGGTCACTAAGACTGGGTTGGGGCCCCTTTTTCCTCTCTTTCTTCTTTTCCTTTTCTTTTTCTTTTTTATTTTTTTCTCTTTTTTCTCTTTTATTCTTCCCCCCTTTTTATTCATTCATACTCCACTCCCTTAGGGTTTTTAAACTGAGAGAGATAAGAGATGGAGGGAGGGATTGAGAAGGAGGTGTTGTTGCGGAGCTTGGGAGGCACTGGATCATTGTGTGGCGGCTGCAAAATGTGAATCAGATCAAAGCTTCTACGGTTTTTTCCCAGAGGTAGGACCTTTTTAATTTTTTGTATTAAATCCTATTATGTTTTTTTTTTTTAATTTTAAATATTGTTTTGGGTTTTTAGGGACCCATATAGGGTTAATTCGGTGAGTTTCGGGGAAAATCAATGGTTTTGGGAAGTTCGTAGGGGGTTTCCCATTTGGAAATCCCAATCACGCATCATGTAGTTTCAAGAAAACATTATGTGTGTTCTTATTATTTGGGGAATATGATATTTTTAGAAGTACATGTCATGTACTTTAGGTATATGTCATGTAGTAGTAATTGGCCATGTGGTCAAGTACTTGGGCATGCAGAGCTTTGGGGGATACACATCGTGTACTTTGGGTACACCCCATGTAGTACTACATGTCCATGTAGCCAAGTACATGGGTAGGGGGATGTTTTGAGACTACACACCATGTACTAAGAGTACACATCTTGTAGTGGTACATGGCCATGTGGTCGAGTTCTTGGGAAGACATGACATGTGGGGGGGGTACTTGGTTATGTAGTAATACACAGCTAGACCCCATGTATATTGCAGTCATTTACTAGTACATAAGAATAACCTGGGTGTGCCCCGGCCATATATAAGTACATTTCTAGGTGCACTATTTAGAATACACATTGTGTACTCGGAAGCATGCATTGTTTATTTTTTCTAGGAAGGATTTTTGGGTGTCTTTGCGATTCGGAGCCAAAATTGGACTTGTGAGTGGTACATTATGAGTATTTTTCCATTTAGATCATTGTGGTAGAATAATTTTAGTTTTTAGAAACCATATAGATTTTTTTATACTGAGAGGGTTTTTTGGGAGGATTCCTTTAGCGTTTTTGATCTAGGATCCTTCTAAAGGTTGGGTTATGAGTTGTGAGGTCCATGTGAGGATTGTGCACTTGTTGATCACTTTATATTGAGGATTCTAGGTGAGTATATTTGAGTTTATTTAGATAGATCTTGGGAGGTGAGATTAAGTGTTTTCTTTGATGGGATCATTAGTTCGGTTGCTTGAGGTTCAGTTCCTATCACTTGAGGTCTAGATCAGTAGGATCCTTTGGATTGGGATAACATCGTTGGATTTTAGGTATGTATGGGTGCCATTGAGCAGAGTTAGAGATGGTTCTAAGGGTCATGGTTAAAGAATTACCTTTTGTATGAGGTGTTTTGTGGGGTTTCCCTTATGGTTGTAGTGTTACTTGAGGTTTCCCTTCTGGGCGAGGTGTTGTGTGAGGTTCCCTTCTGGGCATGGTGCTGTTAAAGGTTACCCTTCTAGGTGGGTGATATTTAGGTTATGAGTTTAAATACTGGATATGGTTTTTTTGGAAGGCTCGGGTCAAAGTTTGGTTTTACTATAGGCACCCCTTATCGGTTTTCCTACTTGAGCTGATGATTTTGGGACCATGATGGGATCATTAGTTCGATTGCTTGAGGTTTAGTTTCTATCGCTTGAGGTCTATATCAGTAGGATCCTTTGGATTGGGACAACATTGTTGGATTTTAGGTATGTATGTGTGCCATTGAGCAGAGTTTGATATGGGTCTAAGGGTCCTGGTTAAAGAATTCCCTTCTAAGTGAGGTGTTTTGTGGGGTTTCCCTTATGGTTGTAGTGTTACTTTAGGTTTCCCTTCTGGGCGAGGTGTTGTGTGAGGTTTACCTTCTAGGCATGGTGTTGCTAAAGGTTACCCTTCTAGGTGGGTGATATTTAGGTTATGAGTTTAAATACCGGATATGGTTTTTTTGGAAGGCTCGGGTCAAGGTTTGGTTTTACTAGAGGCACCCATTATTAGTTGTCCTACTTGAGCTGATGATTTGGGGACCATGGGGGGTTGACCCATGCTTATTGTCTAGAGATATGGTTGATGCTGGTCTCAGTATTTCCAAATAGTGGGTTTGGGTGTAGTCGACCCTGGTGCTTGAGTTGTGGTCTTGGAGGTTTGTGGTTGTTATTGTTCATTATTTGATGATACAAGGATTTAGGATATTAATAGATCATTTTTTGGCCCTGATATTGACTAGGTTTGTCTTCTATATTGGATGGTTGTTGTGACGGGGGTTTAGGGAGCTAAAGAATGGTCTAGATGAGTACAGTCACCCTAGTTTAATTTATCACCCTGGCTAGGGTTAGTGGACTGTGGAGGCTATTATACTCATAGGCCTAGTTTTTTAGTTTGAGTCAGGTCGGGCATCCTAGATATGTGCTAATAGGTTTGTTATTGCCTAGTTAGTTTTGTAGGACTTCTGGGACATGGTAGTACACTCCTGAGGTCGACTAAGAGTCCCTAACACTAGTTTAGATCATTCCATTAGATTCCTAGAGTCTGATATATGCGCTTCATTTTTTATATTTCTAGGATGATATCCTAGGGTCTGACCTTCATGTTTGTCCTTGAATTGAACTTTGGAGTACCTTCTTGATTGGGAAGATTTGTTTGATGTTGTGGTTGCATGATCCAATTTGATAATTCCTCTGTATAGGGATAGATTGAGGGTATATTTGCCTCAAGTGTTGGGATAGAACATACAGTTTTCTATTTTCCTTTGGTTTAGAAATTTTTGTTGGTTTTTATCTTTGTTTATTTTTATTCTAGTAGTCATCTTTGGCTAGGCTAGACATAATGCGTGTTTTATGCACATGTTATGACAATAGATGTTAGGACCATCATTGGGGGTGACCTACTGAGATTTATTTATCACCCTCTATATATGAACCTCAGTGTACATACAGTCCTTATGTATTCTTTTAGGTTGATTACAGGATGCAATGGATCAAGAAAGGACCAGTGTTTCATGATCGAGTGAAGATACTCGTGTTGAGTCTTGGTTCGTGCTAGAGTTTTTCGGCAGTCATAGAGACCAGGTATGTGGTTCAGCTCAGAGTAGTAGTAGAGCCTTGTGTATTCATTTTATTTTTTTATTCTATATATGCGGTCATCTCAGTGGGTGGATAGTGTCTATATGCTTTTTCCTTGATTCTATATGCTATATTTTAATTATTATAGTCTATTTCAGTTATTTATTTATTTATGTGCATTCTGATGTTCATGGATGTTTGTGTGTTTAGTTTATTTTCATTGTCTTTACACTTTTATATGAGGGAAAAATCTCCCCATTATATCTTTTTAGGCCTTCTCAACTATTAAAAATCTTCTAGTGTACAAGGAGTCATGCTTGAGGCCTTGTTGCGGGGTGGATCGAGTGACAGTTCAGGTCGACCTGGGATGGTTCATGAAAAAATGGTATTAGAGTATTATTTTCTTTGTTTTACTATTTGAGGAGTTGGTATACATGAGGTATAGGAATGTATTAGATCTTGTGATGGATATAGTTCTAGTGTGTCATAAGCACTTTTTTTGGTAAGAGTTCCAATTACCAAGATTATGGGATTAATGTTCTTGGTTTTCATTGTTACAATTGTGTGATTTTCAACTTAAGTGATGCACTTATCTTTGTGGATTTTATGATTTATGAGTTTTTGGATCTTGGACTGATGACAATAGTCCTATGCTCATGCATCATGAAAGGAACATGGGATCCTCATGAAATTTTCCAAACTGTATATTTTTTTATTGATGATATAGGTTTGGTTGTTTAAAGTGTTAGTAACCACTCATACGGTGTTTTCTCATATAAGTACTTGGTGTCATTCTACTCAACTGAATTGCGGATATTTTCCTTCTGATGAAATTCCATGTGGATCTCATATAGAGGTGATATATGGTGATAGAGATGCATTACCTACATCAAGGGATGCATGGAAACCCTTGTGGGTTGGTGCGATCTTTGGGATGCCCGGCTGGTGGTGGTTGGATTGATGAAGGAAAGGATGCCTGAGAGATATCTGGATCAGGATCGAGTTTCCATGAGTTTGTAGTATACCTAAGAAGTTTTGTGGTGAGGATGAGGTTGCCTTAGGTTTATGAAGTGGAGAACCGATAGTGATCATGGTTTCTTGGATGGTTTTAGAGGGTAGGTTTGGTTGGATGCCTAGCCTTGTTTGTTCTGTTTATACTTTGTGTAGTGCGGTGAGAGTGTGGTTGGGATCTTGGGTATTTGGATCAATACTTGAGTGGAGGGTAGTCTTATGGTGGATCTTGACTTGAATTAGATGCTTGGTTTTTAGATAGGAGTTTTGAGGGTGCTCTAGTTCATGGAACTAGACTGTATGAGGAGCATGTTCAGTGGTTTTAGGTGTGTTAGCCTAAGATTGTTAAGGTCGTGGCTCATTTGAGTGTGAGATTTTGTGAGAGATTTTTTCAGAATCACTCTACCACAAGGAGGAGAGTGGTGGTTGTCAAGGATTTTTGGGTAATTTCTTATTGATTAAATTCATGTGTGTTCTAGTTAGGTTTAGTGCGGGTTGGTTTATGAGGGTAGTGCTCGAGGAGTGGTGTAAGGGAAACCTTATGGTGGGGAGTGCATCATAGGTCATCAGGGTGGTGGTTCTCATTTTAAATGGGTTGTATTATATGATTATTTCATTCCTAGTGATCCAAGAATAGGAGGAATTTGGTTTTCAATGTTGGCACTTTGGTGTGAGTGGTTTGTCTATGTCCATCCATTGTGTTCGATAGTGTACAGAGTATACACCATAGATCTTGGTGTTTGGTTGAGAGGTGATGATAAGAATAATCCTATGGTTGGGAGCATCAGATTGGTCATGGGTAAATGTTTCTCTTTTTGGGAGATTCAAGGGAACTATAATATTGGTTGGTATATGATCATGGTTATGTTGTAATCACAAGTGTTTAAGGTGAATCTTGGTAGTTGGTTATCCACTAAGGATTTTTGGGGGAAAGAAGAATTTTTTGTGGGGATTTTGTCACAAACTGCAACATGGAAGTTTAAGAAAAATAGAAGAAATTTTAATTTTTTCTCTCAGGTGTTTTTCAAGGGGGAAATGATAATTTATTCTATCATGATATCTCGAACAATTTTTCTGACCACTCTATTGGTCCCAGGATAGGGTGTTTACCCTAGTATGGGAGTTTGATGGAATTATAAGCTAATCAAATTTTGGTGGAATATTTAATATTTAATTAATTAAATATTATTTATTCATGCATGTTCATTCAGTGATATTTTCTATTTGGAGTGTTGGATTGTAATTTAGACTTCTCAGTTGATTTCGGATCGGGGGGTTTCCTAGGAAAGTCATAACCTTATATCGGTTTTTGGGGCCAGGTTGTGACCCTTTTCTTCTCTTTATTCTTTTTGTTTTCTTTTTCCTTTTTCTTTATTTTCTATTTTTATTCTATTTTCTTCTTTTCCACCTTTTTTATTTGTGTGTACGCCCCTCCCTTTCAGGTATTCGGTCGATAGAGAGTAGAAGGAGAGGCCGAGGGATAAAAGAGGGAGTGAGGGATAAAGAGGTGTTGCCATAGAGCTTGAGAGGCACCAAATCGTTATGTTGTAGCTACAGAATGCAAATCAGATCAAATATTCAATGGTTTTTTCCCTAAGGTAGGTCTTTCTTAATGTTTTTTCCATAAATCTTCATAGGTTAGTTGTTTTAAATTTTAAATCTAGTTTTTTTGTTGTTGGAGATCCCTATAAGGTATATTTGGTGAGTTTTGGGGGGGGTTGAGGGTTTCAGGAGGTTCGCAAGGGGTTTTCAGTTTGGAAATCCCAATCACACTGTGTGTAGTTCCAAGAACACATGATTTGTGTTCTTATTGTTTGGGTAATATGATCTTTTTAGAATTACATGTCATGCACTTTAAGTACACTCCATGTATTAGTACTCGACCATGTGGTTGATTACATGGGCATGCAGAGCTTTGGGGGATACACGCCATGTACCGGTACTTGGCCATGTTTCCAAGTATATGGGTAGTTGTATGTTTTAAGACTACAAGTTGTGTACTAGGATTACATGTCGTGTAGTGGTACATGGCCATGTGCCATGCTCATACAGACACCATGTGTGGGGGGTACTTGTCCCTGTAGTAGTACACAGCCAAACCCCATGTATGTTGTGGTCGTGTACTAGTACACAGGCAGACCCTGGGTGTGTCATGGTCATGTAAAAGTACATGGCTAGGTTGTAATGTCCCCTAATCTGGAACTCTCTCACATATCCATAAAGGGTTGGTTATGATACCTCAAGTGTCGTATCCTCATATGCTAAAGGTTGTCGACTAATAATAGGGGTGTGAATAGTATAGTGGGGAGACTATACCCCCTAGTTATAGAGTTACAACATAGTGTAATGATCAATAAAAATAAATAAAATATCAAAGTGCATAATTAAAGGAAACAAAATAACACAGCAGAAACCAATAATAGACGCCAACTGAATAATCCAACAAATAATAAGTAAATAATGTAATGATATCCTTTAATGTAACTAAATGTCATGCTAGATGTAATACAAGTAAAATACTATCATACTCAAATAAAGACTCAACAGTACCTAGTTTTGAACCCCTTATTGGTCTCATCTTAAAACTCCATACCATTGGACAAGAAAACAATCAACAGTAAGGTCATGTGCCCTTGTCCAGACTTGTATCCAAGTAATTTTCTCGGGTACCAAATAGCAGCCTGAATAAGGTGTGGGTAAAACTCAGTAGGTCAACACCATTATGTCTAAACAAACCATTTTGATAACAAGTGTATGAAATAATATAATAAACGGGTGTTTCAATTAAATTAATACCACATCAACCTGCTTTGGCACCATTCTGGAATATCTCTAAGCATGTCTCACACCCATGCCAACTATATCCATATAACCATGGTAACATAACCTACCTCGGTGCCATGCTAAAATTTCTCTAAGCATGTCTTAAAACCATTTCAACCATAACCTTATAACCAAGTTATAACATTTTAATCTAGTTTAAACCTACTATATAAGTATTTCAGCATTTAATCTAGGTCAATTCCACTATATAAGTATTTTAGCATGTGCCAATAGGCCTAACCCCTTATATAAACATTTCAGCATCTCAACTGGGCCAAGCATACTATATTATCATTTCAGTATGTTCCACTGGGCCTAACCTACTATATAAACATTTCATTATTTGTCACTAGGACAACACCCTATATAATCATTTCATCATGTAATCATAACACAAGTCAAAGCAACAAGGATGTCACAATATCACATCATATGGATCAATGGTTAATTATTCAAATTACCATTTAAATTTCATTTAAAAATTTCATATATTAATTGGTAATAACCAATAACATGCCAGTTACCAAAATAAACAATATAATCCAAGGTGAAACTATATCAAGCAACCACTCACAATCCATTCCATGCTAAATACACTTTAATCCATTAAAAAAACATTTATTTTCAAGGGTTCTCTCACCCGAACGGTAGCCACAAGCCAGGTCAATAACCAGTTGGATCCATAGGGACTCCAAAGAACAATTCAATTCATTATTTCAATTTATTTTGTGCATTATATGTTGGTACAATTGCAATATTACACATACTTGACAATTATTAAACTACTAGGTTAAGGTTTAGACCCCCTACCTTTAACTATCAATCAAACAACACTTCCAACAAAAAACGCCCAAGAGGAAGAAGGTGTGGATGATCACAAGAAGGTACCTAGATCAAAACTGATCAAGATAAAAACCAACAACACACATGGTCGAGGGATTACACTGCAACATCTGGATAAACAAGGGAGAGAAGCAAAAACTGGACCAAAACCACTTATTAGGGATCGATTGCATTATTGAGACGTTTGAAAGGGATTTTGTCACTCTAAAATTGCCTAGAAGGTTCCCTAGGGTCGATAAAAGAATATTTCACATAGGTGAATGTAAAAATCAGCCGCACAATATACTTCAAAATAACAGGTCTGGGAATTACACGTTGTGTAGAATAGTTACATGTCATGTAATTATTTTTAATGGGATACACTGAAAAAACCATCGCCTCAAATGAATATTAAAATCTCCCAAACATTACATGACGTATAATCCATTTACATTATGTTTAAATGTTTTGAATATGTTTTTTCAACCCATTTTCTTATAAAATAACCCAAACCCCCTTTAAAGCTTCTCAACTTACCAAGAACCCATGGTAACAATTGACCCCTTTATACCTAGACTCTACTAATTCAAACAAGAATATATCCCCAAAATTTAGGTCATTTTTTCAAACAAGTATCTCCATCTCTTAATAATACTTAGCCACCAAGGATCAACAAAAACTCAAATACAAACATGACTAGAAAAATATGAGATCTTAAAACCTCCCCACCATATAATAGCTCATCCTCAAGCTGCTCCAATTATTACTGTGGGGTCTTGGTGAAAAAGTATGGCCACTGTACTCACATATCATACTCCCTATTCTAGGTATCATCTTGAAATTTTCCATACTACCACTACACCCAAACCAACAGTATAGTCCTAACCCAGAGATACTTCTCACTATAGTCCACAATATGTATCGGATGCTCCTTAAATGAGAAAAGTATTGGATAAAATTCCAATAATAACCTACTAAACTCAAAAATATCTAAATCTAAAAGAAATTATTAGGTTTCTCCCAAGATACCACAGCTATAACTTTCTCTAAGTCCATTGTAACTCCTACCTCTGAGATGACATGGTCTAAGAAGTGCACTTTATTAATCCATAAACTAAATTTTGTTAGCTTGGTGAAAATTCTATGATCTCTTGATGTACTTAGTATGATGTCAATGAATTTGGAATGATCATCTGATGATTGGGAGAACACTAAGATATCATCGAAAAAAACACCACAAACTGATCCATAAAAGGATGAAAGATCATGTTTATCAAGTCCATGAATATCATCGGTGCATTAGTCAAACCAAAATACATCACAATGAACTCATATAAGCCATACCTACTCCTAAAAGTTGTTTGGGGTATGCCTGATGGTCTCACCCTCAACTAATGGTATCCTAATATCAAATCAATCTTGGAGAATATCTTAGCACCCATCAACTGATCAAATAGATCGTCGATGTATGGAAGAGGATATCAGTTGTTGACTATCATATGGTTCAGTCTCTAATAATCCACACTTAATTTAAAAGACCCATCACCCTACTTAGAAAATATAACTGAAGAACCCCATGAAGATGTACTAGGATATATGAAACCTTTAGTTTCTAGATCTTCTAACTAGAATTTCAACTCCTGAAGCTCTATTGATGTCATTATATAAGGCGGGATAAAAACTGGCTCTACTCCCAACACCAACTCAATCATAAACTCAATCTCTCACTCAACCGATAAGCTATAAAACTTTTCAGCAAAGACATCTATAAAATGGTCTAGCACTAAAGGATAATAATCCTACTACATTCCATTATCATCTAGAGCAAGACCGGTTATCTAAGTTGTGAGATATTATAGTCTATACTAAATTTTTCATGAATGACTATCCTAAAGATCCCACTCTCCCTAGTGTGAATAGATTCCTCATTTTGAAGATAAAAAGGTAACTCTCCTCTGGTAACAGTAGATATGTGCTTGGTATAGAACTAACCAAGCCATACCAAGAATCAAATCAAAGCCTATCATTTCCAGCATGAACTGTTCCCAAAAGAAATGGTAACCACCAATCTCTAGAAAACACATCTTTCAACATTTTATATTCTCTAAACACACTCCCAATGGTGTGTGATGGTCAAAACACCACCCAAGATTTCCACATTCAAGCTCAAATTGTTTACAAAAAGAGTAGATAAAAAAGGAATGTAATGATATGGTATCAAACAAAACACAACCAAGGGTGGATGATACAAGGATTGTACCTCTAATAGTAGATGGTACTACATCCACAATAACTGGAGTAGTCTTCATAACATGCAGCTGACTAGCCCCTCTGCTCTGGCTCTAGCCTAACTCCCCTAAGCCATACCCTATGTCTGGTAGTTTTGATCATGCACTAGGGTACACATCCCTTACTAGGACCAGAACATCCCGTGGAGCTCTAGCTACTTGTCTGATGAGGCGTATCTGAGCACTTCTTAGACTCTGGTACCTATCTTTTTCCCCTTACAATTATCTATTTCTACATGCCCCTACAAAACCTCTTTTTGTGGCCTAATATTACACTAGTGTGACACTCCAAATAAGGGGATGGCCATTGAGTTTGTTTGCGGCTCATCTTTCCACACTGATAGTGTAACATCCCAGGTAAATAAAGAATATGAAATTTTCATATTTATTAATATTTGTGAATAAAATATTGATATTACTATAAGGGGGATGATAACTTCGATGGAGTACCCAATACGCAACAATGAGTTTCTTTGAAATCTTATGTTGCATACTAATAATATAATAATATTATTTTAAATGGCAGTAAACGCCTAGTCGTTGTAATGACGGGAATGAATAGAACTAACTAAAAAATGATTATATATGTTTTTTAAATATTTTAACAATTACGCAAAAAATGATAGAGGCTTAAAATGGGAATGAATCCAATTTTAAGCATAAATATTCTAATATTCTTTAAAATGTCGATTAACCGCCTTTTGATGGAAAACCCTTTTTAAATCTACTTTTTGTCACTTTTATATGTTATATTTGAAAAAATAAAATCTTTATTTAGAATCAAGACATCAAATTTTACTTTGTGTAAATTTTTGGTATTTTTCCGATAAAGTTCATTTTTTTATGAATAGTGAAAAATGTTGTATTTTAATTCAAAGACTCCTTTTTAATCTAATTTATTTATATGGTTAGATTATCTTTTTAATTGGTTTTAAAGTATAATTAGAATATATTTTTACCATTTAATCCAATGTTGGTCATTATAATTAATTTCACTTTGAAAATGGACATAAACAATTATCAATCTTTTGATAGATATTGTTTCTTAAAAACACGCTATTTGTTTTGACAGCGGGAATTAACTATATAATTTATTAATGAAACTTCTATGTTTTAAATTTGGTAAAATGGACATAATTTTTGAATTTTTAATATCAAATGTATCTTAGGGTGAATTTTTGGTATTTTTCTGATAACGTTCATTTTTTAATTAATAGTGAAAAATACGACATTTTAATTCAAAATTGCCTTTTCATCCAATTTATTTATATAGTTTTATTTACATTTTAATTGGTTTTAAGGTGTAATTTAATTATTTTTTAATCATTTAATATAATTTTGTTCATCATAAGTAATTTCACTTTTAAATTGGATGTAAAAACAAATCAATCTTTTGATAGATTTTATATCTTAAAAACCCGTCTTTGGTTTTGACAACGGGAATTATTTTTAAATTAATTACTAAAATTTCTGTGTTTTGAATTTGGTAAAATGGATTCCATATTTTGAATCATAAGGTATAAATTATGTAATTAGTACTCTTTTTTTTGGACATTATGAATAGTAACGACGACAATTATCTTTAATTATCGTGATTAATTAGTAATCGGGTAGTTAAGGGTAATAAAATAATATCATAATAATATAAAATGACCCCAACATGTGTTAAAATCATAAGGTATAAAATGAATTTTTCTTTTTTTACGTAAGCGGTGACAACAACCTTTTCCACCGCCGTGAGTATTATTTGATCTATGGCTTCCTTAACAATATGTAATGTTTTCAAAAGAAAAACAAATACCATATACTCTTTTTATGTATTTTGGTATTGAAAATTGTTTTTACAATGGATTTATTATTTCAATATCTTAAAATGTTATATTTTTATTACAATGTGGGGATGTTATCTTTCCTTTATACTTAAGTTATGTGTTATGATTATGTTATGGTTCTTGTCCATTGTTACATATACGGGTGGTTCCGTGATAAACCTAGGGTGGGTGAGCCCGAGATATCTCTCCAATGCATTGGGTAATGCGAAGGATTTAAATGCTAAGGTTTCTCCGAAGAGATTTAGGGAATATATTGTGATGGGTATTCCAAACATAACCATGAGGGTTACTCCCTGTGTAAGAATGTTATGAATGCCTCAAGTTACCTGTATGTATTATTATTTCCATGAGTTATTCATAAATCTTATGTTTCATGAGGTATGTTAAAGTTCTTATGTTTTATGATTAAAGTATGATTTCATTGATTCTTATGTATTAATGGACTAATGTTTACTTTCCGTATTTTTATATCCCTTACTGAGCTTTGTATGCCCATCCCAAGTTTTTGAAATGTTTTTCACATGACATAAAGTGGAATAGGGTCAAGTATGGGATCAAGGAAATTTCATGCTATCTAAAACATGGAACTAGACATGACTCTTTTGTTCAAGAGTTTTTATTTTGTGAAAAAAATGGAAACTCAGTAGATGTGTCTACTATGTAATCATTGAGATGTAACAGTTATGTCCTAATTATCTAAAACTCTAAACCTGAAAATATCCTCAATGTGAATTATTCATTTAATTAAATATTATGTAATTTTTTAAGGTTGGGTCCTTATTGTTGGTATCAGAGGTCGGTTTAGATAACTTTAGAGGTTATGGTATTCTTTAATCATAAGTGACATTACCATAATGGTTAGGATTTAAAAAAGAGTCATAGTTTTTTTTAGATAAAGTGAATGAGTTTAAGATAACATGAATAATTATATCTTAGTATGATATGATGATTTTACTGATATACTCACACTGACCTTTTTGGTTTTAGTAAATGGTTGGATCTAGCAGGCACCAGAGTAACAGTGGATATGAAGAAAAATGTGACGATTTTCTGAACGAGCAACTGAATGATATGGGAGCTGCAATGAGAACTCTTGTGGTTATTCTCAACCAACTATCTAGAGTCATGATTGACCACCTGAACCTTAGTGATTTTTATAAGGCCTCATAAATGCGAGAAACAAATCCCTACGGAAGTTCAGGTAATAATCATAAAGGTAAGTATGTTCAAAAACCTATGTGTCAAAGATGTGGAAAGAAACACATAGTAAAATGTTTCAAAGGGAAAGAAAGATTCAATAGATGAGTAAATGAAGGTCATAAATCAAGAACCTTCCATGGAAAAAGGAAGCATCTAGTTGACTCTAGGAAAGGGAAAGAAGATCTTTTTGAAGGATCAATTGAATGTTTTAAATTTGGTGTGCATGGTCATTATGCAAACACATGTCCTACGAAGAAGTTTCAGGAATGGGATCACCAAGATCATACAAATATTTGTTTACCAATACCTAATTCCATTCCGATTGAGGATGAATAAACTGACAATGACCAATGAAAGGTATGGATTATTTCTTAACATATGTTTTCCTATTATTAAAATCTTAGGATATGATTCATGATTTTGTTTGTAGGAAAGAAGTATTTCAGAATAAGTTGTAAAGTAATGGTTAATGGATCATGAAGAATGTTGAATGAGTAAGAATTCAACATATATGGGATTCAAGAGTTATGGTATATTTTAGGATGGTTAAATTCTTAAAAGTATTAAGGCTCTTTTGATGATGGGACTACATTAGAAGACTTTTTATAGTATGTGTAACCCTGATGTTTGATATATGAAAATTTTATTCAAGGAATAATTATCTTTTATTTTGTGGATATAGTTATAAAGAACCATTTGGGTTTATATAATCCTTGAATTTGAGGCAATTACCGGTTAATACATTTTGGGATGTAAAACGAAAGTTATTAGATAACCTTTGTGGTTAAAATATTTTATGGTTGTTTTGATGAATTTATCTCTTTTTGGGAATGTTATAAAATTATATAGTTTTTGAAAAAGAACAACACACAGAATGTGTGACAACCCATCGCATCGGACGAAGCTGTGGGAATCAAACCCACCACCAAAGTGCGACTGGTATTTATCGCCTACCACTGGACTACCTGAAGTCCCTTGTTAGTATGACTAATTATTTTTAGTTAGATGATCTTATGAATTAGGAATAAGTTGATTTTGGGTTATTTATGGAAATGATTAACCTATCATGGAGGATATGTGATTAGGTTAATTACTTTTCAATATGATACTTTAATAGTAACTGATGTTATTTGGAGATAAATGTTAAGATTTAACTTGGAAGACTATGTGATTAAATCCTTCATAGATTTGGGTTTCAATCTTAGTTTGGATTAATTTGAATAATTTTATGGATATCTATTCATTGAATGGTCTTTGATGAAATTTGGGTTTTGTTGGACAAATTTTGGAGATTAAGGGTAGTATTTCTTTTGTGAAAGATTATCCTTTTGGGGATTATCTGATCTTGTACTAACAATTTTGGTTTTGGTTAAGGTCTAAAGACATGGGAAATATATAGTTCATATTTTGTGGGTTAGCTGATTCTCAAGAAGTTGATTATAGCGCTCTTAATGTGAACAAGTCATCCTAAATACTCATCTTTTGGAGAAAATATGAGTTTGTGTAAGAAATATAATAAGAGATGAAAGTCTACATGAAAAGTAAGTATGTTTCCTTACGTTTTATTTAAGCTCATAAATAAAGTCCTCAATGAAAAGTAACTTAAAACAAAAACGTTGTCTGTTAAATTTTCTTACTGGGGAATCAAATACCATTTAACCCATCACAAGTTTGTGATTTTCTGGTGGTTAACTTTCTCCTAGACATATTTTCTATCACTCTCCATCAAAACTTGAACCTTTATTTTCTCTTCCATATACATGTTTTCCTACATGGAATCCGAGTATTGGTTAACTCAGGTGAACTTTTTACTTATCTTTATTTCTTTAAAAGTGATAGTTTTACTGACTCTTTCTGATGTGGGACTTTCAATGAAGTTTTCGAGCCCAATTTTAAAATTGTGAGTACGCAATTCCCAAAAGGGGGGAAGGATGTAACATCCCAGGTAAATAAAGAATATGAAATTTTCATATTTATTAATATTTGTGAATAAAATATTGATATTACTTTAAAGGGTATTATATCTTCGATGGTGTACCCAATACGCAACAACAAGTTTCTTTGAAATCTTACGTTGCACACTAATAATATAATAATATTATTTTAAATGGCAGTAAACACCTAGTCGTTGTAATGACGGTAATGAATATAACTAACTAAAAAATTATTATATATGTTTGTTAAATATTTTAACAATTACCCAAAAAATGATAGAGGCTTAAAATGCGAAAGAATCCAATTTTAAGCATAAATATTCTAATATTCTTTAAAATGTTGATTAACCACCTTTTGATGGAAAACCCTTTTTAAATCTAATTTTTGTCACTTTTATAAGTTATATTTGAAAAAATAAAATCCTTCTTTAGAATCAAGACATCAAAATTTACTTTGTGTAAATTTTTGGTATTTTCCGATAAAGTTCATTTTTTTATGAATAGTGAAAAATGTTGTATTTTAATTCAAAGACTCCTTTTTAATATAATTTATTTATATGGTTAGATTATCTTTTTAATTGGTTGTAACGTATAATTAGAATATATTTTTACCATTTAATCCAATGGCGGTCATTATAATTAATTTCACTTTGAAAATGGACATAAACAATTATCAATCTTTTGATAGATATTATTTCTTAAAAACACGCTATTTGTTTTGATAGCGGGAATTAACTATATAATTTATTAATGAAACTTCTATGTTTTAAATTTGGTAAAATGGACATCATTTTTTAATTTTTAATATCAAATATAGCTTAGGGTGAATTTTTGGTATTTTTCTGATAATGTTCATTTTTTAATGAATAGTGAAAAATACGACATTTTAATTCAAAATTGCATTTTCATCCAATTTATTTATATAGTTATATTGTTATTTTAATTTGTTTTAAGGTGTAATTTAATTATGTTTTTATCATTTAACACAATTTTGATCATCGGAAGTAATTTCACTTTTAAATTGGATGTAAAAACAAATCAATCTTTTGATAGATTTTATATCTTAAAAACTCGTCTTTGGTTTTGACAACGGGAATTATTTTTAAACTAATTACTGAAATTTCTGTGTTTCGAATTTGGTAAAATGGATTCCATATTTGGAATCATAAGGTACAAATTATGTAATTAATACTCTTTTGTTTTTGGACATTATGAATAATAACGACGACAATTATCTTTAATTATCGTAATTAATTAGTAATCGGGTAGTTAAGGGTAATAAAATAATATCATAATAATATAAAATGACCCCAAAATGTGTTCAAATCCTATTTTTTGAGTCATTTCCGACCATTAGAATCTTTTTACAAAACTTGAGGGCCCATGGAGTCACATGGGTGTGATAGTGACATTTATGACATTATTTTTAAAAAAAGAAGAGAAATATAACAAAGGTTTGTATATCCTAAGTAAAACAATTTTGATTTTGTTTAAATAAATTATCTATTAGAATATAAATATTCATTGGAAAGATAAAAATATTTCCTACATCATGGTATTTTTTTTTATAATTTGTAGACATTAAATAAATAAATTTATTTATGACACCATGATAATGCAGTGATTACCTCATTAATGAACGATTTAAATAAAATGAAAAGATAAGGTAAATTATAAGACTTAAACTTGTCTAAAACCTATTTTATGGGTATATTTAGAACCCTTATCACCTTATCCTAGAAATATATCATTGTGGGACCTTTAAAATCCAAAAACTATTTTATAATAAAGTAACATTTCTAGACTTTCCAAAAGTGACCCTCCTCCCTATTATAAAAGGCCCCCACCTCTACCCCCTTACCCACACATCTCAAGCCCTTGGCTCATCCAAAATATGCTCATATTATCTATACACATACCTCTCTTACTCCTAGAAGCCTCACTTTGGGCAGAATTCTTTCCAAGGATGCCTTTGTCTCAAATCAAAAAGAGTTACCTAATTTAGAGGTAATGTCTTCTCTCAAGTTTATTTCTTTTATTTTCCTTCTTCACTCACCACTATCTTCTTATTATTTAACCACATAATAACACCAGTATCCTCAATATACTAGGATATTTTTATGATAATTATTCTACTTACAATCATACACACCTCCCTCTAATGGTTAAAGAACATACTGTTTCGGTGGGTGGCGAATTACTGCCTCAGGAAACGTGATTGTTCAATCTTCTTTTAACACCTTTCATGGTAGCCATTATGATGTCACTATATTTATATATGATATATATTATATTTATTTCCTCTATATGATTCTGTATGTTATATTTAAAATATACCTTTATGCTTTTCATGTTGTGCAAATGCGATAATGTCATATGAGGAAGTGTAGACTACCGCCCCCTCAAGTGATGTGACTCGTTCATGCCAAACATGGAATTTATAAATTATGTAATTAATGAAATTATGTTACCTATATAAAATATATATTTTACTGGAATTATAATATATATATTTCTCATTTAGTTTTAATTCCTTTATTATGACAAAAAGATGAAAGTAGCGTTCATGCATACGTACGGCCTACCATCTCCATGAACGGTGAATTTCATTTTTTATCTCCAAATGTTATGGAATAGTATAAAATTAATATATAATGATAAATATTATATTTAAATCATTAATACCATTCTTTAGATGATGTAATTATAACTACATGGGCAATTCTTTTCAAACAAGTTCATTTTTGACTCATGTACCGAACATCGACAAAACATATGATATGAACTCACATAATTAATTAATTATTATAACATGATATTAATTGAATAATAAAATTTAAAGTAATTCCTTAAGAAATTATAAATTTGCATAAGTTTATTATTCAGGAATATAAAGAAATGAACAAGACAATTTGGACTTGAGGTAAGGGATTTCTTATCTCACTTTTAATTCTGTGAGATTTCCATTATTCCCCACTTATTTGTTGCATGTGGTGTATTGTGTACTTACATTTCATATATATTATCATGATTATATTTATATTTATGGTATTTTTTTATTCATTTTGTGTTTATTATCTTTTGGTCATATGACTCAATTTATTACAATAAGGTAAGGGGTTTTTATCTCACTTTTTATTCCCATGAGATTCATGCTACATTTGCCACTATTTCATTTTGTGTGGTGTATGTACTGCCCATGATTTTATTCTTTCTGTAATATACTTTAATTTATGGATATTTACATCTTCATTTTATGATCCTTCTTTTATGGGGTGTACGTTTCGAAAGTTACCCAAATCGGTAAGGGAACCTTTCACCCTCCTCTTTTTAAAAGACTTCTTTTTGTTAGATCTTTTAATTTACATCTTCTTATGTTGGGATATATTCTTATATATCCTTATTTCTGTAAATTTTTTGTACAAGTGATGAGATATCCTTTTTATCTCTCATCAACTCATTTCTGAATTTTAATCTGACGTCGTTAGGCTGTCAAATTTCTGTAAGGGGACTTCTTAACCCAATTTCAATTCTTTGGGTTAAACCTTTACTTCTTGATTATGGCATGCTATGAATATGTGCGGATAACCTATGATTTTTTTACACTTAATATCCACTTATATTGAGTGTATTTATATATGTCACACATAATAATGTAATTGATTTATCCTTAATCTAAGGATGTCGTCTTTGTACGGGACTTCATCTCAAAATCCTTTTATTGAGGCATCTTTTGATTTCTACATGACTTTATTTTATACGGTGTATAAAACCCTTTTGAATTTTTATTTCATTCAAATGGAATCTTTTCTATATGAAGTGTTTTACTAAATGACAAAAAGGAATGTTTCTTTTTTTATGTAAGCGGTGACAACAACCTTTTCCGCCGCCGTGAGTATTATTTGATCTATGGATTCCTTAACAAGACGTAATGTTTTCAAAAGAAAAATAAATACCATATACTCATTTTACGTATTTTGGTATTGAAAATGGTTTTTATAATGGATTTATTATTTCAATATCTTAAAATGTTATATTTTTATTACAATGTGGGGATGTTATCTTTCCTTTATACTTAATTTATGTGTTATGATTATGTTATGGTTCTTGGCCATTGTTACATATACGGGTGGTTCCCTGATAAACCTAGGGCAGGTGAGCCCGAGATAGCTCTCCAATACATTGGGTAATGCTAAGGATTTAAACACTAAGGTTTCTCCGAAGAGATTTAGGAAATATACTGTGATGGGTATTCCAAACATAACCATGAGGGTTACTCCCTATGTAAGAATGTTATGAATACCTCAAGTTACCTTTATGTATGATGATTTCTATGAGTAATTCATAAATCTTATGATTTCATGAGGTATGTTAAAGTTCTTATGATTTATGATTAAAGTATGATTTCATTGATTCTTATGTATACATGGACTAATGTTTACTTTCCATATTTTTATATCCCTTACTGAGATTTTTATGCCCATCCCAAGTTTTTGAAATGTTTTTCACAGGACATAAAGTGGAATAGGGTCAAGGATGGGATCAAAAAAAATTCATGCTATCTAAAACATGGAACTAGACATGACACTTTTGTTCAAGAGTTTTTATTTTGTGAAAAAAATGGAAAATGAATAAATGTGTCTACTTTGTAATCATTGAGATGTAATAGTTATGTCCTAATTATATAAAACTCTAAACCTGAAAGGATCCTCAATGTGAACTATTCATTTAATTCAAGATTATGTAATGTTTTAAGGCTGGGTCCTTATAGTTGGTATCATAGGTCGTTTTAGATAACTTTAGAGGTTAGGGTATTCTTTAAGCATAATTGACATTACTATAATGGTTAGGATTTCAAAAAGAGTCATAGTTTTTTTAGATAAAGTGAATGAGTTTAAGATAACATGAATAATTATATCTTAGTATTATATGATGATTTTACTAATATACTCACACTGACCTTTTTGGTTTCAGTAAATGGCTGGATCTAGCAGGCACCAATGTAACAGTGGATGTGAAGAAAAATGTGACGATTTTCTGAACGAACAACTGAATGATATGGGAGCTGCAATGAGAACTCTTGTGGTTATTCTCAAACAACTATCTAGAGTCATGATTGACCACCTGAACCTTATTGATTTTTATAAGGCCTCATATATGAGAGAAGCAAATCCCTACAGAATTTTAGGTAATAATCATAAAGGTAAGTATGTTCAAAAACCTATGTGTCAAAGATGTGGAAAGAAACACATAGTAAAATGTTTCAAAGGGACAGAAATATTCTGTAGATGTGGAAATGAAGGTCATAAAGCAAGAACCTTTCATGGAAAAAGGAAGCATCTAGTTGACTCTAGGAAAGGGAAAGAATATCTTTTTGAAGGATCAATTGAATGTTTTAAATGTGGTGTGCATGGTCATTATGCAAAAACATGTCCTACGAAGAAGTTTCAGGAATGGTATCACCAAGATCATACAAATATTTGTTTACCAATACCTAATGCCATTCCGATTGAGGATGAAGAAACTGACAATGACCAATGAAAGGTATGGATTATTTCTTAACATATGTTTTCCTATTATTAAAATCTTAGGATATGATTCATGATTTTGTTTGTAGGAAATAAGTATTTCAGAATAAGTTGGAAAGGAATGGTTAATGGATCATGAATAATGTTGAATGAGTAAGAAGTCGATATATAAGGGATTCAAGAGTTATGGTAGATTTTAGGATGGTGAAATTCTAAAAAGAATTAAGGCTCTTTTGATGATGGGATTACATTAGAAGACTTTTTATAGTATGTGTAACCCTGATGTTTGATATATGAAAATTTTATTCAAGGAATAATTATCTTTTCTTTTGTGGATATAGTTATAAAGAACCATTTGGGTTTATATGATCCTTGAATTTGAGGCAATTACCAGTTAATACATTTTGGGATGTAAAACGAAAGTTATTAGATAACCTTTGTGGTTAAAATATGTTATGGTTATTTTTGATGAATTTATCTCTTTTTGGGAATGTTATAAAATTATATAGTTTTTGAAAAATAACAACACACAGACCGTGTGACAACCCGTCGCATCGGACGAAGCTGTGGGAATCGAACCCACAACCAAAGTGTGACTGGTATTTATCGCCTACCACTGGACTATGTGAAGTCCCTAGTTAGTATGACTAATTATTTTTAGTTATATGATCTTATGAATCAGTAATAAGTTGATTTTGGGTTATCTATGGAAATGATTAACCTATCATGGAGGATATGTGATTAGGTTAATTACTTTTCAATATGATACTTTAATAGTAACTGATGTTATTTGGAGATAAATGTTAAGATTTACCTTGGAAGACTATGTGATTAAATCCTTCAGAGATTTGGGTTTCAATATTAGTTTGGATTACTTTGAAGAATTTTATGGATATCTGTTTATTGAATGGTCTTTGATGAAATTTGGGTTTTTTTGGACAAATTTCAGAGATTAAGGGTAGTTTTTCTTTTGTGAAAGATTATTCTTTTGGGGATTATCTGATCTTGTACTAACAATTTTGGTTTTGGTTAAGGTCTAAAGACATGGTAAATATATAGTTCATATTTTGTGGGTTAGGTGATTCTCAAGAAGTTGATTATAGCACTCTTAATGTGAACAAGTCATCCTAAATACTCATATTTTGGAGAAAATATGAGTTTGTGTAAGAAATCTAATAAGAGATGAAAGTCTACATGACAAGTAAGTATGTTTCCTTATGTTATATTTAAGCTCATAAATAAATTCATCAATGAAAATTAACTTAAAACAAAAACGTTGTCTGTTAAATTTTCCTACTGGGGAATCAAATACCATTTAACCCATCACAAGTTTGTGATTTTCTGGTGGTTAACTTTCTCCTAGACATATTTTCTATCACTCTCCATCAGAACTTGACCCTTTATTTTCTCTTCCATATACATGTTTTCTTACATGGAATCCAAGAATTGGTTAACTCGGGTAAACTTTGTACTTATCTTTATTTCTTTTAAAGTGATAGTTTTACTGACTCTTTTTCTGATGTGGGACTTTCAATGAAGTTTTCGAGCCCAATTTTAAAATTGCGAGGACGCAATTCCCAAAAGGGGGGAAGGATGTAACATCCCAGGTAAATAAAGAATATGAAATTTTCATATTTATTAATATTTGTGAATAAAATATTGATATTACTTTAAAGGGGATGATATCTTCGATGGCGTACCCAATACGCAACAACGAGTTTCTTTGAAATCTTACGTTGCACACTAATAATATAATAATATTATTTTAAATGGGAGTAAACGCCTAGTCGTTGTAATGACGGAAATGAATAGAACTAACTAAAAAAATTATTATATATGTTTGTTAAATATTTTAACAATTACCCAAAAAATGATAGACGCTTAAAATGCGAATGAATCCAATTTTAAGCATAAATATTCTAATATTCTTTAAAATGTCGATTAACCGCCTTTTGATGGAAAACCCTTTTTAAATATACTTTTTGTCACTTTTATATGTTATATTTGACAAAATAAAATCCTTATTTAGAATCAAGACGTCAAAATTTACTTTTTGTAAATTTTTGGTATTTTTCCGATAAAGTTCATTTTTTTATGAATAGTGAAAAACGTTGTATTTTAATTCAAAGACTCCATTTTAATCTAATTTATTTCTATGGTTATATTATCTTTTTAATTGGTTTTAAATTATAATTAGAATATATTTTTACCATTTAATCCAATAGTGGTCATTATAATTAATTTCACTTTGAAAATGGACATAAACAATTATCAATCTTTTGATAGATATTGTTTCTTAAAAACACGCTATTTGTTTTGACAGCGGGAATTAACTATATAATTTATTAATGAAACTTCTATGTTTTAAATTTGGTAAAATGGACATCATTTTTTAATTTTTAATATCAAATATATCTTAGGGTGAATTTTTGGTATTTTTCTGATAATGTTCATTTTTTAATGAATAGTGAAAAATACGACATTTTAATTCAAAATTGCCTTTTCATCCAATTTATTTATATAGTTATATTGTCATTTTAATTAGTTTTAAGGTGTAATTTAATTATGTTTTTATCATTTAATACAATTTTGGTCATCGGAAGTAATTTCACTTTCAAATTAGATGTAAAAACAAATCAATCTTTTGATAGATTTTATATCTTAAAAACTCGTCTTTGGTTTTGACAACGGGAATTATTTTGAAATTAATTACTGAAATTTTTGTGTTTTGAATTTTGTAAAATTTATTCCATATTTGGAATCAGAAGGTCCAAATTATGTAATTAAGACTCTTTTTTTGACATTATGAATAGTAACGACGACAATTATCTTTAATTATCGTGATTAATTAGTAATCGGGTAGTTAAGGGTAATAAAATAATATCATAATAATATAAAATGACCCCAACATGTGTTCAAATCCTATTTTTTGAGTCATTTCCGACCATTATAATCTTTTTAACAAACTTCAGGGCCCATGGAGTCACATGGGTGTGATAGTGACATTTGTGACATTATTTTTAAAAAAAGAAGAGAAATATAACAAAGGTTTGTATATCCTAAGTAAAAAAAATTAATTTTTTTTAAATAAATTATCTCTTGGAATATAAATAGTCATTAGAAAGATAAAAATATTTCCTACATCATGGTATTTTTTTATAATTTTTAGACATTAAATAAATAAATTTATTTATGACACCATATGATAATGCAGTGATTACCTCAATAATGATCGATTTAAATAAAATAAAAATATAAGGTAAATTATAAGACTTAAACTTGTCTAAAACCTATTTTATGGGTAGATTTATAACCCTTATCACCTTATCCTAGAAATATATCATTCTGGGACCTTTAAAATCCAAAAACCATTTTATAATAAAGTAACATTTCTAGACTTTCCAAAAGTGACCCTCCCCCCTCTTATAAAAGTCCCCCACCTCTACCCCATTACCCGCACCTCTATATCCCTTGGATCATCCAACCTCTGCTCATATTATCTTTCCACATACCTCTCTTACTCCTAGAAGCCTCACTTTGGGCAGAATTCTTTCCAAGGAATCCTTTGGCTCAAATCAAAAAGAGTTACTCGATTTAGAGGTAATGTCTTCTCTCAAGTTTCTTTCTTTTATTTTCCTTCTTCACTCACCACTATCTTCTTATTATTTGACCCCATAATAACACTAGTATCCTAAATATACTAGTATTTTTATGATAAGTATTCTACCTACACTCACACACACCTCCCTCTAATGGTTAAAGAACATACTGTTTCGGTGGGTGGCGAATTACTGTCTCAGGAAATGATGATTGTTCAATATTCTCTTAACACCTTTCATGGTGGCCATTATGATGTCACTATATTTATATATGATATATATTATATTTATTTCCTCTATATTATTCTGTATTTTATATTTAAAATATACCTTTATGCTTTGCATGTTGTGCAAATGCGATAATGTCATATGAGGAAGTGTGGACTACCACCCCCTCAAGTGATGTGACTCGTTCATGCCAAACATGGAATTTATAAATAATGTAATTAATGAAATTATGTTACCTATATAAAATATATATTATACTAGAATTATAATATATATATGTCTCATTTATTTTTAATTCCTTTATTATGACAAAAAAATGAAAGTAGCGTTCATGCATGCGTACGGCCTACTATCTCCATGAACGGTACATTTCATTTTTTATCCCCAAATGTTATGTAATAGTATAAAATTAATATATAATTGATATATATTATATTTAAATCATTAATACCATTCTGGAGATGATGTACTTATAACTACATGGTCAATTCTTTTCAAACAAGTTCATTTTTGACTCATGTACCGAACATCGACAAAACGTATGATATGAACTCACATAATTAACTAATTATTATAACATGATATTAATTGAATAATAAACTTTAAATTAATTCTTTAAGAAATTATAAATTTACCTAAGTTTATTATTCAGGAATATAAATAAACGAACAAGACAAGTCAGACTTGAGGTAAGGGATTTCTTATCTCACTTTTAATTCCGTGAGATTTCCATTGTTCACCACTTATTTGTTGCATGTGGTGTATTTTGTACTGCCATTTCATATATATTATCATGATTATATTTATATTTATTGTATTATGTGATTCATTTGGTTTTTATTATCTTTTGTTTATATGACTCGATTGATTACAACGAGGTAAGGGGTTTTTATCTCACTTTTTATTCTCATGAGATTCATGCTACATTTCCACTATTTCATTTTGTGTGGTGTATGTACTGCCCATGATTTTATTCTTTTTGTAATATAATTTAATTTATAGATATTTACATCGTCATTGTATGATCCTTCTTTTATGGGGTGTATGTTACTAAAGTTACACAAATCGGTAAGGAAACCTTTCACCCTCCTCTTTTTAAAAGACTTCTTTTTGTTAGGTATTTTAATTTACATCTTCTTATGTTGGGATATGTTATTATATATCCTTATTGCTGTAAATTTTTTGTACAGGTGATTATATATCCTTTTTATCTCTCATCAACTCATTTATGAATTTTAATGTGACGTCGTTAGGCTGTCAAATTTCTGTAAGGGGACTTCTTAACCCAATTTCAATTCTTTGGGTTAAACCTCTACTTCTTGATTATGGCGTTCTATGAACATGTGTGGATGACCTCTGATTTTTTTACACTTAATATCCACTTATATTGAGTGTATTTATATTTGTTACACATAATAATGTAATTGATTTATCCTTAATCTAAGGATGTCATCTTTGTATGGGACTTCACCTCAAACTCCTTTCATTGAAGCATATTTTGATTTCTACACGACTTTATTTTATACGGTGTATAAAACCCTTTTGACTTTTCATTTCATTCAAAGGGAATCTTTTCCCTACAAATCATTTTACTAAGTGAAAAAAAGGAATGTTTCTTTATTTACGTAAGTAGTGACAACAACCTTTTTCGCCGCCGTGAGTATTATTTGATCTATGGCTTCCTTAACAAGACGTAATGTTTTCAAAAGAAAAATAAATACCATATACTCTTTTTACGTATTTTTGTATTGAAAATGGTTTTTGTAATGGATTTATTATTTCAATATCTTAAAATGTTATATTTTTATTACAATGTGGGGATGTTATCTTTCCTTTATGCTTAAGTTATGTGTTATGATTATGTTATGGTTTTTGGCCATTATTACATATACGGGTGGTTCCGTGATAAACCTAGGGCGATTGAGCCTGAGATAGCTCTCCAATGCATTGGGTAATGTGAAGGATTTAAATGCTAAGGTTTCTCCGAAGATATTTAGGGAATATACTGTGATGGGTATTCCAAACATAACCATGAGGGTTACTCCCTATGTAAGAATGTTATGAATGCCTCAAGTTACCTTTATGTATTATGATTTCTATGAGTTATTCATAAATCTTATGATTTCATGAGGTATGATAAAGTGCTTATGTTTTATGATTAAAGTATGATTTCATTGATTATTATGTATACATGGACTAATGTTTACTTTTCATATTTTTATATCCCTTACTGAGCTTTTTATGCCCATCCCAAGTTTTTGAAATGTTTTTCACAGGACATAAAGTGGAATAGGGTCAAGGATGGGATCAAGGAAATTTCATGCTATCTAAAACATGGAACTAGACATGACTCTTTTGTTCAAGAGTTTTTATTTTGTGAAAAAAATGGAAACTGAGTAGATGTGTCTACTTTGTAATCATTGAGATGTAATAGTTAGGTCCTAATTATCTAAAACTCTAAACATGAAAAGATCCTCAATGTGAATTATTCATTTAATTCAAGATTATGTAATGTTTTAAGGTCGGGTCTTTATAGTTGGTATCATAGGTCGGTTTAGATAACTTTAGAGGTTAGTGTATTCTTTAAGCATAAGTGACATTACCATAATGGTTAGGATTTCAAAAAGAGTCATAGTTTTTTTAGATAAAGTGAATGAGTTTAAGATAACATGAATAATTATATCTTAGTATTATATGATTATTTTACTGATATACTCGCACTGACCTTTTTGGTTTTAGTAAATGGCCGGATCTAGCAGGCACCAAAGTAACAGTGGATGTCAAGAAAAATGTGACAATTTTTTGAACGAGCAACTGAATGATATGGGAGCTGCAATGAGAACTCTTGTGGTTATTCTCAACCAACTATCTGGAGTCATGATTGACCACCTGAACCTTAGTGATTTTTATAAGGCCTCGTATATGCGAGAAACAAATCCCTACGGAAGTTCAGGTAATAATCATAAAGGTAAGTATGTTCAAAAACCTATGTGTCAAAGATGTGGAAAGAAACACATAGTAAAATGTTTCAAAGGGACATAAAGATGCTATAGATGTGGAAATAAAGGTCATAAAGCAAGAACCTTCCATGGAAAAAGGAAGCATCTAGTTGACTCTAGGAAAGGGAAAGAAGATCTTTTTGAAGGATCAATTGAATGCTTTAAATGTGGTGTGCATGGTCATTATGAAAACACATGTCATACAAAGAAGTTTTAGGAATGGGATCACCAAGATCATAGAAATATTTTTTTACCAATACCTAATGCCATTCCGATTGAGGATGAAGAAACTGACAATGACCAATGAAAGGTATGGATTATTTCTTAACATATGTTTTCCTATTATTAAAATCTTAGGATATGATTCATGATTTTGTTTGTAGGAAATAAGTATTTCAGAATACGTTGGAAAGGAATGGTTAATGGATCATGAATAATGTTCAATGAGTAAGAAGTAAACATATAAGGGATTCAAGAGTTATGGTAGATTTTAGGATGGTGAAATTCTTAAAAGTATTAAGGCTCTTTTGATGATGGGATTACATTAGAAGACTTTTTATAGTATGTGTAACCCTGATGTTTGATATATGAAAATTTTATTCAAGGAATAATTATCTTTTATTTTGTGGATATAGTTATAAAGAACCATTTGGGTTTATATGATCCTGGAATTTGAGGCAATTACCAGTTAATACATTTTGGGATGTAAAACGAAATTTATAAGATAACCTTTGTGGTTAAAATATGTTATGGTAATTTTTGATGAATTTATCTCTTTTTGGGAATGTTATAAAATTATATAGTTTTTGAAAAAGAACAACACACAGACCATGTGACAACCCGTCGCATCGGACGAAGCTCTGGGAATTGAACCCACAACCAAAGTAAGACTGGTATTTATCGCCTACCACTGGACTACGTGAAGTCCCTAGTTAATATGACTAATTATTTTTAGTTAGATGATCTTATGAATCAGGAATAAGTTGATTTTGGGTTATCTATGGAAATAATTAACCTATCATGGAGGATATGTGATTAGGTTAATTACTTTTCAATATGATACTTTAATAGTAATTGGTGTTATTTGGAGATAAATGTTAAGATTTGTAACGACCCAATCTTTTTGGGTAGTATATTAACTTACTCTTAATGATTTAATAAGATGTTAATGGTTAATGCAGAAAGAGGAGTTGATGGCTTCATCTAGTAGACTCGAACCTTATGAAGCCCACTTATCAAAGCTTGGGAAGGAGGTAGCATCTGTGGGCTTCGCTTTGGACCAAGCCCAAGTCGAACTCCAGCGTGTCAAGCTTGAATGGAAACGCCTGCGGGAGAAGTTCAAGTTAGTAGAGATTACTACTAGGGAAATGTTATCTGAGCCTCCCTCAGATTCTCTCACCATAGCACACCTTACACTTAGGTCATATGCTGGTGTTATAAGGGGTTATGTGATGAGACCCTAGCTTCTTTGTGTAATCCTTTGGGATGAATGAATTGAGATTTCTTCCTTTAGTGATGTTTTTGAAATTTCAAATGTCCGGATAATTTTAGTATATATTTTATTGATGAATTTTGAAAAAGGGATATTTTAAAATATTTATGTAAACCCTAAATAATTAATGATGTGTAATGATTTTCAAAAAATGGTCTTCTACAAAAGTGTTCAGTAAGGAATTTGGAGTCTAATAAGATCAACTTAATTTTTGATGAATAGTAAATTATGAATAGTGATTTTACGCTTAGGATTAGTAATGTGACCAAATGTATTAGTAATTTCACTCAAAGAAAGTTTTAATATAATTTAGACACCTAGATTAAGTAATGTGATTCAATAAAATGGGTAAATAACGGTTTCATAAATTATTAGTCAAGTATTAGTTTTTTAGGATGAATAGTGTTTTTTAATTAAAAATTTAATTAAAAATAATTAGAAAATTATTTTTATAAAAAGGACTTTATTTTTGAACTCAGAGCATCGATATTATGTTAAGGTAATTTTTGGGGATTTTTCTGAAAAAATGAATTTTCAGTGAATAGTGTTTTTTAATTAAAAATTTAATTAAAAATATTTAGAAAATTATTTTTATAAAATGGATTTCATTTTTGAAATCAGAGCATTGATATTTGGTTAAGGTGAAATTTTGGGATTATTCTGAGAAAGTTGAATTTTTGATGAATAGTGAAAATATAGTTTTTAAGTTACGGGTGTTTAATGACATCATTAAATGATGTATTAAGTATGTAATCAATATGGTCGACTTATGAACAGTAAGATAAGGTATGAGGTGTCCCAAGTGTCCAATACCATGGGAAAATACCAAGGGAAAGCCCATGGTTTTGCCAAAACCACTAATGAGGTGTCCCTTGGTCATTAATGCCTTGTCCCCTCACTTTCTCTATAAATACCCACCATTTCCTCCTTTATTTTTCACTCCCAACTCTCCCCCAACGAAGTTCTGGTCTCCTTACCTCCCAAGGAGTCCTCCCAAGGTGCCCCCAATCCCTCAAGGTCCAAACCTTTGAGTTTTAAGAGTTACGTTTTAAGGTAAGGGATCCGACCTCTCTCTCTTTCTTTTCATGTAATCTCTTTTATGTCATTCCTTTTATGCTCCATGTTCTTATGTGATAGGATGTTCTTTTATATTCCTCTTACTTCCCTTTTCATGTTTATATGATGAGAGATCCCCTCTTACTCTCATCATTTCGTTTTATGAAAGTTTAAGTGACGACGTTAGGCTACCGAATTTTTAAGGGATTCTTTCACCCTTCTCGTTTTTCAAGTTTGATTTTCATGTAAAGTCTTTCAAGTTACTTTTTATTATGTTGGGGTATGATCTCTATATCTATCATTCTGATCTCTTATGATCATATGATGAGAGACCCTATTTGATCTTTTCAAATCTTTTTTTATTGAAGTTTAAGTGATGTCGTTAGACTGCCAAATTTTCATAAGAGAAATCTTATTTTTATCTCACTTCCATGTTTTTTATTTCATATGGTATATCTTTAAAATTTAATTACCATGTTCTTAAATACCTTATATTCTATCCCCCTACTGTTTTATGGATCATTTATGAGTGGGTGACCCATGTTCCCTCTCTTTTCAATGTTTTCTAAAACCTTGTAACATAGCTGTTATGCTGCAGGATTTTCGTCTCAAAATGTCTCTCTCTCTTTTCTCAAAATTATTTTATGTTATAAAGTGAATACTCAAAGATATTATTTATATAATGGTATTCACATATATATCAAAATGTTCTATTTTAAATTCTGGGATTTACATACATGAAACCCGCTTCCCCTTTCCGTGGGTTTAAAGTGACATAAAGATCATGTCTTTAAAGCAGTTTTTAAAACGTTATGATTATGAAATGAAACCCATTTATTTTATGCTATATGGGTTGTTTATGAAATGTTTTATGATGATATATGTGGCTCACATGATAATAAAGACATGTCAAGGGTGCGCCCAGATAGCGCTCCAATGCATTGGGTAAAGACTTAATCTCTAGAGATGACTTTTTAGACTGATACCTTGGTGAATAACCTTGGTAATTTTTAATGACACCTTGGGGGTGGACCTTGGTGAAACAAAATGATTGTCAATATTAAATGTTGCAGCCAAATCTTCAAGTTACGAAAAATTTTATTTTTATTATGATGTATCTCATGATTTCTTTCTCATGCCTTAAAGTTCTTTTCATGTCCTTATTGAAGTATCTCAAGTTCACATGTAAAATGTTTCTCTTGTTTCCCTTACTAGGACTTCTTCTCACCCTTTATTTTGATGTATGTCCCCAGGTTATGAGATGCAGTAATGAACCTAGTATGAACTTAAGGATAATCCTTTCAAGTGTTTAAGAAGAATTTTTTATGTTCTTTTCATGTATTATGTTTCTTGTTTCTAAGACACTAAACCTTAATGATCCTCAGTTCCGTGTAATGAAATAAAAGTTATGTTATAAAAAGACGGGATGCTATAGTTGGTATCAAAGGATGGTTTAGTTATTTGTGGAAATTAGGATATAAAAACTTTAGGAAGAACCCTATAGAAAAGTTTAAATATAGGAAACCTTCCTGGTATTTTGGTAAGTATTGAGTAAGTGGTTTATCAAACAAATACATCCCTGTCTGGATACGAGCAGGTAGAGGCGGCTCTGGCACAGATGTACATAGGGGTAAAACCCGAAAACACCGCTTTGAGCTAGACTCGAAGGGGAACTGGTGCACGATAACGGGCCTTACTGCACTCTTGGTTACGACACTCCCGTGGGATATGTTTGGTTAATCTCAAGCTTTTTATGAATCATTATGAAGGAATTATAGAGAAGTGTAATTGTCTAAGCATGAAGTCTTAGTTAAAAGATTCATAAATGAAATAAGTTTCTCACTAAGGTTTTATTCTTTTAGAAAATGGCGGGAAATAGGAGGAACCGTGCCGATGGTGACCGCAATGCACCATGTGCTGACGGCCCTCCGATGGAAGCCGGAATGGAAACATTCATGCGAATGATGAACCAAATGACTCAAGTTATGAGTAATAACTTGAATCAAGCTGAGAGGCCGACCTCACCACGAAGGGAACAACACTCTGTTGAGTCCTTCATGCGTCAATGACCACCATAATTCAGTGGATCTACTGACCCTTTGGTTGCGGAACAATGGATAAGCTCCATTGAAAAGATCTTTTATGTACTCCTTTGTTCGGAACAAGAAAAAGTAACCCTTACTGTTTATTTCCTAGAGGGAGAAGCTGATCAGTGGTGGTCACTGGTCAAAAACACGAAGCCTAGAGGAGAGATGGAAGCTATGGAGTGGGAAGAATTCCAGGGAATATTCTTTAACAAGTATTTCCCTCGTTCCATGAGGACAAGAATGGAGAAAGAGTTTCTCGAACTGAAGCAGAAGGAGAACGAATCTGTCGGAAGCTATGAGATGAGCTTCACCCAACTTTCACGATATACCTCTAGCTTTGTCATGGATCCAAGTGGGAAGGTTGATAGATTTTTCGGTGGACTAAGACCTCATCTGCGGAAGAATTTAGCCAACTGGGACTATGATAGCTACGAGGTGATCGTGCGGAGTGCAATGAAAGTCGATCTGGAGTTTGGTGAGACACAGTGGTCTCATAAATCAAATGACAAGAAGAGATCGTTGGATCCAAGTTTAGGGAAGACTTTTGATCGGGGAAGAGGTGGAAAGCAAATGCAACTTACCACATGCAATAAATGTGGGAAGAAGCATCTGGGGAACTACTTGGTCGGAAGTGGAAAGTGCTACAAGTGTGGAAAAGGAGGCCATATTGCTCGGAATTGTCGTAGTGAGGTGAAGCCTCAACTCCCCAACACTAACGACAGAGGAAAGATGGTTCTAGCATTACCCGAAGTCCATTGCTTCAAGTGTGGACAGCTTGGGCACTATGCTAATCTCTGTCCAAATCCAAGGGCAGTGGAGGGGAATCACCATCAACCTCAGCAAAGGCCAGGGGAGAAAGGTCGTACTTTTTCTATCACAACAACTGAAGTTGAAGCTTCGAATGACGTGGTAGCAGGTACTCTTGTTGTCCTCTCAAAACTAGCAACTACTTTGTTTTATTCTGGTTCTACGCATTCCTTTATTTCCTCCAAGTTTGCAAAGAATATAAAATCAATCCCGGAATTGTTTGAGGTAGAGTTTTCAGTCAAGACTCTAAGTGGGATTATCCATGCATCAATAGTGTTTAGAGACTCTAGTGTTTACTTTAATGAGCACAATCTTATCACAAATCTAGTAGTCATTCCCATGTTGGAATTTGATGTTATATTAGGGATGGACTGGCTCTCAAAGTATAATGCTAAGATCAAATGCAGAAGTAAGGAAATCTCAGTAGTCTTGAATAAACAACCTACAGTTATCTTCCAAGGAGAGATATCCCAAACTGATCCCTATCTAGAAGCACCTCCTATAGCTTTCTTTATGGAGTTAATCGGTGATGAGGAAGAAGGAAAAGGGAGCATACCAATAGAAGATGTTCCAATTGTTCAGGAATACATGGATGTATTTCCTGAGGAGTTACCTGGACCTCCCCCCGAAAGAGAGGTAGAGTTCTCCATTGAACTCATACCTGGGTCTCAACCGATATCAAAGACTCTTATAGAATGGAAAATGTGGAGCTAAAAGAGTTAAAGAAACAACTCCAAGACTTGTTGGAGAAGGGGTTTATCCATCCGAGTGTGTCTCCTTGGGGATCACCAGTTCTCTTTGTGAAGAAGAAGGATGGATCAATGCGGATATGCATTGATTATAGAGAACTGAATGGGATCATAGTGAAGAATGAATACCCTCTTCCAAGAATTGATTATTTATTTGACCAACTTCATGGGGCTAAATTCTTCTCCAAGATTGACCTTCGATCTGGTTATCATCAACTGAGGGTGAATAAGGAAGATATTCCAAAGACTGCCTTCCGATCAAGATATGGGCATTATGAGTTTATTGTTATGCCCTTCGTCTTGACTAATGCTCCTGCTATTTTCATGGATTTGATGAATAGAGTCTTTAAGGACTACCTTGATAACTTTGTGGTAGTTTTTATTGATGATATTTTGATATATTCAAAAAGTCGTGAGGAGCATGAAGATCATCTGAGGGTTATTTTGAAAACTCTGCGGAAGGAGAATCTCTTTGGAAAGTTCAGCAAGTGTGAGTTTTGGTTACAAAAAGTGTCTTTCTTGGGGCACATCGTAACCAATGAAGGAATCTCGATTGACCCTGCAAAGACAATGGTTGTGGAGGAGTGGCCTCAACCCACAACAGTAACTGAGATTCGTAGTTTCCTTGGTTTAGTGGGATATTATAGGAGGTTTGGGAAAAACTTTTCACGGCTTTCTAATCCACTAACCAAGTTTACTCGAAAAGGGGTTAAGTTCATCTAGACAAAGGAATGCGAGGAAAGTTTCTAAGAGCTGAAGAAGAGATTGGTTACTGCACCTGTGTTAACACTACCCTCTATCGGAGAAGGATTCGTTATTTTTAGCGATGCATCTCTGAAAGGGCTTGGGTGCGTCCTCATGCAAAATGACAAGGTAATTGCTTATGCATCTCGACAGTTGAAGATTCATGAGAAGAATTATCCTACGCATGATCTAGAGCTGGCGGCAGTTGTTTTTGCTCTAAAGATATGGAGGCACTATCTTTATGGGGAGAAATGTGATATATACACTGACCACCAAAGTCTAAAGTATATTTTCACACAGAAAGAATTGAACATGAGACAAAGGAGATGGTTGGAGCTTATTAAAGACTATGATTGTTCAATTCATTATCACCCTGGAAGAGCAAATAAAGTCGCGGATGCATTAAACAGGAAAGACCCTGTTGTTCTAGCAACAATGAGGATCCTAGGAGATCCCTTGATTAAAGATCTAGTAAAACTGGACATGGGAATTATAAGGAAAGGGACATCATCAACCCTATCCCAAATTATTTCTCAACCTTTATTACTAGAGAAAATCAAGAAGGCTCAAAAAGAAGATCCTTTGTTGCATGAGAAGTTTGAGGCTGTAAAGGATGGGAAGTTCCCTGATTTCAATATTGATCAAGAAGGTGTATTGAAATTTCATACAAGACTATGTGTTCCATCTATTCCGGAGATAAAGAAAGAACTAATGGATGAAGCTCATAGCTCTACTTTCTCTATACACCCGGGAAGCACTAAGATGTATAGAGACCTTCGTGATCATTATTGGTGGGATAACATGAAGAGGGAGATTGTTGATTACACTACAAGGTGCCTGGTGTGTCAGCAAGTAAAGGCTGAACGACAACTTCCTAAGGGGGTATTACAACCGCTACCCATACCAGTATGGAAGTGGGATAATATCACTATGGACTTTGTAACTGGTCTCCCGAAAACATCCAAAGGAAACAATGCGATATGGGTTATTGTGGACCGTCTCACCAAGACCGCTCATTTTATCTCTATTCGGGAAGATTTCTCTCTGGATCAACTTGCCAAGATATACATGAAGGAATTGGTAAGGCTGCATGGGGTACCACTATCCATCGTGTCTGATCATGATCCAAGATTCACATCAAAATTCTGGAGAAGTCTTCAACATGCTCTGAGTACTGAATTGAATTTCAGTACGGCTTATCATCCTCAAATTAATGGCCAATCTGAAAGGACTATTCAGACACTCGAAGACATGCTGAGATTATGCTCAATGAAATTTAAAGGTGGATGGGATCAACACCTCCCATTAGTTGAGTTCTCCTATAACAACAGCTTCCATTCGAGTATTCAGATGGCACCCTATGAAGCTCTGTATGGAAAGCGATGTAGAACTCTTACTTGTTGGGATGAAACTGGTGAGAGAAATCTTCTTGGGCCTGATCTCGTGCAAGAGATGACAGAACAGGTTCATGCCATCCAACAACACATAAAGGCTGCTCAGAGTCGGCAGAAGAGCTATGCTAACAATCATCGAAGGGACTTGGAGTTGGGTGTTGGTGACAAAGTCTTCCTTCGAATTTCTCCCTGGAAGAGAGTCATGCGGTTTGGGAAGAAAGGGAAGCTCAGCCCTAGGTACATTGGCCCCTATGAAATCCTTGATCGTATAGGAGTAGTGGCCTATCGTCTAGAACTTCCACCGAACCTAGCTCAAGTTCACAATGTTTTCCATGTATCTCTCTTAAGGAAGTACATACCCGACCCTTCGCATGTACTGAACCCAGAAGTGGTACAACTGGAACATGACCTCTCTTATGAGGAGCAGCCAGTGGAGATCTTGGACCGTAGAGACAAGGTTCTACGAAACAAGACTACCCACCTTGTAAAATTGTTGTGGAGGAATCATAAATATGAAGAAGCGACTTGGGAGCCTGAGGAAACAATGAAGCAAAAGTACCCTCACCTTTTCGACTAGGCCTCAAGTATAAATTTCGGGGACGAAATTTCTTAAGGGGGGAAGAATGTAACGACCCAATCTTTTTGGGTAGTATATTAACTTACTCTTAATGATTTAATAAGATGTTAATGGTTAATGCAGAAAGCGGAGTCGATGGCTTCATCCAGTAGACTCGAACATTATGAAGCCCACTTATCAGAGCTTGGGAAGGAGGTAGCATCTGTGGGCTTCGCTTTGGACCAAGCCCAAGCCGAACTCCAGCGTGTCAAGCTTGAACGGAAATGCCTGCGGGAGAAGTTCAAGTTAGTAGAGATTACTACTAGGGCAATGTTATCTGAGCCTCCCTCAGATTCTCTCACCATAGCACACCTTACACTTAGGTCATATGTCGGTGTTATAAGGGGTTATGTGATGAGACCCTAGCTTCTTTGTGTAATCCTTTGGGATGAATGAATTGAGATTTCTTCCTTTAGTGATGTTTGTGAAATTTCAAATGTCCGGATAATTTTAGGATATATTTTATTGATGAATTTTGAAAAAGGGATATTTTAAAATATTTATGTAAACCCTAAATAATTAATGATGTGTAATGATTTTCAAAAAATGGTCTTCTACAAAAGTGTTCAGTAAGGAATTTGGAGTCTAATAAGATCAACTTAATTTTTGATGAATAGTAAATTATGAATAGTGATTTTACGCTTAGGATTAGTAATGTGAACAAATGTATTAGTAATTTCACTCAAAGAAAGTTTTAATATAATTTAGACACCTAGATTAAGTAATGTGATTCAATAAAATGGGTAAATAACGGTTTCATAAATTATTAGTCAAGTATTAGTTTTTTTAGATGAATAGTGTTTTTTAATTAAAAATTTAATTAAAAATAATTAGAAAATTATTTTTATAAAAAGGAATTTATTTTTGAACTCAGAGCATCGATATTATGTTAAGGTAATTTTTGGGGATTTTTCTGAAAAAATGAATTTTTGGTGAATAGTGTTTTTTAATTAAAAATTTAATTAAAAATATTTAGAAAATTATTTTTATAAAATGGATTTCATTTTTGAAATTAGAGCACTGATATTTGGTTAAGGTGAAATTTTGGGATTATTCTGAGAAAGTTGAATTTTCGATGAATAGTGAAAATATAGTTTTTAAGTTACGGGTGTTTAATGACATCATTAAATGATGTATTAAGTATGTAATCAATATGGTCGACTTATTAAAAGTAAGATAAGGTATGAGGTGTCCCAAGTGTCCAATACCATGGGCAAATACCATGGGAAAGCCCATGTTTTTTCCAAAACCACTAATGAGATGTCCCTTGCCCATTAATGCCTTGTCCCCTCACTTTCCCTCTAAATACCCACCTTTTCCTCCTTTAGTTTTCACTCCCAACTCTCCCCCAACGAAGTTCTGGTCTCCTTACCTCCCAAGGAGTCTTCCCAAGGTTCCCCTAAGCCCTCAAGGTCCAAACCTTTGAGTTTTAAGAGTTACGTTTTAAGGTAAGGGATCTGACCTCTCTCTCTTTCTTTTCATGTAATATCTTTTATGTCATTCCGTTTATGCTTCATGTTCTTATGTGAGAGGATGTTATTTTATATTCCTCTTACTTCCCTTTTCATGTTTATATGATGAGAGATCCCCTCTTACTCTCATCATTTAGTTTTATGAAAGTTTAAGTGACGCCGTTAGCTACCGAATTTTTAAGGGATTCTTTCACCCTTCTCATTTTTCAAGTTCGATTTTCATTTCAAGTCTTTCAAGTTCCTTTTTATTATGTTGGGGTATGATCTCTAAATCTGTCATACTGATCTCTTATTATCATATGATGAGAGACCCTATTTGATCTTTTCAAATCTTTTTTTATTGAAGTTTAAGTGACGCCGTTAGGCTGCCAAATTTTCATAAGAGAAATCTTATTTTTGTCTCACTTCCATGTTTTTCATTTCATATGGTATATCTTTCAAATTTCATTAACATGTTCTTAAATCCATTATATTCTTTCCCCCTACTGT
This sequence comes from Viscum album, assembly GCA_963277665.1. Classification (NCBI taxonomy): domain Eukaryota; kingdom Viridiplantae; phylum Streptophyta; class Magnoliopsida; order Santalales; family Viscaceae; genus Viscum; species Viscum album. The sequence continues at coordinate 469,609,846 of OY728132.1, forward strand.
TTTATGGATCATTTATGAGTGGGTGACCCATGTTCCCTCTCTTTTCAATGTTTTCTAAAACCTTGTAACATAGCCGTTATGCTGCAGGATTTTCGTCTCAAAATGCCTCTCTCTCTTTTCTCAAAATTATTTTATGTTATAAAGTGAATACTCAAAGCTCTTATTTCTACAAGGGTATTCATATATATATCAAAATTTTCTATTTTAAATTCTTGTATTTACATACATGAAACCCGCTTCCCCTTTCTGTGGGTTTAAAGTGACATAAAGATCATGTCTTTAAAGCAGTTTTTAAAACGTTATGATTATGAAATGAAACCCATTTCTTTTATGATATATGTGTTGTTTATGAAATGTTTGATGATGATATATGTGGCTCACATGATAATAAATACATGTCAAGGGTGCGCTCAGATAGCGCTCGAATGCATTGGGTAAAGACTTAATCTCTAGAGATGACTTTTTAGACTGATACCTTGGTGAATAACCTTGGTAATTTTTAATGACACATTGGGGATGAACCTTGGTGAAACGAAATGATTGTCAATATTAAATGTTGCAGCCACATCTTCAAGTTACGAAAAATTTTAGTTTTATTATGATGTATCTCATGATTTCTTTCTCATGCCTTAAAGTTCTTTTCATGTCCTTATTGAAGTATCTCAAGTTCACATGTAAAATGTTTCTCTTGTTTCCCTTACTGGGCCTTCTGCTCACCCTTTCTTTTGATGTATGTCCTCAGGCTATGAGATGCAGTAATGAACCTAGGATGAACTTAAGGATAAGCCTTTAAAGTGTTTAAGAAGAATGTTTTATGTTCTTTTCATGTATTATGTTCCCTGTTTCCAAGACACTAAACCTTAACGATCCTCAGTTCCATGTAATGAAATGAAAGTTATGTTATAAAAAGACGGGATGCTATAAGATTTACCTTGGAAGACTATGTGATTAAATCCTTCAGAGATTTGGGTTTCAATATTAGTTTGGATTACTTTGAATAATTTTATGGATATCTCTTTATTGAATGGTCTTTCATGAAATTTGGGTTTTTTTGGACAAATTTTGGAGATTAAGGGTAGTTTTTCTTTTGTGAAAGATTATCCTTTTGGGGATTATCTGATCTTGTACTAAAAATTTTGGTTTTGGTTAAGGTCTAAAGACATGGTAAATATATAGTTCATATTTTGTGGGTTAGGTGATTTTCAAGAAGTTGATTATAGCTCTCTTAATGTGAACAAGTCATCCTAAATACTCAACTTTTGGAGAAAATATGAGGTTTTGTAAGAAATCTAATAAGATATGAAAGTCTACATGAAAAGTAAGTATGTTTACTTATGTTTTATTTAAGCTTATAAATAAATTCCTCAATGAAAATTAACTTAAAACAAAAACATTGTCTGTTAAATTTTTCTACTGGGGAATAAAATACCATTTAACCCATCACAAGTTTCTGATTTTCTGGTGGTTAACTTTCTCCTAGACATATTTTATATCACTCTCCATCAGAACTTGACCCTTTATTTTCTCTTCCATATACATGTTTTCCTAGATGGAATCTGAGTATTGGTTAACTTGGGTGAACTTTGTACTTTTCTTTCTTTCTTTTAAAGTGATAGTTTTACTGACTCTTTTTCTGATGTGGGACTTTCAATGAAGTTTCTGAGCCCAATTTTAAAATTGCAAGGAGGCAATTCCCAAAAGGGGGGAAGGATGTAACATCCCACGTAAATAAAGAATATGAAATTTTCATATTTATTAATATTTTTTAATAAAATGTTGATATTACTATAAGGGGGATGATAACTTCGATGGTGTACCCAATACGCAACAACGAGTTTCTTTGAAATCTTATGTTGCATACTAATAATATAATAATATTATTTTAAATGGCAGTAAACGCCTAGTCGTTGTAATGACGAGAATGAATAGAACTAACTAAAAAATGATTATATATGTTTGTTAAATATTTTAACAATTACCCAAAAAATTATAGAGGCTTAAAATGTGAATGAATCCAATTTTAAGCATAAATATTCTAATATTCTTTAAAATGTCGATTAACCGCCTTTTGATGGAAAACCCTTTTTAAATATAATTTTTGTCACTTTTATATGTTATATTTGACAAAATAAAATCTTTATTTAGAATCAAGACATCAAATTTTACTTTGTGTAAATTTTTGGTATTTTTCCGATAAAGTTCATTTTTTTATGAATAGTGAAAAATGTTGTATTTTAATTCAAAGACTCCTTTTTAATCTAATTTATTTATATGGTTAGATTATCTTTTTAATTGGTTTTAAAGTATAATTAGAATATATTTTTACCATTTAATCCAATGGCGGTCATTATAATTAATTTCACTTTGAAAATGGACATAAACAATTATCAATCTTTTGATAGATATTGTTTCTTAAAAACACGCTATTTGTTTTGACAGCGGGAATTAACTATATAATTTATTAATGAAACTAATATGTTTTAAATTTGGTAAAATGGACATAATTTTTGAATTTTTAATATCAAATGTATCTTAGGGTGAATTTTTGGTATTTTTCCGATAATGTTCATTTTTTAATTAATAGTGAAAAATACGACATTTTAATTCAAAATTGCCTTTTCATCCAATTTATTTATATAGTTGTATTGCCATTTTAATTGGTTTTAAGGTGTAATTTAATTATTTTTTTATCATTTAATACAATTTTGTTCATCGGAAGTAATTTCACTTTTAAATTGGATGTAAAAACAAATCAATCTTTTGATAGATTTTATATCTTAAAAACTCGTCTTTGGTTTTGACAACGGGAATTATTTTTAAATTAATTACTAAAATTTCTGTGTTTTGAATTTGGTAAAATGTATTCCATATTTTGAATCATAAGGTCTAAATTATGTAATTAGTACTCTTTTGTTTTTGGACATTATGAATAGTAACGACGACAATTATCTTTAATTATCGTGATTAATTAGTAATGGGGTAGTTAAGGGTAATAAAATAATATCATAATAATATAAAATGACCCCAACATGTGTTCAAATCATATTTTTTGAGTCATTTCCAACCATTATAAGCTTTTTAGAAAACTTCAGGTCCCATGGAGTCACATGGGTGTGATTGTGACATTTATGACATTATTTTTAAAAAAAGAAGAGAAATATAACAAAGGTTTGTATATCCTAAGTAAAACAATTTTAATTTTGTTTAAATAAATTATCTCTTAGAATATAAATATTCATTGGAAAGATAAAAATATTTCCTATATCATGGTATTTTTTTATAATTTTTATACATTAAATAAATAAATGTATTTATGACACCATGATAATGCAGTGATTACCTCATTAATGAACGATTTAAATAAAATGAAAAGATAAGGTAAAGTATATGACTTAAACTTGTCTAAAACCTATTCTATGGGTATATTTAGAACCCTTATCACCTTATCCTAGAAATATATCATTGTGGGACCTTTAAAATCCAAAAACCATTTTATAATAAAGTAACATTTCTAGACTTTCCAAAAGTGACCCTCCTCCCTCTTATAAAAGGCCCCCACCTCTACCCCCTTACCCACACCTATCAAGCCCTTTTATCATCCAACCTCTTCTCATATACTCTCTCCACATACCTCTCTTACTCCTAGAAGCCTCACTTTGGGCAGAATTCTTTCCAAGGAAGCCTTTGGCTCAAATCAAAAAGAGTTACCCGATTTAGAGGTAATGTCTTCTCTCAAGTTTATTTCTTTTATTTTCCTTCTTCACTCACCACTATATTCTTATTATTTGACCACATAATAAGACCAGTATCCTCAATATACTAGGATATTTTTATGATAAGTATTCTACTTACACTCACACACACCTCCCTCTAATGGTTAAAGAACATATTGTTTCGGTGGGTGGCGAATTACTGCCTCAGGAAACGTGATTGTTCAATCTTCTTTTAACACCTTTCATGTTAGCCATTATGATGTCACTATATTTATATATGATATATATTATATTTATTTCCTCTATATTATTCTATATATTATATTTAAAATATACCTTTATGCTTTGCATGTTGTGCAAATGCGATAATGTCATATGAGGAAGTGTGGACTACCGCCCCCTCAAGTGATGTGACTCGTTCATGCCAAACATGGAATTTATAAATAATGTAATTAATGAAATTATGTTACCTATATAAAATATATATTTTACTGGAATTATAATATATATATGTCTCATTTAGTTTTAATTCCTTTATTATGACAAAAAAATGAAAGTAGCGTCCATGCATACGTATGACCTACCATCTCCATGAACGGTGAATTTCATTTTTTATCTCCAAATGTTATGGAATAGTATAAAATTAATATATAATGGATAAATATTATATTTAAATCATTAATACCATTCTTTAGATGATGTAATTATTACTACATGGGCAATTCTTTTCAAACAAGTTCATTTTTGACTCATGTACCGAACATCGACAAAACGTATGATATGAACTCACATAATTAACTAATTATTATAACATGATATTAATTGAATAATAAAATTTAAAGGAAGTCCTTAAGAAATTATAAATTGACCTAAGTTTATTTTTCAGGAATATAAATAAATGAACAAGACAAGTCGGACTTGAGGTAAGGGGTTTCTTATCTCACTTTTAAATTCCGTGAGATTTCCATTGTTCGCCACTTATTTGTTGCATGTGGTGTATTGTGTACTCATATTTCATATATATTATCATGATTCTATTTATATTCATTGTATTATGTGATTCATTTGGTGTTTATTATCTTTTTCTTATACGACTCTAATGATTACAACGAGGTAAGGGGTTTTTATCTCACTTTTTATTCCCGTGAGATTCATGCTACATTTGACACTATTTCCTTGTGTGTGGTGTATGTACTTCCCATGATTGTATTCTTTGTGTAATATAATTTAATTTATGGGTATTTACATCTTCATTGTATGAACCTTCTTTCATGGGGTGTACGTTTCGAAAGTTACCCAAATCGGTAAGGGAACCTTTCACCCTCCTCTTTTTAAAAGAATTCTTTTTGTTAGGTATTTTAATTTACATCTTCTTATGTTGGGATATGTTCTTATATATACTTATTGCTTTAAATTTTATATCCAAGTGATGAGATACCCTTTTTATCTCTCATCAACTCATTTTCTGAATTTTAAAGTGACGTCGTTAGGCTATCAAATTTCTATAAGGGAACTTCTTAACCCAATTTCAATTCTTTGGGTTAAACCTCTACTTCTTGATTATGTCATGATATGAATATGTGTGGATGGCCTCTGATTGTTTTACACTTAATATACACTTATATTGGGTGTATTTATATTTGTCACACATAATATGTCACGACCCGTCCTCGGGGCCCGTGTCGTGACTACCCTATGCCTGCCTTCCATAGGCCAGGGGCTGGTGACTAGCACCAAGGCGTAAATTCCCGATAAAAAGGGAAGGCATTGCCTTTGTAAAGTAAACAAACACCACAGAGCAAGCAAGCAGAAGAAGCAATCAATAAGTAAAAGATGGTACAACAGTAAGTGCGGAAAGTAAGCAAGCCAGAATACAAACCCAAACTGAAAGTAAAGTACAACTCGAAAGGGAAAAACAGCAACTGAAAAGTAAATCCGCAACGTCGAGCCGTCCACTGGAAGTCCCACCTGAAGGGTGGGTACAGATAGCCTCCACTGCTCCTCGGGTCCAGCTGACCGCTCCGAGTACGTCCCACCTAGTGGTCCACCTCCAGGTACCGTCCTGCTCCGCAAGCCTCAACCACGATTAGCGTTGTCCGTCGTCTGCAACCAACACAACGTAGTGCGGGCATAGCTCGTGCAGGGGTGAGTATAAGATACTCAGTAGGGACCCCGAGACCCCCGAAGGTCTCCCAAAATCCACAAAGGATAAACCACAAAGGAAAGATTCAATCATGAAGTAACAACCGACACTGCTTAGGTATATGCCCATACATATACCTAAGTCATCAATTCCAATATGTTCCAACCTCCGAGCCCAAGTACAACCCAATCCACACAGGAAAGCATACGTATTCCACACAGGAAAGTAAATCATAATCCAAACAGGATAGCACAACACAATCCACATAGGGAAGCAAACAGGATTGAGCTCACACAGGTATACTTCTTCGAAAGATGATAGAGATGATCACTGATCCATCTAAGTCATCGGACCCACAAAGGATCGATAGGTACTAACCCCCGCAATGACCCACACAGGATCGGACCCACACAGGATCTGTAGGCGCTGGCTCACACAGAACCGCTGAGCACTGACCCACACAGGATCGGACCCACATAGGATTGGTAGCACTGATCCACACAGGATCGATGAGTGTTGTAGTCATCATCATCGAATCCACTGAGGATCTCTGCACAGTCGTCGTCGTAGTCGCAGTAGCAGTCGCAGCCAGCTCTAGGGTTCCCGCACACAGCAAGCTCATTAGGGAGGGTCCTCTCCACGAGCCGAGAGGCTGATACAACAACTGACACATAGTCTAGAGTTGATGTAGCCAAAAGTTCCGTATCGTCAACAGGAACTCAACGTTGCAGATGGCGCGTCAATCGGACGCCTGGTCTGAGAGTTATTGGCTTTTTCGTCCCAGGGGCCTGGTTGGTTTTTAAGGAAAAACCAACCCGACCGTAATCCACCTACGTCCAAACCTTGGGTAGAGTAAGCCAAAATATCCTTCTCACTAAGAGGAAACCAACAAAGTCGACGGCACGTCATTCGGACGTCCGGAGCTTAAGATATGAGTGTTTCCGCTCCGAGGGCCTGGTTGGTTTCGTGTACGAACCAACCCGGCCGAACCCAAAGTATTCCGAAATATTGAGTGCAATATACTAAAACGACCGTCTCGATTCAAGGATCGCATCACAACTGACGGTGCGTCAATCAGAGGTTTGTAGCCCAAGTTATGGGCAAAAGACCAAAGACTGTCCGAAAACGGGGGTTTCGGGCCCGGACTGACCTGGCCCGAGACCCCCCGGTCGGCCCGAACCGGGTCGACCCGCCCCGGGTCCAGGTCGGCCCAGCCCGGCCTGGGCACAGCGCGCCCAGCACGCTGGCCAGCTCAGCAAACGGCCGAGCCGTTGGCAGGGGGGGCGCCTGCCCCCCTGGTGTAACTGCGGCCCCCCTTTAATGGGGGCCGTTTTTGTGAGCCAGCCGGGGGAATTAATTCCCCCGGCTTCCTTTTTTCCAGCCGGCTGGTTCTGCCAACAAGGACCGGCGACATCCGGTCCTTCTCCTTTGCCGACACCGGTGGCCCGGAACTGGCCACTGGTCACCCTGCTCCGCCGCGACCCGGAACCGGCCGCGGCTGGTTCGTCCGGCGCAGTGCGATGGCATCGCGCCCTTCCGCCGCGGCCCCACTCCATCCGTGGTGTCTTCGGTTTTCTTCGACGTGGCGCGATGACGTCGCGTCCTTGTTCAACCTCACGGCGCAGCGCGACGGCGCCGCGCATTACTTGCCGTATGATCCCGCATGGTGCGACGGCACCACACCATTCCGTCCCAACCACAAAGAATCAAACAAGGATAAAGGAGGAGGGTCGGCCATGTTAGTGCGGTCTGGACCCCTCTCGTTAACCGTTATCAATTGGTCGTATAACTACGAAGAAAGACAAACTAGAAATCACGAACGAAAATAATTAAATAAACCCCTACCTTGATAAAAGAGATGACGAACGTCGGTGTCGCAAAGCGAGGATTCGAAGACGTTGATGAAGATTTCATCGCGGAAAACCGTCGCAAAAAGAGACGTCGCGAAAGAAAAATGTCGTGGAAGAATACGTCTCGTCGCGGGTCGGTGTCGCGGAAGACGGTCTCCGAGGGCTCGGCGCTCCACGTCGGAGATCGTTCGTTCTTCGCGTTCTTCGTCAAAGAGAATGAAGAACTCAAGACTTCCTTATCTTTCTCTCCAAAGGCTCTCAAACAACTAAACACCAACCCAATAAAATAAGTTCTCCACTTATTTTATTAACACACCAAGGCTTTTTGAAATTCAAGAGTTTGAATTTCAAAAGCTCACATTAAACTCACTACATTAATGTGATAAGTTATTAACTTAAGTTAACAATATTAATGGTGATTTTAGGGGGTTAGAGGATATGAAGGGGTGGGGTTCTTGTGGGCCCCACCACCCTCATAACCTCCCAAGGGAGGTTGGGTAGTTACCCAACTTCCATCCAAAGGATTAAAAACTTAGAGTAAAAATAAAAAATGTTGTTAAATTTTTATTTTTAACTTCCACAATTTTTATCAACTTCTCTCGTGTAAACGCAACTTCGGATTAAGTGTTCCTAAGAAATTACCAGCGTTGCGGTTCCATCGGTGCCCTCGTAATTTGATTCCGAGCACTAGTTCATAAGATAGGAATTCCCGCTCATTCGTTCACTGAACGTACTCGAGCTAAACTTCGGATAGAAATTCCGGGCACACCAGGCCTCAGAATCCAGTGCCATCTGAAATTGTGTTCTTGTAAAATCCCAAAGAAAATTAATAAAAAAATTTCCTTGAATTTTACGGGTCTTTACATTACTCCCACCTCAGGGCTTTATGTCCCCGTAAAGATACATCGAAAACTAGGGAAACAAATGTGGGTACTGAGCACGCATCTGAGTCTCCCGCTCCCAAGTGCTCTCTTGGAGGTTCCCGTGCTTCCATCTGATGCGCACTAGAGGAATCGACCGTCCACGTAGGACCTGCTCCTGTCGATCCTCGATCTCCACTGGGACCTCCGCAAAAGTCGCCCTATCATCGACGTCAAGATCCCTATGGTCAATGATATGCGTCGGGTCGTGCACGTATCTCCTCAGCTGAGACACGTGGAAAATGTCGTGCACCTGGTGCAACTGAGGTGGTAGAGCCAGATGATAATCCACCTCACCAATCATGCTGAGGACCTGGAACGGTCCGATGAAGCATGGAGACAACTTTCCGCCTCGGCCAAATCTCCGTAATCCACGTCGAGGTGAGACACGCAAGAAGACGTGGTCGCCATCCTCGAACTCTAGTGGCCTCCGCCTCCTGTCAGCATATGACTTCTGCCGTCTCTGAGCTATCCTCATCCGCTCCTGGATGACTTGGACCTTCTCTGTCGTGGCCTGGACCATCTCCGGTCCCACAAGTGCTGGCTCCCCAGGGTCTGTCCAGTACAAAAGAGATCTATAAGGTCGGCCATACAACACCTCATATGGTGCCATCCTGATGGTGGAGTGGTAGCTGTTGTTGTATGTGAACTCCACCAAGGGTAGGTGGTCCTCCCAGCTGCGACCAAAGTCGAGGACACATGCGCGGAGCATGTCCTTGAGAGTCTGAATGGTCCTCTCTGTCTGACCATCCGTTTGAGGGTGAAAGGCTGTGCTCAGACGTAGCTGCGTCCCGAACGCCTCCTGAAACCCCTTACAAAGCCGGGAAGTAAAGCGAGCATCTCGATCGGAGATGATAGATGATGGCACACCGTGAAGCCGTACAATCTCCTGAACATAAATTTGTCCCAATCTCTCCACTAATCCCTGCTCTCTGATGGGTAAAAAGTGCGCCGACTTGGTGAGTCGGTCGACAATCACCCATATGGAGTCGTGACCTCTGGAATTGCGTGGAATTCCAGTCACGAAGTCCATAGATATCTCATCCCACTTACACTACAGGACCTCTAAGGGCTGTACCAAGCCTGCTGGTACCTGGTGCTCAGCCTTCACCTACTGGCAGGTGAGACATCGAGAAACGAACTCTGCCACAGCCTTCTTCATGCCCGGACACCAGTGCTGTCGTCTGAGATCCTGGTACATCTTCTCCACTCCAGGATGTACCTCCAAAGGAGAAGTGTGAAACTCTCTCAGCACCTCCTCCCATAAAGCAAATGGTACCAAGGTACGTCCCCTGAAAAGGACGTCGTGCTCTGCTCCAAAGGAAAAACCATCAGGTGCCTGTCCATAGGATATATGTGCACGCCGCATCTCACAGTCAGCATCCCCATGCTGTGCCTCTCTGACCCGCTGTAGTAGTGGAGGAGTGACTGTGAGAGACTGAAGGAAGGCTGCTTTATCTCTATCCACGAAGGATATATGCAAGGCGGCCAGCTGCTCTGTCGCCTCCTCAAGTAGTTGAATGCTCGTCCTCCTGCTGAGATAATCGGCTACCACGTTCCCCTTCCTAGGAGTATAGACTATCTCAAAGTCATAGTCCTGGAGGAACTCGATCCATCGCCGCTATCTTAGGTTCAGGTCCTTCTGAGAAAATATGTACCTGAGACTCTGATGGTTAGAAAAGACTGTAAAGCGCTTGCCCATCAGGTAGTGTCGCCATGTCTTCAGAGCGAATACCACTGCTTCTAACTCCAGGTCATGTGTAGCGTAGTTTTTCTCATGCGGCCTCAACTGACGTGATCCATAGGCGATCACAGCCCGCTCCTGCATCAGGACAAATCCGATTCCGGTCCCTGATGCATCGCAATAGACTACGTACCCTACTCCCTCCTCAGGCAACCTCAAGATAGGTGCACTGGTCAATCTCTGTCTCAGCCCCTAGAAGCTCTTCTGACATCTTTTTAACCACACGAAGGGTTTCCCCTTCTTCGTCAAAGATGAGAGTGGTGCCACAACTCTGGAGAAGTTTGGCATGAATCTCCGGTAGTATCCAGCTAATCCCAAGAAACTTCGCACCTCCGTCACGCTCCTGGGTGGCTCCCAAGCTAGCACTGCCTTGATCTTCACAGGATCCACTGCAACTCCCGCCTCAGAGAAGACGTGACCCAAGAAGTGGACCTCACGTATCCAGAACTAGCACTTTGAGAGCTTACCATAAAGATGTTGCTCTCGGAGTGTGTCTAGTACAACCCGTAAGTGGTAGGTGTGCTCCTCCTCAGTCGTCGAGTAAATCAAAATGTCGTCGATGAAGACTATGACAAATCGATCGAGGTATGGCTGAAAGATCCTATTCATGAGGGCCATGAACACTGCTGGAGCATTGGTTACGCCGAATGGCATAACCAAGAACTCATAGTGGCCATACCGACATCTGAAGGTCGTCTTCTACACGTCCTTGTCTCGAACTCTGAGCTGATGATAGCCTGACATGAGGTCTATCTTTGAGAACCACCGTGCTCCCTTGAGCTGATCGAAGAGGTCATCAATCCTCGGTAACGGATACTTGTTCCTCACTGTCACCTGGTTCAGGCGACGATAGTCGACACAAAGTCTCAAGCTCCCGTCCGCCTTCTTGGCGAACAAAATCGGGGAAGCCCAGGGTGAAACACTGGGTCGGATGAACCTCTTGACCTGCAAGTCCTCCAACTGTATCTGTAGCTCTCGAAGCTCAGCGGGGGCCATCCGATATGCTAGAGTCGATATCGGGGCTGTCCCGGGTTACAGGTCAATATAAAAGTCTACCTCTCTACGAGGAGGTAGCCCTTGAACGTCGTCGGGGAAAACGTCTGCATACTGATCCACCACTGTAGACTCCATACGTCAACAGCTCCTAGGATGAGGCTAGCCAACTGGTGAGTGATGGGTTGTCCTCTCCTCCGCGGAAGTCCATCCTGTGCTTCAAAGGCTCCCTTCTCACCGATGAAGGTGAACCTGCTCCCGTCGGTGCGTACACATCTCACCTTGCGACTAATACAGTCAATATGTGCATGGACCGTAGACAACCAATCCATGCCCAAGATGACATCGTAAGGCCTCGACGCTGCTACAAGAAGATCCCAGCTGAAGCTCTCGCCTCCTAGAGTAAGCTCACACTGCTGGTACCAGTGCGTAATCATCGAGTCTGCTCCCGTAGGGGTCTCTAGCCGTAAGGATCGAGCCAACGGCTCTGTCGGAATCTCCGAGCTCCGAACAAGGGCAGCGGCTATGAAAGAGTGACTCGCTCTTGTGTCTATAAGAACTGCAGAAAGGGTGGAATAGACACAGATAGTACCTAGAATCATCTCGGGCGCGCCATGGTCGTAGGCCTCTGCTGCCTAGAGTTGTGCCTGTCTCTACCCGCCAGCTCCCTGTGGCCGGGGTGGACCTCCTGGTGGTGGTGGTGGTAGGGTCTCAAAGCGTCTCCCACCACCTGCTGCTCAGCCAACTCCTCTGCCTCGTCCACCTGCTCCCTGCGGACCGCCACGGTCGACCCTCTGCCTCTGCCTCAGTTGTCCCTCAACCGTCTGCTGCTCCTCAGCACGGCGGGTCAGGCAGTCACGAGCCATGTGGCCCTGCCCGCCGCATGAGTAGCACTGTCTGCCTCTCGAAAGACTGGCTCCGCGCTGTGTGCCCCGCACTGCTGAGCCAGTGTCCTGAGGTCGTCTGCCTGAGGGTCTGGTCTTCCTGGACCCAAGAGTCATCCGTCGACTGCCTGCTGCATAAGACTCTGCTACATGTCGCCCTACGGTGGGTCTCAGTGGTGGTGTAGACTCAGCAAGAAATATCTCGATCAAAAGGGTCTGCTCCAGTACTCCTGTCTGAGTCGGAATGCTGAGGGAGATCAGCGATGCCCTGATTTCGTGTCTCAATCCCTGCTCAAAGGTCCGGGCCCGGAATAATGGGTCCCGTACCATGTCTGTAGAGTAGTGCGAGAGATCAGTAAATCTTGCCGAGTACTGGGCGACCGTCATGTTTCCCTGCCGCAGCTGAAGAAGCTCCTGGATGCGCACCGCACGGAGGGTGGCTGGGACGAACTCCGAGCGGAAGAGGCTCTCAAAGTCCGTCCAGAGAAGAGATGCCTCATCGTGCACCTGGAGCATCAAGCTCCACCATCATCCTGTTGCTGCATGCAGTAGGCTCGCTGCGAGGATCACCATGAGGTCTGCTGGTGTCCTCACTAACCTGAAAACTCTCACCACTGCCTCCAGCCAGTCCTCGACTGCCTGGGGGTCCATCTCCCCACGGAACCTGGGCGGTCGCTGGCGCTAGAACTCATGCAGTGCACTGAGGCGACGTGCATCGTCAGCGGATGGTGCTGGAAGCATCGGTGGCTCGGTGGGTAGAGCTACCGCCGGTGCCACTGCTGACAAAGGGCCCTGCACCGAGGCCTCGTCACTCGGTGGGCTGTCGTCACACTCAACTCTCGGAACCCTAGCTGGCTGCCGTCGTGGGGCCATCCTGAAAAGGAAACAGGTGCACCATGGTTAGAACAGTATACCTGCTGAGCTGATACAAATTAATCACGAAGAAAACTTGAAACACACATGCAATCAATGTTTTGGTGCATTAAGTCGAAAATCAGAAGTCAGGGTCCTGGTGTATGGATACGTCGGCCGCCGCACCAACACTGGACTCCCTGGACTGATAACCACACTCAATACGCTAAACACTATTGCTTCACATAGAAAAAGATCAGAGTCCAAAGTTCTGTGGTAGAACCGAACTACCTCTGATACCAATTTGTCACAACCCGTCCTCGGGGCCCGTGACGTGACTACCCCAAGCCCGCCTTCCATAGGCCAGGGGCTGGCGACTAGCACCAAGGCGTAAATTCCCGATAAAAAGGGAAGGAATTTCCTTTGTAAAGTAAACAAACACCACAGAGCAAGCAAGCAGAAGAAGCAATCACTGAGTAAAAGCTGGTACAACAGTAAGTGCGGAAAGTAAGCAGGCCAGAATACAAACACAAACTGAAAGTAAAGTACAACTCGAAAGGGAAAAACAGCAACTGAAAAGTAAAGCTGCAACGTCAAGCCGTCCACTGGAAGTCCCACCTGAAGGGTGGGTACAGATAGCCTCCACTGCTCCTCGGGTCCAGCCGACCGCTCCGAGTACGTCCCACCTAGTGGTCCACCTCCAGGTATCATCCTGCTCCACAAGCCTCAACCACGATCAGCGCTGTCTGTCATCTGCAACCAACACAATGTATTGCGGTCATAACCCGTGCAGGGGTGAGTATAAGCTACTCAGTAGGGACCCCGAGACCCCCGAAGGTCTCCCAAAATCCACAAAGGATAAACCACAAAGGAAAGATTCAATCACGAAGTAACAACCGACACTGCTTAGGTATATATCCATACATATACCTAAGTCATCAATTCCAATACGCTCCAACCTCCGAGCTCAAGTACAACCCAGTCCACACAGGAAAGCATACGTATTCCACACAGGAAAGCAAATCGTAATCCATACAGGATAGCACAACACAATCCACATAGGGAAGAAAACAGGATTCAGCTCACATAGGTATACTTCTTTGAAAGATGATAGAGATGATCACTGATCCATCTAAGTCATCAGACCCACAAAGGATCGATAGGTACTAACCCTCGCAATGACTCACACAGGATCGGACCCACACAGGATCTGTAGGCGCTGGCTCACACAGAACCGCTGAGCGCTGACCCACACAGGATCGGACCCACACAGGATCGGTAGCACTGATCCACATAGGATCGCTGAGTGTTGTAGTCGTCGTCGTCGAATCCACTGAGGATCTCTGCACAGTCGTCGTCGCAGTCACAGTAGCAGTCGCAGCCAGCTCTAGGGTTCTCGCACACAGCAAGCTCGTTCGGGAGGGTCCACTCCACGAGCCGAGAGGCTGATACATCAACTGACACATAGTTCAGAGTTGATGTATCCAAAAGTTCCATATCGTCAACAGGAACTCAACGTCACAGACGGCGCGTCAATCGGACGCCCGGTCTGAGAGTTATTGGATTTTCATCCCAGGGGCCCGGTTGGTTTTTAAGGCAAAACTAACCCAACCGTACTCCACCTGCGTCCAAACCTCGGTCTAAGTAAGCCAAAAGATCCGTCTCACTAAGATGAAACCAACAAAGTTGACGACACGTCATTCGGACGTCCGGAACATAAGATATGAGTGTTTCCGCTCCGAGGGCCCGGTTGGTTTCGTGTACGAACCAACTCGGCCGAACCCAAAGTATTCCGAAACCTCGAGTGCGATATATCAAAACGACCGTCTCGATTCAAGGATCGCATCGCAACTGACGGTGCATCGATCGGAGGTCCGTAGCCCAAGTTATGGGAAAAAGACCAAAGACAGTCCGAAACGGGGGTTTCAGGCCCAGACCGACCTGGCCCGAGACCCCCCGGTCGGCCCGAACCGGTTCGACCCGCCCCGGTTCCGGGTCGGCGCAGCCCGGCCCGGCCCGGCCTGGGCACAGGGCACCCAGCACGCTGGCCATCTCGGCCAACGGCCGAGCCGTTGGCAGGGGTGGGGGGCGCCTGCCCCCCTGGTGTAACTGCGGCCCCCCTTTAATGGGGGCCGTTTTTGTGAGCCGGTCAGGGGAATTAATTCCCCCGGCTTCCTTTTGTCCATCCAGCCTGCACCGGCCGGCCGGTTCTGCCAATAAGGACCGGTGACGGTCGGTCGTTCTCCTTCGTCGACACCGGCGGCCCGGAACCGGTCGTCGGTCACCCTGCTCCGCCGCGACCCGGAACCAGTCGCGGCTGGTTCGTCCGGCGCGGTGCGACGGCACCGCGCCCTTCCGCCACGGCCCCGCTCCGGCCACAGTGTCTTCGGTTTTCTTCGACGTGGCGCGACGGCGTCGCTTCCTTGTTCAACTTCACGGCGCAGTGCGACGACGCCGCGCATTACTTGTTGTATGATCCTGCGTGGTGCGACGGCACCACGCCATTCCGTCCCAACCACAAAGAATCAAACAAGGATAAAGGAGGAGGGTCATCCGTGTTAGTGCGGTCTGGCCCCCTCTCATTAACCGTTATCAATTGGTCGTATAACTATGAAAAATGACAAACTATAAATCACGAACGAAAATAATTAAATAAACCCCTACCTTGATAAAAGAGATGACGAACGTCATCGTCGCAAAGCGAGGATTCGAAGACATTGATGGAGATTTTGTCGCGGAAAACCGTCGCGAAAAGAGACGTCGCGAAAGAAAAACGTCGTGGAAGAAGACGTCTCGTCACGGGTCGGTGTCGCGGAAGACGGTCTCCGAGGGCTCGGCGCTCCACGTCGGAGATCGTTCGTTCTTCGCGTTCTTCGTCAAAGAGAATAAAGAACTCAAGACTTCCTTAGATTTTTCTCCAAAGGCTCTCAGACAACTAAACACCAACCCAATAAAATAAGTTCTCCACTTATTTTATTAACACACCAAGGCTTTTTGAAATTCAAGAGTTTGAATTTCAAAATCTCACATTAAACTCACTATATTAATGTGATAAGTTATTAACTTAAGTTAACAATATTAATGGTGAGTTGAGGGGGTTAGAGGATATGAAGGGGTGGGGTTCGTGTGGGCCCCACCACCCTCATGACCTCCTAAGGGAGGTTGGGTAGTTACCCAACTTCCATCCAAAGGATTAAACACTTAGAGTAAAAATAAAAATTGTTGTTAAATTTTTATTTTTAACTTCCACAATTTTTATCAACTTCTCTCGTGTAAACGCAACTTCAGATTAAGCGTTCCTAGGTATTTACCGGCGCTGCGGTTCTATCGGTGCCCTCAGAATTCAATTCTGAGCACCGGTTCATAAGATAGGAATTCCCGCTCGTTTGTTCACTGAACGTACCCAAGCTAAACTTCGGATAGAAATTCCGGGCACACCGGGCCTCGGAATCAAGTACCGTCTGAAACTACGTTCTTGTAAAATCCCAAAGAAAATTAAGAAAAAAATTTCCTTGAATTTTATGGGTCTTTACATAATAATGTAATTTATTTATCCTTAATCTAAGGATACCATCTTTGTACGGGACTTCATCTCAAACTCCTTTCATTGAGGCATCTTTTGATTTCTTCATGACTTTATTTTATACGGTGTATAAAACCCTTTTGAATTTTCATTTCATTCAAAGGGAATATTTTCTCTATGAATCATTTTACTAAACGACAAAAAGGAATGTTTCTTTTTTTACGTAAGCGGTGACAACGACCTTTTCTGTCGCCGCGTTTAATATTTGATCTATGGATTCCTTAACAGTCCGTAATGTTTTCAAAAGAAAAATAAATACCATATACTCTTTTTACGTATTTTGGTATTGAAAATGGTTTTTAGAATGGATTTATTATTTCAATATCTTAAAATGTTATATTGTTATTACAATGTGGGGATGTTATCTTTCCTTTATGCTTAAGTTATGTGTTATGATTATGTTATGGTTCTTGGCCATTGTTACATATACAGGTGGTTTTTTGATAAACCTAGGGTAGGTGAGCCCAAGATAGCTCTCCAATTCATTAGGTAACACAAAGGAGTTAAACGCTAAGGTTTCTCCGAAGAGATTTAGGGAATATACTGTGATGGGTATTCCAAACGTAACCATGAGGGTTACTCCCTACGTAAGAATGTTATGAATGCCTCAAGTTACCTTTATGTCTTATGATTTCTATGTGTTATTCATAAATCTTATGATTTCATGAGGTATGTTAAAGTTCTTATGTTTTATGATTAAAGTATGATTTCATTAATTCTTATGTATACATGGACTAATGTTTACTTTCCGTATTTTTATATCCCTTACTGAGCTTTTTGTGCTCATCCCAAGTTTTTGAAATGTTTTTCACAGGACATAAAGTGGAATAGGGTCAAGGATGGGATCAAGGAAATGTCATGTTGTCTAAAACATGGAACTAGACATGACTCTTTTGTTCAAGAGATTTTATTTTGTGAAAAAAATGGAAACTGAGTAGATGTGTCTACTTTGTAATCATTGAGATGTAATAGTTATGTCCTAATTCTCTAAAACTATAAACCTAAAAAGATCCTCAATGTTAATTATTCATTTAATTCAATATTATGTAATGTTTTAAGGTCGGGTCCTTATAGATAGAATTATAAGGGAATACAAACCTAAGATAGTTTCTCACTACCCTGAATGCTTTGTCTGTTGTTTCCCTAGAGAAAAATGTCATAACGATGCTTCTTTCCACTAGAAGAAGGGATCACATTTTTTTCCTACTGAAATAGCATGACCACTACTTGGGACCTCTCTCATATTACCTTCTGTTATGATGATTGATTAATCAAATCTACAAAACTTCTCAGACAAAACATGTTCACCTGCAACATGATCTCATAGTGAAGACCATCCTAAAAACATCTTTCCCTGGAGATCTCATGCCTCTCAAGAAGATTCCACAAAGATAAGCATTCATCTAATCCTCGAGAACTATAGGAAGCTCATGTTAAGTTGTGTTAGGAGCATGTTGATTTATACTCTCCTGAAACTTAACTCAAAGACGATGATAAGGCATTTTCTCTACAAGACAAACACACTCCTTATAACACTGTCTTAAACAATAAGGTAAACCTCAATAGGTGAAAAAAAACATAGAACCAATGACTTGTGGTCTCTCTAAACATGCCTTATAAGTGTTTTAGTGTGATATAAAAGTTAATTTATTTCATTTATATTCAACATATATCTCATATCATGGTTCAAAAGGAAAATATATATCAAATGAAAAATAAACATGTATCTATAATGAACAATACTTGTCAATATATCCCTATATGCCTATTATGATGCATGAATACTCATCTTGTTCCGTACTGGGCCATGAGTATAAATCTCAATAACCAATAACATCATAGAGTAATAATCCTCACACAATATGTGAATAACCCAATGTGAAATAACATCAACTATAACAAGCACACAACATAAACAAAAATATCATCCTTGGGAATTCGGATTTTCCCTCGTACTTGGGTTAGCTACTCCCATGCACAGGATCATTACCAAGTCCCAACACATCCTGGTCTACTTTATATATTTTCCAAATAGTAAATCAATAGAAAAGAAAACTTTACCCTTTGATACCACTTTGTAATGTCTCCCAATCCGACACTCTCTCACGTGGCCATAAATGGTTGGTTACAAGACCTCAAACACACATACCTATACACTAGAGGCTTCCGACTAGTAGCAGGGGTGTGAATAGTATATTGAAGAGACTATACCCCCTGTTTATAGAGTTATAAAATAGTGTAATAATTAATAAAAATAAATAAAATATCAAAGTGCATAAGTAAAGGAAACAAAATAACACAATGGAGACCAATAATAGATGTCAACTAAACAATCCAATAAATAATAAATGAATAATGTAATGACATTCTGGAATGAAACTAAATTTCATGAAAGATTTAATACAAGTAAAAGACTGGAAGACTCAAATAAAGACTCAACAGTCCCTGGTTCCAAACCCCATTTCGGTCTTATCTCTAAACTCCAGCCCATCCATCAAGAAAACAATCAACATAAAGGTCCTTTTCCCTCATCTAAACCTTTATCCAAGTAATATTCTCTGGTACCAAATAGTGGACTGAATAGGGTGTGAGTAAAACTCAGTAGGTTGACACCACTGTGTCTAAACAAACCAGTCTGATAACAAGTGTATGAAATAATATAATAAATAGATGTATCAATTAATCAAACAATTTAATTAATACCACATCAACATGCTTCAATTCCATGATAGAATATCTTTTAGCATGTCTCACAGCCATGCCAACTATACCCATATAACCATGGTAACATAACCTGCCTCATCACCATGCTGAAATGTTTCTAATAATGTCATATAACCATTCCAACCATAACCTTATAACCAAGGTATAACATAACAATCCAGTTCAAACTCGCTATATAAGAATTTCAACATTTAATATGGGTTGATCCCACTATATAAGCATTTCAAAATGTTTCATTGGTCTAAGACCATTGTATAATCATTTCAGCATCTCAACTGGGCCAAGCCTGCTATATCATCATTTCAGCATGTGTCACTAGGCCTATCCTTCTATATAATCATTTAAATATTTGTTACTGGTCCAATGCCCTATATAAGCATTTCATCATGTAATCACAACACAAGTCATAGTAATAAGGATGTCACAATATCACACCATATGGATCAATGGTTAATTATGAAAATTACCATTTAACTTTCATTTAAACATTTCATATATCAATTGCTCATAACTAATAACATGACAGTTATCTCAATAAACAATCCAAGCCAAGGTGAAACTATATCAAGAAACCACCCACAATCCATGTCATGTTAAACACACTTTAATCCATTAAACAAAACATTTATTTTCAAGGGTTCTCTCACTTGAATGGTAACCATAAGTTAGGTCAATAACCAATTGGATCCAAAGGGACTCCAAGGAACAATTCAATTCATTACTTAAATTTATTTGGTGCATGATATGTTGTATTAATTTCAATATTGCACATACTTGAAAATTATCAAAACACAGGGTTAAGGTTTAGACCCATACCTTTAACTACTGATCAAACAATGCTCCCAATAGAAAATTCCCATGAGGAAGAAGGTGAAAATGATCGTAAGAAGGTTCCTAGATCAAAACTGATCAATATCAAAACTAAAAATTCACATGGTCAAGGGATTACACCACAACGTCTAGAGAAACAAGGGAGATAAGGGAAAACTAGACCAAAATCACTTATCAGGGACCGATTACATGTCCAGAAGGGAGGTTGGCACTCTAAAATCACCTGGAAGGTTCCCTAGGGATGAGAGGAGAATAATTCATGTGGGTAAATGGAAAAATCATCTACATATCATACTTTAAAATAGAAGGTTGTGGAATTAAACATCATTTATCATAGTTACACATCATGTAATTATTTTTAATGGGATACGCCAAAAAACTCCTCTCCTCAATTGAATATTAAAATCTCCCAAACATTACATGATTTGTAATCCATTTACATGATGTGTAAATTTTATACAGATGGTTTTTAGCCCATTTCTCTATAAAACAACTCAAACCCCCTTTAAAGCTTCTCAACTTTCCAAGAACCCATGGTAACAGTTGACCCATTTATACTCGGACTCCACTAATTCAAATAAGCATATATCCCCAAACTTTAGGTCATTTTCTCAAACAATGATCTTCATCTCTGAACAAGACTCAGTCACCAAGGATAAAGGAAAAATAAAAGAGGTACATACCTAGAAAAACATGGGATCTTACACAAGTTCACTTTTGAGAGTACATGCAGTGTACTCATAAGTACACACCATGCACTTTTTCTAGCAAGGATTTTTGGGTGTCTTTTCACCCTAAAGTTATAATTGGACTTTTGATTACTCCATTCTGAGAATTTTTCCATGTAGATCATGATGATTGAATTATTTTGGAATTTAGAGGTCATATGGATAGTGTTTTGGGATGAGAGGGTTTTGTAGAGGATTCATTTGGGGTTGTTGATCTAGGATCCTTACAGGGGTTGGGTTATGAGTTGTGAGGTATAGGTGAGGGTTGTACAATTATTGATAACCTTATCTTGAGGGTTATAGGTGAGTATATTTGAGGTACTTTAGACAGATCTCAGGAGGTGGGATCACGTATTTTCTTGGATGAGATCATTAATTTGGTTGCTTAAGGTTTGGTTCATGTTTTTTGAGGTCTATACTGGTAGAAGCCTTCAGGTTAGGATGAAATATTTAGATGTAGGGTATGACTAGGTGTTGTTGAGTAGAGTTTGAGATGGGTATAAGGGACCTAGTTGAGGAATACCCTTATGGTTGAGGTGTTATGTGAGGTTTCCCTTCTAGGTATGGTGTTGCTCGAGGTTTTCCTTTTGGGTGAGGTGTTGTGTGAGGTTTCCCTTCTAGGCATAGTACTTCTTGAGGTTTCTGTTATGGGTGGGTGATATTTGGATTGTGAGTTGTAATATCATTTATGGTTTCTTTTGGTGAGATTTTCCTGAGGTTTGGTTTTTCTAGAGAATTATCTTATAGGGCGTCATTCTTGAGATGATATTTTTTGGACCATGGAGGGTGACCCATACTTATTGTCTAAAGGGATGGTCAATTCCAATCTCAATAGTTCTAGTTGGTTAGTTTGTGTGTGGAAGACCCTGGTGCTTAAGTTTGTAGGATTATATATTTGAGGTTGTTCTTGTCCAATACTGGATGAGAGAGGAGACCTTTGGGATATTACTAGACCAATAATTGGCCTTGAGATTGACTTGGTTTCTCTCATTTGTTGGATAGTTGTTTTGAGATAGGTCTATGGAGATAATAGACAATATGGATGAGTGCATACACCCTAATTTAGTTATTCTCTATACCCTAGGTTAGTGGACTGTGGAGGCTATTGTTCTCCTAGGAAAGATTTTTGAGTTTGGGCCTGGTTAGGCAGCCCGAAGATGCACTGATAGGTTTATTATTTCCCATTTGGTTTTTTAGGACTTCTGAAACATAGTAGTATACTCCCAAGGTTGACACTGAGTATCTACCACAAGTTTTGATTGTTCCATTGGTGTCCTAGATCCCGATAGATGTGCTTCGTTGTTTTGATTCATAGGATGAGATATTAGGGTTTAGTCCTCATGTATATCCTTTTTTGGACTTTGAAGCTTCTTCTTGATCAGGAAAACACATTTGATGTTGTTCTCGTGTGATCCAAATTTCATAATTCCTCTGTCTAGGTCCAATGAAAGGGTATATTTACCTCAAATGTCAAGATATAACCCATGGTTTACTATTTTCCTTTGGTTTAGCCCCTTTTTTGTTTTATTTTTTATTTTTATTTTTATACTAGTTGTCATGTTCATCTAGGTTGGACATGACATGTGTTGCATGTACATGTTATAATATTATATGTTAGGACCACCATTGGGGTGTCTTATTGATATTTTTTTCTTACCCCCCTGTACATGCACCTTAGTGTACATTTATACCTTATGTATGCTTTTATATTGATCACAGGATGTGATGGATCAAGTGAGGCCTGGTATTTCATGATCAAGAAGAGATACTCATGTGGAGTCTTGGTTCGTGCTAGATCTATTCAGCAGTCATGGAAACTAGGTATGTGGTTCAGCTAGGATTAGCGGTAGAGCCTTGTGTATTTATTTTATTATGTATATTTAGTTGACCCAATGGGCGTCTAGTTTCTATATTCTCTTTCCTCAGGTATGTATATTTCATTTCATATATTATAATTTGTTTTGGTTATTTATTTATTTATGTGCACTATAATGTTCATGGATGTGTATGTTTTTAGTTTATTTTCATTGTTGTTTCACTCTGATGTGAGGGAATAATCTTTACATTGTATCCTTTTAGGCCCTTAACACTAGTCGGCAGCCTTTGGAATATAAGGAGGTGCACTTGGAGTGTTGTTTCGGGCTAGATTAGGTGACGTGTCAGGTCAATCTGGGCTAGTTTTTTACATAGTTCCTATCATCGGTTTAAGTCATGTCATTGGAGTACTAAAGCTTGATCGAGTTACATGTTGTCATATAGATACCTATGGTTATGCCCCAAGATGTGGAGTTCATGCCTTTTTCATTTTTAAATATGTTAGATCTCCTATGTAGATTTGTAAGACATACCCAATGTTATGTGGCTGGGTAAATCCACATGTTATAAATCCTTTGGTATGGGACCAATGTGGGGGTAGATTTACCTCGGGTGTCAAGATAGAACACTGGGTTGGTTATTTTATTTTTATTTAACCCCCTTTACTTATGAAGTTATTTATTTTATATGTAAGTTTTATTTATTTGACTATGATGGGTATATTGTGCATTGCATACACTTGTTATGACAGTAGCAGTAGATTATAGGTTCATTGTTGGGGGTGGCTGGTTGAGATTTATTTATTTCCCCCTGAATGCACTCCTCGATGTATGTACAAAACTTTATGTCTACTTTTATATGGATAAAAGGTTGTGATGTGGATGAGTTTTAGGACTAATGTTTCTTGACTTATCAGGACTACTCATGTAGAGTTTTATGATTGGGCTCAAGCAGCTTGACAGTTGTTGGAGACTGGGTATGAGGTTTGGCTCAGAGTTGGAAGTAGAGCCTTTGTATTTTTGTTTTCTTTATTTACTACATATATATGTGATCAGCCCAGTGGGTGATCAGCTATTGTATGTTTTATCCTAATTTTGATTCTGTATGACTATATGCCTCATTACATTTGATATAGCATGTTGTTGCTTTGTTTATTTATTATGGTGTACTCTAATATTGATTTTGGATGTGGATGTGTTTGGTTATTTTTTCAATATGATTGAACTTAGGATGAGGGTATAGTCTCCCTATTGTGTCTGTTTAGACCATCACCATTATTTGATAGTCTCTAGAATATGAGTAGGTGTGCTTAAGGCTTGTGGTGAGCTAGATCGGGTGACGTGTCAAGTTAGCCTGAGTCATTTCGTTACAAAATGGTATCAGATCCTGTCTTGTTTTCTTGATTTGAGGAGTTGTAGATAGGTGGTTTAGGGATGTGTAGGAGTGTGTCATGGACCTTGGTATGTTGTGTCATGAACATCTTTTTCTAGTGGAAAGTCTTTGTTACTAAGGTGATGATATTTTTTCTCTTGGTCTCTATTTTTATAGTTGTATGATTTCACCTTGGTTGATGCACTTGTGTTTGTTGATTCATAGATTTATGGGTTTTGGATCTTGGCTCATTAGCAAGAGGCCAGTGTACATGCATCATTATAGGAACATAGGATTCACATGACATATGTTTTTCTATATGTGATTTCACTAATAAAATAGATTCAGTTGTTTAAAGTTTCAATAAAAACCTATATAAAATTTCCCCATATAGATTCTTAATGGTATTCTAATCAATTGTACCACATTTATTTTTCTTCTGATGATAGGTCATGTGGATATTCTAGTGAGGTGTTCACTAGTGATAGAAGAGTAGTCCCTTTATTAAGGGATGCATGGAGACTCTAGTGGGTCGATGTAGGCTTTGTAATCCCTGGTTGTGGCTCGATGAGGGCATGAGATGCCTAGTGAGGTGTTCACTTGCAACCATTGTGTTTGGGTGAGCCCAAGTAGTTTGTGTGTGTAGTCACATGTGTGCTGGTTTTTTGCAGTATTGATCAGTTCATGGATTAGTGGAATGGACCATCTATGGGTCTATTGAGAATTGTTTAGGTCTCAAGAAATGAGAGTGGTTTTTTCATGGTGGACCTAATGAGGTTAGTTATCGACGATCAAATTAATGAAAACCTTATGGTGGGGATCCCACCATGGTTCATTAGAGAGTGTTGTTTCTGGTGAACCTATGATAATGATAGTTGGATTCTTGTTATGGTGCTTGAGTATGAGTGGGTTGGACACATCCAATCATCATGTTTGGTGATGAATGAATCATAGTCCATAGATCTTAGGGTTTTGGTGGTAGGGTGATGATGAGGGTACTCCTATGGTGGGGAGAATCATCCCAGTCATGGGTTGGTCATTGTGATTTTGAAACATCAGAGTATAGGTAGATCTGAATGGATCTAGTTCTTTAATGAATACCATATTAAAATTTCTTATGTGGTGTTGGTGGGATTCTAGATGTCGACATCAGTATTAAGGAAGTGTTGGTGTTACCCTCATGTTAAAAAGAGTCAATTATGCCTCGATAGTTGAGGTCGAGCGCTCTGGGAGGAGTCGGCCTGAAGGGGTTAGGATGGTGTTTTTATGCAGTTCTGGGTGTGGTAGGTTGGAAACCACATCGAGGACATCATTATATGCATGGTTCAGGTGGTTCGAGGATCAAATCAGGTATTTTTTTTATAATGTGTTGTGTGTCTAGTCTTTATAGTTAAATTTGTGTGGTGAAAGTGTGTTTGGAATTCAGAGTCTGGATGTAATTGTTCATTAGTGAATCAAAAACTGAGGTAAGTCATTCTTATTTTTTTTCTAACCACTAAGGCTTCTTGAGGGTGAGAATAATTTATGGTGGAGAGTTTGTAATAATCCACCTCATTATAGGTTATAAAATTCAAAATAAATTTGAATTTTTGGCTCGTTGAGGGCATGTTCGGTGAATTCATATTCAAATTTAAATTTATAGAGTTAGATACTCTTTTTGGAAGTGTTTTGAGTGTGGTTTTAGGATCAGGTAGGATCTAGAGTGCTTGGGTGGAGCTTAGTATCTTTGAGTGTAAGTTGGAGTTTTTTTTCTATTATTGACGTAGGACAAGGTTTAGTATACACAACTTAGTTCAAATCATATATCCCTACGAGGATCGGTCTATTTTTAGTTTGTTTTATTCTTGCATAGTTGGGTTGGAATGAATTTCACATGGTTGAGGTCAAACTATGTGAGGTTCAGAGCTAACTATGCCAGGTGATTGGCTTTCAAGTCCATGGCACACAGCTTGCACACACTTGCAAAAGAACCACATGAAAATCATGCAAGGTGTTTTAGAGGAGTTCTATTATAGTTTTTCATGGTCATAGCATTGTTAGTAAACTATGTGGCCAAACTGTGCAATGGGTGTTGGCTTAAGTAGTGCCTACAACATGGTTGGTGCATGATTAAACAAACCATGTGGCTTTCCAGGTTGGGTTAAAAAGTAATAAATGGCCATAATACCCCCCTTAGGATTTTATTCATTTCCCTCCCATCTTCCTCCCTTGTGTGTGTGTGGACCAAACCCTCTTTTTTCCCTTTCTTATTCCAAGTGTGACCTGTGTTTGAGATGGATGTGATCCAGGGGATTGTAGGAGCCCCATGATTTTGGATGACCTGGTGAGGGGTCAGTTCTTGCTCAGTGTTTATGACGTCGGGTGTTCCCTTATAACTCATAGACTGATTTTGAGCTTGTTGTAGTAGTTTTTGTATTGTTTGGGTTTAATATTTGATTAACTAGTGCCTTTTTGGCCTTTGGTTAGGATGTTTGAGATAGTTCTCACTCAGGATTTTGATGTAGGATGAGACCTTTGGGATATATTTGGAGTATGAATTAGCCCTAATTTTTATTCAGTTCTCTCCTCTATTTATTGGTTTTGGTTAGATATTCATATGGATCTAATGTAAAATCTAGAGGAGTGCATACCTCCCCTAAGCTAATGGATTCTTACCTAGCTAGGGGTTGGGTGTTCATGGTCCCAGACGGTTTGGAGGACTCGGGTTGTAGGTTGAGCCTTTCCTTGATTGTATATTTTATAGAGATGGTTAGTTATGTAGGACTATCATTTTCTGGATCATTTCTCTCATTATTAGTTGAGTGATTCACGCTCAAATTTACCCAAGTGATTAAGGTAGAACGGTCCTTGTAGTTTAGCTTGGGTTATCGAATCCTCAGAGACCTAAGAAGTAACCTACAGACACGTACATTCTATGGATTGTTTTTTTCTATGAAGTGGCCAACTTGGGTTGATTTAAGATGGTTTTAAATGAACTCTAAGAGACTTAATTGAATTCAATTTAAAATAGTGATTTGATCCTAGGTTATCACTTGGGGTGGATTGGACGTATTTCCTTTTCAATGATTTCAATTTCTTATATTTGAGATGGGTTCATTTAAGAAGATAAAACAACATCATCACTTACTGGTTTAATACTTACACCCTTTAATACTAATCACCTATACACTTGAAGGATCAAAGTTTTGAGCACTTCAAGGTAAAGTTTCGTATTAGCACTTGAAGTGTGTGGCCTTAAATTCAACAAGGACGATGGAGTTTAAAAATCATCAAATAAAAAATCTCAATTAAAGAAGATATTAGACATTAATGGCGTGATAAATAACATACAATAAAAACCATTTCTAATCCCTTGGATCAACCCATAAGTGTGTTAGACCTCCATTTATTCTATGGTCTCAATGGAAGTGGAAAGTAGACTCATGAGGGAGGAATTGAAGAAGTAAAGAAAATAATAAAAAGAAAATGATCACTCCACCATTGTGTGAATAATTTCACAAGGTTTGGTGTGAATAAATTCACACCTTGAACTAACGGTATCAAAGTGATATGAATAACAACTGAATAAGAGGAAAATAAGATCTTTTATTAAGAAACTAAAGTGAATTGAATAACTTGCATGTGAAAGACAAACTTGAGACAACAAAATCACAGCATAACATTACAATTGAACAAAGCACAAAAGATAATAAACTCCTCCACCAACAATGCCTTAAATAGGAATTTTGGGAGCCTTGGGTAGAGCCTCCAATAGTAAAAAGCATACCACTTGATTATAGTAGGCCATAGGTGTGTGGAAAGTTGAGGGAGAGTTGATTTTTCCACCCTTGACCCGAGGTGGCAGCCAGCTTTCATCCACTAAATAGATTCACTTGGAAGACCTTCTAGATAGCCGAATTAGAGTGGGACATAGAAGATTAAAATGGATTCCCGGATGTCTCCTAACCACCTGTAAAATTTGGGACCATTTTTAGTAGTTAATTCTGAGATATGATTATATTGGTAGGATTGTTTTCTGGGCCGCAGAATCTGGCCCAGAATTTTATCTCGAAATTGGGCTGCCTTAATGACCACCATGGAGGCTGAATTAGCACTGGCTTCTGAAGAATGGTTTTTTCCTCTATATTTCTTATAGAATCCCACGAAATTTGGGATTCATTAGATTTGTAATGTGGGTCCCACATTCTCATCAGTGGGCTGGTGTCTAATCTGCCTTCTCTAAAATTGCTTCCTTTCATCATAAAATATCCTCATCTTCTTCCATGAAGTATCCATTGATCCCTGAATAAAACATGTTCATATTGAAGTGTAGATCAATTTACCAAAATATAAAATTAAAATATGTATAATTACATTCCTTAAAATCAGATGAATCATTGGGTACTTTAAATTATGTTCAAAAATGTACCAAATAATAGTGCATTTTAAGAAGGAATTACAATCATAATGTGAAATGATGTTCAAAGTGTAAAATGAACTAAAATTGTGTTTATGAATAATAAAGCACATGAATATTATATATATTAACAATGAATATTAGCCTCATTTAGTGGATAATAATAGAGTTATTATTGCCATTTTGGATTGTTCCATTATAGTCCTAGAGTCTAGCAGAGTTGTGTGTTGTTATGTAGATTCCTATGGTTATTCCCTGGGGTCTATAATTTGTACCTTTTTCATTGTTAGATGTCTTGGAGCTCCTGTGTAAATCTGGAAGATGCACCTGATGTTATGTGGTTGAGTAGAGACACATGCTATAAATCCTCTAATATGGGGTTGGAGTAGAGGTAGATTTACCTCAGGTGTCAGGATATAACTCTAGGTTGGTTGTTTTATTTTTTTTATCCCCATTTACTTATACAGTTATTGTAGGATATGTGCACTAAAATTTATATGATACATATTCATTACACCTAATTTAATGTATGCTTAATTCATGCATTTTCCACTTCATTCCTATGTAGTTTCATTATAGTTATTAATCAAATGTGAATGGATTAAATGGTTTAAATATTCATTTAATATGATTTAATGAATTAATGAAAATGGGGATAAATTTATATGGATACATTTAATGTGGTTTATGTGTTTCATTAAATGAAACACATCATGTATGACTATGTAAAGGGATTAGATCCCTCCTATTGTGATTATCTTATTATCAACAAACCTACCAAATACTCTCTTCCTCTTAAGATGTGGTTAATCACATGGTGAAGGTGATATCATGTCACGACCCGTCCTCGGGACCTGTTTCGTGAATACCCCAAGCCCGCCTTCCATAGGCCAGGGGCTGGCGACTAGCACCAAAGGCATAAATCCCTAAGCTGGGAAGGCATTGCCTTTATAAAAGTAAACACACTCAACTGAGTACACAACTAAAATCAAAACACTAGGTAGAAACTGTATACAAAATTAGTGCTGAAAAGTAAAGGGGCCGAAAATACAAGCTCAACTGTAAAGTACAAGGAAAAGACAAAATAGCTGGAAGGTGACAGGAAGCTCCTGGATCGTCCACCATGGATCCTACCTAAAGGGTAGGTACATATAGCCTCCTCAGCACTCCACGTCCATTATTCTCCTCTGGGTACCGACTCATCGTGTGGTCCACCTCTGGGTACCATCCAGTCCTCGTACACTACGCCTCGGTCAGCGATGTCCATCGTCTACATCCAACACAATGAGGTGCAGGCAAGGCCCGTGTAGGGGTGAGTATAAGGATACTCAGTAGGGACCACGAGACCCTCAAGGTCTCACAAAATCCAACAAGGATAAACCACAGTAGTAAGATACATTCACAAAGTATCGATCATCCCTACTTAGGTATATGCCCATACATATACCTAAGTTACTAGTCACAGTCCGACTCCATCTCTTGAGCCCAAGCACAACCCATTCCACAAAGGAAGTAAAATAAATTATCTCAATGATATCAACTGAAAGACAAGACTCAGCTCACATAGGTATACATCTCTTGTAGAGGGGTGGAGATGATTAGTTGTAGCCACTGAATCATCTCCTCTGTCGAACCCAAGTAGGATCCTGAAACAATATCAGCATTGTCAAACCCACATAGGATCCTTGTACAGAAGTCATCATTGTCGAACCCACGAAGGATACCGGTACAAAAGTCACCATTGTCGAACTCACAGAGGATCCCGGTATAGAATTCATCACTATCAAACCCATGGAGGATCCTGGTATAGTGTCGTCGCTGTCGAACCCACAGAGGATCCTGTCATCTCAGTCGCAGCCAGCCCTAGGGTTCCTGCACACAGCATGCTCAATTCCGGGAGGGTTCGCTCCTCAAGCCAAGTTACGATACATCAACTGCCATTAATTCTTGATTTGATGTATCATGTAGTTCCGTCTCATCATAAGTAACCCAATGAGACAGACGGTGTGTCAATCGGACGTTCGGTCTGTGAGTTATTAGCATTTCCATTCCAGGGGCCCGGTTGGTTTTTAGGCTCAAACCAACCCGACCATACCCCAACTGCGTCATAACCTCAAGTGGAGTATGCCAAAATAATCATCTC
Organism: Viscum album; assembly: GCA_963277665.1. NCBI lineage: Eukaryota > Viridiplantae > Streptophyta > Magnoliopsida > Santalales > Viscaceae > Viscum > Viscum album. The sequence goes on from OY728132.1 coordinate 469,640,536, forward strand.
TCTCCAAGAATTCCATCACCGTAGACAGTTCATCGATCGGACACTCGTAGCTCAAGATGTGGGCTAAAAGGTGTAAATGGCCATAGCAGGTCCGGGTCTGGTCTGACCTAGTTGGACCGACCCTGCCTGACCCGGTTCGAACCAGGGTCTGACCCGGTCCGCGGGTGTGGCCCGACCCGAGTGGTTGGCCCGGCCTGAGTGGGCGGCCGGAACCAAGGGAGCGGCCCGGCCCCAATGGGCGACCCGGCCCGAGGGCACGGCCTGGCCCGAAGGCGCGACACAGCCTGAGGGCAGCCTGGCCTGAGGGTGGCCCAGCCCGTGGAGGCCCGGTCGAGGTCAGCCCGGCGGGCTAGCCCGCGTGGCCCGGCTGGCCACGCTGCGGGAGGGGGGGGGGTCATGCCCCCCGTTTCCAATCCGAACCGGCACTGGGCGCCGATTCTGTTTAGCACGCACCAATGGCCGGAAAAACTGGCCGCCCTTGTCTCCTCCACCGTGGCGTGACGACGCCGCAGTTCAGCTAGCCTCCACACGACGTGATGGCTCCACACCTCCTCTGTCGCGGCCCATCCTGGTCGTGGCCTCTATCTCCACCGCGCGGCGCAACGGCGTCGCGCTTGTCGTCCGACCGCCGTGGCTCTTCCTTCTGGCACGGTGCGACGGCACCGCGCCCCTCCGACACTACTGCGGCCCGCCTAACCGCGGCTCGGTTCTTTGCATGGCATGGAGGTTCCGCGCCCTTGTGGCGACATCACGGCCTTGTGCCGCCGACTTTCTTCGCGGTCGGCTCGTTGTCGGCCGTCGTGTGTACCACCTTCGTCGTCATCAATCAAGAACCAACAAAATGGGGAGGGTCGGGCCGTGTTCGTGCAGTCTGAACCCTCCTTGTTACGATGATATCATTTGGAACACCATTCCACAAATTTAACGAAGTAGAACAGAGGGTAAATTCATACATAAAGATAAACCCTACCTCGTATTTTTCATTCGTTGACGATCTCAGAAAAAGGGCGAATGTCGATTCGTCGATTGTCGCGTTCGTCACGCACTCCCAATTCTCATGCTCATATGTTGGAAATGAATAAGGGTACTCGTCGTTGGCGGATGAGCATTAGGAGGTGACGTATTCGTTGGCGACGCTCTTCATGGCGACGTCGTCTCCTTTGACACGAATGAAGGTCGTTGGAGATGTTGTGGGTGTCGCTTCCCTTTCCTTACCTCGGTTGAAGAATGATGAAGAAGGAAGAAGATGGTGTCGTCGTGCTTCGGTGGCGGAAGAGACATTCTTCATGTTCTTCATGGGAAGAATGCTCTCTCTATTTCTCCAAGGCTCCACCAAAGTATTATGTGCCAACCAAAATAATAGTTTTGTATATTATTTTATTCTTGACATGAATTCAAAAGAATTAAAATTGTGCCAATTAATTAAGAGAAGATCAATTAATTAATTTCTTGGGTTGGCACAAAATTAATGGGGAAGGTGGATAGGGTCAGTTAATGAGAGAGAGTTTCATCCACATAAATGGGGAGTTCAAGAGTTAAGGGGGGTTAAGAAGCTCGTGTGGGCACCACCCCCTTTTATTGCAAGAGAGGTTAAAACTTTGGGTGGGACCCACTAAGTAATATCCTCCCAAGGGAGGTTTATGTGAGGGCGGGCCCCACACTAACCTCCTCTTGAATGTTTTAACCACTAAGGAATAAAATAAAATTAGTACTTTATTTTATTCAATTTAATTAAAAACCCCCAAAAACTATCTTCCAAACTCGTCAGAACAAAATTGCAGTGAAGGTCTCACTAAGCAATTACCGACGCTGCGAGTTCAACGGTGCCCTTGAATTTCAATTTCGAGCACCCATTCAAAAAATATAAAATCTCGTACGTACGTTTACTGAACGTACCCAAACAAAAGTTCGGAAAATTATTATCAGTCACCCTCAACTTGTACTAGTCGAGTTTAGGCTCTGCCTAGGTGAAACACGCCCCATAGAACACAACAGTACTCTCGGATTTTTAATCTGACTCACCATTTAGAAGTTATGAATTTTACAATAAAATAATTGTCACTTAATTATTTTATTTGCGGCCAAAAACTAACTTTTTATGGTGGCCCGCGCCAGCCAATGTTGGTATCTTATTAAATAAAGCATACCCTCACAAGTTCAACGGTGGTATCAGATTTTTAATCTGAGCTACCGTTTGTGAGCTATAAGCATATAAAAAATACAATAACTTTATTTAATTATTTTATTTACGGTTAGGTCATTTTTGGGTTTTATCACAGGAGGCCCACGCTGACTAAACTTAAGTCATGCCTAGGGTAAACCCGCCATCCTAAGCGCAACGGTGGCCTTGGATTTCTAATCTGATTAACCATTTAAGAGTTATTCCACTTTTTTAGGAAAACTGCATACGCACGTTAATTTAAGCTTAGAAAAACTTCAACGGATCATTCTGGGCACTCCGGGCCTCAGAATCGCGTGCCGTCAGAAACTGCGGACTCGTAAAATTCCCAAGTATTTAAGAAAAAAATTTCCATGGAAATTCTAGGTCTTTAAATTCTCACCACCTCAGGGATTTACGTCCCCGTAAGCTACAACTCGAACTAAGGGAACAAATGGGGGTACTGAGCATGCATCTGAGCCTCCCGCTCCCATGTTCTCTCCTGGAGGTTCTCATGCTACCAATGAACATGCAGTAGAGGCATCGATCGTCCACGTAGGACCCGTTGCTGTCGATCCTCAATCTCTACTGGAACGTCCGTGAAAGTCTCGTCGTCAACGTCCAGCTCATCATGGCCGATGATGTGGGAAGGGTTGTGCACGTATCTCCTCAGCTGGGATACGTGAAAGATGTCATGCACCCGGTGAAACTATGGTGGAAGAGCTAAGCGGTAAGCCACCTCGCCAACTCTGCTGAGGACCTGGAAAGGTCCGATGAACCTCAGAGATAACTTTCTGCCTCAGCCAAAACTCCGTAGACCTCGTCGAGGTGAGACCCGTAGAAAGACGTGGTCACCATCCTCGAACTCCAGAGGTATCCGTCTCCTGGATGTACGTGGAAGACCTGTCATGAAGTCCATGGATATCTGATTCTACTTCCACTATGGGACCTCCAAAGGCTGAACTAAGCCTGCTGGTACCTATTGTTCCGCCTTCACTTGCTGACAAGTGAGGCATCGTGAGAGAAACTCTGCCACTAATTTCTTCATTCCCAGCCACCAGTATTGTCGTCGGAGGTCCCGATATATCTTTTCTACTCCTGGATGTACCGCTGGAGGATATGTGTGGAACTCCCTCAACACTTCCTCCTGAAGTGACACTGGCACCATAGTATGTTCTCTGAAGAGGATGACGTGCTCCCCACCTTCAGAAAATCCATCTAGTGTCTATCTTGTGGATATATGAGCACGTCGTGTCTCACAGTCAGCGTTCCCATGTTGCGCCTCCCTGACTTGCTGAAGAAGTGGGGGAGTGACTGTAAGAGACTGAAGAAAGGTTGCTCTGTCGCCTCTCCTAACAGCTGAATTCCTGATCTCCTGCTAAGAGCATCTGCTACAACGTTCACCTTCCCAAGAGTATAGACTATCTCGAAGTCATATTCCTGGAGGAACTCAAGCCATCGTCGTTGAATCAAGTTCAGGTCCTTCTGTGAGAAGATGTACCTAAGACTCTAGTGGTCAGAGTAGACTGCAAAACGTTCGACCATAAGATAGTGCTGCCACATCTTCAAGGAAAATACCACTGCTTCTAACTCCAGGTCATGGGTAGCATAGTTCTGCTCATGTTGTCTTAACTACCAAGAACCATAAGTGATAACTTCTCGCTCCTGCATTAGGACACACCCAAGTCTGGTCCCTAATGCATCGCAATAGACTACGTACCCAACACTTTCATTTGGAAGCCTCAAGATTTGGGGCACTATTCAGCCTCTACCTCAGCTCCTAAAAGCTCTTCTGGAATCTCTCTGACCACACGGAGGGTTGCCCCTTCTTCGCCAAAGCTGATAGTGGTGCTGCAACTCTGGAGAATTCTGGCACAAAGGTAAGTTTGGCCGAGTCATGAGTGATCAACTGCACCCACTTATGCATGATTCCATCCTGTGCTACCTGGGTTTTTATTTTCGCTAACCAAGGAAAACCCCATCCCAACATTGTAGATAAACCACAACCTTTTTACCTAATACAATCAATCTGTGTATGAACTGTGGTTGCCGAGTCCATACCCAAAATAACGTCGTAAGGCCTCGACGCTGCCACCAAGAGGTTCCAACCGAAACTCTCGCCTCAAGGGTCAGATCACACCATCATCATAAGTGTGATTATCAATTCTCCTCCCAAAGGTATCTCCAGACATGAGGGTCAAGTCAATGGTTTAACCGGAAACTCTAGGTCTGGGACAAGATTCATGGAAGGAAGGAATGATTGGTACCTATGTCTATTGATACGACAGCTAGTAGTAGACACAGTATGTACCTCAAATAATTCCTATATCCCTTGGGTCAAACTCCTTGACCGCATGCAGCTACTCTCTTCCTCTGCCCTCCAGCTCCCTGAGCCTAGTGGGGACTACAAAGGTGGGTGGTTGTAACATGTCGAAATGTTCACCACCTCGTGCTGCTCTCCTAGCTCTGCTTCCACGTCTTCTGCCCTGTATATTCATTTGTCCTTAACACTTCCTCTTCCTGAAACATCTCACACGCCCAAGTCTCTAAAAATGATGTCAGTTCGTAGCTTCCCACTGCTAACATTCACTGGTTTTATCCGCTCATTCGAAGAACATTCAACCATAAAGGGTCTCTCTAGCACCCTAACATAAGTAGGAGTGCATAGAGGAAAAAGTGTTGGCTCAGATGTCCTTAAACACACCTCACTATGAGGTCCGTGCTCTAAATCACTATTCACATCGTATTCATTGAGTACCAGAAATAGTCAGTACGCTTCGATGAATACTCAACTATCGACATGTCGTCCTGCCGAAACTGCATAAGTTCTAGAAAACTCTCAGCCACCTCCTCAAGCCAGTCCTCAACCGCCTGTGGGTTAGTCTCACCTCGGAACTTGAGGGATATCTAGTGCTGAAACACATATAAGTCACTAAGCCTACAAGTTTCCTCTACCGGTACTGCCGGTAGTGTCTGTTGACCAACGGGAAGTGATATAGTTGGCACACTACCCGAAGGTAACATCTTGGAAAATGGTCCAAGTACCGAAACCTCATCACTATGCGGACCATCCTCAATGTCACTCACTGAAAAATATTAGTATCTAAGATCAAAATTTTCTCTAATAGTGTCTCAACTAAGTGGAAAACTCCAGTAATCGCCTCCATCCAGTCCTCTACTACCTGGGAATCTGTCTCGCCTCAAAACCTCAGAGGCCTCTGCAGCTGGAACTCGTAAAATGCGCTCAGTTGGTGTGCATCGTCCGCCAGTGCGGTTGGGGGTATCTATTTCCCTACGGGTGGTGGTGCTACTGGTACACCACCCGATGGTGCCAATAAAGAAAGAGGGCCCTAAACCGGAGCCTCGTCGCTCGGTGGGCCGTAATTGTGTACTCTCTCAGAAACCCTAGCTGGATGTCTACGCAGCAGCATCCTGATAAGGAACAGGTGCGCCACGGTCAATAAGTTATACCTGGTAAGCTGACTCAAATAGTTCAAAGAGAAGACTCTTGAAAACACTCTCGTAATCAGTGTTTTCATGCATTGAGTCAGAAATCAGAAGTCAAGGTCCTGGTGTATGGATATGTCGGCCGCCGCACCAACACTGGACTCCCTGGACTGAAAACCACACTCAATACTCTTAACACTATTTCTTCACAGAAAATAAATATTAGAGTCCTAAGTTCTATGGTAGAACCGACTCCTCTGATACCAATTTGACACGACCCGTCCTCGGGACCTGTGTCGTGACTACCCCAAGCCCACCTTCCATAGGCCAGGGGCTGGCGACTAACACCAAAGGCATAAATCCCTAAGCTGGGAAGGCATTGCCTTTATAAAATTAAACACACTCAACTAACTACACAACTGGAAGAAAAACACTAAGTAGAAACTGTATACAAAAGTAGTGCTGAAAAGTAAAGGGGCCGGAAATACAAGCCCAACTGTAAAGTACAAGAAAAAGACAAAACAGGTGGAAGGTGACAGGCAGCTCCTGGATCGTCCACCACGGATCCTACCTAAAGGGTAGGTACAGATAGCCTCATCAGCACTCCACGTCCTTCATTCTCCTCCGGGTACCGACTCATCGTGTGGTCCACCTCCGGGTACCGTCCAGTCCTCGTACACTCCGCCTCAGTCAGCGTTGTCTGTCGTCTATATCTAACACAACGAGGTGCGGGCAAGTCCCGTGCAGGGGTGAGTATAAGGATACTCAGTAGGGACCCTGAGACCCTCAAGGTCTCACAAAATCCAACAAGGATAAATTAAAGTAGTAAGATACATTCACAAAGTATCGATCATACCTACTTAGGTATATTCCCATACATATACCTAAGTCACCAATCACAGTCCGGCTCCATATCTCGAGCTCAAGCACAACCCATTCCACAAAGGAAGTAAAATCAATCATCTCAATGATATCAAATGAAAGACAAGACTCAACTCACACAGATATACATATCATGTAGAGGGGTGGAGATGATTAGTTGTAGCCACTGAATCATCTCCTCTATCGAACCCATGTAGGATCCTGGAACAATATCAGCGTTGTCGAACCCACGTAGGATCCTGGTACATAATTCATCGTTGTCGAACCCACGGAGGATCCCGGTACAGAAGTCACCACTGTCAAACCCACGGAGGATCCCAGTACAAAATTCATCACTGTTGAACCCACAGAGGATCCCAGTACAGTGTCATTACTGTCAAACCCACGGAGGATCCTGTCATCGCAGTCTCAGTTAGCCCTAGGGTTCCCGCACACAGCACGCTCGATTCTAAGAGGTTCCACTCCTCGAGCCAAGTGATGATACATCAACTACCATGAATTCTTGATTTGATGTATCATGTAGTTCATTATCATCATAAGGAACCCAATGCGACAGACGGCGTGTCAATCGGACGCCCGGTCTGTGAGTTATTGGCATTTCCGTTCCAGGGGTCCGGTGGGTTTTTAGGCTCAAACCAACTCGATCATACCCCAACTACGTCAGAACCTTAATTGGAGTATTCCAAAAGAATCGTCTATCTCCAAGAATTCCATCACCACAGACGGTTCGTTGATCAGACACTCATAGCTCAAGATGCGGACTAAAAGGTGTAAATGGCCATAGCGGGTCTGGGTCCGGTCCGACCCAGTCAGACCGACCCGGCCTGACCCAGTCCGAACCAGGGTCTAACCCGATCTGCGGGTGCGGCCCGACTTGAGTGGTCGGCCTGGCCCGAGTGAGCGGCCTGAACCAAGGGAGCGGCCCGGCCCAAAGGGGCAGCCCGACCCGAGGGCGCGGCCCGGCTCGAAGGCGCGGCCCAGCCTGAGGGTGGCCCGGCCTGTGGTGGCCCGGCAGAGTGGGGCCCGACCCATGGGCAACCCGACCATGAGCGGCCCAGCTGAGGGCGGCCCGACTGGCTAGCTCGCATGGCCCGGCTGGCCACGCTGTGAGAGGGGGGTGCCACGCCCCCTATTTCTGATCCGAACCGGCATTGGGTGTCAGTTCTGTTTAGCGCACACCGACGGCCAGAAAAAACGGCCACCCTTGTCTCCTCCACCACAGTGCGATGGAGCCGTGGTTCAACTAGACTTCGCGCGACGCGACAGCGTTGCGCCTCCTCCGACACAGCCCGGCCTAGTCGTGGCCTCCAGCTCCACCGCGCGACGCGACGGCGCCGCGCATGTCATCTGACCACTGCAGCCCTCCTAGACACGGGTCTTCCTTCCAGCGTGGTGCGACGGCATCGCGCCCCTCTGGTACTGTCGCGGCCCGCCTGGCCGCGGCTCGGTTCTTTGCGGGCACAGCGGTGTCGCGCCCTTATGGCGACCCAGCGGCCTTGCGCCGCCGGCTTTCTTCACGGCCGGCTCGTTGTCGGTCACCACGTGTATCGCCTCTATCGTCATCCATCAATAACCAAAAAAATGGGGAGGGTCGGGCCATGTTCGTGCGGTCTGAACCCTTATCGTTACGATGATATCATTTGGCACACCATTCCACAAATTTAACAACGTAAAATGGAGGGTAAATTCATACATAAAGATAACCCCTACCTTGTATTTTTTGTTCGTTGATGATCTCGGAAAAAGGGCGGATATCGATTTATCGATTGTCGTTTTCGTCACGCACTCCCAATTCTCATGCTCATGCGTTGGAAAGGAAGAAGGGTACTCGTTGTTGGAGGACGAGCGTTCGGAGGTGACGTCGTCGTTGGCAACGTTCTTCGCGGTGACGTCTTCTCCTTTGACACGAATGAAGGTCGTTGGAGATGTCGTGGGCGTCGCTTCCCTTTCCTTGCCTCAGTTGAAGAACGATGAAGAAGGAAAAAGATGGCGTCGTCATGCTTCGGTGGCGGAATAGACATTCTTTGTGTTTTTCATGGGAATAATGCTCTCTCTATTTCTCCAAGGCTCCACCAAAGTATTATGTGCCAACCAAAATAATAGCTTTGTCTATTATTTTATTCTTGACATGAATTCAAAAGAATTAAAATTGTGCCAATTAATTAAGAGAAGATCAATTAATTAATTTATTGGGTTGGCACAAAATTAATGGGGAAGGTGGAGAGGCTCAATTAATAAGAGAGAGTTTCATCCACATAAATGGGGAGTTCAAGAGTTAAGGGGAGTTAAGAAGCTTGTGTGGGCTCCACCCCCTTTGATTGCAAGAGAGGTTAAAACTTAGGGTGGGCCCCACCAAGTAATATCCTCCCAATGGAGGTTTATGTGTGGGCGGGCCCCATACTAACCTACTCTTTGAGGTTTTAACCACCAAGGAATAAAATAAAATAAATACTTTATTTTATTCAATTTAATTAAAAACCCCCAAAAACTATCTTCCAAACTCGTTAGAACGAAATTGCAGTGAAGGTCTCACTAAGAAATTACCGACGCTACGAGTTCAACGGTGCCCTCAGATTTCAATTCCGAGCACTGGTTCAAAAGATATAAAATCTTGTACGTACGTTTACTGAACGTACACGAACAAAAGTTTGGAAAATTATTATCAGTCACCCTCAACTCGTACCGGTCGAGGTTAGGCTTTGACTCTGTGAAACACGCCCCAAAAAACACAACGGTACTCTCGTATTTTTAATCTGACTCACCGTTTAGAAGTTATGAATTTTACAATAAAATAATTGTCACTTAATTATTTTATTTGCGGCCAAAAACTAACTTTTCCTGGTGGCCCGTACCAGCCAATGTTAGTATCTGCTTAAATAAATCATACCCTCATGAGTTCAGCGGTGGTCTCAGTTTTTTAATCCAAGATACCGTTTGTGAGTTATAAGAATATGAAAAATAAAATAACTTTATTTAATTATTTTATTTACGGTTATGCCATTTTCAGGTTTTCTCACAGGAGGCCCGCGCCGACTAAACTTAAGTAACGCCTAGGGTAAACCCACCATCCTGAGTGCAAAGGTGGTCTCAGATTTCTGATCCAAGTAACCGTTTAAGAGTTATTCCACTTTTTCAGGAAAACTTTATACACATGTTAATTTAAGCTTAATAAAACTTCGACGAATTATTCTGGGCACTGCAGGCCTCAGAATCGAGCACCGTCAGAAACAGCAGACTCGTAAAATTCCCAAGTATTTAAGAAAAAAATTTCCCTAGAAATTCCAGGTCTTTACATATCACCCCTTCTGTGTTTAGAGATCCTCAAGAAATTCCTTGGGATCCAAAGGTCGGTGTAATCCCCTCGGTGTTAGGAGGCTTTAGTTTAATACTATAATAGTCTTTCTTAATTTTTCTTCTCACATCACTGAAGAACAAATTCACTACAAACAATAATCGGTTATGCTATATTTTCATGTATTTTATTTATGATGTATTTTTTTTCTATTTGAGGATAGTTCCTACCTATTTAGGTATTTTAATGCTACCAAAGGATCATGCGATGATCCTCAAAAACCCAATAGTGGTATCAAAGGGAGATTCCTCATCATACCAACATGCATTTATCTCTCTTTATGAAAAACATGATACATGTTACATCACTAGTTCAACTTTGGCCGATTTTTTCATTATAGGATAAAAATATGAAATAAATGATTTAATTCGTCAAAATGATTAAGTTAGTATGTTAACTTGATCATAAGAAAAAGTTTATTCAATTTTTATCATGTTTAAATCACTAATTTTTTAAACGTTAAATTGGTTTATATAAATTTTTATGCTTTGATAATTTGGATTATGTTTTATAAAATGCTTATAATTCATAAGAATTGGTATTTTTGGAATATTTTAATTTATAAAAGTTTTAAAAATAATTAATTATAATTTTTTCATAATTAATTATATAAATGTTTATGTAACATTTATAAACAAAATATTCCAAATATTAAATGATAATATTTAAAATACCTTTCACCATATCATTTGGTATGCCTTATGATCTAGCGAAAAAAAATTTATATAGAAATCATAAGGGGTAATTTATAAAAGGCTATAAATTATAAAATAAGGTCCAAATATAGAGAATTTTATATTTAAAACTATTAATAGTTCATAAATAATTAATTTTAAGGTGTTCAGATTAAAAGGGGCCCTATTTTGATTAATTATAAAAAATGGTAAATAAATAAATTGTTTATTTATAAATAAAAATCAATTAATAATTGAATTAAATTAGTTATAAATTATTTAGAAATAATGAAAAGGTTTTATAAAATGTTTATGAAATTTATAAAAGGGTTTTTTATAAATTAATTAACTATAAAATGTTTATGGTTAATGACTTAAATGTTTTTGAAACATTTATTACAAAATATTTCTTTGATATCAAAGAGTTTATATTAAGAATTACCTTTCCGCATTGATATGATTTATAAATGCTATAAATCATAATAAATGGCATTAAAACCTTTTCACCTAAAATTATATGGCATCTTTGTAATCTTTAAATAAAGTGTTCATTTAAATATTATAAAAATGGTTTTTAAAAGAATTTATAAATCTAATAAATAAGGTTAAAATATAAAATGTGTTTATATTTATAATTATGAATTGTTCATAATTAATTAATTTGAAATTATTCAAATTAAAAGGGGATATTATTTAAAGATAATATTTAAACCACATAAAAAATGTTTTGATTGTTGATTTGATCAAAGGTTTGAATAATAAATTGAAATGTCATAAAATAAATAATATGAAAGAGTTCATATTGGATTAAGTATAAAATATTTAATATTCAAGATTATGGAATGTCCATAGTGTTATCTAATTTATAAAAGGGTTTATAATTATTTTTTATTTATGAATTATTCATAATGTTAGCTAATTTATTCAAGGATTTATATTTAGATTTTATTTATGAATTATTCATAAATATAAGGTTGATTACATATGACACTATGGAACGCAATATAAGGAAACAATTTGTAGTAAACTTTCAGGCCTAAGAAGTTGACCCCACGACCTGCCCCTCAACCTCCAAACCCTTACCACCCCACCACCAATGGTGGGGTAATTATTCATAAATAATTATCTCATGTTTAAATATTTGAATTTTTAATTTATTTAAATTTTATTCCATAATTTATTCATAATTATAGATTGTTTATATTATGAATGTCTATGCTTTAGTTTAACTATTAAACTGCTTTTGGGAGATAGATCCTTACATTACATGCTAGGAACGACTCTATAAAATTTAGCTTTCATCTCCCTTGACATCAATTTGTAATTGAATTTATTAACATAAATTTAGTTTCTAGGAATATTTTGCACATATTAGATGTTATGGATATTATGAATTGGATTCTCCCTTGAGTAAAGTCTCTTCGATAAGAGAGACTTGGGTTCAGACCATCTAATGTCATGGAGGATTATGCATTGTCTAGAAAGGTTTTTTATTTGTCGCTCCAAGATTACTCATGTGGAGGTTTTCAATATCATATAACTCTAAACCCTCACATTAAGAGTTTGTGTACCTTATTCATATGATGCATTCAGATATGTACTAATATGTTTAGATTTTATTTTTGGTTGAGTAATAAAAACTTGTAGATTGTAATAGTTACACATTAATGTAGTGTGAACACATTAATTTGGTGGATAGAATAGGGATTCCAAAATAAAATTGTTAGAAGCATGTATACACAAAAAGGGAATAAAATATGAGAAGATACATATTACATAAGATGTAATAGTTATAAATTTGATGTGCATGTGATGTATATTAAATTAGTGAGACTAAAAACCCACTTAATATAAAGTGTGATATTCCTTCCAAATCAACACTTGTCTAGACCTTGATAATTTAACTGGGTAAATTTTTTCCAAGAAGGGTGCCCCTGAATTATCTTATGTAAGGCAATAAAGTGGTGGATAACACTGAATCGTCATTGGGTGGGTTCTTCCTTAGAAGTATTCCCTTGGATTATCTTTTGTTAGTTTGTTCTTGGAATTTTATTTGGGTTACACTTAGGTGGGAAACCCTTAGGAAAGATATAAGAGGAATAAAGTTGAGTTTATCCATGCAATGGATTTAGATAAAGAGTTATCTTATCAACTATCCAAGAGTCACAACTGTTGTGATTGGGATGATTCCCTACCTAAATAATTAAGTGATGATCCCTAGTGGAATCATTTCTTAGGTAAATAAAAATGTTGGCTCACTAAATGGATATGAAGTATGTGTTCATCAATTTTAATGGGAGAATTATCATTAAAAGTACTTAATGAGAATATATAAGACATGATATTCATATAAAAAAATTTATGTTGTATAGATAAATGCATCATTATCATCAAGATAAACTTTTAAATTAATCCTTAAAAATAAAAATTTAAAGTAACTCCTAAGACTGGTATCTTAAGAAAAGTTCTCGAGTAAGAGAAATATTTTTTGTGTTAGAAAAATTCCTTCCTAGGTAACCAAGAAATTTTCTAACAAGAAGATCGGGATGCTTATAGATGCATGAAATGATTAACTTGTGGTTTTAAAGGCACTAGATGTTAATTTACCTAAGGAATTATAGTCTTATAAACTCAATATGATTGGGTATGTTAATGATATTCAATATTATTGAATATACTTGAAGATAATTAAGAATTTCTATAAGGCTTATTCTGGTTAAGGAATTCATTCCATTGTCATTTATGGAAATGTTCCAACAATTTGGATGAATTAAAGAAAATTTTACTCGATATTCTCAAGTGATGAGAATAGAAAAATTATGCATATGATGTATGAGTTCTAGTACTGTACAGATAATATGAGTAGGTTTAACTTCAAATCAGATGAAGAAAAGTGAGTCGTAGAGGCCAGTAATAGCTAACCAGGGTCATTGAAACCTAGGATTTTTGTGAAGGAGGAGTAACAATTCTATATTATGGGATTATACAAAATACCTAAAAGAGTTTTATAAGACTTATTATAATTTCTATGTTAGGTATTGATGTTATATAAATCAATTATTTAATTTTTAAGGGTATGTGATAACAAATTTATACTCAACAAGTGTTGTAAATTTATAGGAGTTTAAAATAAAATGAATAATCACTACTGGAAATCACATTTTTACCAACGCTTATATCCCAACGGTTTATCAAACCATTGGGAATGGTTATGTATACCAACGGTTTTAAGAAAACCATTGGCATAGAGGCTTTTATGAAGATTTTTACCAAAGGTTTATAAAACCATTGATATAGGGCTCCATTAAGAGACTTTTACCAACGGTTATACACTAACCGTTGGTATATGTTGGAATCTATACCAACGGTTTGTGTAAGCCGTTGGTATAGGCCTTAGGTAAACATACATTCCCAATGGTTTTTAAAAACCGTTGGGAAAGTTTTCCCCTAAATCCAGTAGCCCCTTCACTCGATTTCAGTCCCCCTCCACTCGACTGCAGCCCTAAATTGAAGCTCTCCCGACGCACTCTCGTTACCCAGTCTCCGAAACTCCATCCATCCTCTTCAATCAAACAATTTTTCTGTTCTACACTTCAAATCTGTAAGTTCTAATGTTCTTCATCTATTTTTTTATTTTCTATTTTGATTTGACCTAAACGTCTCGGATCTCTCTATACAAGGACTCAGAAACTCATTCCACTCATAGATCCATATTAAATCAAACAATTTTGTAGTTCTACACTCTAAATATGTAAGTACTGCCTTAGTTTTAATTTTTTCCATCTATTATTTTTGTTTTCTGTTTTAATTTGGTATAAACTAGGTTGTGTTGTTTATGGAATGAGAAGGTTAGTGATATTGAGGATGAATTGGATGTTGGTTGGGTGATGGATTGGAATTGTGATGTTTTTTGGATTAAGTTTAGTTAATTTTCAATGAATTATTTGGGGATTTCCTCCCTTTAACAGATCCCCCACTCCTCATGTACCCTAGACACCCCCCCTCTTGGACCCTGGACAGTACCCCCTCCTGGAACTTGGACAGCCTGGCCCCCCTCTTTCCTGAAACTTGGACATCCCCCCTCCTGGACCCTGGAAAACCCCCCTCCACCATCCTCCTAGGACCTTGTATAGTCCCCCCTCCTTCCTGGACCCTAGGAATCCCCCCACCCTCCACCCTGGACCATGGATAGCCCCCCTCCTAGATGGACCCTGGACAACCCCCCCTCCTCCCTGGACTATGGACAACCCCTTCTCCCCTTATCCTTGACACTAAACAGCCCCCCGTCCCCCTTCCTGGACCCTGGACAGCCCCCACCCCTCCTCCTAGACCTTGGACATCCCCCTCACCCCCTCCTCAACCACCAAATACCCCCCACTTAAAAACATTGACCACCAAACTTGGACATGGTGTATTTTCTCTAAAAAGATAGATTTATCCTCAAACCACCTCAATAATATCCTAAACAATGCTTATAATGTGGTTTTCACCACATAACATCCAATTGTATTCCAAGTCACTAGTCTATCCTCCCTTGGCTAGATTTTACAAAAAGCGTTCAACCTTAAAGATCCAAATAAAAATAAATTGATATAAGACATTTGATAATGGATTAAAATTTAAAATTGGGATCCAATGAGGAATATTTGAGATATTATGCATCATGTCCATGAGTAAATCCATTTTTATATATCCGATAAGTTATTTTTCACAATTTTCACACATTAATTGTTTGTAAAAATGGGACAAACATTTATAAAGGTTATAATATATAAAAATGAATCTATTTGTGGATGCAGCTTAACCAATAATTTCTAGCTTGTCTGCCTCTTCCATGATCATCGATGTGCACGTCCCATCTCCATATGACCTCGCACGACGGGTGACTCAGCGTCTGACTGATGACGAGCGCCAGATTCTCTTACTTCCACACCAGATTCACGCCCGCTACGCTCCTGAAGTGATCAATCCCACTCAGTGTCTGGCTGATGACGAGCGCCATATTCTATTACTTCCACACCAGATTCATGCCCGCTACACTCCTGAAGTGATCAATCCCACTAAGCGTCCATGTGAGCTTGATGACACGGCCACCAGTTCTTGTAAGAGGCAGAGGAGTTCTGAGTTGATGGACCAAGACGATTGACCAGTGTCCATCCATTTGGCTGAAGACGTAAAACTTAGCGCTTCCTGGTAGGCAACCTATATTCTAGAGTTTCATCATTTTTATTTTTTTACTCTGTTTTAGGAAATAAACATGGCATGTATGCAATAATTTTTTAGCTACTTCTGATCTGTATGTGCACTTGTCATTACTCTGCATGACTGCTTCTATTTTGTCTGATCCTTGGTGTTATTTTTTATGAAATGATGCAGCTATGTGTTGTCTATGTGTAGATTTTACAGGTACATAAGTATGTGCACTTTTCATTATTCCATTCTTTCAGTTCTTCGGCCGATGGTACGAGGGAGGTTCGTACCAGAGGTAGACGAGCATCTCCACGTACCCGACTAGACTCTTCCCCTCCGACCAAACGTGTTATGATTCTGTTGAAACTTAAGGTAAAAAATACATGGGTCAAATTTGACATGTATAAGTCAACCTAACCTCAATAAAAGGCACGGTGTGGCCAGGATCACTCAAACTGCCTCTCTTTTGTTCAAAATTGACTTATTTTTAAGTGAAATCAACAACTGACATATGGGAAACTGACCAAACGCCTTCATATTGTGTTGAAACTTTAGGAAAACGATCCATGGGTTATATGTGACATGTAAAAGTCAACTCCGCCTCAATCCAATGCGCGGTGTGGCCGGTATCACTCCAATTGTATGTATTTTGTTTAAAATTGACAATATTTTACGTACATACACCAATCCAATAAAACAGATTTTGATTGTGTTGATACTTTTTAACAATGATCCATGACTCATATGTGACGTGTACGAGTCAACCCCTCCTCAATTCAAGGCCCGGTGTGGCCGATACCACACAAAGTGCCTCTGTTTTGTTAAAAATGGACTTAATTTTAAGTGAAATCAACAACTGACATACGGAAAACCGACCAAACGCATTCGTATTCTGTTGAAACTTAAGGAAAACGATCCATGAGTCAAATGTGACGTGTATGAGTCAACTTTGTCTCAATACAAGGCTTGGTGTGGCCGACACCACTCAAAATGCCTCTATTTTGTTAAAAATGGACTTAATTTTAAGTGAAATCAACAACTGACATATGGTAAACTGACCAAACACATTCGGATTCTATTGATACTATAGGAAAACGATCCATGGGTCATATGTGACATGTAAGAGTCAAACCCACCTCAATCCAAGGCGCAGTGTGGACGGTACCATTCAAAATGTATCTTTTTTGTTCAAAATGACTTTAATTTTAAGTGAAAATAACAACTGACATACGGAAAACTGACCAAATGCATTCCAAATATGTTTAAACTTTAGGAAAATGATACATGGGTCATATGTAACATGTAAGAGTCAAACTAGCCTCAATCCAAGGCACGGTGTGGCCGAAACCACCCAAACTGTCCCTCTTTTGTTTAAAATGGACAATATTTTACGTACATACGCCAAACAGATCAAACGAATTCTTATTGTGTTGATAATTTTTCACAACGATCCATGACTCATATTTGATGTGTACGAGTCAACCCCGCCTCAATTCGAGGCCCAGTGTGGCCGACACCACTCAAAGTGCCTCTATTTTGTTAAAAATGGACTTAATTTTAAGTGAAATCAACAACTAACATACAACAAACCGACCAAATGCATTTGGATTATATTGAAACTTAAGGAAAACAATCCATGAGTAAAATGTGATGTGTATGAGTTAACCCCGCCTCAATATGAGGCCCGGTGTGGCTGACACCACTCAAAGTGCCTCTTTTTTTTTAAATGTACTTAATTTTAAGTGAAAACAACAAATGTCATACGGAAAACTGACCAAACGCCTACAGATTCTATTGAAACTTTAGGAAAACGATCCATGGGTCATATGTGATGTGTACGAGTCAATCCCACCTCAATTCGAGGCACCGTGGGGCTGGGACCACCCAAATTTCCAGTATTTTGTTGAAAATGGACTAAATTGTAAGTGAAAACAACAACTGTCATACGGGAAACTAACCAAATGCATTCAAAATATATTGAAACTTTAGCACAACGATACATGGGTCATATCTGATGTGTGAGAGTCAATCCTGCCACAATCTGAGACGCGGTGTGGCCAAAACCACCCAAACTATCTCTCTTATGTTTAAAATGGACAATATTTTACGTACATACATCAAACCGATCAAACAGATTCTGATTGTGTTGATACTTTTGAACAACAATCCATGACTCATATGTGATGTGTAAGAGTCAACCCCGCCTCAATCTGAGGCCTGGTGTGGATGACACCACTCAAAGTGCCTCTGTTTTGTTAAAAATGGACTTAATTTTAAGTGAAAACAACAACTGACATACGCCAAACCGACCAAACACATTCGAATTATATTGAAACTTAAGGAAAACAATCCATGAGTCAAATTTGACCTGTAAGAGTCAACCCTGCCTCAATATAAGCCGTGTTGTGGCCGGGACCACTCAAACTGTCTCTCTTTTGTTCAAAATGGACTAAATTGTAAGTGAAATCAACAACTGACACAAGAGAAACCTACCAAATGCCTTCGGATTCTATTGAAACTTTAGTAAAACGATTAATTGGTCATATGTTATGTGTACTAGTCAACCCCGCCTCAATCCGAGGCTCCGTGTGGACGGGACCACCCAAAATGCCTCTCTTTTGTTCAAAATGGACAATATTTTACGTACATATGCCAAACCGATCAAACGGATTCTGATTGTGTTGAAACTTTAGGAAAATGATCCATTTTTCATATGTGACGTGTACGAGTCAGCTCAGCTTCAATCCGAGGCACGGTGTGGCCAACACCACTCAAAGTGGCTCTCTTTTGTTTAAAATGGACTTAATTTTAAGTGAAAACAACAACTGACATACGTCAAACCAACCAAACGCCTTCATATTCTGTTGAAACTTTAGTAAAACGATCCATGGGTCAGATGTGATGTGTTAGAGTCAACCTCGCCTCAATCCGGGCCGTGGTGTGGCCGGGACCACTAAAATTGTCTCTCTTTTGTTGAAAATGGACTAAATTGTAAATGAAAACAACAACTGACATACGCCAAACCAACCAAACAACTTATGATTCTATTGAAACTTTAGGAAAACTATCCATGGGTTATATGTGACGTGTACGAGTCAACCCCGCCTCAATCCGAGTTGCGGTGTGACCGGGACCACTCAAACTGTCTCTCTTTTGTTCAAAATGGACTAAATTACAAGTGAAATCAACAACTAACATACGGGAAACCGACCAAATGCTCCGTATTCTGTTTAAACTTTAGGAAAATAATCCATGGGTCATTTGTGATGTGTACAAGTCAACCGCACCTCAATCTGAGGCACCGTGGGGCCGGGACCACCCAAACTGCCTCTCTTTTGTTCCAAATGGACAATATTTTACGTACATAGGCCAAACCAATCAAACGGATTCGGATTGTGTTGAAACTCTAGTAAAATGATACTTGGCTCATATGTGACGTGTACAAGTTAACCCCGCCTCAATACAAGGCCCGGTGTGGCCGACACCACTCAAAGTGCCTCTCTTTTTTTTAAATGTACTTAATTTTAAGTGAAAACAACAACTGACATACGGAAAACCGACAAAACGCCTATGGATTCGATTGAAACTTTAGTAAAATGATCCATGGGTCATATTTAATGTGTACGAGTCAACCCCTCCTCAATCGGAGGCCCGGTGTGGCCGACACCACTCAATGTGTCTCTGTTTTGTTTAAAATGGACTTAATTTTAAGTGAAAACAACAACTGACATACGCCAAACCAACCAAACGCCTTCTAATTCTGTTTAAACATTAGTAAAACGATCCATGGGTCATATTTGATGTGTACGAGTCAACCCCGCCTCAATCTGAGCCGCGGTGTGGTCGGGATCACTCAAACTGTCTCTCTTTTGTTCAAAATGGACTAAATTGTAAGTGATATCAACAAATGACATATGAGAAACCTACCAAACACCTTCGGATTCTGTTGACACTTTAGGAAAACGATCCATGGGTCATATGTGATGTGTACGAGTCAACCCCGTCTCAATACAAGGCGTTGTGTGGCCGGGACCACCCAAACTGCCTCTCTTTTGTTCAAAATGGACAATATTTTACGTACATACGCCAAACCAATAAAACGGATTCTGATTATGTTGAAACTTTAGGAAAATGATCCATGGCTTATATGTGACGTTTATGATTCAACCCCGCCTCAATCCGAGGCACGGTGTGGCCGACACCACTCAAAGTGCCTCTCTTTTGTTTAAAATGAACTTAATTTTTAGTGAAAACAACAACTGACATAATCCAAACTGACCAAACACCTTCGTATTCTGTTGAAACTTTAGGAAAATTATCCATGGGTCATATGTGACATGTACGAGTCAACTCCGCCTCAATCCGAGCCGCGGTGCGGCTGGGACCACTCAAACAGTCTCTCTTTTGTTGAAAATGGACTAAATTTTAAATGAAATCAACAACTGTCATACGGGAAATCAACCAAACGCCTTCGGATTCTATTGAAACTTTAGGAAAAAGATCCATGGGTCATATGTGATGTGTAAAAGTCAATACCGCCTCAATCTGAGGGGCGGTGTGGCCGACACCACCCAAATTGTCTCTCTTATGTTAAAAATGGACAATATATTATGTACATACGCCAAACCGATCAAATGGATTATGATTGTGTTGAAACATTAGGAAAACGATTCATGGCTAATATGTGACATGTAAGAGTCAACCCTACCTCAATAAGAGGCCCGATGTGGCCGTCACCACTCAAAGTGTCTCTCTTTTGTTTAAAATGGACTTAATTTTAAGTGAAAACAACAACTGAAATACACCAAACCAACCAAACGCCTTCGGATTCTATTGAAACTTTAGGAAAACGATCCATGGGTCATATTTGACGTGTAAGAGTCAACTCCACCTCAATTCGAGCCACAGTGTGGCCGGGACCACTCAAACTATCTCTCTTTTGTTAAAATGGACTAAATTGTAAGTGATATCAACAACTGACATACGAGAAACGGACCAAACGCCTTCGGATTCTGTTGAAACTTTAGGAAAAAGATCCATGGGTCATATGTGATGTGTACGAGTCAACCCCGCCTCAATTGGAGTCACCGTGGGGCCGAGACCACCCAAACTACCTCTCTTTTGTTCAAAATGGACAATATTTTACGTACATACGCCAAACCGATCAAACGGATTCTGATTGTGTTGAAACTTTAGGAAAATGATTCATGGATCATATGTGACATGTACCAGTAAACCCCGCCTCAATCTGAGGCCTGGTGTGGCACTTATGGAGTCACAAGTGATGATACTCCTAAGAAAATACATTTTCACCATATATTAGAAAAGTGGTTGTCATATGAAGATTGAAATGGGTGTAAATAATATTTGAGTTATTGAAACTCTTATTCAACTATACTGGATGATTTTTGTCATATGAAGATTCAAATGGGGAATTATTCACCATGTCTCTAATCAAAGAGGTGGTCTTTTTTTTTGTTTTAAGTTATCACTGTTTTAAGTGCTATTTTGTATGCAGGTGTATGCACAGGAGGGGCTGCTGTGCAACAATTATGGAAATACACAATACCAACAGTTTACAACCGTTGGTATACTTTGAGAAAGAATTATACCAACGGTTTGTAACCATTGGTATAGTATTTTTTATTGAACATATGCCAACGGTTTCATTGAAACCATTAGGAAAAAAACTATACCAACGGTTGTAAACCGTTGGTATAATATCAAAATCATAGAATTCCCAATGGTTTTAAACCGTTGGGTAAACCTATACCAACGGTTCAACAAGAACCGTTGGAAAATCAAGACATAGAGTGGGCTATACCAACGGTTTAGTTCAAACCGTTGGTATAGATCTTTCCCCACGCCTTACTTCCCTACGGTTTGGACAACTGTTGGTATAGAATATACCAACGGTTTTCCAGCCTATACCAATGGTTTAGAACCGTTGGTATATCCTCCATTTCCAGTAGTGAATTGAAAGATCTTGTAATTATCATCCAATGCATGAAGAAAGAATTTGTTGCATCAAGGATTTGAATGTAAAGGAATGTGTCAAGATCAAATGAACCTAAGTGAAATATGTGTGTCTTTATCTCATTTATCTTATATGATAATACATGTGTTTCATTAACAGAGTTATTTTAAATTAAATGAGATGATTAATTTTACACACATGGTTTATGATTCATTGGATTATATAACATGTTTTGGGAAGAAGATATGGATAAAGTGTTTTATTTAGGGTAAAGTGTTTATCTAGGATAAAGTGTTTATCCAAGATAAAGTGTGTATCCATCTATTTGTTAAAATTTTATGAAATGTGATTCCCACCAGGTAATGGTGTATTTTAATGAATAAAATATTCATTTTCAAGAAAATAATATAAACATATATAATGACATATGAAATATGGAAACAATAGTCTATTTGTTAGATATTCATACTAAAAAGAAATGAGCATTATTTCCTAAAACACAAATTAGTTTTTGTTGAGTCTTAATAAGATATTCTAAAGAGAATATAGTGTCTAAGAGGATAGTGGGAGTATATTTGAACTTATATAAGTTCAAATTTAATGAATAAAAGATTGTTCCAGTCTAAGATTAAGTGATTCTTCACTTAATATCCTAAATATTTGGGACATATGATAGTAAAAAAATGTAAATAGTTACATTTAACTACTGTGAGAAAGTGAATATCACTGTTAACTAAAGGATTATACCAGTCTTGTATTGAATGATTTTTCACTCAATATCCTAAAGAATTAGGATATGTGATAGTAAAGAAAATGTGAATAGTTATATTTAGCTACTGTAATAATGTGTATATCATTATTTTTCTAGCTTATTTATAAAGTGAAATTTACTTGATATCCTAAAAGAGTTAAGGGTATAATGGTAATGGAAATTGTAGATGGTTACATGTGTTTACCATAATGAATTGAATGTCTCTTTGTTCCAAAAGAGTTTAGGATATGCTGGATAATAAAAAATGTAAATAGTTTTATTTATTTTATAGAAAATTTTGATGGAATAGGTTCCAAAGGATGATGATAATGAACCTATAAATATTTATAAGTAGAAAACAGAAGTTGACATCATAATATTTGATGTTATGAAGTTAAGAAGTTTTAATATAGATTAAAAGATTTGAACTTAAGGAATATGATTCCAAAGTCTGACCACTATTCAAACTAGCTTGCTTCATAAATGTTACTCACTAAGAGGTTAGTGGGAGTATTTTATCATATGGTCACCTAGGGATGTGACATGAATTACATATGGATGCAATGTTTAGAAACCATTACTATAAAAACAAAATGAGAGTCATGAATAATCTATGGATGTTAAATACTTAAGTGTTTTATTATAATTGTTGTAAACATATCATTTAATTGTAATAATGTAAATATCCTTTTATCGTTCATTCATGTGTGTTGTAACTTTACATGAATGGTCTAATGATAAATACCCCCTCAAAATACAAAATTTGAGTTGTCCCTAATTGATGATCATCATAGAGTGTTATGGGTTGTGATATGGTAATATTATCTTGGATATATTCTTGTACTCATAACCAAGGGTTGTATATGAGATATAAATAATAGACTCATGAGGTAACAATTAGAGACTTATTACTTGGACTGACTCACTAAATTATATATCAAGAAATGCCATACAATCATAAATATACTTATGGGTGTATTCTTATTATCAATATTTCTTACTTGAGGTTGGTGAGACACCTATCATGAGAACCTTCATGCTTTGATACCCTACTTATGCAAGTCAAAATATAAACTTAGCTAATTAGAGGGTGGTAGGGTATATTGTTGATCATGTCATCAGTTGGAGTGAAATCAAAATGAGATTTGTCCACTTGTATGATAAGAAAATACATATGACCCTTGATTGAATGTGACTAAGGAAATGCATGACCATGATTATTTGAGTCACGTATGATTTTTTCAACTACTTTGATGTGGGGAATGTAATGTGCTCATCTATTATATGAATGACATGAGATGTATTCATCGACTTGGTTATTCTTTTTCAGAGAATCATGAAAAGATGAGATGATTATACTATATTGACATATTTCATGTCTAGTGATCACTAAATGACATGGAAAAAAGGATTGTATAGACATACATACGATGTATATGATACATATAATGATGGATATGTTCGTATTAAGATATTGATATGTTTTACGGAGATCATACATGATACCTTAGAAGTTTGAGTAAAATTAATGCTTTGTTAGAGGCTTATCTTTTATAAAATTTATAAAATTAGGATTTCATATTTGCTGTCAACATTACTGAGGCCTGTAGGGGCACACGGTTAGGACTTTGGATAAGAATTAAGTTTTGGACAAAAATGTTTGTTCTGAAATGATAAGAGTTTGATGAAACTATATCCAAAAGGGTTTTGGATCACTACTAAAAAATAGGCCTTTAACAGTGCTAGAATTGGACTTTATTAGTGCTAAAAAAGCACTGAATATCAGAGCACAATTAAATTCCCTAGGATTTTATCGTCTCTTTTAGAAGCACTGATAAAAGACCCCATTTATCAGCACTTTTATTTAGTATTGATAAAGGGTCATACTGCAGTGTGCTGTAATAGCATTCTAAAACACTAGAAATAGAACCATAAATTAGAAAAATCAGAGATACAAATATAGAATTTAAATGAAATAAAATTTACAACACAGATACAAGAAAAAAACTATTATAAAGCAAAAAAAATACACCTATATAAAAGAAAAAATCACCCCTTCTTGAGAAAAATAATGCACTTGTATAATGAAATAATTTTTATTTTAGTAATAATATAAAGAAATAAATTAAACATAAATTGTTAATTTTAAACTAAATTTTGAGTCATACTAGGTTCATTGTGTATCGGATTGAGTTGTGATTGACTCTTGCACATCACACTGTTTCTTTTTCATCTTCAAGCATTATCTCTATGAAAATTAACTAAATAAGTATAAGATAAAAAATAATAAGTAAATTAATTAAGTAATAGAATATAGAATGGTGAGAAAACAATCTAGGATCATTTGCTCGGTTTTTGCGATGTGATGTTCATTTTAAACTAAAATGACACTTAAATATTAAAAAGGCACACTTGGAATCATACTAGTCACATTGTGCGTCAGATTGAGGTGCAGATGATTCCTAAATGTCCCAAATGACTTATGGATCATTTTACTAAAGTATGAAAATAATATAAATGTTTCTGCTTGGTTTTGAGTATGTCACTTGTGTTTTTTACTAAAATATCATTTTAAACTAAAAACGTGCACTTTGAGTCATATCGGTCACATCGTGTGTCAGTTTTGCATGAGAATAATTCTTAAACATCACAAATGACTTATAAATCATTTTCATATGTTATTAAGACAACATGAGGGTGTTTTCTCTATTTCTAGTGAGTGCTGATTTTTTAACTTAAATGTCAATTTTAAACTGATAACGAACACTTGGAGTCATGTCAGAAACATAATGTATCGTATTTATGTGAGGTTGATTTATACACATCAAAAATTACTTGTGTATCATTTTCATAACATATCAAAACAATCTGAATGTGTTTGCTTAGTTTTGAGTATGTCATATGTCTTTTTTACTAAAATTAATGTCAATTTTAAATAAAAAATGTGCTTAGAGTAATATTGGTTACACCGTGCATCATATTGAGGTTATTTTGATTCCTAAACATCCCAAAATTACTAAATTATAAAAGTAATCTAAATATGTTTGATTAGTTTTGAGTATGTCACTTGTGTTTTTTACTAAAATGTCATTTTAAACTGGAAACACACGCTTTGAATCATACTGGACACATCATGTATCGGTTTGACATGAGATCGGTTATTACATGTCACAAATAAATTATGAATCATTTTCTTAAATTATAAAGACAATCTGAGCACATTTGATCAGTTTTCAATTAGTGACACTTTTTTAACTTAAATGTTAATTTTAAACTGATAACTGACACTTTGAGACATACCGGACACGTCGTATATCATATTGAGGTGTGTATGATCCATACACATAAAAATGACTTCGGGATCATTTTTATAAAGTATGAAAATAATCTGAATGCTTTTTATAAATTTTGAGTATGTTAGTTGTTTTTTTACTAAAATTAATGTCAATTTTAAATAAAAAGGCGCACTTAGAGTCATACCGATCGCACCGTGTGTCGGATTGAGGTGTGGATGATTCATACATGTTCTAAATGACTTATGGATAATTTTATTAAATTATCAAAACAATATTAATGCACTTTCTCAGTTTTGAGTATGTCACTTGTGTTTTTTACTAAAATGTCATTTTAAACTGGAAACACGCACTTTGAGTCATAACAGTCACGTTATGTGTTAGTTTTATGTGATAAAAATTTATATAAATCACAAATTACTTATGAATAATTTTCTTAAATTATTAAGACAATACAAGAATGTTTTCTTGTCTTTCAGTGAGTTACACTTTTTTAACTAAAATGTCAATTTCAAACTCATAACGGACACTTTAAGTCATGTCAGGAACATCGTGTATCGGATTGGGGTGAGGATGATTTATACATGTCACAAATGATTTATGTATAATTTTACTAAAGTATAAAAATAATATAAATACATTTACTCAGTTTTGAGTATGTCAATTGTCTTTTTTACTAAAATTAATATCAATTTTAAATAAAAAGATGCACTTGGAGTCACATCGGCCACACCGTGTGTCAGATTGAGGTGAGGATGATTTTTACACATCCCAAATGACTTATGAATAATTTAAATAAATTATAAAAACAATCCTAATGTTTTTATTATTTTTTATTACATCACTTGTGTTGTTTACTAAAATGTCATTTTAAATTGGAAACACGCACTTTGAGTCATACTTGTCACATTGTGTGTCAGTTTGACGTGATATTGATTCTTACACATCAAAAATGACTTAAAAATCATTTTATAAAAATTATAAAGACAATATGAGTGTGTTTTCTTGGTTTTTATTGAGTGATAATTTTTGAACTTAAATGTCAATTTTGAACTGATAACAGACACTTTGAGTCATACTGAGTACATCGTGTATCGGATTGAGGTGTGGTTGATTCCTAAACATCAAAAATGACTTGTGGATTTTTGTAATAAAGTGTCAAAATAATATTAATGTGTTTTATTTGTTTTGATTATATGATGTGTGTTTTTAACTAAAATGTAAATTATAAACTAAAAACATACAGTTCGAGTCATACCGGTTACACAGTGCATCGGATTGAGTTGTGAATGATTGAGTATTTGATGTGTGTTTTTATTTCAACGATATTAACTAAGATAGAAAATAAATAAATGTTCCATTTGGATGGAAGAAGAAACCCCATTCTTCCTAAAATGCCTCATCCAAAAGCACCATGTTCTCTCTTTTGAGGCTTGTTACAGATGATTGAAAGAAAAATATGACTTCCCAAAAGATCTATGAAAAAAATTATTAGATAAAAATGATAAGAAAATTAACTTAAAAATAGTAGATAAAATGGTGAAAAATCAACTAAATAAGTAGTATGAATTCAGCTTTTCATGATAGTTGTATACATTATTAACCCATTTACTTGTTGTTATTATCTCAGTTTCACCCTCGAAGTCTAATCTATCATGAGAATGAGCATCTTTGAAAAAACCACCCCAACTCAAGAAAATGAATCCATCTATATAATAAAATAATTTTTATGTTAGTAATAGTATAAAAAAATAAATTAAACATAAATAATAAATTAATAAAATGTAAATTTTAAATTGAAACCACACAATTTGAGTCATATTGATTACACCATGTATTTACTTGAGGTATTAATTATTCCACTCTATCTTTTTATCCTACAATGAATTCAACACTCTGGGTCATCTAATAATATTGCAGTTTGATAACCCAAAATGTTGAATGTATTGGAGAATAAAAAGAAAATCACATCATTATGAGTGAATCATCCATGTTGAGTTCATGATCATAGTAGAAGAGTGAATCATCCTTGTTGAAAAAGTCATTTATTCCTATAAAACATTAACCATTAGTGTAAACCTATTAGAATTTTATTGATTAAACTAAAATAAATATTTACAAGTGAGTTTTTATGAAACGTAATAAAATATATTTGTCCCTTTCACCATCATAGAGAGTACAAACTCCATGACAAACCATTTACCTTATTTGATAGAAAAAACTTCAGTGTAAACCATTATGTATTTTCAAAAGACAATAAACTCGATTATAAATTTTTACCCCTTTTTAATAGTATTAAACATCAGTATATCCCTTTATAACATTCAAATGACACTAAAATCTAGTGCATTCATTAAGTCTTTCTGGATTGTGTTATAGATTAGTATATCCTTTTCAAAATTCTAGGTTATGATAAACACTAACATAACATCATCATTATTTTTTCATCAAAATGGTAATATCCCTATTATCATGTATTTTTTATTGAGAATGATGATGAGTTTTTTATTAATGATCTTGTGAACATGGATCATTTTACATAATGAATGTGCATGTGCATAATGAATGTTACTTGTATAGATTTCACCAGAATTTTTGATTCTATATCATGCATCTAATTGATGATCGAATAGCCCAAATAATTTCACCACCCACCAAAGTGAAACCATTGTATTGTTCTTTTTGAAAATTCATGATTCAGTCGATGAAATTTTGTATTTATTTATTTTTTATAGGTTTTGGATCAAGCTACTAGATTCTTTTTCAAAGGGGTATTAATTTGGATTTTTAGTGCTTCATGATTTCATTTTAAGTGGGTTTTTCATTTTTGAATATTTCTTCATAAAGCGGTTTCTTTTCATTTGATGTCATGTTTCCTTTGACACCACTCCTCCTTGATTACCATGATCTCTCAATGTTGTTTATCCTACAATAGTTCTCTTATACACATGTTGGATTCAGTGGTTGATTACACACATATTTATTCAAACATTTGACATGGATTATATACATGTTTGATGATTAAATTGGTGTTTCATGACTCTTAAGTGATTATTGGCTCCACTACTAAGACCCTTTCTTTATAGTGTAGCGAATCCATGGGCAAGCAACTGCATCTATTTTTTTTGTTCAATTTGTTCTTGGTGAGGGGTTTCTTTCACACTTTAGTAGTATTTGAGAGTACTTTGAATGTGCTAATAGAAAATTTATCCTATGATAATCAATTTGAAAAAATAATTGGTGTTTGTTTTGTTTCTAAAAAAAATCCTCTACTTAAATTCCTATATAAAATCACTTAACAAGTGGTGGAAAACATTTTTTTAATAGGAAACCTAAAACACTTACACAATGGATCTTATCTTAAGTGACAAGTGTTTTGTGCACTTTTCATCAATTTTTCTCAAACACAACCTTTGTATGATCCCAATTCTACTACATTTCCCAATAATTTTATTATTTGCAATCCAGCGCTTCATATCCTCCTCCACCTTGGTCTCCACCTCTACCTCCTCCTACACCTCAATCTTTAACTCTGAATTTGCCTCTGACTGTTCTATTTCCCAACAATTTTATTGTTTGCAGTTCAGTGCTTCTAAACAAATTGATTTCCTCCATTATACTTATCCTTAATAAAAAAATCAAAAATAATATATAATCATTCTAAAACTAGTGCTTCACACCCTAAATATATTTGTATGGTTATAGATCATACTAGATCACAAAAATAGAAGGAAATCATCTAAATTTATTATTGGAAAACATTCTAACACTATATACACGGCACACTCATCTCTAAACAAATTTACTTCTTCTGAGTACGAATGTTTTCAGAAATCTTGGTAGTAATGAGAAAATATAGACAAATATATGATTAAGAAATATTTTTAATTAAATTTTAATTACCTTCAGAAATTACATGTTTGAGTATGTTGTTCTTTTGATGGTTTATGATCACTCTCATATATTTTCAAACATAATATCTACAATCATTGTCATTACCTTGCTTCGAACACTACAGAAACATTGAACAAAATAAGTAAATTATTTTGAAATGTGTTTTGATAGTTGAATATTTCTATATATACCTTAATCTATTTCCATTTTTAGTAATCCATGGGCTTATTATGTTCATACACCAACTTCATGCCATGATTTAGCCTATATTTAGAGATTACCCTATCACAACAAAATTCTTGTTAAAACATGGTCTGAAATATATAATTCAAAGTTTATTTATAAAATATTGATTGTAGTGTATTACAAATTCACAATACACATCATGTGTGGTCAGTTTGATGGATATTTATGCATTGGATCCAAAAAAATAAATATTTGGGGTATCCAGGTTGACTGCGATCAGCATCCAGTGCTACCTAAAAAACAAAAATAAATAATTAATGCAAAAATAAAAATATATTTTATTTGATTGTATTGTAGAGTTTTACTTATGAATTATTGGCATCAAAAAGAGTTTGTTGTCTATTATTTTTTTATCAAACACTTTGAGTATCTCATATCTTTTCTTCTCAATTTCTTTCTTATCCAAAGTAAGTTTTTTCATAAAAATGATAAAGGGATTAATGAATCCAAATCATGTTTCACATGGTTTTCCCTTTATATAGCAGTAATATAAACACCTATAGAAAATATGAATAGTTATTAACTTTAATAAACATATTATCTCACTATTTAGACAAACATATTATGAAAATGTACCTTATATATGTATTCAAAGATAAGGATCCCAATCATTCATGCTTGAGAATCTCATTTATACTCTCGAGACCAACTATGTCTTTCATGAAATTTCCATATATTTCTTTTTCATATGGAATGTAAGACATATTTGAATCTTTAAATGTGGTCTCTTTATGAAGTTTTAATGATAATAAATGTTTCTCTTGAACTAGTGAGGATAAGGTACTCTCAAAAGGTCGTTTCTATTTCTTGGTCGATTCACTAGATTGTCTTGATCTAACCTTCCATTTCCTCATCACTTTATCCATATGTAATATCATACATCACATCAGACCGTTTTCATCAATTATTATAGGTTTTTCATATGAAAAAAATTATTAAATACATACCTCATATATCGTTATAAGATTAGATGGTCATGCTATGAAAGTTACAATAGCATCATTAACCATTATAATAGTTTGATCGTCAAGTGAAATAGGTAACTCATCATTCGGATCATGAGATACCTCATTACCCACTCTCATGTGATATTTTGGGATTTATTTTTGGTTTAGCTTGTCTCAAGGAATATTATACACCATACCCATCATAATAATGTGGTTTGTGGGTGTTGAAGGATACAAATAACATACAATTGTACCCTATAGAATTTTAGTAATATAAAGTTATCAGAAGTTATTTTATTTGTATTTAAGAGAAAGAGTAATGAGAAAAATTATTACCTCGGGTAAGGTATGTGGTTGAGGGGAATGACTAGCCTCAAAGCTAGAGGGATCATTTGGTTCATGTGTGAATCTTTGTTCCACCGCCAGTTCACTTTGATCCTTTATCATACATTGGTTTGTCAAACTAGACCAGAAAATAATATCTTGAAAAGCATATATTTGTGTCTTCAGTCCTTTCACCATCTTATATATATCTTCATGTGGTTTCATATTCTCAAAATATGTTAGAGGAGATGCTCTAAAACCTAATCCTCTAACATGACCATATTGTTTTGACTGCTTCAAAGGTGTTGGAAGTAGTTTTCCTTCAGGTATGGTCGTTGTCGATTCTTGTGTTTAAAACATATAAAAAAATATGAACATAAATATATATTTTTATGTTATACTATTATAAAGCATGATGAACTACTATCATGTCATACTTATACATGTTTCCCATACCTTTTCTGTGTTTTCATCAACTATTTTACTCTCCTTATTTACACAATCCTCCTTCCATAAAAATATATATTTATGTTCATATTTTTTATATGGTTTAAACACAAGAATTGAAAATGATTTTACCAGAAGAAAAACTACTTTCAACATATTTGAAGCAGTCAGAATAATATAACTTCAGATTTTGATTCATCGGTTTGTATATAAAAAAGGAACACATGTTGTTTCATATCACATAAAACTTTTATTATTGATTTAAAATACATACTAATTTCTTCTCTAGTGAAGTGTACCTCATCCTTGCTTTACAATAGGGGTACATTGGTTTTGATGCACATTCTTTATTTTCAACACTCTTTTTTGTTTCATAAATTAACAATTTTGAATCAAATTAGATAAAATAAATAATTTCAAATAATATATTATCGAATTAAATACACTTAAAATGATTTCTCATCATGATGACTAATGAAATCATTCCATGTTTCCTAAATTATAATTTGTGAATAACTAACTGGTGGGTGGGGTTTTACTTTCCCCTTAACATACCTAACATGTAACTTAGTAAGAAGAGTTTAAAATTCTCTATGGTCTTTTCTAGTATCTATTGAGAAAATTTTCTTATAGAAATCATCTAAAATAAATGAACTCTGTATGGAATAATTTAAATTAAATCAATGTTTCATTATATAATTTTTCAATAAAATAGAGAAAGTATACCATAACATTACCGTTATACCTTTCTAAAGGGTTTACTTCATTACAGGATGGATGTGGAACCACAAACCAATATCAATCGGCACATTCATCCTCATTGTGACCCTAACTTAACTAATAAACATTGACTTGTTGGGGTTAATAGTTTGGCCACATTGATTCCAACCAACCTTAAATTTTATACCCTTACTTCTTACCATGATAATTTTGTTCAACATTGCGATGTTGTGTCGTTCTTGTTTTTTTTCATCAACATGTTGATGATCCCCTAATAATTATACAGTTTCATCATTAATAGTCTGTTCTTCCTTGATATTGGTAACATCATCATGTGTAGAAGGCATTGTCTGCATGAGTGGTCAAACATTTAACTTGTCTTGAATAACAACAACATAAACACGAACAAAGGATTTGAGAAGGGTTGTATGCATGATCTATTACAAACTTGATGAACTCTTTAACTCCATATTTATGATCTTTTGTCAAACGATTAGCATGAATCCATTTTTAAGGAAATGGGTAATTGAATTTAAGAAAAGAATTAATCCACTATGGTATGCATTATCCTCTGAATTCATCTAAAGGTGAAAGTTGTAGACAACTGTCATCCTCATCATCTCTATCTCTCAAATAGTTATTATTGCATTTTGTTTCTTGAGACTCACCCTCCATATCTTCTGGACACGAACCTATGTTTCTTGAACTACTTTGAGTAGTAGTCATACCATAGTGGGTACTGATGATCATTTTGGATGAATACACTTCTCAAAGTAGTTCAAGAAATGTAGAATAGATGGGGGATGAGTCTCAAGCAACAAAATACAATAATAACTATCTAGGATATGAATATGGTGAGGATGATAGTGGTATCATTAAAACTTTTTAAATTACCACATCTTAATTTAAAATTTCAAATCTCATCTTGAAATGAAAAAGGGCCCTGACACTACCACGAGAATATCAACTCATCCCCACTAAGCTACAACGACTCTAATATATGTTACTAGTTATTTTCCCTCACCTGTATCACAAATATAAGAGATATATGTCCACTAAGGTTCATATGTAGGGTGTGAGTATAAAAATAAACAAGTAAATACTAATAGTGCCCCTAAAATATACAAGAATTCACATATTTGTGTATATGTTCAAAGTAGTAACACTCAAAATACACATGTAAGTCAAGTAATTGTGTACTAACCAATACACTGTGATAATAAAATGTACCTACTTAATTTCATAGTAGTAAATTATACTAATCATACCATAAGTTTATATCATGGTTGTTCCCTGAAATTCAAATAATTTCACTAGTAAGAGGTTAACATTTGAATTATAGGAGCAAAAATTATTTATCTCCATCTAGAAATAACAACATCATAGGTACCATGATATTCGACCTCAAACCCCTAGCATCCAAGACTATCCCTCGGGGATAACCATCACATGTACTTATTGCATCCAAATCATGAAATGAGCATAAACATTTTTCGTAGGAAGTTCATTTGAAATATGGGTAAATCTTAGCATAATTGGTTCCCTTATGAAAGAACCACACAATGGGTGTCACAATACATTAGTTAAACTTAAATTCTAAAAAAACATAAATAAGAACAAACAACAACACAAATGTCACATCACTCTCACCCTATCCCTCGATGAATCACTAATATGTCTATAGTAACTCACATTCTAACATAAAATACCTAGACCTCAGATAATACCCATCATATTCTAATATATGATACTCAAAGATCATCTATCTTGGGCATTGATCATCTTTCTCAACGATCACTCGTTAGATAATCTCATAGTTGTGGGCCATAATTCATCACTCACATACCTCAAATCTCAAGACAAAGTAAGTTTTATGATCAACTAATTCATCCTTCCCTTTATAGGTTACCCCAATGTGTTTTAAGGGAATAAAATTGATTTTATACCACATGTCTAATCACTACTAAGGTAATCATATAATCCCTCTTAGCACATCACTACCCTAAGAAATACATTCATGAGAAAAAATTTACATTGTTCTACCCTTATGGGATAATTCTATTAGCCATTATTACCCTTATGGCCCTCTTAGAACATCACTACCAAATAATGTTTTTGCATGAGATGTGATTTAATAAACAACTTAATACCTTATCCAATAAATTATCTAAGTTTTGATTTAGAAAATAATTAATGAAACCATAAATTTTATACAACCTAGATACAATGGTTTTTCAGTATCATCATATAAGTGTGTGATCATTGGTGTCTTCTCAATTTCCCGTACTTTAATATCAAAAAGAATTTATTCAATTTGATCAAACTTATCAACCTGATAATCTTCACCATTAATAAATCTTGAATTCTACTCAATTTTACCATGTCAAATCTAATGACTATAACATATATTAAAACCATAGCAAATTAAATGATATTTAATTTTTATGCTTTGAAACTCAATCGAATTTAAAAATTTCAATGAAAGATATAAAAAATAGGTCATTTTTTGGAATATTCTATTTTGAAATTTCTAAAAAATCATCAACCCTTTCCTAATATTCATCACTAGTTCATAATTTTGTAATCCAACTAAGATTAATTATCACCTATAATAAATTTAAAGTGCTAAATATTTTTTTTGAAAAATTAAATTCAAATTTACCTTTATAAATAAAAATAAAATTAAAAAAAAGAAAAAAAAATCACAAATAAAATAAATTCAATAGATTTCAAAAAAAATGTTCCACCTTAGACTTATTCAATTATAATTCATTCAGAAAAAAAAATACAAAAAATAAATAAATCTTAACATTGATTATAAAAGGTTGAATGAAAATAAAACTAAACTTTTATTTCTTTTTATTATATAATTTGGTAATTATTATTTTAAAAATATATAAATAAATTTAAATTATAAAATAACATTAGGAATAATATATGAGTGATGAAAACAATATCGATAGTGATAAAGATCCAAAAGGAGGCATGTGATTTCATACATCATATTGAAAATTAAAATGTCACTTCATGTAGTAAATAAAAAGGGATATATACTATGAACATGATTAAATAGGGAGATAATTTGATTTTTTTTTCTAATTATATTCAAAATAAATTAAAATCTTCTTCTCCTTATCGTATCATTT
The DNA here is from genome assembly GCA_963277665.1 of Viscum album. Taxonomy (NCBI): domain Eukaryota; kingdom Viridiplantae; phylum Streptophyta; class Magnoliopsida; order Santalales; family Viscaceae; genus Viscum; species Viscum album. Next base: position 469,675,984 of record OY728132.1, read on the forward strand.
TAGAATGATCAATATTAGTGTACTCTATGACTAGAGATTATGTAGAAAGTAACATTAGAAAAGTGATTATGTTTTTTGATGAAATAGTTAAGTAACTAATGAGGGTTAAATTGAAAATTTCATAGAGGAATTTCATATAAATATTAAACTATATAATGGAAAATAAATGGGGGATAATTCTAAAAACTCTTATATTATTCTTGTGCTATTAAAACTGAATTGTAAACTAACTTACCCTATACTTAAATTACACAATCAACACTATCAAAACTTTAATAGGATGGCCATTTAAATATATATTATCAATACTCCATATTCAAACTTCATAATCCATTATACCTTTAAAACACCAATTCATAATACAAGAAAACAACATTCATTAATCATCCAAACACTCATTTGGTAAATTAAACATACCTTACATGTTTTAAAAATATTAATAATCAAATTAAACATACTTTAAATTTCATGAAAAAAATCATTAGAAGATTTACACGACACTCATTCATCAAAAAATCATTCCTCAAATATAACACTGGTTAAATAATAATTCAATAAAATTAAACACACCTTAGTTTTCTCGACACTCATTAAATAATCATTTGGTCAAAGATAGAACCTACTAAACATACCTTAGACACCCAATTACAATTAAATCAACATGATTTATAACACCCATTCATCAAATGATCATATAAGAAAACTAGAAGCCCAAAAAAGTATCAAATAAACTAGTCCTTGGATGTGTGAAAAAATTAGAACTATGATTAAAACCCATGGAGAACTATCAAATAGAAGCAGTGGTAGAGGACGAAGAAAAATGGGAAGTTGATGATGGCGGTGGTGATAGTGACAACAATAGCACTAACAATGGAAAGATCCATGAGTGAAGGTGGAAATAATAATGGCAATAATGAGGAAGAATGATAGAGACCTATCACGACTAAAGTTATGAGAGGAGAAGTAGAGTTCATCATGGCTGCGAACACCGTAATAATGCAAACTGCAGAACCCAAAAAAGTAATCAATGAGTGAGGAGGAGAAAATAATATACCTTGGTCTATAGTTGTGATCCATCTGAGGAAACGTATAGGCTAATCGCTGAAAGTAGGGGAGTTCTGTGAAAACTTGAGAATTGTGACTGAATGAGTTGTGATTAAAATTCTTTTAAATAGATCAAGGAGACCTTTATCAGTGTGTTTTCAGCATTGATAAAGCTCCATCTTTATTTGTGTAAAGAAGCATTGATAAAAGGCATCTTTATCAGCGCTAAAACTCTAACGCTGATAAAGGATTTATAATTATAATTATAAATTAAAAAAATTGTAAATATATTTATATATTTATTTATTATAATTTCATAATTATTTAAATATATAATTATTTATTTATAATTATATAAATTCTTTTTTAAAAACATTATATTTTTTATTTATAATTATAAATATATTAAAGATACGTTTATAAATATATTTATAAATAAATATATTTGTAAATATATTTGTAAATATATTTATACTTATTTATTTATAATTATTAATATATATAATTATTTATTTATAATTATATAAATATTTTTAAAAATAATATTTATTTATTTATAATTATAAATATATAATTTTATAAATATTGTAAATATACATTTATAAGTATATATATATTTATAAATATTTATTTACAAATATATTTTTAACATTATTAATGAATATATAATCTTACATGCATACATCTTAAAAATTGGTGAAATTGAATAATTAAAAATGAGTACACTTTAAAAATATTGAAAAATTGATAAGTTTTATTAATTAAATGTAAATTATTAAAAAAATATGGATATATATTAAAGTAAAGATAAATTCATGTTGAAAATACTAAAACATAGTAAATAAATATATATAAATAAATAATAGAAAATGATTAAATTCAAAAAAAAAATATTAAAATATTAAAAATGAATAAATAATACCTAACTGTAATAATATTACAAATAAATAAATAAAATTTACCGATTAAAAACATAATATATTAAATGTATCATGTTATAATGAAATTCTAAAATTAATACTAAAATTTGAATAAATTACATAAATATTATGTGTATGTGTTTCTATATAAGATTTCATTAATTGTGTAAATATTTGTGTGTATGTGTTGTATATAAAAATGCATTAATTACGTATATGTATGTGAAATCAATGTAACACACGTTTGATATATGTTAAATTGAAAAATCAAACAACATTAAATTATTTCCATTACTTGATGCAATTAGTCAATATTTTTAATTAATATTAATTTTTTATTTATAAACCATTTTTCACTAATTATATGACTTATTTAATGTAAGCATAAATATTTTGTATTATATAAATCATATTTTAGAAACTATTATATATATATATATGAATATATTTCTATATTAAATTTATTAATGAATGACTTTATATAAAAAATATTAAAAATGAATAAGACATTGATATGTTTAAAATTATTATATTTTATTCATTTTATATATTTATATTTAATATATATTATTTATTACTATTTATAATTAATATATATATTAAACTTATTCATTTTTATTAATAATTGTTTCATTAATAATTTTTTAATAATTTTGTAGTTTATTCATTTTTAATTTTTGTTGTTTAATTATTACAATTTATTCATTTTATATATATATAGTTAATATATACTATTTATTAATGTTTATAATATATATATATATAATTTATTCATTTTTATCATTAATTATCTAATTAATAAAATGTTTAATATTTTTCTTAATTTACTAATTTTTAATTTTTATTTGTTTAATTATTTCATTTTATTCATTTTACATACATACATACATAAATATATATATATATATTTATTTAATATATATTATTTATTAATATTTATAATTTATATATATGTGTATATTAAATTTATTTATTTTTATCAATAATTATTTAATTAGTAAAATTGTTAATATTTTTTTTAATTTACTCATTTTTAATTTTTATTTGTTTAATTATGTCTTTTTATTCAGAACATTTATCAGCGCTAAAAAAAGTATTGATAAAGGGTACCTTTCATCAGTGCTATAGAAAAAAACGCTAATAAAGGTTACCCTTTATCAACTCTAAAAAAACACTGATAAAGGATATTGTTTTTCAGTGCTTCTTTTAGCACTAATAAAATGTACCCTTTATCAACATTTTTTTCTAGCATAGATAAAGACCAGTGTTGTTAAATACCTGTTTTGTAGTAGTGGTTGGATTCACAAAGGGTTGTGAAGTTTGACACAAAGTCCTTCTAAATTTTAGTGCAAGTGGTAGATTGTATGATACATGTGTTAAAATGTATATGATACATATAAATTTCACCTAATTTGATGTTGGCTTAATGAATACATTTTCCACTTCATTTCCATGCGGTTTCATTATAGTTATTTATCCATTATGAATGGATTAGATGGCTTGAATATCCATTGAATAATATTCAATGAATTAATGGCAACGGGAATAAATGTATATAGATGCATTGAATATGGTTTACGCATTTCATGGATGACCACCTAAAGGGATGAGATCTCTCATGTTGTAATTATTCAATTTTCAGTAATCCTCCCAGATACTCTCTTCCACCTAAGACATATTTTATCACATGGTGAAGGTGCTAACACCCCTTCTTCATTTAGGGATCCACAAAAAAATCTATGAGGTACAAAGGCTGGTGTATTCCCCTCAAAGGTAGGAGTCTTTCATCTATTACTATAATGATCTTCCTTAAGCATTATCCCTTCATCATGGAAGAAGAACCACTACAATCAAGGGCTAGGTATGCTATATTTTTTGTGTATGTTATTTACGATGTATACTACTTTTATTCAAGGATAGTTCCTACCACTTTGGGTATTCTTCCACTACCAAAGGATTATGTGATGATCCTTGAGAATCCAATAGTTATTTATTTTATATGTCAGTTATCTTTATTCGACTAGGATGGGCATACCGTATGTTGCATACACTTGTTATGACAACAAATTATAGGTTCACCATTGGGGATGACCTGTTGAGATTTATTTCTCACCCTTCATACGTGCACCTCAATGTGCATGCAGACCTATGTCTACTTTCAGATGGATTGCATATTATAATGTGGATTGGGTCGAGGCTTAGTGTTTTTGGACTGAGTGGGACTGATCATATGGAGTTTGATGGTTGGGTGACAATTTATGGAGACCAGGTATGAGGGTTGGCTCAAAGTTGACAATAAAGCCTTTGTATTTTTGTTTTCTTTATTTACTCTCTGTATATGTGATCGGCCTGGTGGACGATCGAATATTGTATGTTTTAATCTTATTTTGATTCTATATGACTACATGTCACATTTCATTTGATATAGCATACTGCTATTTTTTTATTTATTATGGTGTACTTTGATGTTGATTTTAGATGTGGATGTGCTTGGTTATTTTTCTATCGTTATTGAACTTTAACTGAGAGTATGATTTTCCATTGTTTATTTTTAGAGCCTTGTCGCTAGTCGGTAGCCTTTAGTGTACGAGGAGGCGTTCTTGAGGCCTTGTGGCAAGTCATATTGGTTGGCATGTCAGGTTAACCCAGGTTGGTTCATTACACTACTAGAGATATTCTACCTTAGAATCCTCTTTTTGTAACGACGATGCACCAAGAAGTGGTTAACTAACTCATCAACAAAGAAAAAATTCACACATGAATTAGTTCTTAATCTACATAAATTAATTATAAGTTTTATGTGATGATCATGTCTCATGGATCCTAAAGTTGCTACTTCTCTATAAATCCAAATAAACTCATGAAAAACCATTGTTAGGTATGACCCTAATTGCTTTTTTTGGGCCCAAGAACCTTTAGTGGGGTGTTGTTACACATTAAAAAGTGTCTAGAGTTCCTCCCCCATAAGTAATGTGTTTTAAAATTGTGAAACCCCAAAGCATAAAAGTGGAAAATATTTTTGTAGCATGGGTGTCATGTTTATAACATGTTATCAGTGCGATATTTTGGTGTGGCTACACTTGGGGGAAGGGTGTTGTGGCCTAAAGTTTCACATCTTTATCACATAGAATACTTGAGGGACCTTTAAGAGGATCAGAAGTTCTTCCCCACAAGTGGCATGTTTTAAAGCTATCCAACTCAAGAATGTCAAAGTGAACAATATCATTGAGGGTTGGGTCTTGTGTTTATAGCACTAATTATTTTAATTAACTATCACATACAAATGATTGAAGGCGTCAATTCATGTCATTCCATGTTGATCTATTTAATATTGAAGTTCCAAATGATCAAAAAACAACTGAGAAGGGGGGGGTGAATCAGTTGTTCCCTTTTATGATTTTCAAAACTTTTAGAAGCTTAACCCCTATAACCTATAGAGATTAATTTCCTTATAATATTTTAGTAAATACTCATGTATGAAAAAGTAGGAAATCAAGTAAATCATATAATATTTACAAGGTTTGGCCTTGGTGTGAGAACCTACATCCCTGTCATAGCCACTCTCATGGGTCTATGAAAATTCACTATTATAAAGAAGTGAATACAACTTGCACCAAATCCCATTAGACACCTTTTATCTCCTGATATGAATGATTATACTAACTCCCATCAGTTTACAAATTTGCTTACAAAACAACTGATCCAATAAAAAATAAAAAATATTTTGTTCAATTTGTTCCAAAAAAATCATGGGTCCGATGACCCTAAGTCAGATGGCCTTCAGTCCAATTGACTTAGTCTTATCAACTCAATACGATGCTCTCTTACTCAATCTTCACTTCTCAAACTCTTCTCAAAAACTCAGTTTGATCTTATTAAGTCTGATTGACTCAATATGATGCACTCAGTCTCAATCTTCAAAACTCAAACTCTGCTCAAATGCTCAATATGATCTTCTTCAGTCTGATTGAAAAAACCTTCAGTAGTCTAACCTTCTTTTAAGATCTCAGTATGGAAAGAAAAAACTTGGAAAGAAATATTTAGTGCTCTTCCTTTTCTTCACTTGTAAAAAGTTACAAAATGAAAATGTACTTTGCTTTTATTTCTCATAATTGCAAAGGAAGGAACCTAAAAAACTTTTCCTGCTTACCCAAATTTCAAAACTCCAAAAATCACTCACATTTAAACTTTAATTTTGAGTTCTTAAAACCTTCTCAATATTTCTACCAGGTCATTATTCTCAAACATAGTAACTTTTCTTCTGTCTGATTAACTTAATTAGTTCCAGATCGATTATCTTACTCACCTTTAGTCTGATTATCTTACTCAACTTCAGTCTGATTATCTTGATTAGCTTCAGTCCGATTATTTTTCTTAGATTTAGTATGATTATTTTTCTTATCTTCATTATGATTATCTTTCTCAGCTTCAATATGATTATCTTGCTCAGCTTCAGTCTGATTATCTTTCTTGGCTTCATTGTGATGAGACTTCTTCATATCACCATGATCTGACTATCTTCCTCTACTCATCACAATCTGATTATCTTCTTTTGTTCATTTCAATATGATTATCTTCAACTCATTACTATCTGGTTATCCTCTTCAGAGTTAGTCTAATTGAATTTTCTTATTAGAGTTATTCTAATCATCTTTCCTTCCCATAGTCAGTCTAATCATATCTCCTTCTCAAATTCAATGTGATGGAATCCTCATAATGATGGAATTTTCATTATGATGGAATTATCATTATGATGGAATTATTCACTCTGCAACATCGAAATTCTTCAAACCTTATTAGATATAACCATGCCAACTTCTGACAACTTATGAGTCCGGTACTCCTGGATCTGATCTTCTCTATCCGATTTTCTGGAACTGATACAAACTTTATGATTCCTTTCAATTATTCAACAACATTCATCACAAGACTTTTCATGATTTATAAGTAATTTAATAATGATAAAGCATCATGTTACTTAGTTTAGAAAGTATGAAAACTTTCTAACTCATAAAATTACTATATTCATTCAACCTCTTCAGCAACATTCTCACTTTCATTCTCATGAACTTCTGATTTTTTAACTAACACTGAGTCCAATGAATCTTTAACTTTATACTGATGTATCTGAGACTGATTTTGTGTCTGATCAACAACTTCATCTTTCTAAAACCTGATTCTAGAAACCTGTGTCTGAAAAAAAAACATTCTTAAAGACAAAATTTTTCTATCCCTTTGTGTTTGGATCCAACAACTTCCAGCTTTCTTAAGAAAACTCATTCTGATGGACTGAGGCCGATTTTGAATAAGGAAAACATTATTTTACAAAAATGTTAGTTGTCAACAAATAAAAAACTTTGTTAAAAAAATTATTATAAAGGTTATTTAATTTCCCCATTTGGATTTTTTGACAACCATTGTCAATAACTTTTCAAAATCTCGAAAAAATTTCACAACTCAAATTTTGTAAACAATTCAAGGTTTTAAACTTTTATCAAAACATAATCTTTCTAAAAAAAGAGTGTCCTAACACCACACTACTGGATAAAGTAATATTTTTTAAGGAATCTCATCCCACGGTGAAAAGAAAATTTTGCATCCATGTTAAGATAAATTCCCCCTCACTTTTATCTTTTCCTCTCACTTTTCTTTTTCTCTCCCCCATTTTATGACAACCACAACTTTATATTCCTAAAAGAAAGATAAGTAAAAACTTATTACAAAGTAGAAAGTTATTACTTTCTCTCACCCTTTTTCAAAATAATACAAATCATGGTGGGGGAATTGCTTATGAGATTTAGGAAGTCATTAGATGAGGTTGAACATGAAGTTGTAGCCTCAACTCAACAAACCTTTATTTCAGCATTTCCTTTGTAAAGATATCAGCAATTTGATACTTCATTGAGATATATTACAGAAAAATATCTCCAACAACAACCACTACTAGAAATCATAGTTATACCAACATCATTTTCCCAACAGTTTGTTTAAACCATTGGGATAGAGAGTTTTTTCCAATGGTTTTTGAAAACTGTTGGAATATATTGATTTAGTGTAGTCTTTACCAACGGTTTGTGCAAACCGTTGAGTTGTAAGGATTTTTACCAACGGTTTATCTAAATCGTTGGGATATATTAGGGTATAGTGATGTTTCCCAATGGTTTTTTAAAACCATTGGGATATAGTGATGTTTCCCATCAGTTTTTTAAAATTTTTGGGAAAGTTTTTTCCCAAATAAGCTTGAGCCCCCACTTCCCTTTTCAGATTCGATCGATTGATTTTTCCCTGCAAGAGCGGTGATCTCTTCCCAGATGGTGATCCCTACTATTATAAATATCCATCCTAGTTGTTTCCACTTCAAATTGGTGAGTTGGAGTTACATATTATGCCTATATTTATTTTGGATTTTTATAAACCAGGTTTAGTTTATTTCCTCATCCGATGTAATCTCTCATCATTTAGGGTTTTTGGTTTTTCTTGAATGTGAAATTTTCATGTTCCAAATACTTCATCCTACACATAGACAATGAATTTCCCTTATCAAACCACTACCATCACTAATTTATCTTAGAGTGTTGCATAATATTAGTGTTGTAGGGGTACTATATTTTTCTCCCACCGGTGGGGGGAGGGGCTGTGCAGGTAGAGGTGAGGTGGAGGGGTTGTGCAGGTGGGGGTGGGTTGTGCAGGTGGGGGTGTGGAGGTCGGGGGGGGAGGGGGGGGCTTTACAGGGGGGGTTTTCTGGGGTGAGGTGGGTGGGGGGGGGGGGGCTGTACAGGTGGGAGGGTGGGGGTGGGTTGTGCTGATGGGGGTGGGGGGAGGGGGTTGTGCAAGTGGGGGGTGGAGGTGGTGGGGGTGCAGTGGGTGGGGGTGCGGGTGGGGGTGTGTAGTGGGGGGGGTCTGTTGGGTGTGAGGTGGGGGGGGGGGTTGTATAGGTGGGGTGGGGGTGGGCCGTGCAGGTGGGGGTGGGGGAGGGGGGTTGTGCAAGTGGGGGTATAGGTGGGGGGGTTGTGCAAGTGGTTGGGGGGGAGGGGAGTGTGCAGGTTGGGGGTGGGTTGTGCAGGTGGGGGTGGGGGGAGGGGGGGTTGTGCAGGTGGGGGGGGTTGTAGGTTGGGGGTGTAGTGGGTGGGGGGAGGGGGTGTGTGCAAGTTGGGGGGGGGGGGGGTGTGCAGTGGGTGGGGGAGCCTTTTAGAATCCTTTCATATAGAGACCAGGGGAGGAAAATCCCCATATATATCCACCTAGACCAGGGACCTACTACTATATACACGTCCCATATTCATAAGCCTACCTCTCCATGTATTAAATGAATAGTGATTCTATCTAGACTCCACCTTATAATGACATCCTAAATTTAATTCATGTTATGATGAAAAAAATATGAGGAATCCATATAACTTCATATAGGAAAACACCCTTAATCATCATGCCATGATGATGAAAATCCTTACAAACTCATTACCACGCATCATATCATTCCTAATAACTACCTATAGATATTCACTAACTCATATTCCTTCCACAAAAATTTGATGCCCCAACATTTTCCCAATTACAAACTTGATACCATCATGTTATCAAGTCACAAATCCTACCAAATTGTATTTTCACTAAAAAATATTTCTCTAATCTTTAACACCCATCGTTTGTTTTTTATAACATGAATGACAACCCAATTAAATCTCATATCTCTCAGTCACACACCCCCGTGGATAGCCCCCCACCCATGTGGATAGCTCGTACCCCCTGGATAGCCCCCCACCCTCGTGGACAGCCCGCTTTCCCCCTGGACACCCCCCCCCCATCCCCCCTGGACATCTCCACCCCCTGGACACCCCCTGACCCCCTTGGACATCCCCCCAACCCCCTAGACACCCCCCCCCAACCCCCCTGGACACCCCCCTACTCCATTGGATAGCCCCCCATCCCTGTGGATAGCCTGCCCACCCCCTGAACACCCCTACCTCCTAGACAGCCCCCCCCTCTGGACAGACTGCCCGCCCCCTAGACACCCTGTACCCCCTGGACAGCCCCACCACCCCCGTGGATAGCCCGCCCACCCCCCTAGACACCTCCTACCCCCTGGACAGCCCCTCAACCTCATGGATAGCCCGCCCACCCCCTGGACACCCCCCAAACACCCCAACCCCCCCCCCCCCCCAAACACCCCCACCCTCCTAGACACATCGTACCCCCTGGACAGCCCCCCGCCTCGGTGGACAGCCCGCCCACCACCCTAGACACCCCCGACCCCTGGATAGCCCTTCCACCCCTGTGGACAGCCCCACCACCCCCGTGGACAGCCCAACCACCCCCCTGGACACCCCCGACCCCCATGGAAAGCCCCCGACCCCCCGGGACATCCCCCCACCCCCTGGACACCCCCACCCCCCTTGGGCAGTGTATGTGATCACTCAAATAATCTACTAAAATATTAAAAAAAAATCGCTCTAAAATTTACTCAACTCCTGAATAACTCTCCTCCACAAGTATACATGATCTTTTACACTCATGTATAGTTCTTTAAAGATATTTTGTTATAAATATATTATTTTGTTGTTTTTTATATTATGATTCTCATATAGAGTAGTGTGTCAGTTGTGGTTTCGTATAAAGTGAACAATTCTCGTTTACTTAAATATATTTTCGATGAAACTTCAATCTTATTGAATTGATTTTGAAAAAATTACTTATAACAATTTTTTTAAAGAATGTATAGAAGTTGGATGTATGAAACTGATTGGATCTCAAGCGGGTTTCAAAACAATTTGGAGAGATTTTTAGATTTTGCATTTCACAATGTTTCAGATAGTAGTCACATACATTGTCCCTATTATAATTGTGTTAAAAGACCTTGGTTGAGCCATGAAGAAGTCATCTACCACATAACCAAATATGGTTTTCAAGAAAACTTTTATGTGTGGTATCACAATGGGAAGAAAATAAAATCTCAAATTTTTTATGATCCAAATGAGAGGACTGGATTGGAGAATTTGTTATATAAATGGTTTTCGTTTATTTGTCATCATAAAAAAGAAAGGATTCCGACCAAAGAAGATTTAGATATGATCACACATGATGCGTCTAATGAAAATGATGATGTTGTCAGGGTGAAAAAATTGAATGATGCTGTCACGACTCCGGTATATCGATAATGCCGGTAAAATGAAAAGGCTGGAATTTTTAATCTGATTGTTTCATGGGAAAACTATGTATAGGATTTCTAATACTTCCATCAATTACATTCTTACCTTCTTGAAATATTTGCTTTCATATGATGTAGATATTCCCTCAAACCACTATATGGCATGGAAGTTA